>CM054154.1:38957859-39044083 GCA_028751875.1 Rapana venosa
ATAAAGTTGTTGACAAGTTCTTGATAAGATATTGTTTTAGCATAAATTCCCATAATTTTATAGTTTTACCCATCAAAAATAAATTAGTATTACTTTTAGTTTTAGTAGAGAGATAGGGTAAAAGCCGAGTCAAGGTAAACTGCTTAGTTTTTATATAAAACTATGCAAGATTTTGGTCCGATGAGGCTTTGCCTCATCGGACCAAAAGTTGCCTGGTTTTGGATAAACAGTAAGTGGTTGAGCTTGACTCGGCTTTTACCCTATCTCTAGTCCTCACCCATCCCAGTCCTGCCAGTAATGCCCAGATCAGGATAGCCACTTCTGGCAATGCAAGATGACTGCCCGTTTTTATTCCCTGTACCGCCAGACCTGGCCACATAAGGAAGGCCACTCCTGGCAGTGCAAGTTTATCTCTGTTCTGATTTTTGCTCCCTGCCTAAACTGTCTATCTCGGGATGGTCAAGCTGGCAGAGGCAATGTGGCTGTGGGCTGCCTTGTTTTGATCCTGCACATTGGATCGGTGGTCTAGAGGTAACACGCCTGTCTAGAAAGCGAACAGTTCGGGTCGGAAGTGTGCGTTGGTTCGAATCCCGTTTGGGTCCGAAACTTTTCCCCCATCCATTAGACTATGAGTGGTGGTCTGGGCGCTAGTCTTTCGGATGAGACGATAAACCGAGGTCCCTTTTGTTATACAAAATTATGCAGCGCACGTAAAAGAACCCACTGCGACAAGAGTTGTCCCTGGCAGAGTTCTTAGAAAAAAGCCACTCTGATAGGGAAACAAATACAGTTGCAGACACCCCCCAAAAAGGTGGCGCTGCTCTTGTGGCGACGCGCTCTCCCCGGGTTGAGCAGCCCAAATTTCACACAGAGAAATCTCGTGAGTTAAAGTGATATAAATGAATAAATGATAATGAAATGAAATGGTCACTGCTGGCGGGTGGGAAAGTAAGAATTTCTGCCAATCCTAATAATCTGTCATCTGATAACAGAGTGATGTGGCAGCAACATCCTGATTACAAACAAACTATACATAGACACAGAAGTTTATAGACTTTCATTTCCATCTGCCTTGGCAGAGGAAGAAGATTGCAAGTAAAGTTCTTCAATTTACAAGCAACAGTTTATATATAGTAATAGTTTTGTTATAGTGTGCATTTTGCACCTTTTTGTTGGTGCTGTTTGTTTTTATTACTGTAAAGTATGAGCATGAATGAACGGATGATATTGTAACCTGATATAATTTGACATTTTATGATTTGCTCTTTTTCTTTTCTTTTCTTTTTTACATCTAGATCGTGTGTGCACATGTGTGCGCGTGTATGTCCGTGTCTGTGTGTGAGAGAGAGAGGTCTGCAGTGTATTGTTGTTTTTTCGATGTTTTTTTTCTGGAGGATGGGGGTGTTTTATGCTTTTGGTTTGTTTGTATGCTAATTTGATTGAGTCTATGTTATTGTTTTGTGTTGTCGTAAAAATATAGTTAGATATTATTGATCAAATTGGTTTTTTCCTAGATAGATGGCTTGTTGAAAACAGCAAATGTATTTCCTATTCAATGGAAATAAAAATCTGACTTGACTATAATGTTTGAATTACACCCCGACCTCCCTCTTTCCTCCCTCTTTTATGGAGAGAATGTGTTCAACTTGGCCAAACTGTGTGATTTGCTCAGTCCCCATCCCCATGTCTCAAGTGGCCAGCTCAGTGAGGTAGGCAAAGTACAGATTACAGCCTGGACAACCCAGCTGTTTGTACAGCATCACCAAGGTGTTGGCATTCCCCCTGTCCCTGCTCTAAGGTGTAGCGGAGCTGATGTCAAAGGATGTCGCCCAGAGTTAAGCCCAGCTGAGTACCTGTGACACTTCATAGTGTCTAAGTGTCCAAAGCCTCCTCGAATATCATCCCTTCCCTCCCGCTCGTTTTTTGTTTTTGTTATTTTACATTTCTGATCCATCCATTTGGGACAATCTCTGTCACTTCGCCAAAAGCCTACATTTGATACTTTCAAACCCTGCTTCAAAACACATTTATTTCCGACTTAGGATCTTCCCCCATTATATGTTCCTACTTTCAACAGACATCTCCAACACCCTGCCTAAGCTTGCGTGTGTGCGTGCGTGTGCGTGTGTGTGTGTGTGTGTGTGTGTGTGAATGTGTGTGAGTAAGGGATTGTTGGACTCTAAAATCAAACTCTGTTGTTTTATGAGTAGGGGATGGAGGGGGGGGGGCTGAACAGTCAGATGTGCACTAATGATTCGAATGCAAGTGCTATGATTTTTTTTTGCTTTACAAGACTCAGCGCTATAAAAACTCAATGTATTATTTGATTATCAAAATAACTACATTTTTAGCTCTAAATGCAAGACAAGTTAAGTGGTTGGTTGGTTTTTCACTACATGCACTCACCTACAATAAGTGACATGTTCATTTCTTAGGATCTTGCATGCTAATGCATGACATGAGATCTTCATTGGCTCCAACGTCAGCCACTGCTGGTTCCTTGTCCTCCTCTTCCATGACGTTGTCAAGAGAATTGTTGAAAGTCTTGGGACCGTTGTGTGCAATGACTACATTCAAAACAGCATCAACTGTGAAATGCCCCTGAACAGCTCTGGCCCTCCACTTTCCTGTCAACTGTGAGTGCTCAATGGCATCAGGTGCAAATGTCACTTCCAAACACTGCTGAAGACCAGTTCCTGCCATTAGTCGTCCTATGGAACCCGGCAGTCTCACCTCAGTATCTAAGCCACCTTGTTGTTGGAAAATGGAGCAGAGAGGGCTGTCATCTGGTTCACTGGCAACAATGATCCTGGCCTTCCACCAATGAGGTTGATCCAAAGTAACACCTAGTGTTACATGGTTGCCAATGCTGACAAGAAGTGTAGAGGTGTGAACACACAGCTCCTGCCCCACAGTGGGGTCCATGTCCATCATGGTGAAGCAGCTCTGCATGTCCTGGATGGTGGCTATCACACACTGCCTGCAGAGGTCCCGACCAGCCTGGTCGTGGGCAGCGCAGTGGCCACAATACTTTCTACAGAAGGTCCAGAAAGGTGTTGACAGCACTGTGGCTTGTTTAAAGAGGACTGAAGTCTCGTTTCAGCTGAGAGGCGGACGAACTGAATATTTTGATTGGAATCCTCCCAATGACTTTCACCTGCTCAGCTGTTGCAGTAATATCACGTTTGGTGGACCTGCTAGTTCTAATGGCAGGAGTGACAGCAGCAATCCTCCCCATGCCATGAAATGCACCAGTGCCGTCTATTGTTGAACGTTGTGCAACAAACAGATCACAGCTGATTGAAGTCAAACCTCATGTACAAATGTCTTGCATCAGTGCTGCAGACTGTTCATATCTCTTCACTTCAGCATAGGATGAAGAGAACTCTAGTTTGTTCAATTGGTCAACAAGATATCTGGAGCCAATACCCAACTGCAATGGTGATATCAACTTTTGGTCTTGCTGCTTGGACAAGACTCTGGCCAATGGAAGCAATCTTCAGAATGTGATCTCTGTTACAAAGAAGTGTGCTGAGGAACAGTGTCACAGATGATGGAGAAAATCCACATTGTTGTCCAGCCTAGCCATGTCAGAACTTGATGGGTAATCCTGTTTTGTCGTATCCATGGTCTTGATGTCTGACAAGAGGAGAAGGGCAGCTTGATGATAAGTTTTTGTTGTTGTTGTCTTTCTCTTCTTCTCTGGAAAACTCCTGGAGGATTTTCTCTGCAGTTGCCCTAAAAGTTACTATATCTGCTTTCCCTGAAATGCATGTGACAAGTATTGTTTCTCCAAACTGTTTTTCTAACTTTCGCCGTAGACATTTTTCATTGTAAGATTCTTTTTCAATTCCAGCTTCTTGAAGAATGTGTTGCATTTTCTGCCTGAGGTCTGAAAGAGTGATTTGTTCATTATCATTTTCTTCTAAAAACTGTACTACCTTCAAGAAGGCTTCTGCTTGGTCTTCATCAGCTGGTCTACTATTCTACTTGTAACTAATCTGACTGGTGCTGTTACACACAAATCAGTTTGCTGTCCTGGGCATGCAGCAGAAAAAACGCCAGAATTTGCTGCTTGTGAACAAATCCCTGTTACACGCCTAAATGATAAAAGGGCCCCAGATTAAAACTGTTTTAATCTTTAAGCCAAACTTGGACAAAAGGTAAACATTCTCCCAATATCAAGCTGTTTGTTGTAATTGAAAACATACTATTTGCATGTTAATTTCAGTCCATAAGAATCATGTACTCCATGGGTGATAATGCATATGAAATAATTGTTCACACACACACACACACACACACACAACACACACACACACACACACCACACACACACACACACACACACACACACACTACATGCCACATAAAAAACCATGGTCTTACTAACAGTTTATGAGAACACAGTGTACCATAACTTTCTTTAAATGGTACAGGTGCTGAAACCAATTTTTCCTGTAACCATTAATGTTTCAATCATATGAAATACTGTATCAGTTTCAACATTGAGGGTGTACTTGAAGGGATTAATTAGACCCCCCCAAAAATCTTTAAAATGCTGTGCAGAAAGCCTGGTTCTCAACACTATACTTTTGAAGTCTTAGCCAACCAGATACATCTGTAGGCCTAGCAGAGGACATAACATAGCCTATCACACCCCTGTGGTGTGGACCTGTGAGTGGTACACTACACAGGTGGCATTACTCAACTCTAGTCTCTGGTGTGGGTGAGTGGGCGTTACTCAACTATATCTGGGGCATGGCAAGAAGACTGGGCTAAAGTGCGTATCTTCTGGAAATTATTTATCTTTTATTTGATTTTAGTGCATTTTCCCGGGTCTCAACTTTTCTTAACTTTGGATATGTTATTACCGACAATTTTTAGAGCAAAATGAAACCGAAGTAACCAAACTGTTGCAAATCTTTCCATGACAAATCGTTCCAGTACTGGACTAACAGGGTATGGAGGGTAGGGGGGTTGCTATGACTGCCCCTTTGTTTCGTTTTGCTATGAGAGAGGATGGGGGAAGTGGGGTGGAAGGTGAGTATGGCAATTCATTCCTGTCTTGGGGAGGGACTTAAAGTATTCAGCTAAAAGCTGGTTACTCAGGTAAGGGAGGAATGGAAAGGAATGGTCCTTGGTGGAAGTGGGAAGGGAGTGTGGCTGATGATCATTTGGGAAGGAGGGGTTGGGGGAGAGGAGCTTGTAAGGGCAATTTTAGATGCCAGGGGACATTCCTTAATTTAAAAGGGTTGTTGGTCTGGGTGGTGGGAAGGAGGTGGAGACGGGGAGACAGTCCTTTTGTTCTCCCTGTAGGTAAGAGTGGGTGAGAGGGGGGTGGGTGAGAGAAGTGATTGGTGGATGGTAGGTACAATGCCCGTCAAGCCGGAGTGTGACTGTAGTGGCGGCAATGTGTATGGCGATGCTGTGTGCAGGCTGTTGTGAGGGGATGGGGACTGAGCAGCTGCCCCTTGAAACACAAACAAGTCACCTGCTTGGGTTTGGGTGTGGGTTTGTTTTTTTTCGAGGATAATGGAATAAGCACTCATGTGCTTTTGTTCACAAGAGTATTGTAAATATTGTCATCCATTCCCACCAGCATACAATGGCCTACACTTCTGACAAGTGGAACGGGTTTTAACGTGTGCGCAAGATGTTCTGGGTGCGTTCGCACACAGGACCTCGGTTTATAGTCTCATCCGAAGGATTTGGGGGGAGTAGAGTCGGCACTTATTTAAATTTAAGAGGAAAAATCCTCTATAACGGGAATCGAACTCGGGTCAGCAGATTACGAATACATCATGCTAACCACCAGGCTATTCCGTGTGGCGTGTCGAGAGTGTACTGTCACTCAATACTACCACACTGCTGTTTGTGTCATCATTGGGGTAGCTTTTTGCTATGGTCATGATGCTGGCAGCTGTAGTTTTGTCAGGCTGTTGGATATCAGTGACTGACAGTTGAGAGCCCAGTCCTCAGAAAAAACACCAAATATGAGCACATTACTCCTCTCTTGCGATCTCTCCATTGGTTGCCTGTGCCACAGAGAGTAAAGTACAGGATCAGTACCCTCTGTTATTGTACCAACAAATGAAAGCAAAACTTAGAACACTCTCTATGTAAGACTTGTAAAACAAGGAAAGAATCCTTTTGTCTACAAAAAATGAGTTCAATTTCATCAGAAAATACAGACGTTGTTATCCCTTTTTGACAATAGCGTCAGTGTTAACGTCCCAGTTTAACTTGTGGTCAAAAACAGTTCCAAGATACTTAAAGTTCGAAACGTTTTCAGCTTCTTGATTACAGATGATAATATTCTTAGGAAAATGCCCTGGTCTTCTGACGTCGATAGGCAGGTCTTTAGTTTTAGAAACATTTAGCTCCAGATAGGCCTCGTCACACAAGTGTACGAACTCGGTGAGGGCTGGACCATGGTCTAAGACTGATCCGGATAAGAGAGATAACAGAGCACTGTCGTCTGCGAACTTTACCAGAAAGGAATTTCCATAGTCGCTTCTGTAATCATCTGTGTATAGATTGTACAGAAGTGGTGAGAGGACGCAACCCTGCGGAGAACCAGTGCAGGTGAATCTAACCCAGAGAAGATTTTTGTTGGCCAAAACACGCTGTGGTCTGTTGGTTAAAAATTCAATCAGCCAACGAACAAGTTGATTGTCTATGTCAAATTTTGAAATTATTTTGTTAACCAGAACGTGAGGTTTCAATGTATTGAAAGCTGAACTATAGTCAGCGAACACTATTCTGGCATGAGAGTCAGGTGTTTCCAAGTGGTTATACAACTTGTTCAAAATGAATAGTTTTGCATCTTTGACATCCCTTCAAGACCAGTACGCAAATTGTAGTGGGTCAAGGTCTTTCTCTGTAGCAGAAAGAATGAGAGATTTTACGATCTTTTCTAGCGTTTTCATCACAAGAGATGTAAGTGCTAGAGGTCCAAAATCGTTAGACTGAGAAGAATTGGGTTTCTTTGGAAGAGGTATTACATTGGAAGTTTTCCAAATAACTGGAATCTGACAAGTATCCAGTAAGGCCTGGAACAGGTGTTGAAGGACACTGGCAAGGTCAGTAGTGCAGAATTTCAGGGTTCTTCCACATATACCATCTGGTCCAGAAGATTTGTTATCATTTATTGCCTTTAAGTGCTTACAGATAATTTCTTCATCAACAATGACGCTATTCTCAGAAACTAGGGATTGCTTCAGGCCATTTATTTCATCTGAGAAATTATGCTTTTCAAAGCGAGTTAAAAATGCGTTTAGATGGTCTTGTAAGTTGTTATCACATACTCCCTGCAAACTGATCTTTGACCTATGTTGGACACCTACCATGTTTACTGCTGACATATTTTTGATACCCTGCCATGCAGCACGAGCATTGTTCCCTGCAAACTTGTCTTCTATCTTATTTTCATATGTACATCTAGCCTGTGCAACAGCATCTTTGACTTCTGTATTTACTTCCTTCTTTTGTTGTCCTGTGCCTGTGTAAAATACTACTTTCTTTTGTTAAAAACACGTTTCAGATCCTTTGTAACCCAAGGCTTGTTATTGGGGTAAATGGTTATCTCCTTAGTTGGAATGACACAACTAACACAAAATAAAATATAAGAACAAATAACATCAGTGAGCTCATTCAGATGTGAACACACCTTATAAAACATATCCCAGTCAGTGCAATCAAAGCAGCCTTGCAGACTAGCTATACTATCAGCAGTCCAAATTTTTGTGTGGTCCTGACCATGGGCTGAAGGCACTGAAACACTGACTGGTACATGGATGCAAGAAGAACACAGCTGTGGTCAGATAATCCCAGGGGAGGCAAGGGCAATGATCTATAGGTGCCTGCTACAGTCCCCCAGCACAAGTCTAGGGTCTTGTTTCTTCGTGTAGGGCAGGTCACATACTGTTCATAGTTCTTCAGCAGCTGACTAAGGGAACAGCTATTGAAATCACCCAGGATAAACTTAGGGGCATCAGGGGATATAGAATCGAGCACATGGAGGTGATCTAGTATAATTATGTTACGTTGCTCTAACCACTCTTGATTTGGGGTGGATGTAAACTAAAGTAAAAAGTAGTTGCGGGAATTCCCCGTAATAAGTAGAAAGGCCAGAGCGAAATAGAGAGCAGTTCAATGTCCTCCACTGATAGCATTGTTCTAATTTTAACATCACAACACCAACGCTCATTGATGTAGAAGCACAAACCTCACTGGTGCCTTCCAGTTGTTGTGTATGTTCTCTGTCAAGCCTAATGTGGTGTTGACAAAGCCCTCTATTGAGAGCTCCACACTTCGGTTTACCGGCAAGGACTCAGGTCAGCGTTTCCGGTAAAAGCAAGATTACGCCTTTGTTTATAATGGTGTAAGATAGTTGAACGTTAGCTTGAAGCTGTCGGTTTTTGAGATAGGGGACTACTGAACCATTGACAGGAGCATTGGTTGGTAGATGGTTTTCCGATTTTTATTAGTAGTAGCTTAAAGTAGTAAGTAGCAATGGACAGTTTAGTCAGTAGTAGAAGGACAGTTTAGTGTAGTAGTAGTAGGAAGTGTAGTAGTAGTAGTAGTAGTAGAAGTAGTAGTTAGTAGTAGTAGTAAAAGTAAGTAGTAGTAGTAGTTAGTAGTTAGTAGTATGTAGTAAGTAGTAGTTAGTAGTAAGTAGTAAAGTAAGTAGTAAAAGTATGAGTAGTGAAGTAGTAGTTATGTAGTAGCAGTACAGAAATTGTAGTAGTTAGTAGTAGTTAGTAAAGTAGTAGTTAGTTAAGTAGTTAGTAGTAGTAGTAGTAGTAATAGGTAGTAGTAAGAAGTAGTAGTGTAGAAGTAGTATAGAAGTAATAATAACAGTAGTTGTGTAGTAGTATTTCAGTTAGTAGTAGTACTTGTAGCAGTTGTTGTAGCGAGTAGTAGTAGTAGTAGTAGTAGTCAGTGAGTATAGTAGTAGAAGAAAGCAGTAATAATCGAAGATCATATCGAATTAAAATAATATGGTAAGTAGAGCAGAGAACGTAGAATAGATACCATAGAGTCAGTGGTAGTAAGTAGTGAGTAGTATGTCTGTAGCAGTAGTACTAGTAGTTAGTATTAGTAGGCAGTAGTAGTAGTAGTAGTGTAGTAGTAGTAGTAGTAGTACTGTTGGTATGTAGTATGTGTATGTAGTAGTGTATGTAGTAATAGTTGTAGTCGTTCTTTGTTAATATAGTAGTAGTAGTAGTAAGTTAGTTAGTAGTGAAGTAGTCCCCCCCCCCGTCAGTAGTAGTAATAGTAGTTAGTCGTAGTAATAGTAAGTAGTAGAAGTAGTTAGTGTAGTAGTTTGTAGTAGTAGCTGTTAGTACTAGTTTAGTAGTATGTAGAAGTAGTAAGTAAGTAGTAGCAGTAGTAGGTACTAGTTAGTAAGTAGATAAGAATATAGTAGTAGTAATTCATTTTGAGTGTCTAGATTAATTTAATTGTAGTAGTCGAGTACGTAGATAGATAGGTAGATGTAGTACACGTAGCTCTTGAGTTAGTATGTAGAAGTAGTAGTAGATTGCGTATAGTATATTTAGTAAGCCTACTAGTAATAGCAGTAGTACTTAGTAGTAGTAGTAGAAGTTGTAGTAGTATAGTATGTTGTTGGTAATAGTAGTAATCGCTCAGTATAAGTAGCTAAGAGCGTAGTAGTAGAAGTTATGTTTT
Organism: Rapana venosa; assembly: GCA_028751875.1. NCBI lineage: Eukaryota > Metazoa > Mollusca > Gastropoda > Neogastropoda > Muricidae > Rapana > Rapana venosa. The sequence goes on from CM054154.1 coordinate 38,967,556, forward strand.
AAGTTAGTATTAAGTATATAGTAGTAGTCGTTGTAAATGTAGTAGTGTAGAAGTAGTTAGTACTAGTAAGTAGTAGTAGTCTTAGCACGTATATTAGTAGTAGTAGCTAGATAGTTGGTCAGCAGTAGTTCAGTTGGTAATTAGTAGTAGTAGTAAGTAGTAGTAAGTAGTAAGTAGATGTTTACGTAGTAGCAGTAGAATGAAAAGTAAATAGTAGTAAAAGCAGTTGTACTATAGTTCAGTTGTAGATTTAGTAGTTAATAATAGTCTGTATAAAGCACTAGTAGTTAAGAAGGTTTAGTAGTTAGTAGTACGTAGTAGTAGTTAGTAGTAGTCCGTCAGTAGGTTAGTAAAAGTTATGTAGTAAAGTTAGAATAGTAGTAGTAATTGTAGAAGTAAAGATAATTAGTTAGTTGTCTAGTAGTAGTAGTAAGCAGTAGTAGTCAGTGCCTTGTAGGGAGGCTTTAGTAGTAGATTGTAGTAGTAGTATTAGTAGTAATTAGTTAGATAAGAAGAGAAATGTAGTTAGATACTAGTAGTAGTCGTAGTAGTAAGTGTAGTAGTAGTACTAGTTAGTAAGTATGTAGTAGTAGTTAGGATATTATGTATAGTAGAAGTACGTAAAAATGGTCGTAGAAGTATGAGGAAGAGAGCAGTTAGTAGTAGTTAGATGTGTTATAGTAGTAGTAGCCATATAGTAGTTAGTTGAACGTAGTAATAGTGTTGTTGAAGTGAGTATAGTAGTAGTTCTAGTAGTTGTTGTAGTAGTAGTAATACTACTTAGTAGTAGTATAGTAGTAGTAGTAGTAGTAGTAGTAGTAGTAGTAGTAAAAGTAGTTAGTAGTAGTATAAGTAGTAGTTAGTAGTTAGTAGTAGTAGTAAAAGTAGTAGTAAAGTAGAAGTATAGAAGTGAAGTAGTAGTTGTAGAAGTAGCGAGATAAATGTAGTAGTTAGTAGTAGTATTAGATAGTAGTAGAAGTAATTAATAACAGTAGTGAGTAGTAGTAGTAATAGTTAGCAGTATTGTAGCAGTTGTAGTAGTGTAGTAGAAGAAGCAGTAATAATAGAAGAAGTAGTAGAAGCAGGTGGAGTAGTCTAGTATAGTAGTAGTAGTAGTAGTAGTAGCAGTAGTACATAGTTTATAGTAGCAGTGTGTAGCAGTCGTAGTAGTAGTGGTAATAGTAGTAGTCGTGTAGTAGTAGTAGTAGAAGTAGTAGTAGTAGTAGTAGTAATATAGTAGTCGCAGTAATGTAGTAGTAGAAGTAGTTAGTAGTAGTAGTAGTATTTAAGTTGCGTAGTATAGTTAGTGTAGTAGAAGTATTTAGTAGAAATTTTAATATTTGTAGTCGTAGTAGCATTTAGTAGAAGTAGTAGTAGTAGTAGTAGTAAGTAGTAGTTGTAGAAGTATTTAGTAGAGGTTTACTAGTTACTAGTAGCAGTAGTAATAGCAGTAGTACTAGTAGTAGTAGTTAGAAGTAGTATTTTAGTTAGTAGTGGTAATAGTAGTAATGTATTTAATAGAAAGTAGAAGTAGTAGTAGAAGTATTTTAGTTATTAGTTAGTAGTAGTCGTTAGTATAGTAAGTAGTAGAGTTAAGTACTGAGTAGTAGTAGTAGTAAAGAGTGTAGTAGTAGTTGTGGTAATAGTAGTAGTAGTAGTAGTAAAAAGTAGTAGTTAGTAGTAGAAGAGAGTAGTAGTAGTAAAAGAGTTAAGTTTAGTAGTAGTATAAGTAGTAATAATAGTAGTAGTAAGTAGTAGTGTAGAGATGGTAGTAGTAGTTAGTAGTATGTAGTAGTGTAGTAAGTGGTAGTAAAGTTAGTAGTAAAGAAGTAGAGTAGTAGTAAGTTTGTAGAAGTAAAGTAAATAGTATGTAGTTAGTAGTAGTAGTAGATAGTAGAAGAAGGAAGTAGTTTAAGTATAGTAGTAGTGTAAGTAGTACAGTTAAGTAAGTAGTATAGTAGTAGTAAGAATGTAGTAGTAGGATGTAGTAATAGTAGAAGTTAGGTATTATTGTTAGTAGTAGAAGTATGTAGGAGGGAACAGTAGTAGTAGTTAGTAGATAGCATAGTTAGTAGTAGAAGTAGTTAGTAGTTAGTATTTGTAGAGTAAGTAGGTATTAGTAGTATATATAGTAGTAGAATAGTAGTAGAATAAGTTAGTAAGTTAGTAGTAGAGGTAGTAGTAAGTTGTTAGTAGTAGTAGTAGTGTAAGTGTAGTAGTAGTTAGTAGAGAGTTGATAGGTAGTAGTAAGAGGAGTAAGAAGTATGTAGTTAGTTAGTAGTAGAAGTATAGTAGAAGTTTAGTAGTGCGTAGTAGTAGGTTGTAGTAGTAGTTATGTAGATAGGTAGTAGTAGTAGTAGTGTAGTGAGTTAGTAGTTAGTAGTAGTAGTAGTAGAAGTGAGTAGTAGTAGTTGTAGTGTAGTGAGTAGTAGTAAAAGTAGTAGTAGTAAGAAGTATGAAGTAGTAGGAAAGTTAGTAGTAATGTTTGTAGAAGTAGTAGAAAGTAGTAAGTTAGTGTAGTAGTAGTTAGTGTAAAAGTAGTAGAGTAATAATAATAGTAGTAGTAGTAGTAATAGTAGCAGTTAGTAGTAGAAGTAGTATTGTGAGTGTTAGTTAGTAGTAGGAGAAAGTAGTAGGATATTAGAAGTTACGTAGTAGGTTATGAGTAGTATAGTTGTAGTAAAGTGTTAGTAGTCGTAAAGTAGTAGTAGTAGTAGTAGTTAGTAGTAGAGTAGTAGTAAGAAGGGAAAGTTAGATAGTAGGTAAGTTGAGTAGTAGTAGTAGTTTATAGTAGTGTAGTAGTAGTTAGTAGGGTATGGGTAGTAGTAGTAGTTGTTAGTAGAGTAGTAGTAGTAGTAGTAGGAAGTAGTTAGTAGATAATGGGTTGTAGTTAGTATAGTAGTAGAAGTTTAGAGTAAGATAGTAGTAGTAAGTTAGTAGTAGTAGTGGTAGGTGTAGTAGTATTTAGAGTGAGTATAGAGTAGAGTAGTAGTAAGATAGTAGTAAGTAGTAGTGTAGTAGTAGTAGATAGGTAGTATGTAAGTAGGTAGTAGTATAGTAGTAGTAGTAGAGTGAAGTAGTAGTAGTAGGTTATAGATAGTAGATAGTAGTTAGTAGTAGTAAGATAGTAGTAGTGAGTAGGGTTTTTAGTAGTACTAGTTTAGTAGTAGTAGTAGGAGTAGTATAGTAGTAGTAGTAGTAGTAGTAGTAGTAGTAGTAGTAGTAAGTATAGTAGTAGAGTAATGGTAGTAGGTAGTAGAGGTAGTGGAGTAGTATGATGTAGTAAGTAGTAGTAAGTTATGTAGGAGTAGTAGTAGTGTAGTATGTAGTTAGTAGTAGTTAGTAGTAGTAGTAGTAGTAAGTAGTAGTAGTAGTACTAGTGTAGTAGTAGAGAGTAGAGTAGTTAGTAGTAGTAGTAGTGATAGATAGTAGTAGTAGTAGTTAGTAGTAGAAGTTGTAGTAGTGTAGTAAGTAGTAAGTAGTAGTATGTAGTAGTAGTAGTTAGTAAGTAGTAGTTAGTAGTAGAGTAGGATAGAGTAGTTAGTGAGTAGTAGTTAGTAGTAGTAGAGTAGTTAGTAAGTAGAGAATTTAGTAGTAGTGTAGTTAGTAGTAGTAAGTTAGTAGTAGTAGTAGTGTATAGTGTAGTAGTAGTAAGTTAAGTAGTAGTAGTTAGTTAGTAGTATAGTAGAGTGTAGTAAGTAGTAGTGGTAGTAGTAGTAGTTAGTAGTAGTGTTAGATAGTAGTAGTAGTAGTAGTAGTAGTAGTAGTAGTAAGTAGTAGTAAGTAGGTAGTAGTAGTTGTGAGTAGTATAAGTGTAGAGTAGTTTAGTGTAGTAGTGTAGTAGTAGTATTGTAGTAGTAGTATAGAGTAAGTAGTATGTTAGTAAGTAGTAGTAGTAGTAGTAGTAGTGTAGTAGAGTAGTAGTTGTAGTAGAGTAGTAGTAGTTGTAGTAGTAGTATGGTGTAGAGTAGTGTTGTAGTAGTAGTTTGTTAGTAGTAGTGTAGTAGTAGTCAGCAGTAGTGAGAAGTTAGTAGTAGTAGTTAGTAGTAGTAAGTAGTAAGTAGTAGTAGTAGTAGTGTATGTAGTATTAGTAGTAAGTGTAGTAGTAGTAGTGGTAGAGTAGTAGTTTTAGTGAGTTGTAGTAGCAGAGTGAGTAGTACGTAGTAGTTAGTAGTGCAGTAGTAGAGTGTAGTGTAGTAGTAGAGTTAGTAGTAGTTGTAGTTAGTAGTAGTAGTAGTAGAGTAGTAGAAGTAGTTAGTAGTACAGTAGTAGTAGTAGTAGTAGTAGTAGTAGTAAAGTAGTAGTAGTATAGTAGTAGTAGAAGTTGTAGTAGTAGTATTAGTAGTAGTAGTCTAGTAGTAGTAGTAGAAGTAGTATAGTAGTAATAGAAGTAGTAGTGATAGTAGTAGTAGTATAGTAGTAGAAGTATAGTATAGTAGTAGAAGTAGTAAGTAAGTAGTAGTAGTAGTAGTAGTAAAGTAGTAGTAGTAGTGTAGAATAGTCGTAGTAGTAGTAGAAAGTAGTAGTAGTATAGTAGAGAAGTAGTAGTATAGTAGTAGTAGTAGTAGAAGTAAGTAGTATTAGTAGTAGTATAGTAGAATAGTAGTATAGTAGTAAGTAAAGTAGTATAGTTAATAGTAGTATATAAATAGAAAGTATTAGTAAGTATAGTAGTAGTAGTAGTATTATTGAAGTAGTAGTAGTAGTAGTAGTAGTAGTAGTAGAAGTAGTAGAAGTAGTAGTAGGAGAAGTATAGAAGTAGTAGTAAATAGTATAGAAGTTGTAGTAGTATAAGTAGAAGTAGTAGTAGTAGTAGTAGTAGTAGTAGAAGTAGTAGTAGTAGTAGTAGTAGTAGATTGTAGTAGTATAGTAGTAGTATTTAGAGTAGTAAAGTAGTAGTATAGAAGTAGTGTAGTAGTAGTAGTAGTAGTAGAAGTAGTAGTAGTAGTAGTAGAAATAGTATAGTAGTAGAAGTAGGTAGTAGTAAGTAGTAGAAGTAATAAGTAGTAGTCAGTAGTAGTAGTAGTAGTAAGTAGTAGAGTAGAAGTAGTAGTAGTAGAAGTAGTAGAAGTAGTAGTATATAGTAGAGAAGTATAGTAGTAGTAGTAGTAGTAGTAGTAGTAGAAGTAGTAGTAGTAGTAGTAGAAGTATAGTAGTTATAATAGAAGTTGTAAGTAGTAGTAGTAGTATGTAGTAGAGTAGTAGAGTAGTAGTAGAAGTAGTAGTATATAAGTAGTAGTAAGTAGTAGCAGAAGTAGTATAGTAGTAGTAGTAGTATAGATAGTAGTAGTAGTAGTAGAAGTATAGTAGTATAGAGTAGAGAAGTATAGTAGTATAGTAGTAGTAGTAGTATAAAGTATTTTTTTAGTAGTAGTAGTAGAAGTATAGTATAGTAGTAGTAGTAGAAGTAGTAGTAGTAGTAGTTATAGTAGTAGAACTAGTAGTAGTAGTAGTAGTAGTAGTAAACTAGTAGTAGTAGTAGTAGTAGTAGAAGTAGTAGTAGTAGTAGTAGTAGTAGTAGAAGTAGTAGTAGTATTAGTAGTTGCAAGAAGTAGTCGTATCAGCTAAATGTAGTAGTATAGTAGTATGAGGACGACAGACGTAGATAGAAGTAGTATTGATAGTAGTGGTATTAGTAGACGTAGTAGTAGAAGATAGTAGTATTATCGTAGTAACGTATAAGTAGAAGACGTATAGTCGTAGTAGAAGTAGAAGTCTAGTGTAGTAGTAGTCGAACGAAGTAAAGGAAGTAGTAGTCAGTAGAAGAAGTAGTTGGGTAGAAGAAGTAGTATTAGTATAGTACGTAGTGTAGATAAGAAATGAAGTAAGGAAGTAGACGTAGAAGAGTAGTAGTAGTAGTCGTAGTATAGAATAAAGTAGTAGTAGTCTGTAGTCGTAGAATTAGAAGTAGTAGTAGTATTAGTATAATAGAAAGTGATAGTAGTAGTAGTAGAAGTAGTAATATAGTAGAATAGTATAAGCATAGTAGTAGTAATAGTGGTATAGTAAGTAGTTAATATAGTAGTAGTAGTATAGAAGTAGTAGTAGTAGTAGTAGTTAGTGGTATAGTAGAAATAGTAGAAGAAGTATAGTAGATATTATAGTAGTAGAAGTATAAGTAGAAGTATAGTAGAAGTAGTAGTAGTAGTAGTAGAAGAAGTAGTAGTAAAGTAGTAGTAGAAGTAGTGGTAGTATAGTAGTATTAGTAGGTAGTAAAGCTAAGTAGTAGTAGTAGTAGTTGTTGAAGTAGTAAAAGATAGAAGTAGTAGTAGTATTAGTAGACGAGTAGTATAGTATAGAAGTAGAAGTATATTAGTAGTAGTAGTAGTATTCAGAAGTAGTGAGTAGTAGATAGTAGTAGTGAAGTAGTATTAGTATGGTAGTTGTAGTATAGTAGTAGTGGTAGTTAGGATAGTAGTAGTAGTAGTAAGTAAGACGTAGTAGTCGTAGTATAGTAGTAGTAATTAGTATATATAGTGTAGTAGATAGAAGAAAGTATTTATAAGTAGTATAAGTAGTATTAGTATAGTAGTAGGAAGTAGTAGTAGTTATTAGATATAGTATATAGAAAAGTAGTAGTAAGTAGTAAAGATAGTAGTAGAAGTAGAATTAGTATTAGTAGAAGTAGTAGAATAGTAGTAGAAGTAGTATAAGTAGAAGTAGTAAGTAGAAGTAGAAGAAGATAGTAGAAGTAGTAGTAAGTAGTAGAATTAGTAGAAGTAGTAGTAGTAGTAGAAGAAGAAGTGGTATTAGTAGTAGTAGTATATTATGTAGTAGTAGTAGTAGTAAGTAGTAGTAGTAGAAGTAGTATAAGTTGTAAAAAGTAGTAGTAAACAAGTGGTAGTAGAAGTATAGTAATAAGTAGTAGTATAGAAGTAGTAATAGAAGTAGTAGTAGTAGTAGTAGTATAGTAGTAGAAGTAGTATAGTAGTAGTAGTATAGTGTAGTAGAAGTAGTAGTCTAGTAGTAGTAGTAGTATAGTAGTAGTAGAAGTAGGAGTAGTAGTAATAGTAGTAGTAAAGTAGTAGTAGTAGTAGTATAGAAGTAGTAGTAGTAGTAGTAGGATAGTATAGTAGTAGTAGTAGTAGTACGTAGTAGTAGTAGTAGTAGTAACAATACAGCAAGCCAACAGCAATACCAGTAGCATTAACAGCTAAGCAAGTAGTAGTAGTAGCAGCAGCAGCAGCAGCAGCACAGTAGCATAGTAGTAGTAGGCAGGCAGCAATCATCAGCAGCAGCAGCAGTAGTAGGAGCAGTATTACGTAGCAGCAGCACAGTCACAGCAGCAGCAGCAGCAGCAGCAGTAGCAGCACAGCAGCAGCAGCAGCAGCGAGCAGTCAGCAGTGAGTAGTAATAGTAGTATATAGTAGTAGTAGTAGTAGAAGTAGTAGTAGTAAAAAACAGTAGTAGTAGTATAAGTAGTAGTAGTAGAAGTAGTAGCAGCAGCAGCACAGCAGCAGCACAGCACAGCACAGTATAGTAGTAAGTAGAGTAGTAGTAGTATTGCAGCAAGCAGCAGCAGCAGCAGCATGCAGCGGCAGCATCAGCAGCAGCAGCAGCAGCAGCAGTAGTAAAGGTAGTAGTAGTAGTAGTATAGTAAGCAGCAGCAGCCAGCAGCAGCAGCAGCAGCAGCGGCGCGGCAGCATCAGCACAGCAGGCAGCACAGCAGCAGTAGCATAGTAGTAGTATAGTAGTATATATAAGGAGCATCAGCACCAAGCAGCACACAGCAGCAGCAGCACATAGTAATAGTAGTAGTAGTAGTAGTAGTAGTAGTAGTAGTAGCAGCAGCAGCAGCAGCAGCAGGCAGGGCAGCGGCAGCAGCACAGCAGCACACAGCAGCAGCAAGCAGCAGCAGCAGCAGCAGTAGTACTAGTATAGTAGTATTAGTTAGTAGTAGTAGTGCATCAGCAGCAGCAGCAGCACATCACAGCGGCAGCGGCAGCAGCAGCAGAGCAGCAGCAGCAGCATAGCAGTATATAGTAGTAGTAGTAATAATAGTAGTAGTAGCACGCAGCAGCAGCAGCAGCACAGCAGCACAGCAGCCAGTATAATAGTAATAGTAGTATAGTAGTAGGAGAAGCGCAGCAGCAGCAGCATCAGCAGCAGCGGCAGCGGCAGCAAGCACAGCAGCAGCAAGCAGCAGCAGCAGCAGCAGCAGCTGTAGCAGTAGTAGTATATTAGTGAGTATAGTATAGCACAGCAGCAAGCAGCAACACAGCAGCAGCGCAGTGGCGGCCGGCGGCAGCAGAAGAAGAAGAAGCAGAAAAAGAAAGAAAGAAAGAAAGAAAGAAAGGAGGAAAGAAAGAAATAAGGAAGGAAGGAGGAAAGAAAGAAAGGACAACAAGAAGAAAAAATCTGAAGTGTGAGCTGCAGCACATTTTGTTGATGTGTGCACAGGTATCAAAGTGTTGATGTGTGTTGATGTGTGTACAGGTGTTGATGTGTGTACAGTGTTGATGTGTGTACAGTGTTGATGTGTGTACAGGTGCTGTTGTGTGTACAGTGTTGATGTGTGTACAGGTGTTGATGTGTGTACAGTGTTGATGTGTGTTGATTTTGTGTACAGGTGCTGATATTTGTCCAGGTGTTAATGTGTGACAGGTACCAGGTGTTAAAGTGTGTACGCTGCTGAGTGTGTACAGTGTTGATGTGTGATGATGTGTGTACAGTGTTGATGTGTGTACAGTGTTTGATGTGTGTACAGTGTTGATGTGTTGATGTGTGTACAGATGTTGATGTGTGTACGTTTTTGATAAATGACAGTGTTGATGTGTGTACAGTGTTGATGTGTGTTGATGTGTGTACAGATGTTGATGTGTGACAGTGTTGATAATGTACAGTGTTGATGTGTGTACAGTGCTGATGTGTGTACAGCTGCTGATGTGTGTACAGGTGTTGATGTGTGTACAGTGTTGATGTGTGTACAGGTGTTGATTTGTGTACAGGGGTTGATGTGTGTACAGAGTTGATGTGTGTACAGTGTTCATGTGTGTACAGTGTTGATGTGTGTACAATGTTGATGTGTGTACAGGTGTTGATGTGTGTACAGGTGCTGATGTGTGTACAGTGCTGATGTGTGTACAGTGTTGATGTGTGTACAGTGTTGATGTGTGTACAGTGTGTACAGTGTTGATGTGTGTACAGGTGTTGATGTGTGTACAGTGTTGATGTGTTGATGTGTGTACAGTGTTGATGTCTGTTGATGTGTGTACAGTGTTGATGTGTGTACAGAGTTGATGTGTGTACAGTGTTGATGTGTGTACAGAGTTGATGTGTGTACAGTGTTGATGTGTGTACAGTGTTGATGTGTGTACAGATGTTGATGTGTGTACAGATGTTGATGTGTGTACAGCTGCTGATGTGTGTACAGATGTTGATGTGTGTACAGGTGTTGATGTGTGTACAGTGTTGATGTGTGTACAGGTGTTGATGTGTGTACAGGTGTTGATGTGTGTACAGGTGCTGATGTGTGTACAGGTGCTGATGTGTGTACAGGTGTTGACGTGTGTACAGTGTTGATGTGTGTACAGGTGTTGATGTGTGTACAGATGTTGATGTGTGTACAGGTGTTGATGTGTGTACAGTGTTGATGTGTGTACAGGTGTTGATGTGTGTACAGGTGTTGAAGTGTGTACAGTGTTGATGTGTGTACAGGTGTTGATGTGTGTACATGTTGATGTGTGTTGATGTGTGTACAGTGTTGATGTGTGTTGATGTGTGTACAGTGTTGATGTGTGTACAGGTGTTGATGTGTGTACAGTGTTGATGTTTTGTACAGTGTTGATGTGTGTACAGAGTTGATGTGTGTACAGGTGTTGATTTTGTGTACATTGTTGATGTGTGTAAGGTGCTGATGTGTGTTACAGATGTTGATGTGTGTACAGATGTTGATGTTGTGTACAGATGTTGATGTGTGTACAGGTGTTGATGTGTGATGTGTGTACAGATGTTGATGTGTGTACAGGTGTTGATGTGTGTACAGTGTTGATGTGTGTACAGTGTTGATGTGTGTACAGTGTTGATGTGTGTACAGGTGTTGATGTGTGTACAGGTTCTGATGTTTGTCCAGGTGCTGATGTGTGTACAGATGTTGATGTGTGTACAGTGTTGATGTGTGTACAGTGTTGATTTGTGTACAGTGTTGATGTGTGTACAGGTGTTGATGTGTGTACATTGTTGATGTGTGTACATTGTTGATGTGTGTACAGTGTTGATGTGTGTACAGGTGTTGATGTGTGATCAGGTGTTGATGTTGTACAGTGTTGTGTGTACGGGGTTTGGGATGTGTGTACAGGTTTTGATGTGTGTACAGTGTTGATGTGTGTACAGGTGTTGATGTGTGTTGATGTGTGTACAGGTGCTGATATTGTCCGGGTTTGTTGATGTGTGTACAGGTGTTGATGTGTGTACAGGTGTTGAAGTGTGTACAGTGTTGATGTGTGTACAGGTGCTGATGTGTGTACAGATGTTGATGTGTGTACAGTGTTGATGTGTGTACAGTGTTGATGTGTGTTGATGTGTGTACAGTGTTGATGTGTGTACAGGTGTTGATGTGTGTACAGTGTTGATGTGTGTACAGTGTTGATGTCTGTTGATGTGTGTACAGTGTTGATGTGTGTACAGAGTTGATGTGTGTAGAGTGTTGATGTGTGTACAGAGTTGATGTGTGTACAGTGTTGATGTGTTACAGGTGTTGATGTGTACAGTGTTGATGTGTGTTGATGTGTGTACAGTGTTGGTGTGTGTACAGGGTTGATGTGTGTACAGATGTTGATGTGTGTACAGATGTTCATGTGTGTACTGCTGCTGATGTGTGTACAGATGTTGATGTGTGTACAGGTGTTGATGTGTGTACAGTGTTGATGTGTGTACAGGTGTTGATGTGTGTACAGATGTTGATGTGTGTACAGGTGCTGATGTGTGTACAGGTGCTGATGTGTGTACAGGTGTTGATGTGTGTACAGTGTTGATGTGTGTACAGGTGTTGATGTGTGTACAGATGTTGATGTGTGTACTGGTGTTGACGTGTGTACAGTGTTGATGTGTGTACAGGTGTTGATGTGTGTACAGATGTTTATGTGTGTACAGCTGCTGATGTGTGTACAGATGTTGATGTGTGTACATGTTGATGTGTGTTGATGTGTGTACAGGTTGATTTTGTCCAGGTGTTGATGTGTGTACAGGTGTTGATGTGTGTACAGGTGTTAAATTGTGTACAGTGTTGATGTGTGTACAGGTGCTGATTTTGGGGGTACCAGTGTTGATGTGTTACAGTGTTGATGTGTGTTGAATGTGTGTACAGGTGCTGATATTTTTCCAGGTGTTGATGTGTGTACGGGTGTTTATGTGTGTACAGGTGTTGATGTGTGTACAGTGTTGATGTGTGTACAGGTGTTGATGTGTGTACAGGTGTTGATTTGTGCACAGTGTTGATGTGTGTACAGGTGTTGATGTGTGTCCAGGTATCCAGGTGTTGATGTGTGTACAGGTGTTGATGTGTGTACAGTGTTGATTTGTGTACAGTGGCTGATGTGTGTACAGGTATCCAGATGTTGATGTGTGTACAGGTGTTGATGTGTGTTACAGTGTTGATGTGTGTTGATGTGTGTACAGGTTCTGAGTTTTTCCCAGGTGCTGATGTGTGTACGGGTGTTGATGTGTGTACAGGTGTTGATGTGTGAACAGTGTTATGGTGTACAGTGTTGATGTGTGTACAGTGTGATGTTTTTTGATGTGTGAACAGGTGTTGATGCGTGTACAGTGTTGATGCGTGTACAGTGTTGATGTCTGTTGATGTGTGTACAGGTGTTGATGTGTGTACAGTGTTGATGTCTGTTGATGTGTGTACAGGTGTTGATGTGTGTACAGAGTTGATGTGTGTACAGAGTTAATGTGTGTACAGGTGTTGATGTGTGTACAGGTGTTGATTTGTGTACAGGTGTTGATTTGTGTACAGTGTTGATGTGTGTACAGGTGCTGATTTGTGTACAGTGTTGATGTGTGTACAAGTGCTGATGTGTGTACAGGTGTTGATGTATGTACAGTGTTGATGTGTGTACATGTGTTGATGTGTGTACAGTGTTGATGTCTGTTGATGTGTGTACAGGTGTTGATGTGTGTACAGTGTTGATGTGTGTACAGAGTTGATGTGTGTACAGTGTTGATGTGTGTACAGAGTTGATGTGTGTACATGTTGATGTGTGTTTATGTGTGTACAGTGTTGATGTGTGTACAGTGTTGATGTGTTTTTTTTTACAGTGTTCATGGTGTCAGTGTTGTTATGTGTTGTTTGGGGTGTACAGGTGTTGATGGTGTACAGAGTTGATGTGTGTACAGTGTTGATGTGTTTTTGATGTGTGGTACAGTGTTGATGTGTGTGCAGAGTTGATGTGTGTACAATGTTGATGTGTGTTGATGTGTGTACAGTGTTGATGTGTGTATAGGTTGATGTGTGTACAGTGGTGATGTGTGTTGATGTGTGTACAGTGTTGATTTGTACAGATTTGATGTGTGTACAGTGTTGATTTTGTACAGAGTTGATGTGTGTTCAGTGTTGATGTTTTGTACATGTGTTGATGTGTGTAACAGTGTTGATTAGTGTACAGATGTTGATGTGTGTACAGATGTTGATGTGTGTACAGCTGCTGATGTGTGTACAGATGTTGATGTGTGTACAGGTGTTGAGTGTGTACAGTGTTGATGTGTGTACAGCTGCTGATGTGGGGTACAGTGTTGATGTGTGTACAGGTGTTGATGTGTTTTCAGTGTTGATTGTGTACAGGTGTTGATGTGTGTACAGGTGTTGATGTGTGTACAGGTGCTGATGTGTGTACAGGTGCTGATGTGTGTACAGGTGTTGATGTTGTACAGGTGTTGATGTGTGTACAGTGTTGATGTGTGTACAGGTGTTGATGTGTGTACAGTGTTGATGTGTGTTGATGTGTGTACAGTGTTGTTTGTGTGTTGATGTGTGTACAGTTTTGATGTGTGTACAGGTGTTGATGTGTGTACAGATCTGATGTGTGTTGATGTGTGTACAGTGTTGATGTGTGTACAGAGTTGATGTGTGTACAGGTGTTGATGTGTGTACAGGTGTTGATGTGTGTACAGTTGATGTGTGTACAGATGTTGATGTGTGTACAGGTGTTGATGTGTGTACAGTGTTGATGTGTGTACTGGTGTTGATGTGTGTACAGGTGCTGATGTGTGTACAGGTGCTGATGTTTTGTACAGGTGTTGATTGTGTACGGTGTTGATGTGTGTACAGTGTTGATGTGTGTACAGGTGTTGATGTGTGACAGTTTTGATTTGTGTAAAAGTGTTGATGTGTTTACAGTTTTGATGTGTGTACAGGTTTGATGTGTGTACAGGTTCTGATGTTTGTCCAGGTGCTGATTGTTGTACAGGTGTTGATGTGTGTACAGGTGTTGATGTGTGTACAGGTGTTGATGTGTTTTACAGTGTTGATGTGTGTACAGTGTTGATGTGTGTACAGGTGTTGATATGTGTACAGGTGTTCATGTGTGTACAGTGTTGATGTTTTGTACAGTTTTTGATGTGTGTACAGGTGTTGATGTGTGTACAGGTGTTGATGTGTGTTGATGTGTGTACAGGTGCTGATGTGTGTACAGCTGCTGATGTGTGTACAGTGTTGATGTGTGTACAGGTGTTGATGTGTGTACAGTGTTGATGTGTGTACAGGTGTTGATGTGTGTACAGGTGTTGATGTGTGTACGGGTGCTGATGTGTGAACAGGTGCTAAAGTGTGTACAGGTGTTGATGGTGTACAGGTGTTGATGTGTGTACAGTTTGATGTGTATACAGGTGTTGATGTGTGTACATGTTGATGGGGTTGATGTGTGTACAGTGTTGATGTGTGTTGATGTGTGTACAGTTTTGATGTGTGTACGGGTGTTTGATGTGTGTACGATCTGATGTGTGTTGATGTGTGTACAGTGTTGATGTGTGTACAGAGTTGAGTGTGTACAGGTGTTGATGTGTGTACAGGTGTTGATGTGTGTACAGTTGATGTGGTACAAAATGTTGATGTGTGTACGGGGTTGATGTGTGTACAGTGTTGATGTTTTGTACTGTTTTTGATGTGTGTACGGGGTTTGATGTGTGTACAGGTGCTGATGTGTGTACAGGTGTTGATTTGTGTACAGGTGTTGATGTGTGTACAGTGTTGATGGGGTGTACAGGTGTTGATGTGTGAACAGTGTTGATTTGTGTACAGTGTTGATGTGTTTACAGTGTTGATGTGTGTACAGGTGTTGATGTGTGTACAGGTTCTGATGTTTGTCCAGGTGCTGATGTGTGTACAGGTGTTGATGTGTGTACAGGTGTTGATGTGTGTACAGGTGTTGATGTGTGTACAGTGTTGATGTGTGTACAGTGTTGATGTGTGTACAGGTGTTGATATGTGTACAGGTGTTCATGTGTGTACAGTGTTGATGTGTGTACAGTGTTGATGTGTGTACAGGTGTTGATGTGTGTACAGGTGTTGATTAGTGTTGATGTGTGTACAGGTGCTGATGTGTGTACAGTGTTGATGTTTTGTACAGTGTTGATGTGTTTTGATGTGTGTACAGGTGCTGATATTTGTCCAGGTGTAGATATGTGTACAGGTGTTGTTTGTGGTACGGTGTTGATGTGTGTACAGTGTTGATGTGGTACAGGTGTTGATGTGTGTATAGGTTTGATTTGTGTACAGTGTTGATGTGTGTAATATGTTGATGTGTGTACAGGTGTTGATGTGTGTAGGTGTTGATGTGTGTACAGTGTTGATGTGTGTACAGTGTTGATGGTGTACAGTGTTGATGTCTGTTGATGTGTGTACAGTGTTGATGTGTGTACGGGTTTTGATGTGTGTCCCGTTTTTGATGTGTGTTGATGTGTGTACAGTGTTGATGGGGTGTACAGGTGTTGATGTGTGTTCAGTGTTGATGTGTGTACAGGTGTTGAGTGTGTGCAGGTGCTGATGTGTGCCAGGTATTCAGGTGTTGATGTTTTGTACAGGTGTTGAGTGTGTACAGTGTTGATGTGTGTACAGTGCTGATGTGTTGTACAGGTATCCAGGTGTTGATGTGTGTACAGTGTTGATGTGGTACAGTGCTGATGTGTGTACAGTGTTGTTTGTGTGTACGTGTTGATGTGTGTTGATGTGTGTACAGGTGTTGATGTGTGTACAGTGTTGATGTGTGTAACAGTGTTGATGTGTGTACATGTGTTGATGTGTGTACGGGTGTTGATGTGTGGGTATAGGTGTTGATGTGTGTATAGGTGTTGATGTGTGTACAGGTGTTGATGTGTGTACAGGTGTTGATGTGTGTACAGTGTTGATGTGTGTACAGCTGCTGATGTGTGTACAGTGTTGATGTGTGTACATGTGTTGATGTGTGTACAGGTGTTGATGTGTGTACAGGTGTTGATGTGTGTATAGGTGTTGATGTGTGTACAGGTGTTGATGTGTGTACAGGTGTTGATGTGTGTCCAGGTGGCCATAATAACATCATCATGACCACCACCACCACCACCAGCAGCAGCATCCTTCATTCCCACCTGCTGCTCCTGTCCCTGTACATCTGCACAGCCTCTGCAGATTCTGCAGCAGGGACAGGACAGATGAAAGAAGAAAAACAGATCATCGGAGTCCACCGCTTTTCCACCGAGCCTGTCCTCCCCCTACCCCCCACTCTTCCCGCCCGTCCCTGTGTCTCCACAGAACAACGCCTCGTCTGCACACAGCTCGCCCACACCAGCCTCCGCCGCTTCCCTGTCCAGTCTGCAGACAGATCCCGGAATCTCCGCTACAACAGCAAGCCGGCTCTCCAAGTCTGCACCCTCCGAAATAACTGCTGGGATCACCCTGACAGAAAAGCCACAACGCTTGTCTCCTGCACAGTCGGAGGCCCCTCCAGCAAAACGAGTGTCAGCGACGTCCTCCTTCTCGGACAGAAGCTTGGAGGCCAGCTCCGGACCTCAGAGAACGGGCCCGTCAGCGGCAGAGTCTGTCTCTCCCTCGCTGTCCTCACGGGCAAGCTTGCCGCCCTGCTGTGAGGACTCCACGGGCAGATCAGAAGACGCCACTGTCTCTCCGCACAGAGGTCACAGCCCCCTCCACCCACACCTTCTTCTCTGACTCCACGCTTCCTTCAGTGGGTCCGAGGTCACCTTCAACTCCTCGCCCGGAACATCTGGAGCCTCGCCCGACGTCTTCCGGGATGGACCGGGTCTTTTCGATGGGCGGGAACGTCCACTGGAAGCCCACCGAGCACGTGGAAGTGGCACGTGCCTCCCGAGCACGGCACGGTGGTTCACGTGCGCGGATACGTCACGCGTGGCGACCCTGCACCAGCTGCTGACCTCAGGGGCGAGGAGGGGGGGCCTACGTCTGGCCCCGGGACGGCTTCCCTGACCGTCCTCAAGGGAGAGGCCCCTGCTGGCGGCTACACCCTCAGGCGAGGAACCGGCCCCCGACACTGGAGCTCAGCTACGAGGTCTACCCCGCGAGCTCGCTGCCCAGGAAAGTGAAGGGTTTGACGGCTCAGGTGGCGAGCAGCCAGGTGATGTTCGACTGCTCCCCCCCAACACCAACTCCACCATGCCCGGGCCCTGGCCTGTGACGGCGTCGCCAGTGCGCGGGGAGGAGACGAGGAGCACTGCCCTACAGGGGGGGGGGGTGCCGTGACGGGGTTCCCCAACCGCCGCCGGTGCTTCAAGCTGCACGTGCTGACCCACTTTTTCAACCACGGCAACGACGTGCCGGTCACCTGCCTGTCAAGGCCAAACGGGCCCTGTCAACGGCAGCACGGGGCCACGCTGGGCCGCAGTCCCTGACCACGAGAGCAAGGCTGTGGTGGCAGCGCTGATGCATCAGGGAGGAGTGACCACGGCCCCTGTGGACCTCCGCCAAGGTCACTACTGTGTCCGGGAAGCAGCAACACCTCTACCGCTACACCGGGCGTGGGGGCAAAAGGGGCAGCCATCGCGTACACAGAAACCGAGATTCAGAAGCGGGGTTTTGGGACTGAAGACTGCGCCTGATGTCGACTTTCCTGAGGTGCATTTCATACCCGTGCACTGTTTCATACACAACCCCAGCGCCCGCTTCCTCATCAAGTCGGGCTACGTGTGCATGAAACCCAACCCTGACTCCGCACGCCCCAGCTCCTCGCACACAGGCGGCCTGCACCTGCCCCAGGTAACACTGCAGGTGAGCAAGCTCTCCACCAAGGCGTGTGATGACGGCTCTCTTGTGCAGGTGTTTCACCAGTGTCAGGAGGTGTCCAGGCAGTGGTCCCCCACCAGCCTCCCTCTGTTCCAGTGCCACTACGGCCCCCCTGTGCACTACACTGCCGCCTGCCATGGATTGCCAGACTGCGCTGATGGAAGCGACGAAGCTGTGTGTCTGCTCCTTGAGGAACAGCCATGCACTGTTCATCTGTGACAACCGGCAAGTCGTAGCTGCCAGTCACCGGTGCAACGGTGTTGCCGACTGCTTTGACAGCTCTGATGAAGCGGAGTGTGTGGCATGCCAGGAGGGTTTCTGTGAAGGTGCCGGCTGAGTACCTTACCTGTACAACCAGAGGCTGGCAGACCACGTCACCTGCATGCAGATGGTGTAGATATTCCTCAAGCCCAAGGATCCTGTCTTCTTTTCAGTGCCTGTGGTCCGTCAAGACGGGTTTGGAATGTCCAGCTTTCAAGACATCTTCAAGTTTGATTCCAAACTCTTGGCTTACTTCCGATGCGAAGACGGTACGCACATACCCACCTACCTCTTAAACAACGGAGAGCAGGATTGTCTGGAGGGCGAGGATGAAAACATACCTGCGCACAACTTCACCTGTCCTGGGTTCTACAGGTGCCAAGTGTACGGCAACTGCGTGCACCCCGACTTTGTGTGTGACGGGGTGGCTCACTGCCCCAACAAGGATGACGAGAGGTACTGCGGCCTGGCCCACCCCTCTAACTGCACCTGTGAAGGGTACGCCTGCTCCTGCTCCCTCCTGCCTCCGTCCGTGGCTGACTTCTGGTACCTGAGATACCTGGACCTCAGTGGGGTAGAAAGCCCCTCCCTGCAAGATCTGTCCACGCTGGACTTTTTACGGTTTCTGAACGCCTCTTTTTGCCAACTGAGCAACGCCACCTTGAGCAGTATGCCCCAGCTTGAAATACTGGACCTCAGCTTCAACCAGCTGCGTGGACTTTCCTCACTGGCCATGACCAGCGTAACTGGACTAACGCATCTCAATCTCTCAGGTAACCCCCTGGTCACCAAGCTGGGAGCTCCCTTCTCCTTTTTCCTTGAACAAGCTGGATCAGTGAGTCTCCAGCACCTGGTCATGACTCACACGGGCATTCAGGAAATCGCAGACAACTCGTTCAGCGTTTTGCAAAACCTGGTCACCCTTGATCTGCGGAGCAGCTCGCTGGAGTACTTCAGCAAGGAAGTCTTCGCGGGGTTGCGGTCTCTGGAGCGCTTGCAGCCAGAGACCCAAGGTTGTGCTGCCCTATTCCACCCCAGTCTCTGGCAGTGCAGCGCGCCCCATGACGAACTGTCCTCGTGCAACGATCTGCTCAGCTCCGACGTGTTCAGAGTGCTGCTGTGGGCGCTGTCTTGCTGCACCATCCTGGGCAACCTGGCTGTCTTCCTCCACAAAGTGATCAGCATGAAGACGACCAAGGCAGGGCCCTACCACGTTTTCGTCAGCCATTTGTGCCTGTCAGATTTGTTGATGGGCGTGTACATGTCGGTGATTGGAGCCGCAGACACCTATTTCCGAGACAACTACGTGGCCAGCGAGAGGCAGTGGAAAGAGAGCGGTGTCTGCCTGGCTGCAGGCGTCCTGGCTTTGGTCTCCAGCGAGGTGTCAGCGCTCATCATCTGCTTGATCACGCTGGACCGTCTGCTGGTGCTGTGTTTTCCCTTCAAACCTCAACTCCACATGACCGCTCGCTTTTCCACAGCGCTGTGCTGTGTGGTCTGGGCGCTGGGGAGCCTCCTGGCTGCTGGGCCTTTTGTCAGCCACTTAGACTTCTACGGGGAGAGCAGCATTTGCCTCCCTTTACCCATCACCCGCCATCAGTTTTCAGGCCAGACCTACGCCTTCGTAGTGTTCATCGTGCTGAACTTTCTCCTCTTCTTGTTCATCGGAACAGGACAGCTGGCCATTTACTGGGCAGTGCACAGAGCGAGGGTGGCTGTGAACAATCCACGTCAGGAAGAGCAAACCTCTATCGCTCGGCGTCTGTTCCTGGTGGTCTTCACTGACTTCTGCTGCTGGTTCCCTGTGGGGCTGATGGGCATCCTGGCCTCTGCTGGCGTCCCCATCCCCGGGGTGGTCAGCGTCTGGGCCGCCGTGGTCGTCTTGCCCCTCAACGCGGCCTTGAACCCTTTCCTGTACACGCTCAACGGCTTCAGGGAAAGGTGGCGCCTCGGCAAGATCCGGCAGAAGTCGGAGAGGATTCTGGGCAACCTCAAGATGGAGGTCTCCAAACTCCCTCCAGACAGGGTGGAGGAGTTGGTGATGATGTGCTTGAGGTCCAGCAAGGCTTCTGCACCGTCAGCAGGAGGGGGGGGGGGGGGGGGGCAGTGCCAGGTGTAGCAGCTGAGTGTGTGTGTGTGTGTGTGTGTGTGTGTGTGTGTGTGTGTGTGTGTGTGTGTGTGTGTGTGTCTGTGTGTGTGTGTGTGTGTGTGTGTGTGTGTGTGTGTGTGTGTGTAGGTGTGTGTGTGTGTGTGTGTGTGTGTGTAGGTGTGTGTGTGTGTGTGTCTGTGTGTGTGTGTGTTTGTGTCTGTGTCTGTGTGTGTGTGAGTGTGTGTGTGTGTGTGTGTCTGTGTCTGTGTGTGTGTGTATCTTTGTGTGTGTGTGTGTGTGTTTGTGTCTGTGTCTCTGTGTGTGTGTGTGTGTGTGTCTGTGTGTGTGTGTGTGTGTGTGTGTATGTCTGTGTGTGTGTGTGTGTGTGTGTGTCTGTGTGTGTGTGTGTGTGTGTGTGTGTTTGTGTCTGTGTCTGTGTGTGTGTGAGTGTGTGTGTGTGTGTGTGTGTGTGTTCTGTGTGTGTGTGTGTGTGTGTGTGTGTGTGTGTCTGTGTGTGTGTGTGTTTTGTGTGTGTCTGTGTGTGTGTGTGTGTGTATGTCTGTGTGTGTGTGTGTGTGTTTGTGTCTGTGTCTGTGTGTGTGTGAGTGTGTGTGTGTTGTGTGTGTGTGTTGTGTGTGTGTGTGTGTGTGTGTGTCTGTGTGTGTGTGTGTGTGTTTGTGTCTGTGTGTGCCCAACCTGGTGAGGGCAGGTATGAAACTTGGGTGAGAAGTGGGGAATAAGATTGTTTTGGTCATGAACAATGTTGTGTATTGTTTTGAATATGTACAATTTTGGTGTTGTTTTGATTATGTAAAATATTATGTATTGTTTTGATCATGTACAAGGTCGTGATATTGTTTTGAATATGTTCAATGTTGATATCAGTGTTACTGAAAAGAAAGATACAAGTTTGGGGGACTGTTGGTTGAACAAAGGTAAGCGCTTTGATTTGCTGCTTCACAAGATTCAGCACTATATAAATCCCATACATTATAATTATTATTAAAAGCGGATGATGCTCTATCATTTTTTTTATTTATTTATTTATTCTTTTATTTCGAAAAGCGGAACGGAGTTAAAGTTTGCGCGAGATGTTCTGCGTGCGTTTGCACACGCGACCTCGGTTATATTCTCTCATCCGAAGGACTTTTATCTCATAATTATGAGAAATAATACTCCTTCATGTGGATTCCAGGGGCCTGTAAGTATAAATAGCATCCCCAACTTCTAAAAAAATTGCGCAAGGATTTATCTCTTGTCTATCCCTCACTTTATTTCTGCCTTCTTCCTTTTCTTCCTGTCACCTCCTTCTGGTCTATTGTCTGCCTTCTTGGTCCATTCTCCTGCCTTTCTTTTCCAGAAAGACTTAAAAGAACAATTCTCTCCCACACCAAGTCGGATGTGCTGGGCCTGACTTGTCAGGCGCTTAACGGCAGTGCAGCGCATTTTGGCGTATATGACAGACAACAGTAGTTTCTGTCTGAGCAGGGAGCTGTTCCTTCTCTTGGTGATGGTCGATTTCTGTATCGACTCCGCTCAGCTGGTGGCTCATTTATGAAGTCTGCTGCAAGGTAGTCAACTACACATGTTATGTACATCTCTCTCTCTCTCTCTCTCTCTCTCTCTCTCTCTCTCTCTCTCTCTCTCTCTCTCTCTCTCTCTCTCTCTCTCTCTCTCTCCCTCAAACTATAGACCAATATCAATCCTGTCTTCATTGTCTAAGCCTCTTGAAAAGCATCTTAAGAATAACCTTCAGCTGTATTTTACAAATCACAATCTGTTTCATCCTAGGCAATGCGGATTTATGAAAAACCATTCTTGTCACACTCTGCTTACAAACCTAATAGAACAATGGCATGAAAATATTAACAATGATCTTTTGTCTGGGGTAGTATTTGTTGATTTTGCTAAGGCTTTTGACACCATTGACCATGATCTTCTAATAAAGAAACTTGTTTTGTATGGCTTATGTTCAGATTCAGTTAGACTTATATCCTCATTTCTTAAAAATAGACGGCAGGCAGTTCTTCAAGACTGTGCAATATCCTCCTTCATGCCAATAACATATGGTGTCCCCCAGGGATCAGTTCTTGGGCCAATTTTGTTTTCTATCTATATTAATGATCTTCCATTGAATATTTCATCGTCTTGTGAACTATTTGCAGATGATACGACTGTTCATACTAAGGATAAAAAAGCAAATGTTATATGTAATATTCTACAGAAAGATATAGATAAACTTACTTCTTGGGCTGATCTGAACCACATGGCTCTTCATCCTAAAAAATCTAAGTTCATGATAGTCACAACGAGACAAAAAAAAGACAAAACATAAAGTCTATGTCAAGAAGTCTGAAAATTCATGATCAGATAGTAGAGGAGGTTATTAATCATAAATTACTTGGCCTTAATGTAGGCAATAATCTTTCCTGGTCGAGCCATATTTCAATATTATCAAAGAAATTATCCCAAAAGATATTTCAGCTCAATAGAATAAAGCATTTCCTTGATGAGCACACTCGAAAGTTGTTCTTTTATGGATACATACAACCAGATATTGATTATGCTTCAACATGTTGGGACCTGGCGAGTAAAAACTGCTTAAAACGACCTGAGAGTATTTACAGACGCTCCATGAAATTAATACTCCTTAAATCATCTTTGCAAATGAAGATTACAAAAACTCAATATTTTACATTAAATCAGAAATGCCATTTCAATAAAGTCGTATTCATGTACAAGATTATGAATAATCTTACGCCATCCTATCTGTATGATAAATTTGTTACCAGAGTTATTCGAGGTAAAAGTATTCTATTTATTCCCCGCCCAGGATAGACTTATTCATGTCATCCTTGGTTTATTCAGGTAGTAAGCTATGGAACAATATCCCTGATTATCTTAAACAGAAGCTAGTTTGTCCTCATTTAAGAAAGGATATCACAGACATCTTTTTGAAATGTTATGATTGGAATTTCATTTTTGTGTTCGAAATCCTTATCTCTAGTAGTCATTAGCACACAATTCATGTTTAATTATCTGTAGTAGTCATTAGCACACAATTCATGTTTAATGCGATTTCATCTTCACGTCTCTTTGCTGTTGTTGTTTGTTTTGTTTTTTGTCCTTTCCCTGTTGATCTTATTCTGTCCTCACACTGTCCATAACTCTGTAAGCCACTCCCCCCCCCTCCCCTCACTCTCTATATCCTTTGCTGTTTTGCCGCTGTCTGTATGTCCGTCTGCCTGTCTGTCTCTTTGTCTCTTTCTGTCTCTCTCTGTAATGTGGTTTCTGAGTCGGTGGTTGTGTGTGGTGGTGGTTGTTTTTTTTGTTTGTTTGGTTTTTTTGGTTTTTTTTAATACTTGTTTGTCTGTGTTTGTTTGTTTGTTTGCTTTTCTTTCCTTCTCATTGTCTCCCTTGTATGACATTCATCGTCATTGTATCTAGTTCTCATTTATAGTGTTTGATTATAATAATCAATTTTGAATTTTCATTTTGGTGTCTTTAAAACTGTTGATAATGATTGTTTGCGGGTTTGTTTGGGGATGGGGGGGGGGGGGGTTGTTGTTGGGTTTTTGTTTGTTGGGTTTGGTTGGTTTTTTGGGGGTTTTTTTGTGGTTTTTGATTGTTGTTGGTGGTAGTTTTGGTGTGCTTTTTTTTTGTTTTTGTTTTTGTTTTTTTGTTGTTGTTTTTGAGAGCATGGTGTAAAAAAGCCCTGAGCTTATCCATTTACTCTCAATAAAAAGTTCGAGTTCGAGTTCGAGTTCGAGTTCTCTCTCTGTCTCTCTCTCTCTGTCTGTCTATCTGTCTCTCTGTGTCTCTCTCTCTCTGTCTCTGTCTCTCTCTAGAGTAGCTTCCCTTGCTTGGCAACCAGCAAGACTAAGGTTTACTCCACAGCTCTCAAAGAAAACTGCAGTTAATGGGGTGTGTGTGACTCCATCTTGCCTGTAGCAGGACTGCCTATCTATAACTCTTCAGTGCCTGCTGCATTCTCTGTGGTGTGATAGTTCAGTGAAGTCCTTCAAGGTAAAGACACTGTTGTAGTTCTCCCTCTGTCAGCCAACACTTCCATGCAACCCTCTGTGACTGAAGGTAGCACTGGGATCTACAGACGTAAGTGTCCTTCACAGGTAAGAAGAGACAGAAGACGGGCTGAGGCACACAGGGCTGCAGAGGTGTGCAGAACAGGACCTGACACGAAGGCAAGTGACCCATCCCCTTCAGGTATATTTTTGCCGACCCCTCCTAGTTTTTGATATAATGCGACTACCATGTAGAGGCACCTGTTACTAATGAATGACAGTTTCTCATACCTTCCCTGCACCTCATCAGCACCTGGATCTTCAAAACACACTCTATATTTGATGAACAGCAAATCGATAAGTCGCTAAGTGATGTGAACGCTCATATGCCTTGCAAGTTTGAAGAAAATGAAGATAATGAAGAGGAAGAAACCAATGTGACCATTGCAGAGTGTGTGGTCAGTGATAGCCATGCTGAATGTATAGACAATAGCCAGAGGCAGATTACAGCGAACTGATGCAAGGTCTGAAGGAGTTCTATGAGATTGCTGTAACACAAAGGAAGGGCTGTCAGTCACCACCAGCAACACTGTCAAAGAAGAAAATCTCAATACAGATGTTTCTTGTAGCTGCTACTTAGTTTGCCTGATTCTTTTCCACAGTCACAGTCTGACAGTGTGACATGCCTTCAGCCTACTCCATGAGGTGGTCACCCTGGTGTGACGATATTCCCGCTGTGTATCTGGAATGTTTTGGACTTCATGTGTTCTGTGCCCAGCCACTCCCCCTGTCCTCTTGTGAAGGGGTATCAGCTTTTCACAGGGAATCTTTGTCACTCACTCTCTCTCTCTCTCTCTCTCTCTCTCTCTCTCTCTCTCTCTCCTACTCTCTCTCTTCTCTCTCTCTCTCTTCTCTCTCTCTCTCTCTCTCTCTCTCTCTCTCTCTCTCTCTCTCTCTCTCTCTTGGGTGATCTCCCTTGGCTATAGGCAGGGCGAAATTTTGCTGCGTAAATTTTGTGTTTAAATTGCCAAATAAACCAGCACCATGCCAGTTGTCGGGTTACCAACAACGCTGGAAGTGACGCTAGGTGCCCTGCTGCAACAACACTGCATCACCTCATGGAAGGTCTGTGGAGAAGGCGAGCAAACGACTGTTGTGCTGCGACTGAAGGCTGGCTCCAGTGATGGGAACATGGCGGGTCAACAAACCCCTGTGTACTTCCGCAGAAAGCCGCCCAGTCAGACCAACAGGGAACAACGAAGGACAGAGGAGAGGAGACAGGCAGAGGAGAGGAGGCGGGCAGAGGAGAGGAGGCGGGCAGAGGAAAGGCAAGAAGACAAGGCAAGTGCATTGTTCCCATTCGAAACTTCGCCAAGTTTTGTTTATGCCAACACCCCCCTCCCCCCAGTCGTCTCCACACCAAACCCCACCTTTTCCAACCACATGCCTTAAAAACGCTGCTTCCCACACATGATTACGCGGGTCAGGTGCTGTCACAGTTTTAGAAGGGGGCACAGTATGAACAAAAAGGTGACTTGACCGGGTTGAGGTGGTGTCCCTAAATTTAAATGGGGGGGGGAGGACTGGATAAATATCTAGATCGATTCAGGATGCAGGACGGGAGATACTATAAAGAACTTGGGGTGGCTGAGAAAAAGATCCCTGCAGAAAAATCTCGGGACGTTTCTAGAAACAACGACTTTTTTAAATGTGTTACCTCTGATAAAATACCTGCACATCTTTTGTGAAAGTGAAGAATATTTTACGTTTATCTGGACAGAGGCATTTAAAACCCTGCTGATTATTTTTGGGGGTTTTGCAAAAAAGAACACCGGGAAATGACTCAGAGGAAAAAGACATTTTTTCCCAAGCTGCAGCTGTAAAAACCCGTGATCATGACAGAACAAAACAATAAATGCTGGGTGGATGTTTTAAATGTTTGAGGATGCATCAATTGTTTCTTTGGGGGAAGTGACTGTGGGCCCGTTATGTGCTGTGGAGTGTGTGTGTGTGTGTGTGCATGCGCACCCCCTTGGGTGCGTGCGCGCGGTTTTTGATTTGTGTGTGGTATGTGCGTGGGTGTGTGGTGGTGGGCTGTGTTTTTGGTGCGTGTGTGTGTGTTCGTGCGTGTGTGTTGCGTCGCGCGTGTGTGCGTGTGTAGCATATGTGTGTGCATGTGTGTTGTGTGGAAAGAGAGAAGGGGAGAGGAGAGGAGGGAGAGAGAGAGAGAGAAAAAGGCATTGGCAAAAATGAGTTGGTTTTTCCGTGTTGGAAGAGCCGAGTTACCCGATCGACAGAACGTGGGCACGGAAGCCCTGTCACAGATCTGTTTAAATTATGTTTTTTTGTTCCCTCCCCCCACCCCCTTTCCCCCCATTTGCAAGGGCGAAGTGTTTGGCCCAATTTTTCTGAATTGTAATGTAAAATACTTCCCCCTGTCTGGAAACCATGCCAGTCACCCCTTTGGGCTTAGAAAAGATAATCTGATTTTTGAAATAGGTGTTTTTTGCCCAGTCCCCTTCCCACTGTCCCCCTTTTAAATGGGCTTAACAGCTTAACAAAAAAAATTCTTCTCCCCTCTCTTCTCTCTCCCTTCTCTCTCTCTTTCCTTCTCTTCTTGGTGGCTTCCTTCTGGGTGCCCCAAAAGCTTTTTCTCCAGCTCTGAAAGTTTTTCCTTTTCTTCAACAATTCCCCGTTCAAAAATGCCCGTTGTGGGCCCCCTGTAACCTTGGGTGCTGTTGAAAGCAGGGTTGCATGAAAAACGGTGTCTTCATTCAAGGGATGGCGAGAAACAAATGTTGTTTATTCGCTGAAAGTAAAGCTGCCAGCCTTCCCCTGTTACTCCAGTTCAACAGGCATGATCGCCATGGGGGTTCCCTCTCCCTGTTTTTCCCCCCCCACCTCTGACTCACTTCTGTTCCCCCCGACAAAGGTTCTTCCCATGCGCCTCAACCCCCCCTTAGCTGTTCATAACTGTTGTTTGTGACTCTAATAATGGTTTTTGTTTGATGTGATGATGTTATATGATGGTTTAAACACCCAATCCCCTGATTAGCACAGTTTTTTCCCATCTTTTTTTTTTTTTTTTTATTCCCACCAAAAAATCTTTTGTTCTTTCCCCTAGCCGCATTCCATCATGCCTTCGTCTCTTCCTTGATGCTTTTCAAAATCAACCCCTTTCATCTTCAACTCTCCCCTCCCTTTAGTTCCTTAAGTTTGTTTGTTAATGTGCGTTGTCTGCCCAAAAGGGAAAACCCGACTTATTTCTGTTTTTATCTCTAAAAAAAAACCCAATGCCCTTAAAAAAACCGGGCCTTTCCCCGAAACTTGGTTTAAAACCCACATAGCATAAACCCAAAAATAAACAGCTGACTCCTCCTGGATAAAAAACTATTTCTTTCCCCCGACTCTCTCGAGGAGGTGGGACTGCCATCATTCTAAAAGGACACTTTGGGGAACCGTCTCTTTCTTTCGCACAACCTTAAATTTCACTTAAATTCTTTTAAATTTTTGGGCGACATAAAAACCTCACCTACCGGGCCCAAATTTTATTACTTTTGCTCCCTTTTCCGTAAAACCCCCACCCTTTAAAAAACAACCAAACATCTTCTCTTTTTAACCAAAAATTTTCCAGTCACTCCTCGACCACTACGTTTCTACCCACTAAACTTTTAATTTTGGTGACTTCAACTTCCTTTTTCGAAAAACCGTCTTCCCCAAGATGTCAAACATCTTTCTCTTTTCTGTCCAACTATTTTTCTCTCTAAAACGGGTAAACGAACCTCACGTTCCGGTATTTTTAAATGGCGGGTTACTAAAGCTTTTTTTTAATCTTTCACATCTGTTTCTGTCCCCGACGAATGCATTCTTTTTTTTCCCGCCTTCCCTTTTTTTCCCATTTTAAACATAAAAAAACCCGTCAGAAAGAAAAAATTATGTTATTTCGTCGCATTTTAAAGGGCCCCTTTAGAAAATTCTTTCCCTTTCTTAAACAAGTTCCCGAACTTTTTTCCCAAAAAACCCTTGACCACACTGCCCTTCTGATCACTAAAAAACACTATTCTCCCCCAAAATGTTTTGATGGGGAAGGGCCCCTCCTATGACCATCTCCTCCCTGACGCCCCTGTGCGCCATGGAAATACCAAGCATTTTGATAGCGAAGCGCAAACGCCGGAAAAATGGGAACCCCGTGGCGGAAGTAAAAACCAAAAATCAAAAAAAAGTTTTTCCAAAAAACAAATAAAAAAAGTAAACTTTTAATCCATTCAGCAAAGACAGACTATTTCTTTTCCCCCGTTTTTTGTGCTAAACCCAAAAAAATTCTTTTTTTCCCTTTCACCTAAAATCCCCTTGGATCTGAAAAAAAACAACTCCTCTCCCAAAAACACCCAAAAGCCTGTCTGAACTTCCTTCCATATTTTCTCCCTTTTTCTCAGAAAAAGTTCGAAACTTACGCCCGACTGGATCGACTCAATTCCATCCGGGCGCCCCCTCCCTCCCATTTCCCAATGGCACTCCCCCTTTTTCCCTTTCCCAACCCACAAGTAAAAAGGGAAATCAGGGACAATTTGAAGGAAAGGGACTATAAAATCATGCCCCGTTTTCTCACTTCCCTTTTCCAAACAACTTTTTCCCTATTTTCACAAAAATTTAGTAAATAAAATTCTTTGTCAGGAAATTTTCCATAAGCTTTTAAAAACCAGAATTTGTAAACACCTCTACTAAAAAAAGCACGACCTCGACCCCAACCTTCTGAAAAAATTATAGGCCTGTCTCAAACTTACCCCTTTTTCTTTTGTACTAGAAAAAGCGTTCTCAAACAGCTCAACAGTCCCTTTTATTCCAATTTATCTCCTTCCCCCTTTTTTAAATTTCCTATCCCCCAAAAACAGCACCCAAACCAACCCCGGGCCACACTTTAGATACACTTCTACTTCCCTTTTGATGGGAGGAAAAATCTCCCCCCTCCTTTTTCTTGGGCTTATCTGCAGCCTTTGTCCCAAAAGATCACTCAAATTTTTCTTTCTGCCTCCAAAAAAAGTTTGGGGTGGGGGTTTCTAAAAGGCACGCCCTCACCCCCCGGTTTACTTCTTCCCCCAGAAAGGTCCGAATTTAAATTTTAAACAAAAAATTTAATTTAAAACCCGTCAAAATGGAATGTGGGTCCCCCAGGGATTTAGTCCCGGGCCCCGTTCTCTTTACTCTTACATGCTCCACTCTCCATAAATAAAAAACCACCCTATTGTCATCATTTTTTATACCCATGATATCAGCTTCAGTGCAGTGATTTTCTGGTTTTAAACTGGCCTTCCTCCTTTTTTAAAAAATTTCCCCTTTTCCTTAAGGGCATTCAAAATGGATGACTCAGAACAAGGAAAAACCTAATGCCCATAAAACCCAAGCCTTTCTATTGGACAACTTTAAAATTTCTCTATCGCAAAAACTTCAAAGAATTCGGCAATTTCGTCAGTTCCTTTGTCAAACTTGTGAAGTATTTAGGAGTAGTTTTGACAAAACACTCTTTGAAAACCCTTTATACCCAGTCCTTTCAGTCTTGTTCTATTAATTCGGGCATAAGCGCCCATTCGCAAGTACTGTCCCCCTGTTTCAACTTCCAAGCTTTTCACCTCTTCATTCCTTTTACGTTTAGGGCTACTGTAATTCTCTTTTTTGGGTGGCCTACCAAACTTTTTCTATCCCTTTTTCAAAAAAATAAAAAAACTTGCAGCTCGAATGGGCCCAAGAAAGAAAAAAAACTGAAAACATCCCTCCTATTCTGCGATCTTTCGTGGCTGCCTGTTTTCACAAATTTCTGGGGTATAAAAATCAATTTCCCTTGTTTTTTAAATGTTCCCCAAATTTTGCCCCCCCCCCCTTTTTCTCTGTAAATGTCTTTCTGTAAAACCCATCCGTTCCTTCGTTTTTAGCCGCAGATACTTTGTGCTTTCGAACACCCAGATTCAAACAAACCCCCTGTTGGGGGCCCTCGCTCCTTCTCTGTTTCTGGTCCCTCCCCTGGGAAAGGGCCTCCCCCTTTTACTTCGACAAAAACCTTCACTTGATACCTTCAATTCCCGCCTCAAAAAATCCTTATTTCCTACCCGAGACTTTCCCCCCCAAAAATCTGTCCCTAATTTTCAACAGCATTTTTACTTCTAAGTTTGTTCCCAGGGGTGTGTGTGGTGTGTGTGTGTGTTTTTTTGTGTGTGTTTTTGTGTGTGTGTGTGCGTGTGTTTTCGTGCATGCGCGATACGTGCGCGCGCAGGGTTTTGAAATCTGTTGTTCTTTGTTTAGGAGAGTTGCAGCCTGAAAAATGATTGAGTGCAAGCGCTTGATTTTTTTTTTTTTTTTACAAGATTAGCGCTATAAAAAATTCCATTATTTATTATTTTTATTAATGTATCGCAAAAAGTGTCGTCTCAGGTGAATAGAGACAAAAAAGAGCAAAAAAGGTATAGAAAAAACCCAAAAGAAAGTGAATGAACAAGTTTCTCCCCCTCGGTTTGTTTTACCCCCCCCCTATTTTGTCCCTTGCTACGGCCATTCTGACAAAAAACCTGCTACGCATGTTTGTGTATGAAAACCCATGCCTCCCTCTTCAAGCCACTGTCAAAGAACAAGTATTGACATGAAATGGATGACATGACAGACAGGGGCAGGACAATTTATTTGACAAAAATGTAAAAAATGACATGTGGTGAAAATTGTGAAGTAGCAAAAGACGTGGTTGTAGTTACATAAGGAATCAAAAATTGTGTCCATGATAAAAAGAAGGAGGGAGATTTTGAAATGGGAGGGGGGGTGGAAAAACCCAAAAGTTTGAAGAAAGGTAGGGATGTGATGCATGCAGAAATGAAGGAAATGCGTGCAGAGAGGGAGGTGGGGAGAGGGGGGAAAGGGGAGAGTGGGGGGGGTTGGGGGGAATGAGGTGAGGAAGGTGTGCGAGAAAGTCACAGGGGCAGGGGTGCAGGGTTTTGGAAGATGGGGGTGAAAACTGCGAAAGGGGAAAAGGGTGTTACACTGGGAGAGTAAAGGAAAGGGTTTCAGCAAATGCGGAGAAGGGGGAAAAATGTCCATTCATGAACGTGACATGAGACGTGCCTTAGGACCACGCTGTTTAAAGGGGAAATGTTTACAAAATGTTTTTGATTAATGTTTTGTCACTTTTCCCGGACTGACTTAAAAACATGAAAAAACTTGGTCCAAGAATGACATTATATGTTATAGAAAAATATAGGAAACCATGTCATAAAAATGTTTGGGGTGTTTAATTAATTTTGCTTTTCGTGATTCTGTGTTTTGTGCCCCCGTCCCCCCCCACTGTCCCTTGTGAATGGGGGTTGATGTTATCACAAAAAAAATGTTGTCATTTCTTGTCATTGTCTCTCTTCTCTCTCGACCTAGTTTCATAAACTTT
Organism: Rapana venosa; assembly: GCA_028751875.1. NCBI lineage: Eukaryota > Metazoa > Mollusca > Gastropoda > Neogastropoda > Muricidae > Rapana > Rapana venosa. Next base: position 38,998,578 of record CM054154.1, read on the forward strand.
TTTTACTATGCTATTTCCAATATTTATTGTTACCCCTAACATTATATGTGGGGCAGTGCTAATAGCTTAAAACCTCTTTCAAAACCCTAAACGAGCTCTTAAAAGGGTTACCCTTAAGTCTTCGCTTTATTACCCCAAGATACATTAATTGGACATTCCCCCCTAACTTTTTTTTTAGAATATTTTTAAAGAAATAATAATGTATCGCATAATGAAGGGCTGGCTCCATCTACACTATTAAAAAGTTTCCAAAAACCCAGTCAAGGATACAAAAAAAATAGAAATACAAAACCCAAGATGATCTTTAAAAGCAACCCTTCGTTCTCTGGAGGAACTTTTTGGAACTCATTAAAAAAAATTTTAAAAAATAAAAATAGTTATTCTTTTAAGATAATTTAATCTTACTTTTTCCCAGAAGATTGTCAAATATGCTACTAAACTATTAAAGTTTATGTTTGTTCAATTGAGGCGGTTTTTAGCCCACATTTTTTTTTAATCGTTTTGAAGGAGTACATGAAAAGTAACATAGACTCAGTATCCCTAATTTTTTATACTTGTGCGATTGAAAATTGCCCATGTAGTTGTTTTTTTTCTTGGTGGGGGGGGGGGGTTTTTTTTTGTTTGTTAGTCGTTTTTTTTGTGGGTTGTTGGTGGTTTTTTTTGGGGGTGCTTGTTTTGTTTTATTTTTTTTTTTTGGGTTTGGGTTTGTTTTGGGGTTTTTTTTTTCATTTTTTTGGTTTGGGTTGGGTTTTTATTGTTTTTTGTTTGTTTTTTTGTTTTGGGTTTTTTTTTTGGGGGGGATTGGGTTGTTTTTTGGGGGTTGTTTTTTTGTTTTTTTTGGGTTTTTTGGGGGGGAGGTAGGGGTTTTTTTTTTCTTGTTGCTTTTTGTTTTTGTTTATTTTTGGGTTTTTGTTTGTTTGTTTGCTTGTTTCTTTGGGGGTTGGGGGGGGGGGGGTCCCGGAATGGGTTGTTTTGTTTTTAATTGTTTTTGTTTTTTTTTTTTTTTGTTTTTCCCGAGGGGGGATGAAAAAAAAGAATATGCTTATTCTATTACCCTCTTTAAATAAAAATTTTTAAAAGTTTTCTTCTCTCTTCTCTCTCTTCTCTCTCTTCTCTCTCTCTCTCTCTCTTCTCTCTCTTCTCTCTCACTTTCCTTTTTGTAAAGTATTCAACTATAGTAGTATTTTTACACCTCTCTCTCTCTCTCTCTCTTACCTCTCTCTTTTCCCCCTTTTCTCTTTTTTCTTGCCTCTCTCCCCTTTTCCCCCCTTTGTTGAAAGGGATTTAACTTGATATGTCTCTCTCTCTCTTTTCTCTCTCTCTTGTCGTCTTCTTTCTCTCTCTCTGTCCCCTGGTCCATTCAAAAATTTTTGTTTGCCTATTTCTTTTTTGGGCCTGCCTCGCCTTTTTTCCCCATATTTTATTTTATTTTTAATATAATTTTTATTTATATTATATATTTATATATTTATATAAAATTTATATATATAATACCAAATAGTGAATGGCATTAAAAAGAAAAAAGCAAAACAAAATAAGTTGTTTTAAATTGGCCCAGACTTGTGAAGAATAAGGGAGGGGAAAGATTGCATTTTTTTAAAAATTTATTGCGAAATCTTAACTCTGTTTCTTTCTCAAAATGTTTGTTTACGTCATGTTTAAATTTAACGTCAGTTGCTTGATGACTACAAGGTTTTTTTTATTTTTGAGTTGGTGATTGCATTCCTACATGCTCGATTCCCTTTTTTTTACAAAATCGCGTACTAGGTAAAGGGGAAATTACTTGGCCTGGTTTAAAGATTCACGGTTTTTTGTGAATCAACTATTTCTTTTTTTCATATCATCATCGTTATCATTTTCTCTTGGTACCTTTTTTTTCGCAGTCTTTTCATATGTTTCTTTTTTGCAGACTCCTTTTTCGCAGTCTTCTTCTTCTTTTCCAGTTCTCTTCCCGTGTCCCCTTTTTGCAGTTTCTCAGTCTTAATTTGCGTCTTCTTTTCTTCTTTTCTTCTTTACATTTTTTTTTTTTTTTTGTATTTTGTTCTTCACTTTTTTGCTGCTCCCTTTTGGCAGCCTTTATTGATCTGCTGATTTTCTACATACCATGTGTGTTGATCCCTCCCCCCTGCAGCCCTTTTGGGCGGATCCGTTGCCCTTTAACCCGTTACATGTGGATGTTTTGCTCAAAGTTGTTGGGGTGTGAAGAGGGTCAGTCAGTTTGTGACTCAATTTCCTCAAAATTTTAAATGGAAACTGACAACCCTTTGTCTTCAGTAAAATGAATCCATCTCTATTTTTTTAAGTAATTCGGTGAGACAAAAATTGTTCCCAAAAATCAAATTAATTAGAATCAAAATATCTGAATCCGAAAAAACAACAACGAGAAAGCCCTGTTTCTTTTTCAAATGGTTAATTTGAAAAAATTTTTTTTATTTTAAGGGGACTGGTGGAAAAAAAACACTGAGGCTGAAACCATTTTTCATTTGGTGAACAAATAAATTTCACACACACAACCACACACACCCACACACACACAACAACCCAATATATATATATATTATATTTTAATATTATATATATAATATATATATATATATATATATAAATAAATTTTTTATTTTATTTTTATAATAACACAGAAAACACACTCACTCGACGCCCCCATGCTGCACACACCCACGCGCGCGGCACACACCACACTTTAAGCAAACACACAAAAGCACCACACACAGAAAACAAACCACCACAGGTCATGATGGGAAAAAATTTTGTAATTAATCTTTTACCCTAATAAAGATATTTTTATGTAGCCGGGGGGAACACGGCCAAAAAGCCAAAAACCGATATAGCCTTTGGGCAATATGATTCAGTTTTCTCAATTCTTTTTAAACTGTCATTAATTTTTTAGGATAATTTATATTTTTTTATTTTGTATATTATTAAATAAATTTATTTTCCAAAATTCGAATGTTGTCTAAAAAAATTATTTTGTATTAAAAATACGGCCCCCGTTATCTCCCTTTTAAAAGTGAGCGTTGGCTGATCTAGCAAGAAATCAAAAATTTAAAAACTTTATTAAGTTTTGTTTGATCATATTCATGCATATGATTGTTGAAGTATTGATCTTGACTCGATTCATTTCAACCACAATGAGAGTTCTCTATTTTGTTGTAAATCAACATTTTCCATGTATTGGTATATGTACTGTATGTATTCAAATATTAACTGCTAGTATTTAAGGAATCTTTAATTCTATGTTTTCACCTTTGCGCCTGGCGGCTGCATGGTGCGTGTCTCTGTGTTTTGAGTGTGTGATTGTGTGTTTCTCCGACGTTCTTCCTGGAAAGTTTTATATCTGTGTTTTTGTTACAACACCCGGAATCGAGCGGTTAGAACAGTTTTCTTTGGCATTGTTTGACATTGATATATTCAATTTATAATTTTCTTCATTTGATATTTATTTTCAAAATTTCATTGACTGATGATTGTGTTTACCGGATCCTGCTTGTCTTTGCAACCCTTCATACCCTGACCCTGCCGCAGCGTGAAAATTTTCACGTGATTCACGATCCCAACCCACCCCCTCCACCACTGCCCTGTGTTCCTCACTCCACTGCAATGACTCTATCTGTAACAGAATTGAAAGCTTTTTCCTCACGTGGTTTCCACCATATGCAAAATCGACTCCGAGAGCACATTGTAAACCTTGGAATTCACCGCCGCAAAACCAGAAGAGGAACACGTGCAGGCATACGTCATCGACTGCTGCGTGATTCCCTGACATCTGCCTTCCCCCTCACCTCTGACGTCACTACCGCAACAACTGTTACCAGCCACAACACTGCCTCGCTTTCTGGTCCTCCACCTGTTTCAACATTTGTGTGTGACTCTGACTACATTGGTTCTATCCCTAACGTGTGCCATGATCTGCATGAGACTCTAAATCCCCCGACTGCTCCAGTTCTTTCACCTTCTTTCCCACCTGACTCACAATCCAAACTATCTGCTCTTCCACTGTACACATCTCTACCATCACCCTCATCCTGTTCCTCAGCTAGTCATAGTCACTCACCACCGTCTTCTCCAACCTCTCTGCCTCCCTCAAACCTTCTCCATATGTGTCTTCTAAACGCGCAATCTGTCTGCCCTGATGGCAAAGCTGACTTCATTTCTGATTTTATTTCTGAACACAACCTAGATCTAACTTTTCTTACAGAAACTTGGCTAAAACCACTAGGCCACGAACCAAAGATAAAACAGCTGACTCCACCTGGCTACAAAACTCTTTCTTTCCCCCGACTCTCCTGTGGAGGTGGCATTGCCATCATCTACAAAGACACTCTGCATCCAGCTCTGTCTATCTGTCACTCCCTTCCGTTTTCACCCGAATCTTTCGAAGTCTGTGAACTCAATCTCACCTTACCTGGCCACTCTGTTACTTTCTGTTGCCTTTACCGTCCGCCTCCCAACCGTAGAACATTTGACATCTTCAGTTTTCCACCAAGAGTTTCAGTCACTCCTTGACCATTACAGCCTCTCTCAAAAAAAACTTATCAATTCTTGGGACTTTAACTATCACTTCGACAACCAGTCATCTCCTGATGTCAAGCGTCTTTCTCTTTCCTTGTCAAATCACTCTCTTTCCCAGCTAGTAAACGAACCAACACACAGATCAGGACCACATTTTAGACTGGCTTATTACCGATATTTCACAAGGTCTAGTCACTTCTCAGTCTGTATCTGTCACTGACGAACTGCTTTCCGATCATTCTAGCCATTCTTTTCTTTCTCAACATTGCAAAGCTATCAGAAACAAAAAGTGCATTACCCGTCGCAACCTCAAGGCCATTGATATTCAAACTTTCCTTTCCCAAGCTGTTGAACGCCTATCACAAACCCCTGACCATTCTGACCCTTCTAAGCACTACAATACCGTCCTCAGCCAACTCCTAGATGAGCATGCTCCTCCTACTGACCATCTCCTGCCTGATAGGCCATGTGCACCATGGTACAACCGTGACATCCTGGTCGCAAAACGCAAACGCCGGCAACTAGAGCGGCAATGGCGAAAAACAAAAACCGAAATAAACAAACAGCTTCTTCGTAAACAAATCAACAAAGTTAAAACCTTAATTCGTTCAGCAAAAACAAAGTATTACTCTTCTCAAGTTCTTGGTGCTACGTCTATGAAATCTCTTTTTTCCCTCACATCCACGTTTCTTGGATCTGAGAAGGCTAGTCCTCTGCCTTCTATTCACGACCACTCTGAACTTCCTTCTATATTTTCTGCTTTCTTCTCTGACAAAGTCCGCAACATTCGCTCCAGTTTGGATCAGACTCCTTTCCAGCCTGCAACTTCTGATCCCCTATTCTCTGGCACTCCTCTCCTTTCCTTTCATCTCGCAAGCGAGAAAGAAATCGAACTAATTCTGAAAGGAATGACTATAAAATCATGTGATCTTGACCCCATACCTGCTTCTCTTTTTGCACAGTGCCAGCCACAACTTATTCCCACTATTACGAATATAGTAAACCTATCTCTTGTCTCTGGAAATGTTCCTTCAGCTCTAAAAACTGCCATAGTCACACCTCTACTCAAAAGCATGACCTTGACCCCAACATTCTGAAGAACTATAGACCTGTTTCCAACCTACCGTTTATCTCTAAAGTCTTGAAAAAGTAGTTCTAAAACAGCTCAACAACCACCTTCACTCCAACAGTCTCCTTCCTGCGTTTCAGTCTGCCTATCGCGTCAACCACAGCACTGAAACTACCCTTGCCCACACCTTAAACACACTTCTACTCGCTTCTGACTCAGGGAAAATCTCCCTTCTTACTCTACTCGACTTATCTGCAGCCTTTGACACTATTGACCACTCTATTCTTATCTCCCGTCTTCAAAAAACATTTGGTGTTACTGGTACAGCCCTTACCTGGTTTAGTTCATACCTTACTGACCGATTCAGACAGTCACAGTAAACAAGATTCAGTCAGTACCTGCAAGATTGGAATGTGGAGTTCCACAGGGATCTGTTCTGGCCCTGTTCTTTTCACCCTCTACACATGCTCCACTGTCACATATAATTAACCGCCATCAGATCAACCATCATTTTTTATGCAGATGACTCTCAGATTCTAAGCAGCGACACTCCTGAAAAATCTGCCTTCTCTCTTTACAAATATGGCCCATTGCTTTCAAGATATCCAAAATTGGATGATACAGAACAAATTACAGCTAAATGCAGATAAAACAGAAACCATGCTTGTAGGGACCAAACACAAACTCTCTTCTATCACAACAGCTTCAATACAACTTGGCAATGCATCAGTCCCTTTATCCACTGCTGTGAAGTATCTAGGGTCATTATTGACAACACACTCTCTATGCAAAAATTCATCACTCAGACCTGCCAGTCCTGCTACTATCAATTACGGCGTATTAGTGCAATTCGAAAGTACCTGTCCACAGATGCAACATCCAAACTTGTTGCGTCTCTCATTCTTTCACGTCTGGACTATTGCAACTCTCTGTTGGCTGGTCTGCCAGCATCATCAATCCAATCCCTTCAACGTATACAAAACTCTGCAGCTCGTCTAATCCTAAGAAAGAAAAAATCTGAGCATATTACCCCTCTCTTGCAATCTCTCCACTGGCTGCCTGTGCCACAGAGAGTAAACTATAAGATCAGTACTCTCTGTTACAAATGTCTCCCACAAAACAGCACCCGCCTACCTCTGTGAATGTCTTCACTTGTACACTCCTTCTCGTTCTCTCCGCTCTGCTGCAGATACTTGTCCTTACGAATACCTAGATTCAACCAATCCACCATCGGCCGTCGCTCTTTCTCTATTTCTGGTCCATTGATGTGGAATGATCTCCCTCTTCTCTCTCCGCCAAAAGCCTTCTTATGACACTTTTAAATCCAGTCTCAAGACATATTTATTTCAAACTAAGATTTTCCCCTCCTGCCTCATCTCATAGTTTTTCCCTGCCTTCAACAGCCAAGATTCTATTGCCCTGCCAGGGTGTGTGACCTCTGTGTGTGTGTGTGTGTGTGTGCGCGTGTGTGTGTGTGTGCGTGTGTGCACATTTGGACTTGATGGAACTATTGCTTGTCACTGGTTGTATGACTGTGTAAGAATGAGTTGAGTGCAAGCGCTTTGATTTGTCTCTGCAAGATATAGCGCTATATAAATTCCATTTATTATTATTATTATAATAAATCATAATTCTTGTGCCATTGAAGAACATGTGGAATAAACTCTATTTAGATCAATAAAACAGCTCATATTAAGTAGTAGTAGATTGTAAGGCGTAAGTTGTACACAATGTGCCAGTCCTAAATTTTAGCTAACCGCCATTCCTTGTTGTAAACAAGTTTGAATTGTCGAACTAAATTCTAACAAATGCAGACATAAAAATATAAATGTATGGTATGTTTTGGGTTTTGTTATGAATAAATATAAGATTGGAAGATGTTAGTATGGATAATTTGTAGTATTAGAGATCGTTATATTTTAGATCTGACGAACAGCTTTAAGAAGCTTGCTTGGGTGCAAGCAGACCAGAAACTGTGTTTTCACACGACTGATTAATTATGAATATCTCCTCTCATAGTCTAGTCCGATGTTGGCACTCGATTATAAGGATCGTTCAGTTTGGTACGATTTTGTGATAAGAAGCAGTAGACAAGCTCGTTGCATATTTTCTCGATTAAGAGGATGACACACGCTGTTCCATTTCAATTTAATGTTGTATGTACACAATAAATGAAGGACTATATGCCATCGCGCATGTGGCGTGCGTGAGGCGTGCGCGGGATGCTCTGACCCAGCCTTTCATAAGCTCAGCCAATCAGATGCCGAGAAGCGCATCAGCCGACACTGTGGTTCTCCGCTGCCAGTTCTGAAGCAGACGACGTAAACTTATCCGCTGCATGTTTTATTTACGAACATGCGGTAAGCTTATATTCATACTTTTTTATGAAAAAAGGGGGGGGGGGGGGTGCATTATAATTGTGATATAATATCGATATAATTCGGTTTGAATTTTTAAATGGTACGATTGACAAAACACAACACGACGCTGCTGCATTGCGCCCCCGTGGTCGTGTTTGCTCGTGTGGAGAAAATGTTTGTTGAAAACAACTAGGTCAGATTTCGGGTTAGGTACTATAACAGATCTGTTGAATTCAACTTCACGCGAAACACCCCGATATGGCTTCATCATTGTATTAGGACCCTGTTTTAATATAATTAAAAAAAAATATATATATATATTTATATATATATATATATCAGGGAGTTTTGTTTGGGGGGAAGAGGGGGGGGGGGGGGCTGAAAGTAGGATTAATCCAAAGTAAAACGCACCGTGTGAAACAAGGGGTGTGTGTGGTTTGTAGAACTGTATCCAAATAACATAAAGGGGGCATTACGTACATTTTTGGGCTAGTATGTATGTATGGTGTGTGTGTGTGGGGTGCGTGGTTTGTGTTTTTTGTGGGGTTGCTTGCGCGGTGTGGGGCGGTGTGTGGTGTGTGTGTGTGGAAATGGAAAGTCATGTGTATGTGTTTTTTAATGTGTGGTGTGTGGTGGTTGTGGAATTTTTTTTCATGTAACGACATTGAAGCATTAAATTGTAACTTGTTCCTTACTCCCCCAATTCTGCTTTGTCCAATTATAAAAAGCAACAAGAAAGCAGTTTCCTTCACCCTTCAATTTGTCCCCCTGTACAGATGCACACTTGGGCAGAAAGTCGTACTGCCCGCTAGGGGACACGTGTTGATCGACGTGTAGTGAGGAACCCCAGTATGGCGATCCACTGGTTGCCTGCGTTCCCGAAGAAGAAGTGTCAGAGGAGATGACAGCTTCCCCCACTAGGACTTGCTTCAGTGTGATTTACCAGCGCGCAGGTGAACTGCAAACTTCCCCGACATCTCACCAGGAAAAAGTGCCTTCTCGCCCCAAAATGCCCTTAAAATATTCCTATGAAACAAACCATCAACGGGATCTTGGTTTTATGTAAACCAAAAAAGGGAAAAGTTAAACCCCATCGAAAGTAATTTTCCAAGTCGGGAGTGCAAATGGGAACGCTAAGTTGATCATTTTAAAACATAAAGGAAATGGGGAGATTGAATTTTTTCCAATAAAGAAAGAACTCTTGGTGAATGTGTGGACATTGTTTTTGTTTTTTTAAACAAATAAAGCGCGTGGCACAGAACTTGTCGGAATAAGTTGACAAAACAAAGGTGGAGCGGCAAAGGGGCAGCCAAAAAAAGTGAGATTGGCGAAAAAAAAAAATGAAAGTCCAAAAAAAACTCGCAAGTGAGGGCAAAAGTCTGAAAGGACGCAAAAATTTTTTTTCGCATTTTGGGGACGTACGTGAAAATTTTTTTCAGTGCCGCCCTTTTATTTTTTTAAAAACTGTTCGTGAATAGCCGAGACTCTTCAAGCAGAGTTCTTCTGGGGGAAATTTCCGGACGGACATGCTGCAGATGCAAGATACCATTCAAATTTTTTGCTTCGATGCACAAAGCCACAGATCACCGAAAAAAGAAAACGCCAGACTTTTACGAGCAGAGCCCTTTCTTATTTTACTTAGTGAATTGTTTTTTCAGGGAGAGGGAGAAAAACCCCAAAAGCCCCATTTTCAAATAGTGGGATGATGGAAAAAAGGGGTTGGGGGAAAATTGGGGGTGAAAAAACCGTGAAAAACTTTTTTTTATTGTGGACCAGGCTAAAAAAGGGGGGGTGTTTTGTTTTTTTTTTTTAATTTACAAATTTTTCAGCAAAGTAAGGAAATTGGGTTTTTTTTTTGCCAACCCCCAATGACAAGGGAATTCTTTTAAAAAAAAGCATTTTTGGCATTTTAACAGCTAGAAAACGGTTTTACCCGTTTTTGTGCACTGAAATTGGTTTAAGCAGGCCCCAGTTTTATCTTTCAAGCCCAAAAATGTAAGCGAAATATTCTTCAAAAGAATAATGATGTTTTAACCAAAAAAGAAAGAATTTTTTTAAAAAGGGGCATTTCCCAAAAAGTACACGCAAAATGGAAAACCCCTGCTTATCTACATCAACCGAGAATATTTCGAACCCAAAGACAGAGAGAAAACTCATGATAAATTTCGAACAGGGAAAATCTTTTTTACAGCAGACCCCAAGGAAATTTTGTCCTCAGCTTGGCAATCAGTGTCTTCAAATTGAAAGAGCAATGTGTAGCCCCAAAGTTAAAGGGAAAGATTTTTCACTTTTGGGGGGTTTTGACAAATTGCCCTAAACATCATCTTTGCGCCCAAAGACTCTTTTCACGGTTTTGCCTTCTCTTATGCTTTTTGACAACAGAAAACCGGGGTTTCCAAGAGGAATCCCCTGACTCCCTAAAGAAACGCATGATGTCACCCAATGCCTGAGAATACACAGCTTTAAAAATTCTGGCAGCGGGCCCCGTCTGAAATCAGCAAAGAAGACCTGGGATTTGGAGACTTTGGGTCTTGGTATGACAATTTGCCAAGTTAAAAGTTCAAAACAGCAAGAAAGAAACTGTTTGCAAAGGTCGCCCTTTGAACGGTACTCCACTCAACGCTCGGGAGCAGCACACAAGGGGCGTACTTAAAGGTGGATACGCTGGGGCAGAACACTATCCCCTGTTGGGATCTCCCAAGTCCAAAAGGGGCTGGGGGGGAAATCCAGGGGGGACAGTGGACCCTCTCTGGTCAGATTTGCCAGAAGCAGCTGATATCTCAAAGAACTTGTAGGTGTGGGGCAAGAAGACTTTGCCGGAAAACCCGTAACGTTGCCGCCAGCCCTTTCCTGCACAGAATTATGTCATGTCTGGACCTGCCCCAGAGATGAATTTTGAAAACCCCTTTTTGGAAGTGCTTTGCAGTAGGTGGATTATAACCAGGGGGACCTTGTGCTAACCCTTTTTGTGATTTAACAACCCAAGCATGTTCGTGCAAACTGTCTTCACTCTGATTTTGGAAGGTATTTGAGATGTACACTAAAATTTGGCATTATAAATATAAAATAAAAAATTTAGCAAGATTGCTGAATGATGTTAATACATATTTTGAAGTAGGTCAAAATCAGTTAGCATTTAAAATTTGGCTTCCAGGTTAGAATTTCTAATAGATGCTTAGTATATTTTGAGGAGTATACATTTAAGCATGAAAACAGCGTGTGATCACGTGTGTCATCCTTTTAATTGAAAGAGGACATAAAAAACTGCATGTGTGCCAAATTTGGTGAAATCGTACCAAACTGAACGATGGTTCCAACATCGGACTAGACTATCACCGACATCTGTGGTTTATAATATGTATATGTATACAAACTGTGGTGCATATCCTTCTTTTTATAGTCATAAAGTATTTAGTTTTGTTGAAGTTTTAATGTTTTATTTCCAAAAGTTATAGTGTGCAGCTGTTAAAAGTGTATCTAGTTGGAGGCTTTAATTACCAATAGTTTGCAGCCAAATGATTTTTGTGCAAAATGCAATAATGCATCTTGATGCTTATACTTTCTAGTTTATTTTTATATATAATATGTCTAGTTTCGTTACTCGGACAGCAAGATAATCACCACTGAAGCTGCATGAGAAAACACAAAATCTCCATCACCTTGGGCCAAATCGGCCAAAACGATCGCAGTGTGGTGGCGCTGTCTTTGCAGTTCGCGTGGCAGGGATATATAGAGGGGTGGTTGGAGAGAGAGAAGGAGGAGGAGAGAACGTCACAGGCTAGGCTACAGGCCAAGGAGGGCAGAGAGAGAGAGGGAGAGAGAGAGACACCATTCACCCACACAGTAGTAGATGGCTGAAATAAAGAGGTGATAACCAAAGCTGCTGTCTTCCACTGAGTCTTCTTTTGCCTGGTTGCTGTGTTCCACTCTTTCCCTACCCTGCTTCTATCCTTGCCCCTCGGCACGGTCACATTGAGTTGACTTGATTTCACACACACACACACACATACACACACACACACTCGAACGCGCGTGCATTCACACGGGGATTGGGTGTAAAACACATAGGATTGCTTATTCCTCTAAGGAAATGAATAAAGACAATAAATAAGTAAACACACGCACGCGCACTCTCTCTCTCTCTCTCTCTCTCTCTGTCTCTCTCTCTCTGTCTCTCTCTCACTCTCTCTCTCTCTCTCTCTCTCTCTCTCTCTCTCTCTCTCCTCTCTCTCTCTCTCTCTCTCGATAAGACAGATACTAAAGATGATGAGCGTGATGATGATAATTATACAGACCAAAGAAGACGATGATAGTGTAGATAAACAGGAGGAAGATGTTTGTGATGATGACATAGATGATGAAAGTAATGATGGTTATGCTGATATTCTTGCTGCAGATGCTGCTATAGAAAAATGAAGGTGCTGATAGCGATGGTGATGTAGATGCTCAAGAAGATGATGGGGATGATGATAACTAGAAGACTAGAAGTGTGATTCTGTATGCTTGCAGAAGTGGGAATGCCAAATGGATATAACGCTTGCTGCTGTGATCTATACCTACCCCTGCCCGAAACGTTTTGTATAGTGGCCTAAGGCCGAAGTACAATAAAACTTTTCAGTGTTCTCTCTCTCTCTCTCTCTCTCTCTCTCTCTCTCTCTCTCTCTCTCTCTCTCTCTCTCTCTCTCTCTCTCTCTCTCTCTCTCTCTCTCTCTCTCTGATAGTCTGTCATGCTTTATGTAATGCCAGTGTTGAGTGACCAAAGGATAGAAGGGTTTGCTTTGATAAACTTGTTTGGTCACAGGACAAACAAGACACTTTCTTAAATTAATAATCTTGAGATGCCTGACAACTCAGAGAAACTAGGTGAAACTTACCTGCTCAGTGATTCGAACATTAACAGACTGTAAACGTGTTCACAAACAGGCTGTCGTCTGCTGCCACCTGCTTCAAGAAAACATTCGGGACGGAGAAAGAAAGGGAGTGCATGGTTTGATGGGGAGTGTGTGCGTGCCCAAAGGTTTACTGTGTCTGCTCTTTGCACTTGTGTATGTACTCAGTCTCCACTGGACAGAAAAGCGAAGTACTACCCGTAGATGTTACAAGAAGCTTGTAGCTCCAAAGAAAAAGAATTTAAAAGAAATAGCAGAGAGAAAGTTGTAAACAGTGTAGATGGTTCTGTAAAGTTTGGGGGATAACATAAAGAAATTCTCTAGAAAAACATCAGAGATAGGCAGTATAGCTAGGGAACAATGGGTTTGAACACTTTAAAGGGTGTGTGTGTTGTTGTTTTTTTGGGGGTGAACAGGAAGAAGTCATTGACAGCAGTACAAGTTTATCTGACTCTGTGGACATTCCGCAGGATGTTGAAGAATGAAATTCAGATATCATAGAGGAAGAAATTGTTAAGGCCATTAAACATCTGAAACATAACAAAGCTGCTGGCCTTGAGGGGATTATCCCGGAAACCTTTAAGTCAGTGGTAAATCATAGAAGAATAACATCCTTTCTGGTCCATCTCTTTAACAAGATTTTTTCTTCTGGACTCTATCCAGAATCTTGGACAGAAGCTATTACCCACCCCATACATAAGAAAGGAAGCATTCACAATCCAGATAGTTATAGAGGCATCTCCTTATTAAACATCCGTGGTAAACTCCTAAGCTATATAATTAATAAACGTTTATCAACTTTTGTACAAAACAGAAATATTCTTGATGAAATACAGGCAGGTTTTCGAAAAGACCACTCTACAGTAGATCATATTTTTACTTTACACATTTTTATATTATATTCAAAGAAACAAAAAATTATATGTTGCTTTCATTGATTTCAGGAAGGATTTCGACCTTATTTCCCTAAGTAAACTTTGGCTAATCCTGCAGAAAAATGGTGTAACAGGTAATATCTTGAAAACGTTACAGAGTATGTATGCAACTGTTAAAGCCCGGATTCGTTTTGGGAGCAAGATGTCAGAAGCCATATCTTGTTTCAAGGGCTTAAAACAAGGTGAAATAACTAGCCCTCTTTTATTCTCATTATTCATCAATGACTTGGCCCAGGATGTCGTTACAAACGGCAAACATGGTATTCAGCTTTACCCTGGTACACTAGAAATTTTCATTTTATTATTTGCTGATGACATTGTCTTGACATCTGACAGTGTTGCAGGCTTACAAAACCAGTTAAATGTTCTGGCAAGTCAATCAAAAAAGTTAGATTTGCACATAACCCTTGATAAATCAGACATTGTAATATTTAGAAATGGGGGATATGTGGCTAAGAAAGAGGTTTGGTTCTGTAAAGGAAAAGAAATATTTGTAGTAAATTCTTATACGTACCTGGGCTTGTTCCCTTCTACTAGGATAGCATACAGTAAAGCAGTCCATGAACTCGCATGTAAAGCAAAAAAAGGGGTAATTAACATCTTCAGAACTCTATGGAAACTGGGGGATTTTTCAGCAGATATTTTTGTCTAACTTTTTGATTCACAAATTAAACCAATTCTCTTGTATGGAGCAGAGATATGGGGCCTGTCTCAACAGAAGACAGTGGAGAATGTCCACACCCTTTGTTCTTAAAATACGGTTAAGTGTAAGCCCCCCGAACCCCAGATGACATGTTTACGGTGAAACTGGTCGCTACCCATTATTAGTTCTACTTATGTATCTACGATCAGATATTGGCTATGGTTAACAGAGTTAGAAGAATCCAGACTTCCGGGAAAAGCCTACACCATGCTTTTGTCCCTTCATAATGATGGTAAGATGTTCTGGGTATCGCATATCTGTAAAATGGTATATGAGACTGGTTTTGGCTTTGTATGGAAAAACCATGGTGTTACTAACCATAAAGCTTTCTTATGTCATCTTAAGCAAAGATTAATCGATTGTTTATATCAAAAGTGGACGAACATAAATTAACAATAGCACTAGATTCAGTGTGCATCCTACATTTAAATCGTCTGTGTCCATGACAACTTACTTTACCCTGGTGCCTAATAAGCATATCCGTGACATTCTGATCAGATTTCGATTAGGAATATCAGACTTACAGACACACAGTTACACAGCGCTTCTGAGCAAGATCTTCAATGTTCATTTTGTCATAATGCTATAGAAACAGAAAGGTATTTTCTCTTTTATTGTTATGTTCTAAGTAACTTACAAGTGAAATTTATCCCAGAAAATATAGTATGGGAGCTAACTTCGTTTCAAAGATTGATGCAAGATGGTACAATGTGTGTTGTTTTTTTCGAGTCATTGATGTTGTATTCATTCAAAAGGGTGCTTTTTGTAGTAGTACCGTGCTGTATTCAAAGCATCCAGTCACACATGATTACCTAGGATTTGTACGGGTTGTATGGCCTGTACAATTAAATTCTTGAGTTCTCTCTCTCTCTCCTCTCTCTCTTTTCCCTTCTCTCTCTCAATCCCTCTCTTCTCTCTCTCTCTCTCTCTCTCTCTCTTTGCCCGGTCTCCATCTATCATTCGCTGTCTCTCTTCTCTGTCTCAAACACACGCAAAACACACATACAGCACAACAAAAACCCAAGAAACAAAACAAAACAATAGCACAACATAACACAACTTCCCCACCACCACCACCCGCTAACTACATCCCCCTCTGTTTGACCTTCCCCCAGTGCCACAAATGAACACGTTCATGCAGCTGGTCCCTTTCCCCCTCCCATGCTTCGGGTATGATACATCCCAAAACCAACGTGACGTCATGCTGCCTGACAACGACGTCCCTCAAGGGCCTCGCAGACGAAGGAAATTACAAGGGCCTTCATGAAGAGGAAAATCCCCCTGAGGAATCATCAGCACGAAGACGCTGAAGGTGATCGTGGAGATCATCACTTGCGGCTTCGCCCCTTTGATCCTCATCGTGGGCGTGCCTTGCAACGTCTTGTGCTGCCTGGTGTTCAAACCGGCAGGGGGTGAAGGACAGGGTCAACGTCTGCCTCTTCAGCCTGGCGCTGGTGGACCTTTGCTGCGACATCATTTGGTTCATGATCGGCTCTTCTGCATCATCCTCGAGCTGCGCATTGACCTGCCAATTTCCATCGAATTGTGGAAGTGGAACGTGCGCAAGTACATTCGAGGGGAGAGGCGCATGGTTTTGGTTTTTGGGGGGTTGTTGGGTTTTTTTGGGGTGTTGGTGGGGGGGGGGGAAGTTTTTAAGTTGGGGTTGGTGTTTTCGGGAAATTTTTGGTTTAAGGGCCTCCCAAACCCTAAACTCCTTGTCCAATTTCCCAATCGCCCTTGGTAAAGGGGGAATGCCAATCCTTTTCGGGTTGATAGGCCAAAAGGGAGGGGGGGGGGGGGAGATGTTTTTTTTCTTTTCCTTCCCCTCTCTCTCTTTCTTTTCTCCCCTTTTTCTTTCCCCATCCTTTCGGTGGGGGGGGGAAAAACCGTAATGTGAAGGTAAAGATAAAAAAAAATTGTCTAGTTTTTTTGGGTGAATTAGTACTATTTTAAGTGGCCTTAGTTTTTCATTGTTTGCATACATTTTAGAAAAAGGGGGAAATGGAATATCGCCAGTTGTTGGGGCTGTTTTGGGGGACTTTTTGCCAAGTTTTTTCGCCTGCTTCAATGCCCAAAAACGGGGCAAAATTTTTTAATTTCGGCCCCTTTCCCGACCTCCATCCTGACCTAAAAAGAAAGGCGAAATTTACTTTTGGGAAACCCCCTCACCTATCTTTTCGGGGGGGGCCTTTTGTTTTGGTGTGGTGATGTGGAACCAAGGGAGGCCCCCCCAAAACCAAAGACGAAAGTTGGGGGCAAAACCAAAAGCTTGACGGGGTTTGCTGGTGGTTTTGCACCAAAAGCGGGAAAAAGTGCACAAAAAACTAAAGCCATGCGGGTTTTGGGACCCCCAGCAAAAAACCTTAAAAACCATAAAACTTTTGGGACGGGAAATCTTTTTCCCAACAGTGGCCCCTGTGAGAAAATTTTCCAACTATGCGACCAAGTTGGAAAAAAGGGAAAACCCTTTTAAAGTAAACCCAAAGGAGAGATGAAGAAAAAGAACAATTGTTGCCCGGTGGGGCCCTTTTTAAAAGGGGGAAATTTGTGGTATAAAAAGAAAAAAGGTTTTTTGGTTGAAAAACCCTTAAAACCTAAAAAAAATTTTTTTTAAAAAACAATCAAAAAAAACAGAATAATGGACAGGTGGAAAAACTAAAAAGAAAGCAGGGATCAAAAAGGGGCCGGTCAAGACGAAAAAAACTTTAAATTTTTTCAGGGCCCGGGAAAAAGAAAAAATGAGACGGGAAACTGTTTGTAAATGTTCGTGAAAAATCTTTTTTCCCGGAAAAAATGGATGTAAGAGAGATGTTAAGTTTGTTTAAGTGTGCACGGGGAAAAATTTAAAAAACCCAAACCCCCTCCCATTATTGCCAGGTGTTGTTTTTATCAAGAAAAAGTTAGAATATTAAAAGGTTTAAAATTTGTTTGAAATTTAAAGGGAAATTTTGAAAGAGGGAGTTTTTTTTCCAAAAACTTTAGGATATTTAAAAAAAACTGCCCCCAACTTAAAGGAGTGCTAGGGCAAGGGAAAAAATTTGAGAAGGGTTTTTGATCTTTTTGTTCATTAATGGCGAAAGGATGCCCCTTAATAAATCAAAAAGGGGGAATTAGCTTTTTCCCCCGGGCCCCCATAAAATTCTTCCTCCCATAGTCCCCTTTTTCCCGGGGGGGTGGGAAAAAAGAAAAACAAAACACCAGTCCCCTCAGCCCATTTAGACACTCATGTAATAGGGCTTAGCCCAATGGCTTGATGCAGTGGGGTGACAATCACACAGGGGGTCAACAAAGACAGGTTTTGTTTTTGGCCTAAAACAACACAAGCGGGCCCCAGGTTTTTGTAGGCAGTTTTTTAAAAAAGAGCCTTTTTTAAAAACCCACTTTGGGAAAGCATAAAATGCCCTGTTTGTTTTGTCAATGAAATTTGGGGTAAAGTTTCAGTCAATGGTGTGGACAATTGAATTTTTGGCAATACAGAAAAAACAAAAAAAGTTTTTAAATTTTGTCTTGGAAGGTAAAGGGTTTGTTTTTCAAAACGGCTGATAGGTTTTTTGTTTTATGTGCGTAGCTTTTTTTTTAAAATTCCCTGACAAAAAACCCTTTCCCAGGAAAAAAGGGTTCCACCCCAGATGTTTTTTTTGGGTTTAAGGCCTTCTGTAATTTCAGAAATTTAAATTTACCCATAAAAGGGGGGGGATCTAGGGGTTTAGTTTTTTTTAAATTTAAGGCATGAGTTTTCTCCCTTTTGTGAATTGTTTAGATTTTTCCATACCCCTAATATTTGAATTTTTTCTCGTGACAAATTTTTTGGGGTAAAAAGCAAGAAATTTTTTTTTTGTTTGTCTGTGTGTATATCCCCCCTAAAAGGTTCCCCTTTTTTATAACATGTTGAAAATGAAAAAGGAAATTGTTTATGTTGGAAGAATTTAAATTTTAAAATTGTGGGGTGCCCACTGTGAAAGTGGAATAATACTATGGGAGCCCCAAAACAGCGGGGACCTCAAACTTTTTTTTGTCAGCATGTAGAAAATGATTTATTCAGATGCCAAAAAGAAAAAGTATGTCTCTCAGCAGAAAACTAATTTAAAAGATTGTTTAAATCAAAAATTATGGAAAATTTTTAAAAAAATTTTAAAATTTTGTGTGCATGCCCTTATTTTAAAAAATTCAAAATTTGGCGTATTTTAATGGTGCCCAAAAAGGGGGCCCGCAAACATACATCCCCTGATGGAGGATGTAGTTTTAAATGATTATTTTTTAGTGTCAGTGATTTGTTCCTCAGTTTTTTGACTCTGTCTTTTGTTTGTTCCCAGCGTTTGATTCTGATCCCCTTTCCTTTTTGAAAAAAAAATTTTAAATTTAAAGTAAATAAAACAGAGGGGGAAATTTGAAAAACCATCGTTAGGGAAATTTTGTATGGGATGAAAACAAACTCTAAAGTTTTAAAAAAAAATTTTCCAGGAGTGAACATTTGGGGAAATTTTTTTAAAAATTGCCTTTCAATGTTGAGAGAACATTAATAAAGTTTTTTAGATTTGTTTAACTTTTCAAAAAACCCCAGTGTGATTGTTAAAAAACATTACTACCCAATAAAGGTCCAAAAAATGAAAAGGGCGGATAATAAATTAAAAAATAAAAAAAAAAAAAAAATTTCAAAAACTTTGAAGACTTTCCGAAAAACTTTAAAGGAAATGGGGGCCAAAAACGTGTACTGTTCAAAAGGGAAGGGAATTAAATGAAATGTTTTGAACAAAAAAAGAAACGGGAAAAATAAAAAAACTTGCAAAAAGATGTATCTACCCTTTCTCAAATCCAGTTCTAAAAAAGGTTTGGGTTAAAAAAAGGCCCCGGTTTTGTTTTAGAAAAAAGTCGAAAAAAAAATTTTAAAAGTTTTTTCATTTTACAAGGGTTTTCCCAACATTTAAAAACCCCTTTGGAGAAAGATCTTAAAGCCAACCCCAAAATGATTACTGTGTTGACATGAGGGAAAAACGAGGAAGATTTTGATGTCCCATACTAAAGATGAAAAAATTAGGGGCATTTAAAAGAAAATTAAAAAAGGAGAAAGCAGCCGGCCCCAATCAAATAAATTGGTGAATTGCAAAAATTGGAGGAAAAAATATTGTGCTTTTTTTTAAAAAATATTAAACAAATTTTTGTTTGATGGGGTCTTTTTCCAGATAAGGGGGTTAAACCCTATAATATAACATTGCAAAAAAGGGGGGAATTTTGATAACCCTAAAACAAACCGGGAAATTTTTTTTACTGACATAAGTAGTAAGTATATATTATTTATTTTTAAACCCCGGGTTTACGGAATGGGTTATAAAGAAAAAATTTTACGGGGAGAGCACCAAGCTGGTTTTAAGAGAGGATACCCACTAAAGTTCAAATGTTTATTTGCTTGCGTTTTTTACAGAAACAGTTTTGCTCAAAACCCAAAGTCTTTGTAGCATTTATTACTTGGAAAAAGCTTTTTGATTTTTAACAGGAACTTTTGTGGCCATTCCCCTGAAAAATAGTTTAAAAGGGTAAACAAATTGAGGGTTTGAGAGCCATGTATCAAAAAGTCAAAAGCAGAAAAAGGATGGGGAAAAACAAAAGGGGGAACGACAAATTAAAAGGGTCCATTTGGTTTTTAAAAGGGTTTAAATGTAGACCCCCTTTTTGTTTTTTGTTTTTATAATTTTTTAAACCAGAGACATCATCAAAAAGGTTTAAACAGGGGGGCCATTTTCCCCCCAAGGGTTTTTCAAAAGTTTTTAAATTCTTCTGCTTGCGGGATATGTTACCCTCCCTATCAAAAAATTTTTAAAGGCTTACAAAGCATTTTTAAAAAACCCTTTAAAAAAAGTGCGGAAACGTCACGGGATCAAAAGGGTTTAAATTGATAAGGGGAAAAAATCATTTTTATTCGGGAAAAGGTGGATATTTAGCTGCTCATGAAAAATGGTTTTTTCCAATGGAAATACATGCCTGTGTTTAAAGTAAAAAATTTTTTGGAATCTGTTTTTCTACTAAGCTTAGTTTCAAAAATGCGTAAAATCTGGCAATTTGGGGGAAAAGGGCTTGTTTTTTGTTTTTGAAAAAAAAAACGAATATTGAAAAATAACTCTTTTGACTTGTTTATTAAGATATTTGATGCACAAAACCAAACCCACTGTTTTATATGGGTTTAGAAAATTTGGGGCTTTGGTGCAGCTGAAAAAAACATTGTGAAAACAGTGCACCCCCTTTTCTTTAAAGCAGTTTTTTGGCTTAGTTGACTTTCACCTAATGTTTTTGTTTTTAGTAAAATAATTTGATTAACCCCTCTCTGTTAATCTGCTGTAAGAAACATTAGAAATTGGGAAATTTTTGGGTTTTCAATTTAATTAGAAACAGGAAATTTTTAAAACCCACAAGATGCTTTTTTGACTAATGTCCCAAAAAAGGGAAAAAAACCCAAAGGGCAACACAAAAAACGCCCCGTTTGTGTGAACTGGGGTTTTGGGTTTTTTGGCTCAAACAAGGGGTCGGAAAATTTTTTAGAGAGGTTTATTAAAGCTTTCAGGCAAAAAATTGATTTATGCCGATGGCAGCAATGGGGTGAAAAAAATATTTTAAAAAAACAGTTTAAGAAATTTTAAATGTTTTCAAAACAATTTTTAATTCGCATGATGTCAAACCTTATCAAAAAATTGATTGGGTATACATTTGAAAAAAAATTTTGTCTAATTTGGGCTTTGGGTATCAAAATAAATGTTCATAAATTCAGATAAAAGAGAACATGATATTGGGCCCACCCAGGGGCTATGCCCCCTTATGGGAAGCAAGCAAACCCGGGGGAAAAGTACATTTTGTGTTGTGCTGGGCCCCTTTTTTGGGATGTTAGGGAGAACTACATCCCTTTAAATTTTAGTAAACACCTAATTTTTTTAGACTCGTTTACCCCCCCCCAAACCCAATCTCCTTTAGGTTTTTGGGGACCGCCTCACTTTTATTTGTGTAGGCTTTCAGAATAAGAGAGATAATGTTAACCTAAGTTAATTTTTTTTAGCTGACTTTTTGTTTTAAGGGAAATGTTTTCTGTGTGGTGTTTGGTTTTTTTTTTATTTTATTTTTTTTTTTTAAAAACCAAAAAACTTTAAACGGTTTGGCAACCCCCTTCATTAGGGCCAAAGGCCCTTTTTTTGAATAAATCATTCGGGTTTTGAGTTCGAGTTCGAGTTCTCTCTTTCTTCATTTTGTGACACACAAACCTTTTTTTACAAAACCTAAAAAAAACATTTATATTTTTGCGTATCTCCAGCAAGAATATTTTTTGAAAAAATTTTACCTAAATTTTTAAAGGATTGGGAAAAATAAACATTTAGAAAGTTTTTTCTTATTTTTGTTTTTTGCTTATTGGTTTTTCCCAATTTTTCATCCTTGTTAAAACTTTGTTTCGGGTTTTAAAAATTTTAAAAGTCAGAGTTAAAATCGTATCCGTTCATAGAGAGCTCATTTTTGGGTTTTTTGTTTTCATTACGTTAAATGCATCATGTGATTTTTCTTGTATTTATTTGTATTTACAAAAGAAAGTTTCTTGATGGTGTGGATCAGCTTCTGGCCCATGTTGAATTTGTTCATGGTGGCCAACAGAGCGTCATGCCATACTCTATCGAAGGCCTTCTTAAAATCAATGAAGACGTGGAAGATGTCTTGCTGATGCTGGCTGTATTTCTCACACAGAACCCTCAGGTTGAATATCTGTTCTGTGGTGCTTCTATTTGGGCGAAAACCGGCCTGCTCTTCAGCGATGATCTCTTCTGCCTGTGGTTTCAGCCTGTTCAGGATCACTTTCAGCATGACTTTACTGGCAGACTTATGAGGCTGATTGTCCTGTAGTTTTGGAAATGCTGGAGATTTCCTTTCTTGGGGAAAAGTGATGATGAGTGATTGGGTCCATGGGTGTAGGCCACTCTCCGGTCTGCCAGATTATTGCAGATACTTGTAAGGATGTCTGTCACTGCTTCTCCCCGTGTTGGATCAGCTCTGCTGGGATGTTGTCGAATTCCTGCTGATTTTCCTTTCTTCAGCGATCTAATTGCTACTTCTACTTCCCGCGTAGAATTGGGAAGTTGTCTTTATTCGATGAGGCTTGGCTTGCAAGTATGCTGGGGTCGCCTAGCGTCTGATGATTGTAGAGTTCGGAACAGTATTCCGTCCATCTGCCCAAAGATTTCCTTCTTTTTTGTTAGGCAATTCCCTTTTTTGTCCTGGATGTTACTGACTCTTGCCTGTTTCTGTTTTTTTGAGCTCTTTCACAATCTGGTATTTCTCTTCTGCTGTTATTCTTTGTTTAGGCTCTCTTCGATTTCTGTACATTGTTTCTCTAAACCATTCCTCCTTGGTCTTCCTCATTCTCTCCTGATCTTCTTGTTTACTTCTCTGTACTCAACTGTCCTGGTGTTCTTGCTCTTCTTCAGGTCTGTCTTTTGTCACACATATTCAAGATTTCATCTGTGACCCATGGTTGTGTTTTTCGGCGATGTTTGCCTAGGAGTATGCTTGCTGTCTCAGTCATCACTGTGTTAAAACTGGTGGTCATCGTTTCGGCATCTTCTTCAAGTGCCAGCAGTGGTGCGAATTTCAAAGACCACCAGTGCAGTACTCCTACAGGACACGGTAGGGGAATGGTTCCGTACCTCAGTTGGGGTCCGACAGGGATGTCTGCTGTCGCCGACACTGTTTAACATTTTCCTCAAACGCATCATGACTGATGCCTTGGAAGACCACACAGGCACAGTCAGCATTGGAGGGCGAACAATCACCAACCTCAGGTTTGCCGTGACATTGACGGTCTGGCAGGAAATGAAGAGGAACTGGCCAACCCTAGTGAAGCAACTGGACGAAATATCCTCGCGATAACGGCATGGAAAACTCAGCGCCAAGAAAACCAAGCTCATGTCAAACAGTGCCCAGCTAATCACCACCAAGATCACTCTCACGGAAAAGAATTGGAGACAGTTGACCATTTCAAGTACTTGGAGCCATCATAAGTGAGGAGGGATCGAAGACCAAAATCCTAGCAAGAGCGGCAACAAACAGCAGCAGCAATAGCAAGATGAAGACCTATAGAAAGACAGAAACATCCCTCTCGGAACCAAGGTGAAGTTACTAAACGAGTAGTCCACTCAATCAGGCTTTACGGATGTGAGGCATGGACACTGAAACCAGACCTACAAAGGAGGATCCAAGCAGTAGAAATGAGATGTCTCAAAAGGGCCCCTTGGCATCTCATACAAGGACCATGTCACCAACAATGAAGTCCGCAGAATGATCGCTCAACCCAAATGCGGGACTAAAGAAGACTACGACCACGGCAAAAAAGGGGAAAAATCAGATGGTATGGGCACGTAACACGCTCAGAAGGACTTGCAAAGACCATCCTGCAAGCAACAGTCAAGGGGAAGAGAAGACGGGGCAAACAGAGGAGAAAGTGGCCGACGACATCCGTGATTGGACAGGGGAGGACTTCAGTGTCACCCAGGCACTCGCCCACGCTAAGTGGAGCCAGCTGGTCCACCATTCGTCCACCATGCAGCGCCCCTTTGACCCTGGACCAGTGAACAGTGAACAAAAGAAAGTCGTGTATAACCCCCCTTGTCAATAGGCCACTTTAGGCAATGACAATAAATTGGTCAAAGCGTCCCCTCTCTCTCTCTCTCTCTCTCTCTCTCTCTCAATCTCTCTTCTCTCATCTCTCTCTCTCTCCCCCTCTCTCTCTCTCTCCTCCTCTTCTCTTAATCAAGTAAGATTTAACGTCTCCACTAATGCAATGCATCGCTACCAGATTCTCTGCAAAACAAAACCCGTCCTTTTTTTATGTCAGTCACGAAGACGAACGCATTTTCTCTTTGATTGTCCATGTATTCGGATCTTAGAATTAAATTCTTGGTATTTAACTAAAATTTTCCCATCCATATTTTGCTACAGTGCCAAATATTCACAAGATGCAGTGTCCCCCCGATATGTTCCATCAATTAACAGAAGAAGAGATGTATTATATAAATGTAACTTGTTTTTGAGGTTGTTTTTGACCCTTGCTGATTGATTATTATTTTTTTCTCTGGAAAGTGCACCCCGAGATGTCTTGAATTACATCCGGTCAAAGCACAGGTTATGTTTCACGTTTTAGTTTCTTCTCAATGTAATTTTGGTTTCAGTGTGCACGCAAATTTTTTTGTTTTCAAGTTTGGATTTTTTGTATGTTTGAAATTTAGCCATTTCTCCAGTGGGTTTTAAATTGTAGACTAAGGCCGAAGTACCTTTAAATCGCTTCAAAGTTCTCTTTCTAAAGGGATGATGCAGATATTACAGGGTGGTCTAACGATGCTATTGATGATGAGTCAATGATGTTAAATGATGATTAGGTAGATGTTGAATATAGTGATGATGGTATTGGATGTTGAGGATGGTGAAGTAGAGGTTAGGGTTATGATGGTGACAATTATGCAAGTGTTGATGGGGTTGTTGCTGATGTAGTTGATGAAAATAGTGTTGATGTTACAGATGGGGAAGACGAAAATGTGTGTTTTGTGTGTTGTGTGGGGTGTGTGTGTGTGTGTGTGTTTTGTGTGTGTTTTGTGTGTGTGTGTGTGTGCGTGCGTGTGTATTTTGAAAAAATGAAAATGAAAAAACATTTTTTTTCTTTTTTATTATTTATCTATTTATTTTTGAAAGGACAATGATGATGTAGATGTTTAGGAATATGATGGCGATGATGATGGAAATGTTGAAGGTGATGTTGATGTAGGTGCTGAAGGTGAAGATGGTGGTGATGGTAACGATGGCATGGTTGTTGAAGGTGATAGCGGTAGCGGTAACTATGATGGAGATGTCAAAAAGAGAAGATGATTACAATGATGTATATATTGAAGATGACGATGGAAACGAAAATTTAAGATGATGATTATGACATGATGCAGATATTGAAGATGATAATCGTGACGATAATGACTATGCAGTTGAAGAAGATGGTTATAGCGTAGATGATGAAGATGATGATGTTATAATGATTGAGAGAATGAAAGTAATGATGGTTATGTTGATAACTTGCTGCAGCTGCTGTTATAGGCAATGAAGATGCTCATGATGATGATTATGTAAATCCCGAAGATGATGAGGGATGGTGTTTGACTAGAAGATATTGTGAAAAAATCCTGTATGCTTGCAGAATTGAAAATGCGAAATGGATATAAACGTTTTGCTATGTCTTCCTCCCCCCTCCCCAAATTGTTTTGTATAGTGGCCCAAGGTTTGAAGTACAATAAAATTTTTTTCAGTGTTCAGTGTTCTCTCTCAAATGTTGGAATTTTTCTCTCACAGCCACACAAATGTGCATACAAACTATCTAGAACTTCATTGAGATCTCACATATATAAATTATTAGAGAGAAACCATCGAATACTCAACATACACAATCATGTTACATTCACAATCACATTCACACTAAGTTTGACTGTTAACATAATAATAATAATAATAATAAATAATAATAATAATAGTAATAATAATAACAATAATAATGTATGGAATTTATAATCATTTCATTTCATATCAAACTTGCCACCTGCTTTCCCCCCAGCAAACATAATATGTCTTGAGCACAAAATCCATGCTCCAGGCCAAGGTGGAAGTTATCTGGGTCACCTAACATCGGGACCCCTTGCTTCTCACACTGTCCCACGCTAAACCAGCAGCAAAAAGTTCAAAGTCAATCTCCTAATCATCCCAGGGAGGAATTATGCAGCACAGCCTTCTGCCTGCCTTGTTCTGTCACCAACTGTCTCTCTGACTAGGCCTAGGCTAGAACTTTCCTTCAAACAAAGAACCCCACTTCCTCTTTTTGACAACACTCCACAACTAAAATTAAACCCAAAACGTTGATAATATCCACCAGTGTAAAATGATGCCAAGCCATCTTGTAACAGTTGGGGGTGGGTTTAGGGTGGGATGGGATTTCTTTAGTTGGGGGTTGGGGCGGATGGGTTGTAGTGGGTTGGTTTGGGTGATTGGGGTAAGGTTTGGGTGGGGGAGAGGGGGGGTGTTTTTTTGGGTTTGGGTTTGGATGGATTTTTTTTGGAGTTGGTATAGAATAAGGTTGAGTTAGGGTTTGGGGGGGTTGGGTGGGATTTAGATTTTTTTTGTTTTGGTTTGGGGGTTTGGGGTTTGAATGAAATAGGTTTGGCGGTGGGGTTGGGTGAAATGATTTGGGGTTTAATGAGGGAGGAGGTGGGGGGAGTGGAGGTGGGATTTGATTGGTTTGGGTTTTGGGTGGGGTTTTTTTTTTGTTTGGGATGAAATGAAGTTTGGGTGGGGTTGGCTGGGTTGGTTGGATGGGGAGGGGTTGAAGGGTGGAGTTGGGATTTGTTTTTGCTGGGTTTGGTTTTTGGGATTGGGGCTGGTTTGGTTTGGTTAGGGCTGGATGAGTTAGTTGAACTGAGTTAGGTTGGCATGTGTTAAGTTGAACTTGAGTTAGGTTGAACTGAATTGAGTTCAACTGAATTGAGTTGATCTGAATTTAGTTGAACTGACTTAGGTTGAACTGAGTTTTGGCTGAACCAAGTTGGGTTGAACTGGGCAAACTAAAACAAGACAAAACATCAGAAGCATGCACATTTCTACATGAAAACCATGAAGGATTAGGAATAGCATTTGTGAAACACTCTTATTAGCACGAAACTTGTGTGGTTTAGAAGGAGCAAATTGGGCGTGATTACCAAGCAGATGGATGATGACTGTGTCCTTGGCTTTAGAACACCCAGCTAAAATGGTACCTGACCTCTAGGTCAGGGAAGGTAAAGCAGCAATGGAAAGGGTATGGGCGCGTCCTCAAAATGCTGGCCCTGGAAAAGCTGACACTCTGACACCTCGCTCTTTAACGACCAAAAAGGTTAGGGAACACCTGTGTTCTAACATTTAATTTTGTATTAAATTTTTCAGAGGTTATAAAAATTTTCAGTCTCATTTGTCATCATCATCATCATCACTATCCTCCTCCTCGTCCGCCTCATCATCAGCAGCAGCAGTAGCATACTTTTTTCCCTGCAGGGTTTCACCGCGCTTTCTGTTTTCCTCCGGACTTCTGACGATGGTGATCGCAGTGGGGCGCTGCATCTGTGTGGTGATCCCCCTCAGAGCCACAGACCATCTCCACACGCACCATGACCATCCTCATCATCTTCATCATCTTCATCATGCAATTCCTGTGCCTCGTCTACCCTTCAAGTTTGACGTGGTGCCCGTTTATAACAATGGTAAGGTGGAATAATGATAAAAAACAACGGTAAGGGAATAATGATGATAAAAAATAACAATGGTAAGTGGGAATATTTATGATAATGAAACAATGGTAAGGTGGAATAATGATGATAAAAACAGTAAGGTGGAATAATGATAATGTTGGAAGGGTGGGAAAGGGTTCGGAAGCAAATGTTAGGACACTGGCGCTCCAAACTCAAAGGAATGATGTGAGGCACGCATGGTGTTATGGTAACACAATTTATTGTTTCATCTACACACAACACACACCTGAAACAAACATAAGATTCAGGTAACTACTCATCCATATTTAACTAGGACATCATTGATGAAAGGCACACACAGAAAATAGCTATATTGTTGTCTAGCCGAATGTAAAAAAAACACAAATCCTTTCATCACTCACACCAAAATACCAAGCTAATCCTAGGAACCAATAGAGAGTATACAATTGTAAAATCAGACAACCAAAGACAACAAAATAACTAGGACAATCCTTTCCTCAATACTCTCAACTGACATTATCCTATAATGTCAACAGAATTTAGTCTAAACTAAGATCTTTCACAATATTTGTCCCTACTATATCTCATGGATATTGTACAAGAGGGGAGAGAGAGAAGAGAGGAGAGAGAGAGAGAGAGAGAGAGAAAAGAGAGAGAGCAGGCACAATCTAATGTGTCATTAAACCACAACAAATTAACCACTTTTGACACAAATTACTAACTATACACAAAGTAACACCTGACCTGTCACTACATCAAGCCTCCCGCCTTGCTGCAGACAGACGTCTGTGTCTCCCGCAACGCCGAAAGGCACCATCGGCAGATGAAAAAGAAAGAAGAATACTACAAGGCCTAGCGAGGCCTAGTTCTATACTGCATTCAAGCCTAACTTTCAAGTCTTCAACTCTTTGAGCAGTCAACATAGCTTTGGTCACCAATCCACATATTTTAACAGTGATCAATGTGATTTATCAACTTCATCTCAAGATAGCACATACATAAAACTGATTATTACTCAGGAAAATCCAATATTAACATGAACATCCAATAATAGAGTAAATCCAAGATCACACAATTAAATAGTAAAAGTTTCATTACTTTAGCCAACATTCATGTGGAAAACAACTACACACACTTTCACTGAACCAGTCACAATAATCAATCAATAATTAAATTCAGTTAGTACACATAATTACATTCACTTCTCAAATCAGCTTTTACCTTAAAAATCTCTGTAACCAACAACCATCAAAAAGAGAAATTCTCACTTACACCTCAAGCA
The DNA here is from genome assembly GCA_028751875.1 of Rapana venosa. NCBI lineage: Eukaryota > Metazoa > Mollusca > Gastropoda > Neogastropoda > Muricidae > Rapana > Rapana venosa. The sequence continues at coordinate 39,027,638 of CM054154.1, forward strand.
GAAGAACAAAACTGCTGTTTTTCCTGTCTAAGTCATTCTCCAAGTTTCACCACACCACAGCCTGTCTAACTTCAAGATGAATGTAAAACACCAGCCAGCCAGCAAGAGAATGACTTTGAAATACCATGCATACCCTGTTATATTGGTTCACTTGCAGGACTACTAATTCCAACTGACTAATGAATACATTTGGAAACTGAGACAAGCAAATCTGACCACACATCCAAATCAGCTGACAAACAAATTTATTCAAAAACTAAAATCAACCAATGCCTGACTACATGACAAAATCTGCTGATTCACTAGGAAAAGGGGGAGAGGGAAAGAGATAGGGAAATGGGGGGGGGGATGCTATTCAACAAGCAAGGGGCTCCACAAGCTATTGAATGAGACCAGCTGTGGCAAGCTCTGAGGTGTTTATCACATGACTGTTCCATTGGACACTCTACAACAATGCCTCAGGCCATGAATATAGGGGACTCCACTGAAGGCTAGCTGACAAAGGGACCGTTAAAGACAAAGGCTGAGCCACCAGCCCTGGGACTATAGGTCTACATGTGCTGGCACTTAACTACACCATGCACTGAGTTACCATTCTTCTTACTCACAGAGACAAGCTGGATACTTAAGGTGAGAGAAGGTGTGACACTACACAGGCCTCAAACAATTGCCAGGTCTCCCAACCCATAACCATGGGTATACAAACAGACGAGAAGTTTGTTTGTCCAAACAGCACACTGTAACTTAGAGGTTGACAAAGAAACCTAAACTGTCTTTCAGAATTGCTGACTTCAGCAAATCATGAAGTCTAGCCAGGTTGAACGATTCTTTCTAGAAGAGGGGTGGGGGAACAGGGAAGGAAAAGCAGTGTGGTTCAAACATTATAGTGTGCAAAGTGCACACTATAACAATAAAAACAACAGTTAGGTGGAATAATGATAATAATAAAAATGGTAGGGTGGAATAATGATAATAACAACAGTAAGGTGGAATGATAAAAATATCAATGCTATGGTGGAATAATGATAATAATAACAACGGTAAGGTGGAATAATGATAATATAACGGTAAGGTGGAATAATGATAATAATAAAAACCGTAAGGTGGAATGATAAAAATAACATGGTCAATGGAATGATATGATAATAACAATGGTAAGGTGGAATAAATGATAGTAATAACAATGACCATGGGATCGCTCAGTGGTCACAGCATTCGCTTCTCCCCAAGCTCGAGCATTGAGCGTGGTTACCAACTTAATGGATGGGTAACTGTCTGCGCACCTTGCCTTCAGTACAGTCCCCTAAGCTGTCAATGGATACCTGCCCTTTTTAGGGACAGGGAAGGTTAAGCAGCGAGGGAGAGGAGATGGACGCCCACCTCGAAATGTTGGCCCCTAGAGAAGCTGAGGTCTCTGACGCCTCGCTCCCCAACAATCAACGAGTTAAGGGACACTTTGACCTTCAGTGTTGAATGATCTGAACAGCATCAATGATTTTTAATTTCGTTCCTCTGCTGGAGCTTTGAACTTCATCAATGGAGAGAGTTTGGCAGCATGACAGTGTTAAGGTACCCATATCCCGAGGTCGGAGACGATGTCTCAAAACAACTCCAGTGTGCGTACAGTTTCAAATTCTATCCTCCTTTTGTACAGGTGTGCAATGGCGTCCTTTTCCACAAAACGGATAGGGTTTTAATGCGTGCGCAAGATGGTCTACGTGCGTTTGTACAAAGGACCTCGATTTATAATTTCATCCGAAGGATTCTTGTGGGGGGCATAGGGGAGGGGAGTGGAGTCAGTACGATGATAACTCCAGTTTTTAAGAACATTAATTAATCCCCTTGACAGGTATCACGGGGGTGGCTCAAAGCCGCTTTAATGCCATTGTAGCCTGCGTCATGGCGGCCATTGGCCCAGTGATGCCTGTTCACCCCTCACGTGGCTCAGCACGCCTGCTGCTGAGGCGAGGTCCCGGGGCGTGGCGCTTGGAGCCAGCAGTGGAGAGGTTGAGGAGATGGCTGAGGACCAGTGACGTGATGCCCGTCCACCCTCCCAGCTAGAGTGCAGCAGCAGCAGCCAGACATCCTAGGTACCACCTCAACCAGAGCCCCCACCTCACCCCTACACTCCCAAAGCTGAAAGCCTCGGAGTGGAGGAAGCTGGTTGCAGAATCTTCAGTGGTGACTACTAGACTCAGATCTGAAACCCGCGAGGAGTGAGGAAGCTGGTTGCCAAAAAACCTTCAGTGATGCCCCAACGCTCTACTAGATCAGGGAATAGTGAGGGTGAGGATGATCTTGAGCTAACTCCTTTTCTCCTTTCTCAGTCACTGGGGAGATAAAAGTCCGCCTTCCTGGGACAACTTTCTACAAGAACCACAAGAAGCTGCTAGACTTGTGGAGAACGGCATTATCATGGCGTCATCCCCAGTGTGACGTTGTTGTCGTCACCATCGCCACCGTCATCACTGTCGTCAGACTGCGAAAACTCATACATAAGAGAGATCAAGTACACTCCACATCACCACCAGCAGATCGCAGGTATGCTCAGAATTCTTCTTCTTCTTCTTCTGCTTCTGCTGCCTCTGCCACTGCTGCTCTGCTGCTGCTGCTGCTGCTGCTGCTGTACTACTACTACTACTACTACTACTACTACTACTACTACTACTACTACTACTACTGCTAATACTACTACTACTACTACTACTACTACTACTACTGCTACTACTACTACTACTACTACTACTACTACTACTACTACTACTACTACTACTACTACTACTACTACTACTACTACTACTACTACTACTAACTACTAACTTGACTACTACTACTACTACTACTACTACTACTACCACACTACTACTACTACTACTACTACTACTACTACTACTACACTACCACTACCACTACTACTACAACTGCTACTACTCTCTACTACTACTACTACATACACTACTACTACTACTACTACTACCACTACTACTACTACTAACTACTACACCACTACTACTACTACTACTACTGCTACTACTTCAAATACTACTACTACTACTACTACTACTTCTACTACTACTACTACTACTACTTCTACTACTACTACTACTACTACTACTTTTTACTACTACTACTCTACTACTTCTACTACTACTACTTCGTCACACGCTCAGACAGCAGCTAATTGTTTCTGCCAAATGAACGATAAAATCGTTGCACTTGGGCCCCTTTAAGCGTAACGCCTGACAAGTCAGGCCCAGTGCATCCGACTTCAGCGTGGTAGAGAATTGCTGTCTTTGAAGTCTTTCTGGGGAGAAAAGGCAGGAGAATGGACCACGAAGGCAGAAAATAGACAACAAGAAGGAGGTGTGGGAAAAAAAGGGAACAAGGCAGAAACAAAGAGAGGGACAGAAAGAAAAACATTCCTAGAACAGAAGGTGGAGATGATATTCATACTGACAGTCCCTGTGGAAATGCTAAATTCTAATATAGTGGTCTCAACATCAGAGAGACAGACAGACTTGAGACAGACAGACAGAGTGAGAGAGAGATAAACGATTTTTTCCGTTGTTTTTTCCCCTTTTATTTTGAGGATAATGAAATAAGCTCTCATGGGGTTGTTTTGGGTTTTTTTACATCCAGTTCCTATGTGCATGTGGTTTTGCAAAGTTTGTCATTGGTTCCCACTGGCACACAATAGCCTACTCTCCCAAAAAGGGGAACAATCACGCCGAAATCGTCATGAACGACGGGATCTTTAATGTGCATACATCATGATCTTTTGCATGTGTACATACACGAAGGGATGGAAGGCACTGGCAGATCTACACTTGAAGTTGACCTGGGAGATGGTAAAAATCATCACCCTCAATTCAGTAGATGCTACCGAGATTCGAACCCAGGACTTCATGGACCTATGGGATGGAGTCGGTCTTAACCACTCGACTATAGCATCCGTGACGGTGGTGCTAATATCTCCATCACCATAGCGTGTCCTAAAATTTTCTTAACATCAAACAATCAATCAATCGTCAGTCAATCAATTAGCAAGTCAATCAAGCCAGTCAGTCAATAAGTCAATCGATCAAATTAATTGGTTAGAAAGGCGATCAGCCTGTTACTCGATCAGTCAACCGTTCAACCAGCAAACCAACCAACCAACCAGCAATCCAAGCAGCAAACAAGCCAATCACCAACCAACCAGCTAAACAATTAGTAATCAAGTAAACCAGCAAGCCACCAACTGCCCAGCAAACTATTCAACCATAAACCAGTCAACCAACCAAACAGCCAGAAAACCACCCACCCACCCAACCAACCAGCAAATCAGCCAGCCAACCAGCCATCCAACCAGCCAGTCATCCAGCCAACCAACTGACTACTCAACCAATCATCTAACCAATCCATTACTTGATGAGTCAGTCATTAACTGATCGAACTACCCAACGAACCAAGCAACCATTCACTCGATCCATCAGTCATGCTTCGCTATGTCTTCGGGGGTCGGAGGGGCTACAAACGGCATGATTGGAATCTTGGTCCATTCTCCTGTCTTTTCATTTCCAGAAAGACGTATAAAATAACAAATCTTTCCCACACGAAGTCGGATTCGCTGGGCCTGATTTGTCAGGCGATTTTAACGGAATCGCAACGCATTTTCACTCATGTGATAGACAACAGTAGTTGCTGTCTGAGCGTTCGACAAAGAAGAAGAATCAAATCAATCAAACGACCACTCATTCCATAACTCGCTCATTTGCTCAATTATTTAGACTCGCACTCATTCACTCACTCACTCACACGATCGATCAATTCTCATCTCATCTCATCTGCTCCCATAACCCCTTTGGGGCACTGCAGGGATGAAAATTGCACCAGTTGGCTCCATTTGTGGCGGTTGTGTGCAAGTCCCTGGGTTGTGGAGAACCTCTTCCCTGTCCATTCAGTGATGTTGTCTGCCCATTTCTTCTTCGGCCTGCCTCGCTTTCTTTTCCCCTGCACTGTTCCTTGCAGTATGGTCTTGGAGAAACCATCTGATCTTGTTACATGTCCATACCATCTGACCTTCCTTTTCTTGACTATGGTCAGCAGATCTTTGTAGTGCTTTATTTGGTGGGTGATGGTTTGTCGGACTTCATTGGTAATGTGGTCAATGTATGAAATGCCAAGGAGACTTATCTGAGGCATCTCATCTCCAAAGCCTGGATCCTTCTTTGTAGATTTGCATTCAATGTCCAGGATTGGCATGCATATAGATATGTGATGACCAGTGCATGAAGTAGCTTGACTTTGGTCCTGAGAGAGATGTTTTGGTCTTTCCAGATAGTCTTGGGCTTTGCCATTGCTGCTATTGTTTGTGCAGCTCTTGTGAGGATTCGGTTTTTGAACCTTCTTCAGTAACAATAGCTCCAAGGTACTTGAAGTGATCTACAACCTCAAGTTCTTTTCCACTGACTGTCATCTTGGCAATGATTGGCTGGGCACTGTTTGTCATGAGTTTTGTCTTCTCGGCACTGATCTCCATGCCGTATTTGGAGGATGTTTCATCCAGGTGGTACACTAGGTTGACTGCTTCCTGTTCGTTTCCGGCCAATCCGTCGATGTCATCGGCAAACATGAGATTGGTGATTGTCCGCCCTCCAATACTGACTGTGCCAGTGTGATCTTCTAAGACATCAGTGATTATGGGCTTAAGGAAGACATTGAATACTGTCAGTGATAGGAGACAGCCTTGACGGACTCCCCTTGACGTATGGAACCATTCTCCAACTGTGCCTTGGACAAGCATTGCGCTGGTGGCTTTTGCATATAGCTCTTTGATGGTCTGGATGATCTTTGACCCATGTTGTACTTCTTCATTGTGGCCCATGATGCGTCATGCCATCACATCGAACGCCTTTTTGAAGTCTATGAAGGCGTGGTACAGTTTCTGTTGATGCTGGCTGTATTTCTCACACAGAACTCGCAGGTTGAATATTTGTTCTGTGGTGCTTCTGTTTTGGTGGAAACCTACCTGTTCTTGGTCGATGATCTCTTATGCCTGTGGATTTAGTCTGTTCAAGATGACTTTTAACTTTACTGGCATGGCTTATGAGACTGATCATTTGATAGTTCTGGCATTGCTGTAGATTGCCTTTCTGGGGAGCATAACGATGAGTGATTGAAACAAGGTGTTGGCCACTCTCCGGTCTGCCAGATCTTGTAAATTCTTGTGAGGATGTCTGTCACTGTTGTCCCCCCATGCTTGATCAGCTCTGCTGGGATGTTGTCAATGCCTGCAGCTTTCCCATTTTTCAGCGATTTCATTGCTGCCTCAACTTCTTCACGAAGGATAGGGAAGTCATCATCCTAAGACGAGTCCTGACTTATAAGTACGCTGGGGTCACCTTGTGTCTGATGGTTGTGGAGCTCTAAACAGTCTTCTGTCCATCTGTTAATGATATCTCTTTTTCTGTGAGGCAGTTCCCATCCTCGTCTTCAATGTTGTTGACTCTTGCCTGCTTCTGCTGTGTGAGCTCTTTCAAATTTGATAGGCTCTTCTGCTGTTGTTCTTAGACAAACTGTCTTTGATATCTGAGCATTGTTTTTCACTCCATGCTTGCAAAGTAGTTCCATTTGCTGTTCTTTTCACGGCTGCTTCGATGACGGAAACAGCGATCGATAAATTAATCAACCAATTAATCAAACAGTCAGCCAAAACGATCCATCACTCCCTCATTCATTCACTCACTCAATCGATAAACTAGCAAACAAAACCAATTAACAAATAAATCTATTACTTAATTGATCGACTAGGTAACCAACCAATCAACCAATTAATCGAGCAATCAATCGATTGATCGACCATTCAGTCAGTCAGTCAAATCAACCCAAATGGATGTTTCAGATACGCCTGGTGAAGATGCTTGTGGTGTTGTCCTGTGTCTACATCCCCACCTCTATCCCCGTTCTCCCCCTGGCCATCACCCGAACCTTCTGCTCCGAATTCTGGCTCACTGGTAAGCCGGACAACAACAACAATAACAACAACACAACAATAACAATACAGTAACAATAATTGTAGCAAGCAACAAGAGAAAACAATACCAACAAGAACAAAATTAAACAACCATAACAATAGCAGCAACAACAAACAGTAGCCACTCTGACGGTAACAAACAATAACAGCAGCAATAGCTTTAACGGCAACAATGTCAAAAGTAACAACAATGACAACAACAATGACAATAACAACAACATCAACAGCAGATTCAGTATTAACATTAACCATGATGAGTACTAACAACAGCAACAATAATAACAACAGCACCAGCAACAACAACAATTGCAGCAGCAACAACAACGACAGCAATAAGACGAAGTAGAACAGCATGAATTACAACAGCAAGGACAGCAAAAGTAGTAACAACAACAGGGACAACAATAACAACACAGCGCATCAACAACATCTGCTTCTACTACTACTAAATACTACTACTACTACTACTACTACTAAATTCTTCTTCTTCTTTTTCTTCTTCTTCTTCTGCTGCTGCTGCTGCTGCTGCTGCTGCTAAATTATCAACATTACTACTACTACTACCACTGCTGCTGCTATTATCAACATTACTACTACTACTACTACTACTAACTACTACTACTACTAAATACTAACTTCTTCTTCTTCTTCTCCCCTCTTCTCTGCTGCCCTTATCAACATTACTACTACTACTACTACTAAATACTACTACTATACTACTACTACTACTACTACTACTTCTGCTGCTGCTGCGCTGCTGCTGCTGCTGCTGCTGGCTGCTGCTGCTGCTCACTTGTTGATGTCACCGGGCACAATGATAGCCCCTGCTTTCAATGACACTGACATGATCCTTCTCCATTCTTCGCTGGCCCTGCTAACTTCATGGATTCTCATGCCACAGATTTAGCTGATGTTGCCAATGAGAGAAGCTGGTGGTCTGCTGTTGTTGGGTTTGGTTTTTTGCCTTGCCTTGAAAGACAGTCTTTTTGAGGTTAGTGTCTGGTTTTGTAGAGCATGGCCTACATGTCTTTATTTTCTTTCACTTGCTAATGTTAAAAGTTTTCTTTTGTTCCCACTTTGTGTCATATGCTTTCGCTTGCTCTGTCTGTCCAACTGACACTGAGCAGCCTCCTAAAAATCCACATCTCAGCTGCTTTGATTCTTTTTCTCTTACCTTTTCTTTGTGTCTTGGATTCACGGTCATACAGCATGAGATGCCTTTCTAAGTATTTCATTGTTTTCATTGTAAACTGGTCAGCATTCCTTCAACCTTTACCTGTTTTGTAGTGGTACCCCAACGTCTACAAGACTACGCAATAGCTGAGATGAAGGTGAAGGAATGCTGCCATCTTTCCAGGTGTTGCTGAATGATTCTGCTTTTAGCCATGCCTGTGTTTGCTTTAATGTCTTTGTTACATAAATTTTATCTGTTTTGAAGGAGCCTAGACAATATTATCCAAAGTCTTTTATATTTTCGAAAGGAGCTGTATCAATCTTTATTTCATATTCTGTTTGGCAGCTGGTTTTCTGGCAACATACGCACTTAATTTTTTTCTTTTGGGGATTGAGCTTGAGACTGCCTCGTTTTCCTGTCACGTCTTCTTTGTCTCACGTCGTCTTCTTTGTGAAGTACTTGCTCCAGTCCCCATGTGTATGCGGATTTTTAAAAATTTGTCATCTGTTCCCACCGGGACACAATGGCCTACTCTTTCGAAATGCGGAACAGGGTAAATGTGTGCGCAAGATGTTCCCCTGTATAATCTATCTATCTATCTATCTGTCCCGTAGTCTGACGACCGTGGGGCACCCTCAAAGACTCAACAACCATTCCCTCCATTCTTCTCTCTGTTCTGCCTTTCTCAGGGTTTTGTTGAGTTCTAGGCCTGTCCATTCGCTGATGTTATCCTCCCAGTTTTTCCTTGGTCTCCCTCTTTCTTTTGGAAGTCTTGTAAAAATGTTTTGCAAATTTTGATTTGACTTTGCCCCAAACCATTTTTTTCTTTTTCAAACGGAAGGTTTTTGGGAAAGGGTTTCGGGTTTCTTTATCACCTTTGTCTTTATTGGGTCGGGGGGGGCCTTTTTAAAGTTTCTTTTTTTGTTTTTTTCCTTTTTTAGTCCCTTTCCCCTTTTTTCTTTTTTTTTTTTTGGGGAAATTTTTATTTTTTTTTTAAAATTTATTTTTTTTTTAATTTTTTCCTTTTTTTTTTTTTTTTACCCCTTTTTTTATTCCCCTTTGTAGGGAAGGGATTTCCGAAAGCCTTTTTTCCAGTGTACTCTTCCCTTTCCCAAAAATCTGCAGTCGGGTAGAACATACAAAAATTGGTATGAAGGGGTGTTATCTTGAGTTGAAAATTTTTGATCCCGTTTTTTCCCTGGTCTGTTGGCCCTTGGGGAAAAGTTTACTTTTTTCTATACCAGGGGAAAGGGGCCGTTGTAAGTATTCGGGGCTTCTTGCGGGGGTGGTAAAACCTCTTGAATGGAAAAAGGGTAACCCGGTTACCCCGGGCCAAAATTTTTTGGGGGGGTTTAAACATTTTTTTTTTGGACCTGAAATTTTGGTTTTCCCCTTTGTTTAAAGGCCCGAGAAGGAATTTTAGTTTTCAAACCCGTTTCGGTAATCCCCGGGTTTAAAAAGGGGTTCTTTTGCAACAGGTTGGGTATTTTGGGTAACCATTAACCTTTTGCCGGGGGAAACCCAACAAAACCCCCTGGAAGGGGAGGGGTCCGGAAACCCCAAGATAACAATGAAAAGCCAGAATTTCCAGATTATTGCAAAAACCCCGGTTTCTTTGCAAGGGGGGTTTGAAAAAAGAAAAAAAACCCCGGAAAAAAACCCAATTCTAAGTGGAAAAAGGTAAAATGAAAAACGCTGGGGTTTTCCTTCCCAAAGTCGTGAAAAAATGGGAGGCCAGAAGCCCCAAATTAACACGGGGGGAAAAAAAAAAACATAACGGGGGGGTTTTTTTAAAAGCATTAACCCCTTACATCAGCTGGCAAGAAAACCCCCTTAGAAAAATTTTAAACATAACGAGTCGGTCCCCCCAAAAGGAAGAGAAGATGGATTTTAGGGAAAAGGGTTTGAATCCCAAGAAAGCATTGTTTGGGGTAGGGCGAGGGGGGAGAAGTGGGAGTGGGGGGGTTTGGGGCAATTGTAAAAACCAAATAAATGAAAGGGCTTGAGACCCTGGATTTTGCAGTAAAAACATTCAGTGGAAATAACTTGCCCCACAAAGAAATCCAAAAAAAGGGAAAGGGCTCCCCAAATGGAGAACCCCACCCCAAAAATAGATTACATAGGTGAAAAGAGGTTTCATTAGCGTTAACATGCCGACACGAATTTTTTCAGGGCAACATAGGATATATGATTTGTGATGATATTTCCCGACTAGTCTAAAAAAAACCCACAAGCGGAAACATGGATCAAATTTGCTCGGAAGTGAAGGCCCCAGAGGATTAAAAATTTTTTCAAAAAGAAGGTAAAAAGTTTGCAGCATATGTGATGATAACATAGTAATGGAATAGTTCTTTCAGCGGACTGAAACCAAGCGGTTTTGGCAAACCCCGCCCAGTCAAAAAAACATGGGTACCCCCTACAACTATGGAAAGGTAGAGGTTGAAGAAAAGAAAAAAAACAAAGAAAGGGCGAAAAATAGGGAGTAAACAAAAAAAATCAAAGTCCTGAGGCGGCAAAAGAAAATGGATCGGTAAACGTGCAAGTTGAAGAAAAAACATTAAGAAAAATAGAAAAAGATATCTGGTAAAAGATGACTGCCAAAAGGGAAAAATTTTTTAAAAACCCAAGAAAAAAAGGGGAAAGTGTCAGACAACCGGATTTTGAAAGATGGCAAATATACTCGACTTTTAAAAATTAAAACCCGCGGGAGACCCAAAAGTCCTTAATGATTGAAGCAAAGCCCCAAGAAGTCACACCCCGGGAAAAGAAGGGGAAAAGCAGTAGATCGTGAAAAAGGGAAGTCGAGGGCTGAACTTAGTAAATTGGTTCAAGGGAGGGGAAGCCTGAGGGGCCTACTAAAAAATCTGCAAAGTTTTGGCAGAGGAAAAATGGCCAACCCCATGGACACAGTCATCCATCACCCCCCCAAAAAAGGAAAAATTAAAAAATCCTTTATTCCCGCCAATCGCCTCTTTTGCCCCCAAGCAAGGTCGTGCAGAAAATATTGAAAGACTGACCCACAAGAGAGAATCTTTGTGAGGAAAAAGCTTTTCAGAGCGGGGCAGCAACGAACGATATTAAACCCTCGAATATATGTGGGTATTCAAATAAAAAGCCCTTTCCCATGTATTTATGTTTTAAAAAGGGCTTTAAAGGGTGTGGCATGCAGTTTGTGGGCAACCTAAATTTGTCAGCAGCCCAACTCATAAAAAGAGTAAAAACTTATAGGGATGAAAAGAGCCCAAAAGGAAAAGACCTAAAAGGGGGTTTGTATTGCAGGTTTATAAAAAGGGGGCTAGAAAAGGGGAAGCTCAAAAATAGAGAGATGGAGAAGGTCTCAATGCAACCTCCCTGGGAGAAACTGCCAAAAAAAAGGGAAAAAGAAGGGAAAAATTGGTTTTTTGCAAGTATCTCGTTGTGAAATGCTGTGATTTAAAAAAGAATTGGGTTTATCTTTGTTAACCCTTTTTGTTAAACTGACTGCAAGGGAGTTGGGTTAAAGGAAAAAAATTACTATGGTATGATTGAAAAGTTTTTTTTGGGAAAAAAGCCCTCGTTGCTTTTATTCAAAAATACATTGTTAAAAGAAATGAAACCGTTTTTGAGGTGCCCCCAGTTATAGGGCGATTTTTTGAGTACTAAATCTTTTGTTTTTTTGTCTAAGAAAGTGCTGATGCTGAAAAAAAAATTCGATTGGAATCAAAAAAAAGAAAAAATGGGTATGAACAGTGTGTGTCACTAAAGAAAAGTGCATAATTTGTGAAAAGTATTGACGCTTTATTAATTTTATTGAAACATTTGCAAAGGGGGGGGAGAAAAAAAGTTAAAAGGGGAAAACAAAAAGTTTATAATCAGATTTTTAATGAATTGTCCAATTATTTTAATCAGAAAATTTTGGAGTTATGTCACAAAAATCCGAGAAAACAACCCCAAAAAAAAAATCAAGGGGGGAAAGTGGTTTGATATTTTAGGGGGGGCTTGAAAAAGATGAAGACCAAAGATTGGTTTTTTTTATGAAAATGTTGAAAAGATGTTGAGAAAAAGTTTGATTGAAAAATTTTTTTGCCCCAAAAGAAACAAAAAGTGAGGGCCCGATGGGTTTATTGGGAGTTGATAAAAAAAAAAAAAAGTGACAAAAAATTTGTTTGAATTTTTTGGCACATTCTTAAAAATTTATTTTATAAAGATTTTATCTATGTTGGTCAGGTTGATGTCCATTATTAAGAAAAGGTTTGGTAAAACCCCCAAAAATTTTTGAGGAATTTGTTGTGTAATAAGGCAAATTTAAGTGCTGTGATTAATAAAAACTGGGTGGTAGCAGAAAAAAGTAAAGAGAATTTTTAAGAGGTTTCAAGAAATTATTCCAAATAATTTGGGTTTCATTTTGGATTTATTCAAAAACAAAACAGTCTATAAAATGTAAATTTAAGTTGCATTTTAGATTTTTAGAAAGGCTTTACTTGTCAAAAAATTTTTGTGGTAGTTTTGTTAAATGGATTCGTGGGGAAAACTGTACAGTATGTTGGATATTTATGATTGTGTGGCAAGGTGCGTTAGGGGCGTTATCAGTTTTTCGTTGTACGTGTGGGGTGAAAAAAAGATGTTTGCGTCTATTTTCTTTTTTTTTCCTTAACGAGTTTACAAAGAAGTCAAAAGTCTGGAAAAATGGGCAAAATTTGAATGATGTTTTGGGTAAGTTTTATAGCTGTTAGTGATGGGAATGTCAAAATTCCCCTTGGGGTTCAATATTGAATAGTTTACATAGCCCTGCTTCTTGAGTTGAAAATAACCCGAAAAAAAAAAATTATGTATTAGAAAGGTGGGCATTTGCATGAGAGAAAGATGGAGTATGGTGGGTGTCATTTCTGTGGTGAATGTTTTCAAATTTTGGTTTATTTTTCTTTCCCTTTAGTTTTTGTTTGGTTTTAAAGATCGCAAGTAGAATAAAAAAAAAAGCATTTTTGTATAAAGAAGAAGTTAACTTTGTTAAATAACGAACTCTTTGTTTCTAAAAATTTTTTGATGCCCCAAAATTTAACCCCGTATTGTTGTTGGAGCGGATATGGGGGCGTATTGCTGGAAAACTGTGAGAAAAAAAAATTTTTTTGTTTTTAAAAATTTTGGGGTGTACCCGACACCAAATGACTTGTGTAAGGGGAAAAAGAAGGTCCCCCTTCCTGTTTTATTGTTGAGAACAATATTGGAAAAAGACTAAATAAGAAAAGATTTTCCCTTAAAAAAAAAAAAAAATTAAAATGTTTTAGATTTTTGATAATAGGGCAAAATCAATTGGGTTTTAAAAAAAAAAAAATTATGTAATTGGGTTTTGGGTAGTGTGGTAAAACCAAGGATTGGTATGTGCTTTTTTTATTTTAAAGTTTGTGAAAGGTTGAAGATTGTTGCTGGAAAAAAGGAAAGTTATGTACAGAAAAGGGTAGCTTTTCATTTAGAATTTTAGCAAGTAAAATTTTTACCAATTTAAAGTCATGCATATTATGAAATTTTTAAGGTATAATGACGATTTAGTGTGGGATATCGGGTTTAATGTCTTAATCGCTATGAAATGCCTTGTCAAATCTTAATGGCCCAAATTTGTAATTTCAAGTGAAGTGAAATCACTTTGGGGTTTCTCTGGTTAAGGAAAAGGAAGAAAATTAAAAAAAAGTATGTAGAGATCTTTTTTTATTGGTGTTTTGTTTTAGCTTCGCCCAATGTGTATTGTAAAACAAGGCGTATATATTATAAAGCATTTTAAAAAAAAGTACTTTGAAAATAAAACATCAACCCCACTCATGAAGTTGTGTATTTATGCCAGACTGTTTAAAAAGGGTTTTACAAAAAAAGAATTATTATTCACAATGATGTATAATTTTTGGGGTTTTTAAAAATTTTGAAAAGGGATTATTTTATATAAAAATTGCTGCCCTTTAAAAAAATCAAAAATGGGAATCAAAAAAAAAATTTTGGTTGAAAGGAAATTTAAAAAAGCAAAATATCATTTTCTTTTTGAAATTTGATATTTCTTGATTTAGATTTGTTTTATTGTAAAAATTTTTAGTTTAGGAAAAAGAAATTTTTTAAGGGTTTTTTTTTCATGTTAAAAAGGTAGAATTTATCAATTTAGTTTAATTTCATCGTATGAGGAAAAAAAGGCCAAAAAAAAGTAAAAATACCCCCCCCCCCCCAAAATAAAAGCCAAAAGGGAAAAGAACTCCTGAAAAAAAAAAAAAATGAGGGAAGAATTGAAATTAATGAAATGATTTTTTTGTTGCGGAAAGTAAGGAACTTTTCTTGCCTTCCCTGTTTCTGCAGGGCTATGGTAACGCCCGTCAACTTCTTCGTCTACTTCAAGGGTTTTAAGGTTCGTTCCTATTGCCGGTTTTCTCCCGCTGCCCAGGTTATCCCCATTTCACGTTAAAAACGCCCCAGCGATACCGCCAAAAAAAAATTTACGTGTATTCCGCCAGTTCCGTTTTAAAACCAAAGGGTGTGTGTTTGTGTTCAAGTGATGAATGTTTTGAAATTTTGTGGTGTTCTGTTTGGTTTCGTTTTTTTTTCTGATGGGTTTGGGGGGTTTTGGTGGTCAATATGGTTAAAATCAATCAAATCAAAAATACTTAGTATATCCCTGGAGGGGAATTAAAATGACAGGATAATTTATCTTGATAAAAATTATAATCTTGAAAAACACAAAAAACCCAGTTTATATTCCTTTAAAATTCCAAATATTTAAAAAGTAAGGGAAAAAAAAAAAAAAAAACGGTACAACAATACCCAACCAAAACCCCAAAATGGGTTTTTTTCCCCAGTTAACATCACCTTTCTTCATCTCCAAAACTTTTTAGGTCCCCTGTGCCCCCATGCGAACATCTTTCGACCTTTTAAAACCTTGCTTTTGTTTTTTAAAATTTAAAATTTGTTTAATGTTAATTTAAATCGTTTTTCTTTCTTTTTTTAAATTTTTTTACTTCAATATAAAACTTTTTTTTTAATTACAAATTTCTTTTACTCTAAATATTAGTTTGTTTACTCTATCATTACAAATTCGTTTACTGTATCATTATAAAATATGTTACTCTTTCATTATAACTTCGTTTATTCTAAAAATTACCAATTCATTTATTCTAAATATTATTTTCTTTACTGTATCATTATTAATTCCTTCACTGTTTCATTATAAGTTTGTTTATTTTATCATTGAAAATTCGATTACTCTGTCTTTAGAAAATCATATATTATATCATTATAAAATTGTTTATTCTATCATTATCAATTCATTTACTTTATCAAAATAAAGTCGTTTCCTCTATCATTATAAATTATTTTACTCTATCATTATCAATTCATTTACTCTCAATATAAATTCGTCTACTCTATCATTATAAATTTGTTTACTCCATCATTCTGAATTCGTTTGCTCTATAATTATAAATTCCTTTACTCTATCATTATCAATTCATTTACTCTATCATTATCAATTCATTTACTCTTCTTTCTTCTTTCTTTCATCTGCCTCTGGTGCCTTTCGGTGTCGCGGGGAGACACAGACATCTGTCTGCAGCAAGGCGGGAAGCTTGATGTAGTGACAGGTCATGGGCTCGCAGGGTGTCAGCCACGGAGTCTCTCCATCGCCTCCTTGGTCTACCTCTGGCTTTCCAGCCATTGTATTTGGTGGTGTATGCCCGTAGGGCTGGTTGGTTGGGTGGCATTCTAGTGAGGTGACCAAACCACCTGATCCTTTGTTGTTCGATATGGTGGAGAATTGGTGTTAGTCGACCATGTCTCTGATCACCTCATTCTTGATCTTTTCGAGTCTGGTCTTGTTGACAGCTTTCTCAGGCACGCATTTCACATGTGACCAGTTTTCTCTCTAAGGCTTTTGTTAGGGCCCATGTCTGACACTGGTATGTGAGTGTTGGAAGAAGATGGCGTTGATGAGTTTTGCCTTGGTGCTCATTGGGATGCTGGGATGTTTTAGAAGGGGGGCGAGTTGGTAACTGACTGCGTTCGCTTTCTGGCATCTTGTTTCTATCTCTCTGTCCAATTTTCCATCTTCAGTGAAGATGCTGCCAAAGTATTTAAATTCTTTGGTCTGTTTCAGCTGGTGCCCATTGATGTTGATGTCCAGCTTTCCCGGATTTCTGCTGAGAGACATAACTTCTGTTTTGTGATACTGATCTTCAATCATACCTCTTGCAGCTTGTGTGATTGGCTGTTGGGGTTTTTGAAGAGCTCTTTGTTTTGATCATCAAGACTG
>CM054154.1:39044583-39109583 GCA_028751875.1 Rapana venosa
TTTTCCCCCTCTTTATTATGTGATGTATGGGTAAAACTTATTTTTTTATCAGCCCATTAAATTTTTTTTTATAAAATTTAAAAAGTATTTGGGTCGGTCTAATGTGATATTACATATTTAGTTTTTCCCTGACCCCCCCCCCCCCCCCCCCACACACACTCAAAAACACCACACACATACCCCACCCCCCACTCCCCTCACCACTCACTCACTCATACTCTCTCCCTCAACGACTGTATAGGTTTAGATTTTCTTCTTTGTTTTGTTTCTTGTTTTTATTGTGTAGATGTATGGGTATTAAAATTATTTCATTATCATGACATATAATTTGAAACGAATGAAATCTAAAATGAGTGTTGATGGGAATTGCATACTGTTTTGGGAATTTATACATTGGATATTATCTTTTAAATACACACACACACTTTTCTCCGTCTCTCTGTCTCTCTCTCACCTTTTATCGTTTTCGCTTAATAGTTTTTTAGTGTATCTGGTGAAGGATTCATTTTTTTATATTTTCAATACTTTATTGGACTTGCCTCTGTATTTAAAAGTTTTAATGAGTGCCCTTTTCAATATCTTATAGTTATATGTAAAAAAGATGTGTACCATTTACATTGTGTAGATTTTTAAATCTTTATGACTTATTAAGTTTGGTTGTGTTATTTTTTTTTGGGGCTCTGTTGTTGTTCCTGTTGTTGTTGTTTGTCTTTTTTTTTCTCTTTTATCTTCTTCTGTTGGTTTGGTTTTTCTTTCTCTTTTGTTTGTTTGTTTTGGTTAGGGCTTTTTTGGGGGGTGGGGGTGGGGGGTGGGTATTTTTGGGGTTTCTTTTTTTGGCTTGCTTTGGGGGTGGGGGGGGGTGGTTGTTGGGGGGGAGCTGTTTTGAAAAGGGTTATTTTCCCTTGTTTTTATTTGTGAGACTGTATAGTATTGGGCTATTATTATTAAGATGTTTCCCTAACGGGGCGGGGACTGGATGTAAAAGGCACTATGTGCTTAATCATTATCCTGAAATAAAGAATTTTGTCATTGTCATTGTCTTTGTCCTCTTCTACTCTCTCTCTCTCTTCTCTCTCTCTCTCTCTCTTCTACTCTCTCTCTCTCTCTCTCTCTCTCGCTCTCTCTTCTCTCTCTCTGATAGTCTGTCATGCTTTATGTAATGCCAGTGTTGAGCGACCAAAGTTAGAAGGGTTTGCTTTGATAACTTGTTTGGTCACAGACAAACAAGACACTTTCTTAAATTAATAATCTTGAGATGCCTGACAACTCAGAGAAACTAGGTGAAGCTTACTGCTCAGTGATCGAACATTTAACAGACTGTAAACGTGTTCACAAACAGGCTGTCGTCTGCTGCCGCCTGCTTCAAGAAAACATTCGGGACGGAGAAAGAAAGGGAGTGCATGGTTTGATGGGGAGTGTGTGCGTGCCCAAGGTTAACTGTGTCTGCTCTTTGCACTTGTGTATGTACTCAGTCTCCACTGGACAGAAAAGCGAAGTACTACCCGTAGATGTTACAAGAAGCTTGTAGCCTCCAAAGAAAAAGAATTTAAAAGAAATAGCAGAGAGAAAGTTGTAAACAGTGTAAATGGTTCTGTAAAGTTTGGGGGATACATAAAGAAATTCTCTAGAAAAACATCAGAGATAGGCAGTAGTATAGCTAGGGAACAATGGGTTTGAACACTTTAAAGGGTGTGTGTGTTGTTGTTTTTTTTGGGGGGTGAACAGGAAGAAGTCATTGACAGCAGTACAAGTTTATCTGACTCTTGTGGACATTCCGCAGGATGTTGAAGAATGAAATTCAGATATCTTAGAGGAAGAAATTGTTAAGGCCATTTTAAAAATCTGAAACATAACAAAGCTGCTGGCCTTGAGGCGATTATCCCGGAAACCTTTAAGTCAGTGGTAATCATAGAAGAATAACATCCTTTCTGGTCCATCTCTTTAACAAGATTTTTTTCTGGACTCTATCCAGAATCTTGGACAGAAGCTATTACCCACCCCATACATAAGAAAGGAAGCATTCACAATCCAGATAGTTATAGAGGCATCTCCTTATTAAACATCCGTGGTAAACTCCTAAGCTATATAATTAATAAACGTTTATCAACTTTTGTACAAAACAGAAATATTCTTGATGAAATACAGGCAGGTTTTCGAAAAGACCACTCTACAGTAGATCATATTTTTACTTTACATATTTTTATATTATATTCAAAGAAACAAAAAATTATATGTTGCTTTCATTGATTTCAGGAAGGCTTTCGACCTTATTTCCCTAAGTAAACTTTGGCTAATCATGCAAAAAAATGGTTTTGTAAAAAGGTAATATATTGAAAACGTTACAGAGTATGTATGCAACTGTTAAAGCCCGGATTCGTTTTGGGAACAAGATGTCAGAAGCCATATCTTGTTTCAAGGGCTTAAAACAAGGTGAAATAACTAGCCCTCTTTTATTCTCATTATTCATCAATGACTTGGCCCAGGATGTCGTTACAAATGGCAAACATGGTATTCAGCTTTACCCTGATACACTAGAAATTTTCATTTTATTATTTGCTGATGACATTGTCTTGACATCTGACAGTGTTGCAGGCTTACAAAACCAGTTAAATGTTCTCGCAAGTCAATCAAAAAAGTTAGATTTGCACATAAACCCTTGATAAATTGGACATTGTAATTTTTTAGAAATTGGGGATATGTGGCTAAGAAAGAGGTTTGGTTCTGTAAAGGAAAAGAAATATTTGTAGTAAATTCTTATACGTACCTGGGCTTGTTCCCTTCTACTAGGATAGCATACAGTAAAGCAGTCCATGAACTCGCATATAAAGCAAAAAAAGGGGTAATTAACATCTTCAGAACTCTATGGAAACTGGGGGATTTTTCAGCAGATATTTTTGTCTAACTTTTTGATTCACAAATTAAACCAATTCTCTTGTATGGAGCAGAGATATGGGGCCTGTCTCAACAGAAGACAGTGGAGAATGTCCACACCTTTGTTCTTAAAATACGGTTAAGTGTAAGCCCCCCCGAACCCCAGATGACATGGTTTACGGTGAAACTGGTCGCTACCCATTATATAGTTCTACTTATGTATCTACGATCAGATATTGGCTACGGTTAACAGAGTTAGAAGAATCCAGACTTCCAGGAAAAGCCTACACCATGCTTTTGTCCCTTCATAATGATGGTAAGATGTTCTGGGCATCGCATATCTGTAAAATGGTATATGAGACTGGTTTTGGCTTTGTATGGAAAAACCATGGTGTTACTAACCATAAAGCTTTCTTATGTCATCTTAAGCAAAGATTAATCGATTGTTTATATCAAAAGTGGAACGAACATATTAACAATAGCACTAGATTCAGTGTGCATCCTACATTTAAATCGTCTGTGTCCATGACAACTTACTTTACCCTGGTGCCTAATAAGCATATCCGTGACATTCTGATCAGATTTCGATTAGGAATATCAGACTTACAGACACACAGTTACACAGCCGCTTCTGAGCAAGATCTTCAATGTTCATTTTGTCATAATGCTATAGAAACAGAAAGGTATTTTCTCTTTTATTGTTATGTTCTAAGTAACTTACAAGTGAAATTTATCCCAGAAAAATATAGTATGTAGCTAACTTCGTTTCAAAGATTGATGCAAGATGGTACAATGTGTGTTGTTTTCTTCGAGTCATTGATGTTGTATTCATTCAAAATGTGCTTTTTGTAGTAGTACCGTGCTGTATTCAAAGCATCCAGTCACACATGATTACCTATGGATTTGTACCGGGTTGTATGGCCTGTACAATTAAATTCTTGAGTTCTCTCTCTCTCTCTCTCTCTCTCTCTCTCTCTCTCTCTTCTCTCTCTCTCTCTCTCTCTCTCTCTCTCTCTCTTTGCCGGTCTCCATCTATCATTCGCTGTCTTTCTGTCTCTGTCTCAAACACACGCACACACACACATACAGCACAACAACAACAAGCACAAAACAAAACAATAGCACAACATAACACAACTTCCCACCACCACCACCACCGCTAACTACATCCCCCTCTGTTTGACCTTCCCCCAGTGCCACAATGAGCACGTCATGCAGCTGGCCCCTCCCCATCCCATGCTTCGGGTATGATGACATCCTCAAAACCAACGTGACGTCATGCTGCCCTGACAACGACGTCATCAAGGGCCTCGCAGACGAAGGACTTACAAGGGCCTTCATGAAGAGGAACTCCGCTGAGGAATTCATCAGCACGAAGACGCTGAAGGCGATCGTGGAGATCATCACTTGCGGCTTCGCCCCTTTGATCCTCATCGTGGGCGTGCCTTGCAACGTCTTGTGCTGCCTGGTGTTCAACCGGCAGGGGCTGAAGGACAGGATCAACGTCTGCCTCTTCAGCCTGGCGCTGGTGGACCTTTGCTGCGACATCCTTTGGTTCATGATCGGCTCCTTCTGCATCATCCTCGAGCTGCGCATTGACCTGCCAATTTCCATCGACTTGTGGAAGTGGAACGTGCGCAAGTACATTCGAGGTGAGAGGCGCATGGTTTTGGTTTTTGTGGTTGTTGTTGTTTGTGTGTTGGGGGGGGGGGGAGAGTGTTGGTGTTATGATCTAGATTTAACGCTAACCCCAGATCTAAAACTCTCTTGTACAGATTAAAATTCAATCGCACCTTGTGTATACATGGATGCACACATCCATTCGGAAATGTATACTGACCCAAAAGACAGAATGTGAAGGTGAAGCGTCATGAATTGCTCTAGTTTTCTTTTTGACTTTAGCTTTTTTAGTGCCGTTTTTTTCCATATGTTTGCATACAGTTAGATTAAGAGGTATTGTGGTATTATCGCATACAGTTGTGTATAGGGATCGTCTGTAGGGACATTTGCGGCAGTATTCGCCTGCTTCATGTCCAAACAGGCAGAATTTAAATCGGTCCATTCCGACCTACATCCTGACGCTAAAAAGCAGGCGAGATGTGTACTGTTAGGACTGACCCTCACTATCTCTTCTGGGGGGCCTTTTGCTTCGGTGTGGTGATGTGGGACCAGCCCGACCCCTCCCTAATCTGCAGGCAAGGACGAAAGTTGAGGCAAACCAGCTTGACGAGGGGTGCTGGTGGTAGTAGCACCATAGCAGGAAAAAGTGCACGGAGAACTAAAGCCAGTGCAGATGTGACCGCCAGCACACCTTCAACCATACACTGTAGACAGGAATCTTCTCCTACAGTGGCTCCTGATGAGACATTTACCACTATGACGACCAAGTTGGAGAAAGTGGAGAACCTATTAAAGTCAACAACGGAGAGTATGAAGAATGAGATACAATTGTTGACAAACAGTGTTGATGCCTTAAAAGAGGAAATGTGTGGTATCAGAAAAGATGTGAACAATCTTAGCTTTGATTTGTTGCTTTACAAGATTCAGCGCTATATAAATTCCATACATTATTATTATTATTATTATTATTATTATTATTAAAAATGCTGTATTAAAACAATCAAATACAGAACTAATGGACAGAGTGGAAAAACTAGAAAAGAAAGCAGATGATCAAGAAGGCCGGTCAAGACGAAACAACATAATTAGTCATGGCATGGAAAAGAAAAGTAATGAGACTGGAGCTGATTGTGAAATGTTCGTGAAAAATCTTCTTTCAGAAAAAATGGATGTAGCAGATGTTAAGCTTGATAGTGTGCACAGGATAAATTCTAAACCCAACTCTCCCATTATTGCCAGGTGTTGTTTTTATCAAGATAAGCTTAGAATATTGAAGGCTAAAACTCGTTTGAAAGGTTCAAGGATTTTTGTAGACGACGATTTTTCCAAAACTGTTAGAGATATTAGGCACAATCTGACCCCATACTTGAAGAGTGCTAGGGCAGAGGGAAAAAATGTGAGAATGGTCTTTGATCATTTGATCATTAATGGCGAAAGGATGACCCTTAATGATCTTCAAAGAAGGGAATAGCTTGTTGGCCGGCCCATACAATCATCCTGCCATAGTCTCAATTTACAGGGGGGTAGGAAAAGTAAACAGACACCAGTCACTCAGCCTCAGTTAGACACTCATGTAATAGGGCTTAGTCAAGTGAGGCTTGATGCAGTGAGGTGTGACACATCGACACACAGGTCTAGACAAAGACAGGTCTGACTTTGGCCTACAGCTAACACAAGCTGACCATGAGTATTGTAGGCAGTCTTTTAATAAAGAGCCTTCTTTAACCACTGTTGAAAGCATAAATGCCCTGTCTTGTCATGTCAATGTAATTGGTGAAAGTGTCAGTCTAGATGGTGTAGATCAATTGAATTGTGGCAATACAGATAAAACAAATAAAGCTTTTTCAATTTTGTCTTGGAACGTAAATGGATTGTTGTCAAAACTGGCTGATAGAGATTTTGTATCTTATGTGCGTAGCTTTGATTTTATATGTCTGACAGAAACGTTCCTGGAAAATGTCCAGCCAGATGTTTTTATTGGTTATAAGGTCGTCTGTAAGTCAGCAATTAAAGTTAGCCATCAAAGGAGGTGATCTAGTGATTTAGTTTGTTTAATAAGGCATGAGTTATCTGCCTTTGTGAATTGTTTAGATGTTCCATATCCTAATATTTGCATTTTTCTCTGTGACAAATCTCTGTTGTGTACAGCAAGAAATGTTTTGCTTGTCTGTGTGTATATCCCACCTGAAGGTTCGCCTTTTTATAACATGTTTGACAATGATAATGGAATTGCTATGTTGGAAGAATGTTTAGTAAATTGTGTGGTGACACTGGATGAAGTGGATATAATACTATGTGGAGACCTAAACAGCAGGACCTCAAACTTTTCTTGTCAGCATGTAGAAAATGACTTTAGTTCAGATGTCCAAAGTAAAAGTATGTCTCTCAGCAGCAATCATAATTCTGAAGATTGTGTTATCAACAATTATGGTAAATTACTATTGAATATGTGCACTGTTCTTAGTTTACAAATTCTAAATGGCGTATGTAATGGTGACCAACAAGGACGCTATACATACATCTCTGATGGAGGATGTAGTGTTAATGATTATTTTTTAGTGTCAGATGATTTGTTCTCTCAGATTTTTGACTCATGTCGTTTGTTTGTTGCCGAGCGTTCTGATTCTGATCACCTTCCTGTTGAATTATATATTAATCCAGTATATAATACAGAGGTGGAAACTGAGAAACCATCTGTTATGGAAAAGTTTGTATGGGATGAAAACAAACTCTCAGTTTATAAAGAAAATCTCCAGGATGTGAACATGTGTGAAATTTTTATTAATGCCTTTCAGATGATTGATGAGAACATTAATGAAGCTTTAGATTTGTTTAACGGTTTCATAAAAGCCAGTGCTGATTGTATGAAGAAACAGGTACATATCAATAAAGGTCCATAAAATGATACATGGCTTGATAATGAATGTAAAAGTATGAAATATAAGGTCAGAAAACTTCTGAAGACTTTCCGAAAAACATTAAGAAATGAGGACAAAAACGTGTACTGTGTCACAAGAAGGGAATATAAATGCATGCTTGAACGAAAAAAGAAACAGTATAATAAAACCTTACTTGCAGATATGATGTCATCTATCTCTTCTCAAATCCAGTTCTAGAAAAGTGTTAAGAAGGCGTCATTTAGAAAAAGTCAGCCGGAATTTCTCTGTCTTTGAGATAATAAAGTTTTTGAATTTGAATTTGAATTTGAAAGAATAGTATATCAGTTGACAGATGGTTTCAACATTTCAAAACCCTGTTGGAGAAAGACTCATTAGCCAACTCCATGATTACTGATGTTGACAGTGATGGAACTGAGGAAGATTTTGATCGTCCCATATCTAAAGATGAAATATTAGGGGCACTTAGAAAATTAAAGAGTGGAAAAGCAGCCTGTCCTAATCAAATCATTGGTGAATTGCTAAAATATGGAGTAAAATATTGTGCTTTCTTTTAAAACTATTCAACAAAATTTTTGATGATGGTCTGTTTTCCAGATATACTGGCTGAATCTATAATACTATACATTGCATTAAAAAGGGTGATGTTGATACCAACCCTATAACTACGGGATTTCTCTTACTGACATAAGTTAGGTAAGTTATTAGTACTATTATTAACAATAGGTTAAGGGAATGGTTATGAAGATAATATTACAGGAGAGCACCAAGCTGGTTTTTAAGAGAGGATACTCCACTATAGATCATATGTTTACTCTGCTATGCGTTTGTACAGAAACAGTTTTGCTCATAACCGTAAGCTCTATGTAGCATTTATTGACTTTGAAAAAGCATTTGATACTGTTAACAGGAACTTGTCGTTGGCCCTATTCTCTAGAAAAATAGTGTGAAGGGTAAACTCTATTCGAGTTTGAGAGCCATGTATCAGAATGTCAGAAGACAGAATATGATGTGGAACTAAAGTGACTGACATAATATATGTACCATGGTGTAACAGGTGTTGTATGTAGCCCTTGTTGTTTTCTGTTATTATCAATGAGTTAGCCAGAGACATCATCAATAAAGGTAACATGGTGCCACTTTCCCCAAGATTTCTCAGAGTTGTTTATTTTCTGCTTGCTGATGATGTTATACTGCTATCTTGAAACAGTTTGTAGGCTTACAAAAGCAGTTAAACCAGCTTTAAACAGTGCTGCAACGTCACTGGATCTTAAGGTTAATTGAGTAAGAGTAATTCATTGTTTCAGAAAGTTGGATAGTTAGCTGCTCATGATAAATTGGTTTGTACAATGGAAATATCATGCCTGTGATTATTGTATATAATATTTAGGATCTGTTTTCTACTAAGCTTAGTTTACAACTGCTATTAAAGACTGGCAATCGAGGTAACAAGCTGTTATTTGTGTTGAAAAAAATACGAATATTGAATAATTAACTCGTTTGACTTGTTCATAAGATATTTGATGCACAAATACAACCCACGTGTTTATATGGTTCAGAAATTTGGGGGCATGGATGCAGCTGTAACACAATTGTGAAACAGTGCACCTCTTTGCTTAAAGCAGTTTTTAGGCTTAGATAAACTACACCTAATGATTTGTTTATAGTTAAAAACTAATAGATACCCTCTCGTTGTTAATGCTGCTGTAAAGATGCATTAGATATTGGATTAAGATTCTGCATATGAATGAGAGCAGGCTACCTTTTAAATCCTACAAGATGCTTTATGATCTAGATGTCAAAGGATAAAACAACTGGGCACACAAATACGTACCTGTTTGTGTGAACTCAGGTATTTGGATTTTGTTTGGCTCAATCAAGGATCGGAAATTGTGAAGTTTTATTTAACGCTTTCAGGCAAAAGTTTGATTGACTGCCGATGGCAGCAATGGAGTGAACAATACGAAACAGTAAAGATTTCAAATGTACAGACAATTTATAAGTTTGCATGATGTCCAAACCTTATCTAAAACTTGAATGGATATACATTTGAAAAGAATTATGTCTAAGTTTAGACTTGGTGTATCAGATATAAATGTTCATAAATTCGATACAGAGAACATGATATTGACGACCTCAGGCTGCTTGCACCATAATTATAAGCAAGCACCGGAGATGAAGTACATTTTGTGTTGTGCTGTCCAATTATATGTATTTAGGCAAATAATCCCTGTTAAATATGTAGACAGCTAATTTATTTAGACTCTTTGTTTTACTCCTGGATCAAGTCATCCTGAGTTTGTGCGCAGCCCACTTTGTATTTGTGTAGAGCTTTCAATAAGAGAGATAATTTATCCTAGTATTATTTTATTAGAGCTGACTTATTTGTTATACTGCTGTTGTCTGGTGTGTGGTTTTTTGTTATTTTATTTTATGTTTTTAACCAAAATATAAGAGGTCGGCAACCCCCTTCATGTTGGGCCAAGGACCTTTTTGTGAATAAATCATCTTGGTTTCGAGTTCGAGTACGGCCGTTTCCTCTTTCTCTCATTTGGTACAGCACTTAGCATTTGTGACACACCTAAAGAAACATTTAAATATGCTGTAGTCTCCAGCAAGAATATTTTTTTGAAAATTTCAATTATATATCAATGGATGGTCTAATATTAGATCTAGAATGTTCTCTTTCATATTTTAGTTATTTGCTTATGTTGTCCTATTGTTCATTTCCTTTTATTTACTTTGTTTCAGTTTGAAACGTGAGTTTACGTGCTGGCTTAAAGTCGTATCGTTCATAGAGAGCTCATTTTCTGGGTTTTTTGTTTTCATTTACGTTTAAATGCTATCATCGTGATTTTCTTGTATTTATTTGTATTTACAAAAGAAAGTTTCTTGATGGTGTGGATCAGTTCTGGCCCATGTTTTATTTTTCATGGTGGCCAACAGAGCGTCATGCCATTCTCTATCGTATGGCCTTTCTTAAATCAATCGAAGACGTGGAAGATGTCTTGCTGATGCTGCTGTATTCTCACACAGAACCCTCAGGTTGAATATCTTTCTGTGGGGCTTCTATTTGGGCGAAAACGGCTGCTCTTCACGATGATACTCTCTGCCTGTGGTTCAGCCTGTTCAGGATCACTTTCAGCATGACTTACTGGCATGACTTATGAGGCTGATTGTCCTGTAGTTTTGGCACTGCTGGAGATTTCCTTTCTTGGGGAGAGTGATGATGGTATGGGTCCTGGTGTAGGCCACTTCCGGCTGCCAGATCTATTGCAGATACGTAAGGATGTCTGTCACTTGCTTCTCCCCGTGTTGGATCACTTTTGCTGGGATGTTGTCGATTCCTGCTATTTTCCTTTCTCAGCGATCTAATTGTACTTCTACTTCCTCGCGTGAATTGGGAAGTTGTCTTTATTCGATGAAAGGGTTGGCTTGCAAGTAGCGGGTCGCCCAGCTCCCGATATTGTAGATCGGGAAAAGTATTGTCCCTCCAACGATTTCCTTCTTTTTTCCCCTACCCAAAATTCCCCCTTTTGGCCCTTCCTCATGCCCTCCCCTTTGATCTTCTTGTTTATTTCTCTGTTCTCAACTCTCCTGTGGTGTTCTTGCCTTCTTCAGGTCTCGCTTTTGTCACACAAAACCCAAGATTTCATCTGTGACCCTTTGGTTTTGTGTTTTTTCGGCGATTTTTTTGCCTAGAGTAGCTTGTTTCCCTCAGTCATCATTGTTTTAAAAAACGGGGGGCCCATCGTTTCGGCATCTTTTTTCAAGTCCCGCAGGGGTGCAATTTTTCAAAGACCCCCATTCAGTACTCCTACAGGACACGGTGGGAAATTTTTTCCGACCTCATTTGGGTCCGACAGGGATGTCTGGCCCGCCGACACTTTTTTAAAAATTTTCCTCAAACGCTTTCATGACTGATGCCTTAAAAAGACCACACAGGCACAGCCCAAGCATTGGAGGGCAACAATCACCAACCTCATTTTTGCCGATGACATTGACGGTCGGGCAGGAAATGAAGAGAAACGGGCCCAAACCTAGTGAACCCAACTGACAAATACCCTCGCGAAAACGGCATGGAAATACCCCAAAAAAACCAAGGGCCATGTAAAACAGTGCCCAGCAAAATCACCACCAAAATCATCTCAGGGGAAAAAGAATTGGGACAGTTGCCCCTTTTCAAGTACCTTGGAGCCATCAAAAAGTGGGGAGGGTTTCGAAGACCAAAATTTCCCACAAGAGGGGCAAAAAACAGCAGCAGCAATACAAGACTAAGCCCAAATAGAAAGAAGAAACATCCCTCTGGGAAACCCAAAGGTGAATTTACAAAACGACTAGTCACCTCTTTCATGTTTTAAAACCGGATGTGGGGGCAGGGACACTAAAACGCGCCCCTAAAAAGGGAGGATCCAAGAAAGTAAAAAAGAGTTTCCCTCAGAAGGGCCCCTTTGGGCCCTCTCAAACAAGGCCCCATGTCACCAACAATAAATTCCCCCAGAATGACGCTCAAAATTGGGGGACTAGGAAGCCCTACTGACCACGGAAAAAAAGAGGAAACCAGATGGTTTTGGGCACGTAACACCTCAGAAGGACTTGCAAAGACCCCTGCAAACAACATCAAGGGAAGAGAAGACGGGCAAACAAGGAGAAAAAGGGGCCCACGACATCCGTGATTGGACCGGGGAGGACTTTTAGTGTCCCCCAGGGACTCGCCCCCCCTAAGTGGAGCCACTGGTCCCCCATTCTCCACCATGCAGCGCCCCTTTTAAAACCCCGGGCCAGTGAAAAAGTGAACCAAAAAAAAATCGTGTATAACCCCCCTTGTCAATAGGCCCTTTAGGCAATAAAAAATAAAAGGGGCAAAAAACTCTCTCTCCCCACTTTACCTCTCTCTCTCTCTCTCTCTCTCTTCCCCTTTTTCTTCCCCTCTCTCTCCTTCTCTCTCTTTTCCTTTTCTCTTTTTCTCTCTCTCAAACAATAAGATTTAACGTCCTGCCAAATAAATGCAAATGTGCATCGGGAAAAGAGAAAACTCTGCAAAACAAAAACAGTCCCCTTTTTTAAAAGTCATCACCGAAGACGAACAGCAATTTTTTCTTTGATTGCCCCTGTATTTTGGGTCTTAAATTAAAAATTTTTGGGTAATTTAACTAAAGGGTTTCCCCTCCAAATGTTGCTACAAGTGCCAAAAATTCCCCAAGAAGCACAGTGTCCCCCCCCCGATATGTTTTTCCACTCAATTAAAAAGAAAAAAGATGTATTATATAAATGTAACATATGTTTTTTGAGGTTGTTTTTGACTTGGCTGATTGATTTTTATTTTTTCTCTGGAAAGTGCACTCGAGAGTTTTTGAATTTACACCGGGTCAAGCACAGGTTATGTTGCACGTTTTAGTTTCTTCTCAATGAATTTTTTGGGTTTTCAGTTGCCACGCAAATTTTTTTCTGTTTCTAAGTTGGATTGTTGTAGTTTGAAATTTACCCATTTCCCCAGCTGTTTTTTTGTAGACAAAAGGCCGAAGTACCTTAAATCGCTTAAAAAGTTCTCTTTCTAAAGGGATAAAGCAGATATTACGGGGTGGTCAAAAACGATGCTATTGAGATGAGTCAAGATTTATGATTTTTGGGAATTTTGAATATATGATAGAGGGATGTTGAGGAGGGGAAAGTAGGGGTTTAGGTTATGATTGAAAATTTGCAAGTGTTGAGGGGTTGTTGCGATGATTGATGAAAATGGATATTTCAGAGGGGGAAACAAAAATGTTGTGTGGTTGTGTGTGGGTGTGTGTGGGTGTTTGTGTGTGTGTGTGTGTGGTTGTGTGTGGGGTGGTGGTATTTTGAAAAAATGAAAAAAAAAAAATTTTTTTTTTTATTATTTTCTATTTATTTTAAAGGACAATGATGATGAGATTTTTTAAGAATATGATGGCGAGATGAGGGGAAATTTAAGTGATGGATTAGGGCTAAAGGGTAAGATGGGGGTGATGGTAACGATGGCATGGTTTTTAAGGTGATAGCGGGGCGGAACTATATGAGAGTCAAGATGAAGATGATTACAAAGAGTATAATTGAAGATGACATGGAAACTAAAAAGATGATGATTTACCTGATGCAGAAATTGAAGATAAATCGTGACGAAAAATGACTATGCATTTTAAAAGATGGGTTTTGCGTAGATGATGAAAGATATTGATAAAGATGATGTAAAAAAGAAAGTAATGATGGTTTTAAGTTGAAACTTGCTGCAGCTGCTTTAAGGCAATAAATGCTCATGATGATGAAAGTAAATGCCAAGATATGATGGGGATGGTAACTAGAAAATTTGAGAAATCCTGTATCTTGCAGAATTGAAAAAACGAAAAGGATATAAACTTTTGCTTGTCTTCCCCCCCCCCCCCAAATTGTTTTTAAGTGGCCCAAAGGGGAAGTACAATAAAACTTTTCATTTCAGTGTTTTCTCCAAATGTTGGAATTTTTTCCCACACCACACAAAAGTCATACAAACTAACTAGAAACTTCATTGAGACTCACTAAATAATTATTTAAAAGGAAACCATCGAAACCAAAAACACAAACTTTACATTACAACACATCACACTAATTGACTGTTTAAAATAATAATTTAAAAATTTAAAAAAAAATTAAAAAATAATAATAATAACAAAATAATGTATGAATTTATATATCATTCATTTCAAATCAAACTTGCCACCTGCTTTCCCCAGCAGCATAACATAATATGTCTTGAGCACAAAAATCCATGCTCCAGGCCAAGGGGGAAAAGTTTCTGGGTCACCTAACATCAGACCCCTTGCTTCCACACTGTCCCACTGCTAACAGCAGCAAAAGTTCAAAGTCAATCTCCTAATCATCCCAGGGAGGAATTATGCAGCAACAGCCTTCTGCTGCCTTTTTCCCTGTCACCAACTGTCTTCTCTGACTGGGGCCTAGGCTAGAACTTTCCTTCAAACAAAGAACCTCACTTCCTTTTTTTTGGGACAACACTCCACAACTAAAATTAACCAAAACGTTGATAATATCCACCAGTGTAAAATGATGCCAACCCAAACTTGTAACAGTTGGGGATGGCTTTAGGGTGGGATGGGTTTTCTTTAGTTTGGGGTTGGGACGGATGGGGTTTTTAGTGGGTTGGTTTGGGTTGATTGGGGGTAAGGTTTGGGTGGGGTAGAGGGGGGGGTTTTTGTGTTGGGGTTTGGATGGATATTTGTTTGGAGTTGGTATTGAATAAGGTTGAGTTAGGTTGGAGGGGTTGGGGGTGGGATTTAATTTTTTTTTTTTTAGGTTGGGGGGTTTGGGGTAGAATGAAAATAGGTTTGGCGGTGGGGTTGGTGTGAAATGGATTGGGTTGAATGAGGGAGGAGGTGGGTGGAGTGGAGGGGGGGGATTTGATTGGTTTGGGTTTGGATGGGGTTTGGTTTTGAGTTGGTGAAATGAAGTTTGGGTGGGGTTGGCTGGGTTGGGTTGGATGGGGAGGGGTTGAAGGGTGGAGTTGGGATTTGTTTTGCTGGGTTGGGTTTTGGGATTGGGGCTGGTTTGGTTTGGTTAGGGCTGGATTGAGTTAGGTTGAACTGAGTTAGGTTGGCATGTGTTAAGTTGAACTGAGTTAGGTTGAACTGAATTGAGTTCAACTGAATTGAGTTGATCTGAATTGAGTTGAACTGACTTAGGTTGAACTGAGTTAGGCTGAACCAAGTTGGGTTGAACTGGGCAAACTAAAACAAGACAGAACATCAGAAGCATGCGACATTTCTACATGAAAACCATGAAGGATTAGGAATAGCATTTGTGAAACACTTCTTATTAGCACTGAAACTTGTGTGGTTTAGAAGGAGCATTGGGCGTGATTACCAAGCAGATGGATGATGTGACTGTGTGCCTTGGCTTTAGAACACCCAGCTATAAATGGGTACCTGACCTCTAGGGTCAGGGAAGGTAACGCAGCAATGGAAAGGGTATGGGCGCGTCCTCAATATGCTGGCCCTGGAAAAGCTGACATCTCTGACACCTCGCTCTTCAACGACCATAAAGGTTAGGGAACACCTGTTGTTTCTAACATTTAATTTTGTATTAATTTTTCAGAGGTTATACAATTTTCAGTCTCATTTGTCATCATCATCATCATCACTATCCTCCTCCTCGTCCGCCTCATCATCAGCAGCAGCAGTAGCATTACTTTTTTCCCTGCAGGATTTCACCGCGGCTTTCTGTTTTCCTCCGGACTTCTGACGATGGTGATCGCAGTGGAGCGCTGCATCTGTGTGGTGATCCCCCTCAGAGCCAGCAGACTCATCTCCACACGCACCATGACCATCCTCATCATCTTCATCATCTTCATCATGCAATTCCTGTGCCTCGTCTACCCCTTCAAGTTTGACGTGGTGCCCGTTTATAACAATGGTAAGGTGGAATAATGATAATAATAACAACGGTAAGGTGGAATAATGATGATAATAATAACAATGGTAAGGTGGAATATTTATGATAATGATAACAATGGTAAGGTGGAATAATGATAATGATAACAACAGTAAGGTGAATAATGATAATGTTGGGAAGGTGAAGGTTCGGGAAGCAAATGTTAGGACACTGGCGCTCCAAACTCAAGGAATGATGTGAGGCCACGCATGGGTGTTATGGTAAAAACAATTTATTGTTTCATCTACCACAACACACACCTGAAACAAACATAAGATTCAGGTAACTACTCTATCCATATTTAACTAGGTACATCATTGATGAAAGGCACACACAGAAATAGCTATATTGTTGTCTAGCCGAATGTAAAAAAAACACAAATTCCTTTCATCACTCACACCAAAATACCAAGCTAATCCTAGGGAACCAATAGAGAGTATACAATTGTAAATCAGACAACCAAAGACAACAAAATAACTAGGACAATCCTTTCCTCAATACTCTCAACTGACATTATCCTATAATGTCAACAGAATTTAGTCTAAACTAAGATCTTTCACAATATTTGTCCCTACTATATCTCATGGATATTGTAGCACGAGAGAGAGAGAGAGAGAGAGAGAGAGAGAGAGAGAGAGAGAGAGAGAGAGAGAGAGCAGGCACAATCTAATGTGTCATTAAACCACATACAAATTAACCACTTTTGACACAAATTACTAACTATACACAAAGTAACACCTGACCTGTCACTACATCAAGCCTCCCGCCTTGCTGCAGACAGACGTCTGTGTCTCCCGCAACGCCGAAAGGCACCATCGGCAGATGAAAGAAGAAAGAAGAATACTACAAGGGCCTAGCGAGGCCTAGTTCTATACTGCATTCAAGCCTAACTTTCAAGTCTTCAACTCTTTGAGCAGTCAACATAGCTTTGGTCACCAATCCACATATTTTAACAGTGATCAATGTGATTTATCAACTTCATCTCAAGATAGCACATACATAAAACATTGATTATTACTCAGGAAAATCCAATATTAACATGAACATCCAATAATAGAGTAAATCCAAGATCACACAATTAAATAGTAAAAGTTTCATTACTTTAGCCAACATTCATGTGGAAAACAACTACACACACTTTCACTGAACCAGTCACAATAATCAATCAATAATTAAATTCAGTTAGTAAAACATAATTACATTCACTTCTCAAATCAGCTTTTACCTTAAAAATCTCTGTAACCAACAACCATCAAAAAGAGAAATTCTCACTTACACCTCAAGCAGAAGAACAAAACTGCTGTTTTTCCTGTCTAAGTCATTCTCCAAGTTTCACCACACCACAGCCTGTCTAACTTCAAGATGAATGTAAAACACCAGCCAGCCAGCAAGAGAATGACTTTGAAATACCATGTATACCCTGTTATATTGGTTCACTTGCAGGACTACTAATTCCAACTGACTAATGAATACATTTGGAAACTGAGACAAGCAAATCCTGACCACACATCCAAATCAGCTGACAAACAAATTTATTCAAAAACTAAAATCAACCAATAGCCTGACTACATGACAAAATCTGCTGATTCACTAGGAAAAGGGGGGAGAGGGGAAAGAGATAGGGAAATGGGGGGGGGATGCTATTCAACAAGCAAGGGGCTCCACAAGCCTATTGAATGAGACCAGCTGTGGCAAGCTCTGAGGTGTTTATCACATGACTGTTCCACTGGACACTCTACAACAATGCCTCAGGCCATGAATAGAGGGGACTCCACTGAAGGCTAGCTGACAAAGGGACCGTTAAAGACAAAGGCTGAGCCACCAGCCCTGGGACTATAGGTCTACATGTGACTGGCACTTAACTACACCATGCACTGAGTTACCATTCTTCTTACTCACAGAGACAAGCTGGATACTTAAGGTGAGAGAAGGTGTGACACTACACAGGCCTCAAAAAATTGCCAGGTCTCCCAACCCATAACCATGGGTATACAAACAGACGAGAAGTTTGTTTGTCCAAACAGCACACTGTAACTTAGAGGTTGACAAAGAAACCTAAACTGTCTTTCAGAATTGCTGACTTCAGCAAATCATGAAGTCTAGCCAGGTTGAACGATTCTTTCTAGAAGAGGGGTGGGGGGAACAGGGGAAGGAAAAGCAGTGTGGTTCAAACGTTATTGTGTGCAAAGTGCACACTATAACAATAATAACAACAGTTAGGTGGAATAATGATAATAATAAAAATGGTAGGGTGGAATAATGATAATAACAACAGTAAGGTGGAATGATAAAAATATCAATGCTATGGTGGAATAATGATAATAATAAAATCCGTAAGGTGGAATAATGATAATATAACGGTAAGGTGGAATAATGATAATAATAAAATCCGTAAGGTAGAATGATAAAAATAACATGGTCAGATGGAATGATATGATAATAACAATGGTAAGGTGGAATAATGATAGTAATAACAATGACCATGGGATCGCTCAGTGGTCACAGCATTCGCTTCTCCCCAAGCTCGAGCATTGAGCGTGGTTACCAAATTATGGATGGGTAACTGTCTGCGCACCTTGCCTTCAGTACAGTCCCCTAAGCTGTCAATGGATACCTGCCCTTTTTAGGGACAGGGAAGGCTAAGCAGCGAGGGAGAGGAGATGGACGCCCACC
This sequence comes from Rapana venosa, assembly GCA_028751875.1. Classification (NCBI taxonomy): domain Eukaryota; kingdom Metazoa; phylum Mollusca; class Gastropoda; order Neogastropoda; family Muricidae; genus Rapana; species Rapana venosa. The sequence goes on from CM054154.1 coordinate 39,063,084, forward strand.
TCGAAATGTTGGCCCCCAGAGAAGCTGAGGTCTCTGACGCCTCGCTCCCAACAATCAACGAGTTAAGGGACACTTTGACCTTCAGTGTTGAATGATCTGAACAGCATCAATGATTTTTAATTTCGTTCCTCTGCTGGAGCTTTGAACTTCATCAATGGAGAGAGTTTGGCAGCATGACAGTGTTAAGGTACCCATATCCCGAGGTCGGAGACGATGTCTCAAAACGACTCCAGTGTGCGTACAGTTTCAAATTCTATCCTCCTTTTGTACAGGTGTGCAATGGCGTCCTTTTCCACAAGACGGATAGGGTTTTAACGCGTGCGCAAGATGGTCTACGTGCGTTTGTACAAAGGACCTCGATTTATAATTTCATCCGAAGGATTCTTGTGGGGGGCATAGGGGGAGGGGAGTGGAGTCAGTACCGATGATAACTCCAGTTTTTAAGAACATTAATTAATCCCCTTGAACAGGTATCACGGGGGTGGCTCAAAGCCGCTTTATGCCATTGTAGCCTGCGTCATGGCGGCCATTGGCCCAGTGATGCCTGTTCACCCCTCACGTGGCTCAGCACGCCTGCTGCTGAGGCGAGGTCCCGGGGCGTGGCGCTTGGAGCCAGCAGTGGAGAGGTTGAGGAGATGGCTGAGGACCAGTGACGTGATGCCCGTCCACCCTCCCAGCTAGAGTGCAGCAGCAGCAGCCAGACATCCTAGGTACCACCTCAACCAGAGCCCCCACCTCACCCCTACACTCCCAAAGCTGAAAGCCTCGAGGAGTGGAGGAAGCTGGTTGCAGAATCTTCAGTGGTGACTACTAGACTCAGATCTGAAACCCGCGAGGAGTGGAGGAAGCTGGTTGCCAAAAAACCTTCAGTGATGCCCCAACGCTCTACTAGATCAGGGAATAGGTGAGGGTGAGGATGATCTTGAGCTAATCTTCCTTTTCTCCTTTCTCAGTCACTGGGAGATAAAATTCCTCCTTCCTGGGACAACTTTCTACAAGAACCACAAGAAGCTGCTAGACTTTGTGGAGAACGGCATTATCATGGGCGTCATCCCAGTGTGACGTTTGTTGTCGTCACATCGCCACCGTCATCACTGTCGTCAGACTGCGAAAACTCATACATAAGAGAGATCAAGTACACTTCCACATCACCACCAGCAGATCGCAGGTATGCTCAGAATTCTTCTTCTTCTTCTTCTGCTTCTGCTGCCTCTGCCACTGCTGCTGCTGCTGCTGTGCTGCTGCTGCTGCTGCTACTACTACTACTACTACTACTACTACTACTACTACTACTACTACTATACTACGCTACTACTACTACTACTACTACTACTACTACTACTGCTACTTCTACCACTACTTACTACTACTACTACTACTGCTACTACTACTACTATACTACTATCTACTACCTACTACTACTATACTACTACTACTACTACTGCTACTACTACTACTACTTACTACTACTACTACTACCACTACTACTACTACTACACTACTACTATACTACTACTACTACCATACCACTACTACTACTACTGCTACTACTTCTACTACTACTACTACTAACTATACTCACTACTACTACTACACTACTACTACTACTACTTACTACCACTACTACTACTACTACTACTGCTACTACTCTTACTACATACTATACTACTACTACACTCTACTAACTACTACTACTACTATTCTACTACTATACTACTACTATACTTCTACTACTACTACTACTACTACTTCTACTACATACTACTTCGTCACACGCTCAGACAGCAGCTATTGTTGTCTGCCATATGAACGATAACTCGTTGCACTGCCCTTAAGCGTAACGCCTGACAAGTCAGGCCCAGTGCATCCGACTTCAGCGTGGTAGAGAATTGCTGTCTTTGAAGTCTTTCTGGGGAGAAAAGGCAGGAGAATGGACCACGAAGGCAGAAAATAGACAACAAGAAGGAGGTGGTGGGAAGAAAAGGAACAAGGCAGAAACAAAGAGAGGGACAGAAAAGAAAAACATTCCTAGAACAGAAGGTGGAGATGATATTCATACTGACAGTCCCTGTGGAAATGCTCATTCTAATATAGTGGTCTCAACATCAGAGAGACAGACAGACTTGAGACAGACAGACAGAGTGAGAGAGAGATAAACGATTTTTTCCGTTGTTTTTTTCCCTTTTATTTTGAGGATAATGGAATAAGCTTTCATGGGGTTGTTTTGGGATTTTTTACATCCAGTTCCTATGTGCATGTGGTTTTGCAAAAGTTTGTCATTGGTTCCCACTGGCACACAATAGCCTACTCTCCCGAAAAGGGAAACAATCACGCCGAAATCGTCATGAACAACGGGACCTTTAATGTGCATACATCATGATCTTTTGCATGTGTACATACACGAAGGGATGGAAGGCACTGGCAGATCTACACTTGAAGTTGACCTGGGAGATGGTAAAAATCATCACCCTCAATTCAGTAGATGCTACCGAGATTCGAACCCAGGACTTCATGGACCTATGGGATTGGAGTCGGTCTTAACCACTCGACTACAGCGTCCGTGACGGTGGTGCTTAATATCTCCATCACCATAGTGTGTCTTAAAATTTTTCTTAACATCAAACAATCAAATCAATCGTCAGTCAATCAATTAGCAAGTCAATCAAGCCAGTCAGTCAATAAGTCAATCGATCAATTAATTGGTTAGAAAGGCGATCAGCCTGTTACTCAATCAGTCAACCGTTCAACCAGCAAACCAACCAACCAACCAGCAATCCAAGCAGCAAACAAGCCAATCAGCCAACCAACCAGCTAAACAATTAGTAATCAAGTAAACCAGCAAGCCAGCCAACTGCCCAGCAAACTATTCAACCAGTAAACCAGTCAACCAACCAAACAGCCAGAAAACCACCCACCCACCCACCCAACCAGCAAATCAGCCAGCCAACCAGCCATCCAACTAGCCAGTCATCCAGCCAACCAACTGACTACTCAACCAATCATCTAACCAATCCATTACTTGATGAGTCAGTCATTAACTGATCGAACTACCCAACGAACCAAGCAACCATTCACTCGATCCATCAGTCATGCTTCGCTATGTCTTCGGGGGTCGGAGGGGCTACAAACGGCATGATTGGAATCTTGGTCCATTCTCCTGTCTTTTCATTTCCAGAAAGACGTATAAAATAACAAATCTTTCCCACACGAAGTCGGATTCGCTGGGCCTGATTTGTCAGGCGATTTTAACGGAATCGCAACGCATTTTCACTCATGTGATAGACAACAGTAGTTGCTGTCTGAGCGTTCGACAAAGAAGAAGAATCAAATCAATCAAACGACCACTCATTCCATAACTCGCTCATTTGCTCAATTATTTAGACTCGCACTCATTCACTCACTCACTCACACGATCGATCAATTCTCATCTCATCTCATCTGCTCCCATAACCCCTTTCGGGGTTATAGGGGCACTGCAGGGATGAAAATTGCACCAGTTGGCTCCATTTGTGGCGGTTGTGTGCAAGTCCCTGGGTTGTGGAGAAACCTCTTCCCTGTCCATTCAGTGATGTTGTCCTGCCCATTTCTTCTTCGGCCTGCCTCGCTTTCTTTTCCCCTGCACTGTTCCTTGCAGTATGGTCTTGGAGAAACCATCTGATCTTGTTACATGTCCATACCATCTGACCTTCCTTTTCTTGACTATGGTCAGCAGATCTTTGTAGTGCTTTATTTGGTGGGTGATGGTTTGTCGGACTTCATTGGTAATGTGGTCAATGTATGAAATGCCAAGGAGACTTCTGAGGCATCTCATCTCCAAAGCCTGGATCCTTCTTTGTAGATTTGCATTCAATGTCCAGGATTGGCATGCATATAGATATGTGATGACCAGTGCATGAAGTAGCTTGACTTTGGTCCTGAGAGAGATGTTTTGGTCTTTCCAGATAGTCTTGGGCTTTGCCATTGCTGCTATTGTTTGTGCAGCTCTTGTGAGGATTTCGGTTTTTGAACCTTCTTCAGTAACAATAGCTCCAAGGTACTTGAAGTGATCTACAACCTCAAGTTCTTTTCCACTGACTGTCATCTTGGCAATGATTGGCTGGGCACTGTTTGTCATGAGTTTTGTCTTCTCGGCACTGATCTCCATGCCGTATTTGGAGGATGTTTCATCCAGGTGGTACACTAGGTTGACTGCTTCCTGTTCGTTTCCGGCCAATCCGTCGATGTCATCGGCAAACATGAGATTGGTGATTGTCCGCCCTCCAATACTGACTGTGCCAGTGTGATCTTCTAAGACATCAGTGATTATGGGCTTAAGGAAGACATTGAATACTGTCAGTGATAGGAGACAGCCTTGACGGACTCCCCTTGACGTATGGAACCATTCTCCAACTGTGCCTTGGACAAGCATTGCGCTGGTGGCTTTTGCATATAGCTCTTTGATGGTCTGGATGATCTTTTGACCCATGTTGTACTTCTTCATTGTGGCCCATGATGCGTCATGCCATTCACAGTCGAACGCCTTTTTGAAGTCTATGAAGGCGTGGTACAGTTTCTGTTGATGCTGGCTGTATTTCTCACACAGAACTCGCAGGTTGAATATTTGTTCTGTGGTGCTTCTGTTTTGGTGGAAACCTACCTGTTCTTGGTCGATGATCTCTTATGCCTGTGGATTTAGTCTGTTCAAGATGACTTTTAACTTTACTGGCATGGCTTATGAGACTGATCATTTGATAGTTCTGGCATTGCTGTAGATTGCCTTTCTGGGGAGCATAACGATGAGTGATTGAAACAAGGTGTTGGCCACTCTCCAGTCTGCCAGATCTTGTTGTAAATTCTTGTGAGGATGTCTGTCACTGTTGTCCCCCCATGCTTGATCAGCTCTGCTGGGATGTTGTCAATGCCTGCAGCTTTCCCATTTTTCAGCGATTTCATTGCTGCCTCAACTTCTTCACGAAGGATAGGGAAGTCATCATCCTAAGACGAGTCCTGACTTATAAGTACGCTGGGGTCACCTTGTGTCTGATGGTTGTGGAGCTCTAAACAGTCTTCTGTCCATCTGTTAATGATATCTCTTTTTCTGTGAGGCAGTTCCCATCCTCGTCTTCAATGTTGTTGACTCTTGCCTGCTTCTGCTGTGTGAGCTCTTTCAAATTTGATAGGCTCTTCTGCTGTTGTTCTTAGACAAACTGTCTTTGATATCTGAGCATTGTTTTTCACTCCATGCTTGCTAAGTAGTTCCATTTGCTGTTCTTTTCACGGCTGCTTCGATGACGGAAACAGCGATCGATAAATTAATCAACCAATTAATCAAACAGTCAGCCAAACGATCCATCACTCCCTCATTCATTCACTCACTCAATCGATCAACTAGCTAACGAACCAATTAACAAATAAATCTATTACTTAATTGATCGACTAGGTAACCAACCAATCAACCAATTAATCGAGCAATCAATCGATTGATCGACCATTCAGTCAGTCAGTCAAATCAACCAATGGATGTTTCAGATACGCCTGGTGAAGATGCTTGTGGTGTTGTCCTGTGTCTACATCGCCACCTCTATCCCCGTTCTCCCCCTGGCCATCATCCGAACCTTCTGCTCCGAATTCTGGCTCACTGGTAAGCCGGACAACAACAACAATAACAACAACACAACAATAACAATACCAGTAACAATAATTGTAGCAAGCAACAAGAGTAACAATACCAACAAGAACAAAATTAAACAACCATAACAATAGCAGCAACAACAAACAGTAGCCACTCTGACGGTAACAAACAATAACAGCAGCAATAGTTTTAAAACGGCAACAATGTCAAAAGTAACAACAATGACAACAACAATGACAATAACAACAACATCACAGCAGATTCAGTATTAACATTAACCATGATGAGTACTAACAACAGCAACAATAATAACAACAGCACCAGCAGCAACAACAATTGCAGCAGCAACAACAACGACAGCAATAAGACGAAGTAGAACAGCATGAATTACAACAGCAAGGACAGCAAAAGTAGTAACAACAACAGGGACAACAATAACAACACCAGCAGCATCAACAACATCTGCTTCTACTACTACTACTACTACTACTACTACTACTACTACTACTTCTTCTTCTTCTTTTTCTTCTTCTTCTTCTGCTGCTGCTGCTGCTGCTGCTGCTGCTATTATCAACATTACTACTACTACTACCACTGCTGCTGCTATTATCAACATTATACTACTACTACTACTACTACTACATACTACTACTACTACTACTACTTCTTCTTCTTCTTCTCCCCCTCTTCTTCTGCTGCCATTATCAACATTACTACTACTACTACTACTACTACTACTACTACTACTACTACTACTACTACTACTACTTGCTGCTGCTGCTGCTGCTGCTGCTGCTGCTGCTGCTGCTGCTGCTGCTGCTCACTTGTTGATGTCACCGGGCACAATGATAGCCCCTGCTTTCAATGACACTGACATGATCCTTCTCCATTCTTCGCTGGCCCTGCTAACTTCATGGATTCTCATGCCACAGATTTAGCTGATGTTGCCAATGAGAGAAGCTGGTGGTCTGCTGTTGTTGGGTTGGTTTTTTGCCTTGCCTTGAAAGACAGTCTTTATGAGGTTAGTGTCTTGGTTTTGTAGAGCATGGCCTACATGTCTTTATTTTCTTTCACTTGCTAATGTTAAAAGTTTTCTTTTTGTTCCCACTTTGTGTCATATGCTTTCGCTTGCTCTGTCTGTCCAACTGACACTGAGCAGCCTCCTAAAAATCCACATCTCAGCTGCTTTGATTCTTTTTCTCTTACCTTTTCTTTGTGTCTTGGATTCACGGTCATACAGCATGAGATGCCTTTCTAAGTATTTCATTGTTTTCATTGTAAACTGGTCAGCATTCCTTCAACCTTTACCTGTTTTGTAGTGGTACCCCAACGTCTACAAGACTACGCAATAGCTGAGATGAAGGTGAAGGAATGCTGCCATCTTTCCAGGTGTTGCTGAATGATTCTGCTTTTAGCCATGCCTGTGTTTGCTTTAATGTCTTTGTTACATATTTCATCTGTTTTGAAGGAGCCTAGACAATATTATCCAAAGTCTTTTATATTTTCGAAAGGAGCTGTATCAATCTTTATTTCATATTCTGTTTGGCAGCTGGTTCTGGCAACATACAGCACTTATTTTTTTCTTTTGGGTATTGAGCTTGAGACTGCCTCGTTTTCCTGTCACGTCTTCTTTGTCTTCACGTCGTCTTCTTTGTGAAGTACTTGCTCCAGTCCCCATGTGTATGCGGATTTTTAAAAATTTGTCATCTGTTCCCACCGGCACACAATGGCCTACTCTTTCGAAATGCGGAACAGGGTTTAATGTGTGCGCAAGATGTTCCCCTGTATAATCTATCTATCTATCTATCTGTCCCGTAGTCTGACGACCGTGGGGGCACCCTCAAAGACTCAACAACCAGTTCCCTCCATTCTTCTCTCTGTTCTGCCTTTCTCAGGGTTTTGTTGAGTTCTAGGCCTGTCCATTCGCTGATGTTATCCTCCCAGCTCTTCCTTGGTCTGCCTCTTCTTCTTCCTCCTTGGACAGTGCCTTGTAAAACTGTCTTTGCAAATCCTTTGGATCTTGTGACATGCCCATACCATTTAATTTTGCGGTTTTTCACGATCGTTAGAAGGTTCTCATATGGTCCAATGGTTTGCTGGATTCTGTTATGCACGCTTTCGTTGCTTATGTGGTCTTTGTAGGAGATGCCAAGGAGTCTCCGAAAGCATCTCATCTCCACCGCCTGTACTCTTCTCTCCAAATCTGCAGTCAGGGTCCATGATTCACAGGCATACAGAAATATGGATATGACAAGGGAGCCATAAGTCTGATCTTGGAGATAAGTGAGATATTTTGATCTCTCCAGATGGTGTTTCCCCGCTCGGCTCGGTGTTGTGCCCTTGGGAAAGACACTTTACTCCTATTTTCCTCACTCCACCCAGGTGTACAAGTGGGTACCAGCTCTGCTGGGGAAGTATCTGGCGACAGACTATCGTCCTGTCACAGGGGTGGTGAAAAACCATCAGTTCGCTTAACGCTACGGAAACCGGGATAAGCTCCGGCTCTATGGGCCTTCTGGCTCGAAAGAACATACTTTTTAGATGGTGTTAAGTTTTGACAGTGCTGTTATTGTCTTTGCAGTCCTGCATACTACTTCTGGCTTGGATCCCTGGTCTGATACAATGGCTCCCAGGTACTTGAAGCTTTGAACTGTTTCCAGCTTCTGGTCATTAACCCTGATATCAGTGGTAATGCCGTTGGTGTTATTAGTCATCAGTTTGGTCTTCTCTGCACTGATTTCCATGCCGTATGGGTACCTCTGCTACTGGTAACCATGTAACCCAGTACCACCTGCCACATGTGGGGAGTAAACCCAATCAAAAAATCCGACCTGGAGAGGGATGGGCTCCGCCAGTTTTGATTAGCCCAAGATACACCAATGACAAAGACAGCCAGAATTTCCATACCAGATCGGTCATCGCCCGGGTTACCAAGGACCGCGCCTTCTGTTGCTCATCAGGACAGAGGTTGAAAGTATGCTACTGATGTAAAACACAACAAAATCCGTGCCAGAAACAACACCATCATTGGCACATGGAATGTACGGACACTAAGAGCTGCAGGCAAAGTGGAAGAACTGACACATGAGATGTCCAGATATCAATGGCACATCCTTGGGCTCTGCAAAGTCAGGTGGAAAAACATGGGAGAAACAACGACCCAGGAAGACCACAATTTATACTAAAAGTGGAAAACAGGATAAACATGAAGACGGCGTGGGGTTTCTCGTTCACAAAGACATCGTGAACACCGTCATGAGCTGTCAGCCTGTGTCCAGCAGACTTATTACCATCCGCCTGAGAGCAACCCCCTTTAACATAACTGTAGTACAGGCATACGCCCCTACATCAGACTGCACAGATGAAGCCATAGAAGAATTTTATGACCAGCTACAAGAGGTTCTGAATCAAACTCCCAAGAAAGACATCCTCGTTGTGCAAGGTGACTGGAACGCCAAGGTAGGAGAAGATGCATGGAAAGATTGGAGGGCGTTTTTGTGGGCACATTGTAATAACCAATCAAATGAAAGAGGCTTGAGACTCCTGGAGTTTGCCAGTAACAACCACCTTCAGCTAGTGAATACACTTGACCCACACAAGAAATCAGAAAATGGACATGGCATAGCCCAAATGGAGAACACCACAACCAAATAGATTACATCATGGTGAAAAAGACGGTTTCAGTCTAGCGTTAACATCGCACAGACACGAAGTTTTCCAGGAGCAGACATAGGGAGTGATCATGATCTTGTGATGATGACTTTCCGACTACGTCTAAAGAAAATCCCCAAGCGGAACAACATCAGGATCAAATTTGACCTCGAGAAGCTGAAGGACCCAGAGGCATTAGAAATTTTTCAAGCAAGGATAGGTGGAAAGTTTGCAGCACTCACTGTGATAGACTCAGACATAGATACACTGACGAATAGTTTCAATACAGCAGTGACTGAAACAGCAAGCGAGCTTCTTGGCAAACACCGACCAGTCAAAAAACCATGGGTCACACCCTACAACTATGCGACAAGCGTAGAGAGTTGAAGAAAAAGAAAAATGAAACAAAAGAAAGGGCAGAACAATATAGGGCAGTCAACAAAAGAATCAGGAAGTCCATGACGGACGGCAAAAGAGAAATGGATCGGTGAACAGTGCCAAGACATTGAAGAGAACATTAAGAAAAACTAGCAAGAAAGCATATCAGCTGGTGAAAGACCTGACTAGCACAAAACAGGGAAAAGGTTTAACAATCCAAGACAAAAATGGGAAGTGTCTCACTGACAACCAGGATATTCTGAACAGATGGACAGAATACTACTCCGACCTGTATAACTATAGAACCGCAGGAGATCCAGAAGTCCTTAATGTATTCGCAAGCAAAGACACAGACAGTCACCCTATCCTCTGAGAAGAAGTGGAAACAGCAGTCAGATCGCTGAAAAAGGGAAAGTCAGCAGGGGCTGACAACATTCCAGCTGAATTGGTTCAAGCTGGAGGGGAAGCCATGATCAGCGCCCTACTAAGAATCTGCAACAAGATCTGGCAGACAGGAAAATGGCCAACACCATGGACACAGTCACTCATCATCACCCTCCCCAAGAAAGGAATCTACAACAATGCCATAATTACCGCACAATCAGCCTCATATGCCACCCAAGCAAGGTCATGCTGCAGATAATATTGAATAGACTGAAGCCACAAGCAGAGACCATCATTGCTGAGGAACAAGCAGGTTTCAGAGCAGGGCGCAGCACAACAGAACAGATATTCAACCTCAGAATACTATGTGAGCGGTACCTTCAACATCAACAAGACCTTTACCATGTATTTATCGATTTTAAGAAGGCATTTGACAGGGTGTGGCATGCAGCTTTGTGGGCAACCATGAATTTGTACAGCAGACCACCACATCATAAAAAGAGTAATGAACTTCATAGTGGATGAAAAGAGACCAAAGGAAAGACCTAGCAAACCTGGGCTGCCTGTATTGCAGATGATCTTATAGAAAGGGGCATAGATAAGGAGGAAGCTCAAAACATAGAGAGATGGAGAAGGCTCATCAATGTCAAACCTCCCCTGGGAGAAACATGACAAAAAAGGAAGAAGAAGAGGAAGACATGTGAGTTATTTGCAAGTATCTCTGATTGTGAAATGCGTGTGATAGAAAGAATTGAGTCTGATCATTTGCCTATAACCCTTTTTGTTAAGTCTGACTGCAAGCATGTTGGTATAAAGGAAAACAATTACTATGGTATGATTGAAAAGTTTGTCTGGAATAAAGCCTGCGTTGCTTCATTCAAAAATACATTAGCTTCAAATGAAATGAAAACTCGTTTAGAGGATGCCATCAGCTTAATAGGGACAGATTTTAATGAGTCACTAAATGCTTTTGATTGTTGTCTAAGAGAAGCTGCTGACTGCATGAAAAAACAAATTCGCATTGGAATCAATATGAAAGAAAATGATGGGTATGACACAGAATGTCGTGTCACTAAAAGAAAAGTGCATAATTTGCTGAAAAAGTATTGACATGCTTTATCTAATTCTGATCTGAATCATATTGCAAAGGGAGGAGGGAGTACAAAACTATGTTAAAGAGAAAACAAAAAGATTATAATCAGGCACTTTTAACTGAATTGTCCAATTCTATTGGCAATCAGAAGTTTTGGAGTTATGTACACAAAACACTTCCTAGACGAAAACAACCTAAAAATAATATCAAGGTGGAGATGTGGTTTGATCATTTCAGGGGGTTGCTTGAAAAAGATGAAGACCAAAGATCTGGTTTAATTCATGAAGATGTTGAAAACGATGTTGAGAATAGTTATGATACTGAATACTTTAATTGCCCAAAAGAATACAAAAAGCTGCAGGTCCTGATGGGTTTATTGGAGAGTTGATAAAAAAAAAAGCCTGCACTAAGAATGTTGTTCTGAATTTTTTGGCTACATTTCTTAACTATTTATTTCATAAAGATGTTTATCCTGATAGTTGGTCAGAGTTGACTGTCCTTCCATTATATAAGAAAGGTGATGCTAACAACCCCAATAATTTTAGAGGAATTTCGTTTTGTACATAAGTAGCAATATGCTGTGATTAATAGAAGACTACAGGAATGGGTAGCAGAAAATAATATAACTGGAGAATTTCAAGCAGGTTTCAAGCAAAATTATTCCACAATCGATCACATGGTTACACTTTTGGCATTCATTCAAAAACAATTCAGTCTATATAAACTGTAAATTACACGTTGCATTTATAGATTTTGAGAAGGCCTTTGACTCTGTCAACAGAAGTTTGTTGTGGTTAGTTTTGTTCAGAAATGGTATTCGTGGAAAACTGTACAGATATGTTGTGAGTATGTATGATTGTGTGAAAGCAAGAGTGCGTTCAGGTGGTACGTTATCAAGTTATATCAGTTGTACGTGTGGGGTGAAACAAGATGTTTGCAGTCCTATTTTCTTTTCTTTGTTCATTAACGAGTTGACAAAAGAAGTCATAAAGTCTGGAAAACATGGTGCAACATTTAGTAATGATGTTCTTGATAAGTTCGTATAGCTGTTAGCTGATGGTAATGTCAGAAACTGTCATTGGTGTTCAGAATCAGTTGAATAGTTTACATAGGGCCGCTGCTTCATTGAAGTTGAAAGTAAACCTGAAAAAAAGTAACAATTATCGTATTTAGAAAGGGTGGACATCTTGCAATGAGAGAAAGATGGACGTATGGTGGGACTGTGATTTCTGTGGTGAATGTATACAAATATTTAGGTATATATTTTTCTACTCGTTTAAGCTTTATGTTTTCGTGTAAAGACCTCGCAAGTAGAATAAAAAAAATGCATTGTAATGTATAATGAAGAAGTTAACTTTGTTAAATAACGAATCTCTCTCTGTTTCTAAAATTATTTGATGCCCAAATTCAACCTGTATTGTAGTATGGAGCTGAGATATGGGGTCTGTATCCTGCTGCCGTACACTGTGAGAAAACCCATTTATTTGTGTTGAAAAACTTTATGGGGGTGTCACTCAAGACACCAAATGATCTTGTGTACAGGGAAACAGCAAGGTACCCCATGTCACTGCTTTCTATTGTTAGATGTATACAATATTGGATAAAAGTAACTCAGATGAATGCAGAAAGATTGCCCTTTAAAGCATATAAAATGTTTTCAGATTTAGATAATAGAGGCAAAATCAATTGGGTTTGAAATGTAAGAATAAAATTATGTGAATTGGGTTTTGGGTACGTGTGGTTAAACCAAGGAGTTGGATATGTGCTTGGTTTTATTCAACAGTTTCGTGAAAGGTTGATTGATTGTTGCTGGAAAAACTGAGAAAGTTATGTACAGAATAGTGATAGCTTTTACCATTATAGAATGTTTAGTCAAGTAAATTGTGTACCAACTTATATGTCCATGCATATTGATAGACATTTGAAGCGTATAATGACACGATTTAGATGTGGTATATCGGATATTAATGTACATTATTATCGCTATAGAAATGCACTTGCCACAAATCTTCAATGGCCAATTTGTAAATGTTCAAGTAGAAGATGAAATCCACTCTGTGGTTTCCTCTATAGGGTTAAGAGATATAAGGAAGCAATTCATACCACAAAAGTACTGTAGAGATCCATGTTTATTCAGTTTGGTTTTGTTATTAGCTTCGACGAATGACTGTATTGTAAAACAACTGGCAGTATATATGTATAAAGCATTTAAAAGAAGAAGTATCTTTGTAACATAACAACATCACACATACATCATGTAAGTTGTGTATGTATATAGACCCACGACTAGTTACAATAGAGGTCTTACAAAAGAAGAATATATTACTTCAGCAACTGATGTTATGAATTTGCTGTGAGTCATATAAAACTTCTTGAACAGTGGATTATTTTATATAAATATCTAGTCCTGTCCTTTCAAAAAAGTCAATAAAACCTGGGCAATCAAAGAAGAAATTGTGGATTGAAAGGAATTGAAAAACAGCAACATATCACATTTTCTTTTAGAATATTTGATATTTCTTGTATTTAGACTTAGCTTATATTGTAAAATTTCTAGCTTCAGTGAACAAGATACATTTCTTAAGTGGCTTTTTCTTCATGTTAAAATGCGTAGAATTCATCAATTTAGTTTCAATTTCATACGACTATGCAGGAAACAAGGCCAAAAAAAGTAACAGCAATACCCCCACCCCCCAAAATAAAGCCAAAGGAAACAGAACTCCTGAAAAAAAAACAAATGAGGGATAGAATTGAAGTTAATGAAACTGATTTCTTGTTGCAGGAAAGTACAGGAACATTTTCTTAGCCTCTCACCTGTCTTACCTGCAGCTGGCTATGGTGAACAGCACAGTCAACTTCTTCGTCTACTTCACCAGGTCTTCAAGGTTCCGTTCCTATCTGACCCGGTTCTTGCCTTCCTGCTGCTCCAGGTTAATCCGCATTGGCCACAGTATAGACGCCACAGCGACTACCGCACAAGAAGATTTCACAGTGTATTCCAGCCAGCATTCCAGTTTTATCCAAGGATGTGTGTTTGTGTTCAAGATGATGACCATGTTGTGAAATTTTGTGGTGTTCTGTTTGCTGTTTCGTTTTTTATATCCTGATGGTTGGGGGTTTAAGGTGGTCAATATGGTTAAGTCAAATCAAGTAAAAAATACTCTAGTTATCATCCCATGGAGGGCAATTACAACACTGACAGGCATAATTTATCATTGATACGAATTATAATCTTGAAAAGACACAAGAAACCTATGTTTCATATTCCTTTAAACATTCCAAGATATTTACAAAAGTAAGGACAAAAAAAACCCAACAGTGACACACACACAGAACACACACACACACACACACACACCACACACACACACACACACATGAGGATTTTATTCTCCCAGTTAACATCAGTCCTTACTTCACTCTCCCCAAAACTTTTTAGGTCCCCTGTGCGCCCGCATGCAGAACATCTTGCGCACACGTTAAAACCCTTCCGCTTTTCGTTTTCTCTCAATATAAATTAGTTTAATGTATAATTATAAATCCGTTTACTTTATCGTTATAAATTTGTTTACTCTCAATATAAATTCATTTATTCTTTAATTACAAATTTCTTTTACTCTAAATATTAGTTTGTTTACTCTATCATTACAAATTCGTTTACTGTATCATTATAAATATGTTACTCTTTCATTATAACTTCGTTTATTCTAAAAATTACCAATTCATTTATTCTAAATATTATTTTCTTTACTGTATCATTATTAATTCCTTCACTGTTTCATTATAAGTTTGTTTATTTTATCATTGAAAATTCGCTTACTCTGTCTTTAGAAAATCATATATTATATCATTATAAAATTGTTTATTCTATCATTATCAATTCATTTACTTTATCAAAATAAAGTCGTTTCCTCTATCATTATAAATTATTTTACTCTATCATTATCAATTCATTTACTCTCAATATAAATTCGTCTACTCTATCATTATAAATTTGTTTACTCCATCATTCTGAATTCGTTTGCTCTATAATTATAAATTCCTTTACTCTATCATTATCAATTCATTTACTCTATCATTATCAATTCTTTACTCTTCTTTCTTCTTTCTTTCATCTGCCTCTGGTGCCTTTCGGTGTCGCGGGGAGACACAGACATCTGTCTGCAGCAAGGCGGGAAGCTTGATGTAGTGACAGGTCATGGGCTCGCAGGGTGTCAGCCACGGAGTCTCTCCATCGTCTCCTTGGTCTACCTCTGGCTTTCCAGCCATTGTATTTGGTGGTGTATGCCCGTAGGGCTGGTTGGTTGGGTGGCATTCTAGTGAGGTGACCAAACCACCTGATCCTTTGTTGTTCGATATGGTGGAGAATTGGTGTTAGTCCGACCATGTCTCTGATCACCTCATTCTTGATCTTGTCGAGTCTGGTCTTGTTGACAGCTTTTCTCAGGCAGCGCATTTCACATGTGACCAGTTTTCTCTCTAAGGCTTTTGTTAGGGCCCATGTCTGACACTGGTATGTGAGTGTTGGAACGAAGATGGCGTTGATGAGTTTTGCCTTGGTGCTCATTGGGATGCTGGGATGTTTTAGAAGGGGGGCGAGTTGGTAACTGACTGCGTTCGCTTTCTGGCATCTTGTTTCTATCTCTCTGTCCAATTTTCCATCTTCAGTGAAGATGCTGCCAAAGTATTTAAATTCTTTGGTCTGTTTCAGCTGGGTGCCATTGATGTTGATGTCCAGCTTTCCCGGATTTCTGCTGAGAGACATAACTTCTGTTTTGGTGATACTGATCTTCATATCATACCTCTTGCAGCTTGTGTTGAGTTGGTCTGTGTGTTCTTGAAGAGCTGCTTTGTTCTGACTCATCAAGGACTGGTCGTCAGCAAATAATAGTTTGTTCAGGGCCTCAAGATCTGGGTTGGCTTCCTTTGTAATCTGGTCCATATAGATCACGAAGAGAAGGGGAGAGAGTACACAGCCTTGCCTGACCCCTGATGTAACCGGGAACCAGTCAGATGTTCCACTGGCTGTTCGGACTGCGCTCATACTGTTGGCATAGATTGCTCTGATGTTATCAAGCAGCTTCCCCTTCACGTCGTTCTGCTCCAGGATCTTCCAGAGCTTGTCTCTGTTGACTCCGTCAAAAGCTTTTTCTTGATCAACGAATACTGTATGCAGGTCTTGGTTGTATTCGATGCTCTTTCACACAGCTGTCGGAGTGCAAAAATGGCATCTGTGCACCCTCTTCCTTTCCGAAAGCCAAACTGGGCATTGCTCAGTAGGTGTTCTGCTTTGGCTCTTGTGCACTGTTCCAGAATCTTTTCATACATTTTCCCTACATGGCTGAGAAGTGAAATGCCTCTGTAGGTGCTGCAGTCTCTCTTGCTGCCCTTCTTCTTCCAAATTGGCACCACTATTGCATTTTGCCAGTCCATTGGTACTTTCCTCTCTTCCCATGCTTTCTGGAAGATGATGGTGAGCCACTTAACTCCCGTTTCTCCGAATGCAAGGAGGGCTTCAGTTGTTATGCCATCATCGCCTGCCGCTTTGCCCTTTGGGCTGGTCTTAATTGCTTTTCTTGTTTCAGCTTCAAGGATTTGGGGCTCTAACTGGTCTTTATAGCGTGGTGAAAACTGAGAGCTGGAAGCCTGTGTTCCAGATGGGTTTAAAAGATCTTTAAAATAGTCTTCCCATCGTTTTAGAATTTCCTCTTCTTTGTGCAGTGCCTCTCCATTTGCATCATTCCCTACTGTTGTTGGATTGAATGGCTCATCCCTTACTCTCATCGTCTTCACACTTTTGAAAAATTCTCTTGGGGAGTTCTTGCAAATTTCACTTAACTTCTCTCCATAAGCCGCCCAAGATTTTTCTGTGGAGGCTTTCACAACACGTTTACTATGTCTTCTTGCAATTCTGTACTTGACGTAGTCCTCTCCTGTCTTGGTCTTGACCCAAGCTTTATATAGCTGCTTTTTTTTGTTGATGGCTTCCTTCACGTCTTGGTTCCACCAAGCTGTAGCTTTCCTGTTTTTACCTCCACATTTCTTTGTCCCGCAAACTTCCTTTAAGGTGTTCAAGAGAGCTGGCTTGAAGGTGTCCCAGACTTGCTCCATGTTGAGAGCTGTATCAATGGAGTCAAGTTTCACCTTGATAGCACTATGAATCTGTTCTTGCACTTCTTTCTCTTCCAGTTTGAGGAGGTTGATCTTTTCAGGCTGGTTCTTCCTAGCAGTTGTTATTTTCTTCTTCTGAGTACTGGAGGATAGAATGACAGGCCTGTGGTCAGTGTCAAGGTTGGCATTGGGGATGGCTTTTGAGTCTATGATGGCGTAACGTGTTCTAGATCTTGCAAGTATAAAGTCGATTTGAGAAGAGATGTTGAGGTCGTTCCATTTGTACCAGGTGTAAATTTGGGAGGCTCGGTGTTGGAAAAAGGTGGTGGTGATGATCAGATCATGCTCTGCACATAGTTCAGCACGTGGTTCCCATTGTAATTGCAAGGTGTTCTGTGGTCACTGTGGGGTCCAAGATGTTTTGTCCACGGGTTTCTTCTCTCACCAACTCTGCCGTTGAAATCACCCATGACATACAGGTCCTCTTTGTCAGGGGTGCTGTTGATGAGGTCGTGGAGAGCTCTTGATAGAATGAGTCTTTCTCCTCTTCTGAGTATGAATCGTTACACGGTGCATATGCTTGGATATAGTAAACGGTTTTGTTGGACTTTCTTACTCCGATTTTAATCAGTCTTTCTGATATGTGTTCTGTACTCATGAGATTCTTTGCTATGTCTGGGTGTAGGATGAATCCCACACCATGCGTTGCTCTCTGGTCTTTCCTGACTCCACTCCAGATGAGAACAAAGTTTGAATAGATTTCTTTCATTCCTTCTCCTTTCTTCCTAATGTCTGAAATGCTCATGATGGAGATCTTTCTTTTCGTCATGAATTCCACAATTTCTGGTTCCTTGTTTGTTAGGCTGCAGATGTTCCATGTTCCAATGTAGTCACTGTTTCTTATCTTGATGTCCGTTTCCATTGCGAGGTCGTTTTCCGTTGGTATCCAGCCATTTGTATCTCTTTTCAGTTTTCTTAGCGGTTGAGAAATCCACTGTCCGCTTGCTAGACCAGTCACAGCTTCACCAGAGTCCCGTTAGCCAGCTTGACCTGTTTCCGTTTTTCCATGGACGTGGGGTTGGACTTTGGGAAACTCCTTTACTCTATCATTATAAATTAATATACTCCATCGTTACAGATTCATTTACTTTCAATATAAATTCGTTTACTATATCATCATAAATTTGTTACTCTATCATTATAATTCGTTTAACCATCATTACAAATTCATTTAATCTATCATTATAAATTCATGTACTCTTTCATTATGAATTCGTTTATCATTACGAATTCATTTACACTACCATAAATTCGTGTACTCTATCATTATAAATTCATTTACTCCATCATTATAAATTCGTTTACTCCATCATTATTAATTCGTTTGCTCCATCATTATAAATTCATTTACTCTACCATTATAAATTCATTTACTCTATCATAAAATTCCTTTCTCATTATAAATTCATTTACTCTATCATTATAAATTCGTTTATCATTATAAATTCATTTACTCTCAATACAAATTCGTTTACTCTATCATTATAAATTCGTTTACTCCATCATTTTAAATTAGTTTACTCTATCATTAGAAATTCGTTTACCCTATTATTATCAATTCATTTACTCTCAATATAAATTTGTTTATTATTCCATTATAAGGTCATTTACTCTATCCTTATAAATTTGTTTACTCCATCAATATAACGTCATTTACTCCATCATTATAAATTCGTTTACTCTATCATTATAAATTCATTTACTCTATCATTATAAATTCGTTCATCATTCTAAATTCATTTACTTTATCATTATCAATTCATTAATTCTCAATATAAATTCATTTACTGCATCATAAATTTGTTTCCTCTATCATTATAAACTCGTTTACTCTCAATATAAATTCGTTTACTCTATCATTATAAGGTCATTTACTCTAGCATTATAAATTCATTTGCTCTATCATTATAAATTCGTTTCCTCTATCATTATAAATTAATATACTCCATCATGATAAATTCATTTACTCTCAATATAAATTCGTTTACTATATCATTATAAATTCGTTACTCTATCTATCAATTCGTTTACTCCATCATTATAAATTCATTTACACTATCATTATAAATTCATTTCCTTTTTCATTATAAATTCCTTTATCATTATAAATTTATTTACTCTATCATAATAAGTTCCTTTACTCTATCATTATGAATTCATTTACTCCATCATTATAAATTCGTTTCCTCTATCATTATGAATTTGTTTACTCTCAATATAAATTTGTTTACTCTATCATTATAAGGTCATTTACTCTATCATTATAAATTGTTTGCTCTATCATTATAACTTCATTTACTCTATCATTATAACTTTGTTTACTCTATCATTATAAAGTCATTTACTCTATCATTATCAATTCATTATGGTTTCGTTTACTCCATCATTATAATTTCGTTTATTCTATCAATATAACTTTGTTTACTCTATCATTATAAATTCATTTACTCTAAATATATATTTTTTACTCTATCATTATAAATTCGTTTACTCCATCCATATAAATTCATTTCCTCCATCATTATACATTCATTTACTATATCATTAAAATTCATTTACTCTTTCGTTATCAATTCGTTTATCATTTTAAATTCATTTACTCTATCATTATAAATTCATTTACTCTATCATTATAACTTCGTTTACTCTATCATTATAAAGTCATTTACTCTATCATTATAAATTCATTACTCTCAATACAAATTTGTTTAGTGTATCATTATGAATTCGTTTACTCCATCATTATAATTTCGTTTATTCTATCGTTATAAATTTGTTTACGCTATCATTATAAATTCATTTGCTTTTAAATCATTTTTTTTTACTCTATCATTATAAGGTCATTTACTCTATCATTATAAATTCGTTTACTCCATCCATATAAATTCATTTACTCCATCATTATATATTCATTTACTCTATCATTAAAATTCATTTACTCTATCGTTATAAATTCGTTTATCATTTTAAATTCATTAACTCCAACATTATAAATTCGTTTCCTCCATCATTTTAAAGTCGTTTACTCTATCATTATAAACTCGTTTACTCTATAATTATATAGTCATGTATAATTATTAATTAATTTTCTCTCTCAAATATTCAATCACTCTATTAACATAAATTCGTTTATCATTATAAATCGATTTACTCTATCATTATAATATCGCTACTCAATCATTATAAATTCATTTACTCTATCATTATAAATCCGTTTACTCCACTCTATCATTATAAATTCAGTCTACTCTATCATTATAAATTCATTTACTCTATCAATATAAGTTCGTTTACTCTATCATTATAAATGCATTTACTCTATTATTATAAAATCATTTACTCTCAAGATAAATTCATTTACTCTCATTGTAAATTCATTTACTCGATCACTATATATTCGTTTATCATTATAAATTTATTCTCTCTATCATAAATTCATTTACTATATCACTAAAAATTCATTTAATCTATCTTTATAAATTTATTTACTCTATCAATATAACTTCATTTACTTTATCATTATAAATCCGTTTACTCCATCATTTTAAATTTGTTTATTCTATCATTATAAATTCCCTTACTATAATCTGTCATTATAAATTCGTTACTCCATTCTATCATAAATTCGTTTACTCTATGATTATAAATTCATTTACTCACTCTATCATTATAAATTCATTTACTCTATTATTATAAAATTGTTAACTCCACTCTGTCATTATGTAATCGTTTACTCCACTGTATCATTATAAATTCGTTTACTCTATCATTATATATTCATTTATTATTATTTATTCATTTACTCTATCATAAACTCATTTACTCTATCATTATCAACTCGTTTATCATTATAAATTCATTTACTCTATCAATATAAACTCGTTTACTCTATCATTATCAGTTCATGTACTATATCATTATAAAGTCATTTACTCTATCATTATAAATTTGTTTCCTCTATCATCATGAAGTCATTTACTCTATCACAACAAATTCATTTACCCTGAGTATAAATTCATTTACTCTATCATTTTAAATTTGTTTACCCTATCATTATAAATTCATTTACCCTATCATTACAAATTCATTTATCATTATAAATGTATTTCCCCATCAATATAAATTCATTACTCAATCATTATAAATTCGTTTACTCTATCATTATAACTTCATTTACTCTATGATTATGAATTCGTTTATCATTATAAATTCATTTACTCTATCATTATAAATTCAGTTACTATATCAATTTAAATTCGTTTACTCTATCATTATAAATTTGTTTATCATTATAAATTCATTGACTCTATCATTATAAATTCATTTACTCTATCATTATACATTCATTTACTCTCTCATTCTAAATTCATTTACTCTATCATTATCAATTCGTTTACTCTATCATTATAAATTTGTTTATCCTCTCATAAATTCGTTTAATCTATTATTAAAAATTCGCTTTCTCTATCATTATAAATTTCTTTACTCTACCCTTATAAATTAGTTTACTCTTTCATTATATAAATTCATTTACTCTATCATTATAAATTCGTTTCCTCTATCATCGTAAATTAGTTTACTCTATCATTACAAATTCATTTACTCTCAATATAAATTAGTGTAATATATATTTAGAAATTCGTTTGCTCCATCACTATACATTCATTTACGATATGATTATCAATTCGTTTACCCTATCATTATAACTTCGTTTATCATGAGAAATTCATTTACTCTATCATTATAAATTATAGTACTCTATCATCATAAATTCGTTTACTCCATCATTATAAATTCATGTACTCTCAATATAAATTCGTTTACTCTATCATTATAAATTCATTTACTCTTTCATTATAAATTAATTTACTCTATCATTGTAAATTCGTTACTCTACCAGTATAAATTCGTTTAGTCCATCACTATCAATTCATTTACTCTATCATTATAAATTTGTTTACTCTATCATTATAAATTCATTAACTCTATCGTTATAAATTGGTTTACTCTATCATTATAAATTATTTTACTCTATCATTATAAAATCATTTACTCTCTCATTATAAATTCATTTACTCTATTATTATAAATTCATTTACTCTATCATTACAAATTCGTTTACCATGATAAATTCATTTACTCCATCATTATAAATTCGTTACTCTACCATTATAAATTCGTTTTATCCATCATTATAAATGTATTTACTCTATCATTATAAATTCACTTACTCTATCATTATACATTCATTTACTATATCATTATAAATTCATTTACTCTCAATACAAATTCGTTTACTCTATCATTATAAAATCGTTTTCTCTATCAACATGAATTCCTTTACTCTATCATAACAAATTAATTTACTCTCAATATAAATTCGTTTATTATATCAATATAAAATCGTTACTCTATCATTGTAAATTCGTTTACTCCATCATTATAAATTAATTTGCTCTAGCATTATAATTCGTTTATCAATATAAATGCATTTACTCTATCATTATAAATTCGTTTTTATCTATCATTATAAGTTCCACTACTCTATCATGATAAATCCATTTACTCTCAATATAAATTCGTTTACTCTATTATTATAAATTCGTTTACTCTATTATTATATATTTGTTTTACATTATAAATTCATTTTCTCTATCATAAATTCATTTTTTCTATCATAAATTCATTTACTCTATCAAGATAACTTCGTTTATCATTATAACTCATTTACTCTATCAATATAACTTCGTTTATCATTATAAATTCATTTACTCTCTCATTATAAATTCGTTTACTCCATCATTACAATTTTTCATTTACTGTATCATTATGAATTGGTTTACTTTATCATTATAAATTCATTTACTCTCAAAATAAATTCGTTTATTCCATCATTATAAAGTCATTTAAGTTAAAGGTAAAGGAGTCCCATAACCTATAAGGTCATAAGGGAGCGAGGTGTCAGAGACCTCTCTTTTCTAGGGCCAGCATATTGAGGGCGGCGCCCATCTCCTCTCCCTCGCTGCTTTACTTTCCCTAACGCTAAAGAGGGCAGGTACCCATTTACAGCTGGGGGAACTGTACTGAAGCCAAGTCGGTCACCCATCCAACTGGTAACCATGCTCGACGATGCCTAACCCTCTTGTTGGATTCTACAGAGCTAAACTGCCTGTAGATTTTGAATTCTTTGCAGGTTTTCTACCTCCATCTGACTTACTTTACTCCTAAGGCAATTGTGTGTGTGCATGACAAGTTGTCAAGCTGAAATGTTGTCACAAGCTAGGCATCTCTTTGTACTTGCATTTAGGCACAAGTTTATGTGTCTGGTCACCAGATGTCTTGTCATTGTCACCTTATTTGTCACCAATCACAGGTAAAAATTTGGTATATATGAAAACAAACAATCCTGCATGGATTTGACAATAGCTCAAGCATATTCGTGTCGAACAAGGAAGTGATACCCAGCTGATGTGTTTACCAATAGTTATGTGCAATAGTACTTCAAGGATGTGTCACACAATGTCCCCATAGCACCTGTTGTTTTATGGTATGTCTCGAGGAGACAAGTTTTGTTTTTTCTTTTGAAAACAAGTCATATTCAATCGACATGTGACCTTTATACTGCAGTTCATATCTGCTGTGCTACCACATGTTTGTTAAGTGTACAGAAGTGTATTATTGTACATGACTGTCACCATTGTCACAGCACAGGTGTGACAAATTCGAAACAACACAGAACGTCTGTAACTCTACCAAATTTTAATGTTGGTAGTCTCTAAAGTAGTCGTAGTGGTGGCACAGGGTCACATCACATCACAAAAAGCACAAATTATGGATGTGTGTGTGTGTGAAGCGGGGGGGGGGGGGGTACCCATTGCTCTCACCTGTCGAACCTTGGCAGACGGAGACCTATTTTATTTTCCTTCTTGCTATTTTCGTTATCGGCATATCTGTTTGTTTCTGCCATTGCAGTTTCAAAGCAAAAGTGTGGTAATAATGAGAAAACAGTCAAAAGGCATCACGCCTTCAGGCCTCTATCCCGCCGATGGGCCCGGAGGTCAAATTTCCCCACAGTCAGTGTGTGTAGCACAGGTCAGGAATGTGCCGTGTATCAGGTTATTTTCTGGCTCACTCTTCTCCCTAACTGCAGCATTTCCTTCCTCCTCTTCCTCGTAATCGTTTTAATATCGGACTCACTTAACAATTCTCGTTCAAATGTTTCTACTTCCAAGACAATAACATTCAATTTATGGTCTCGCTAATCAGATGAATCATCTGCTACTAAAGAAAACGCCATTTTTTTTCACCATGCTGCACCATTGAAAAGCATTCCGGTTGCTGGCTGTTATTTTTTCCTTCCCTCCCCACTACACGCATGTTAGTGGTCTAAATTTATCACTGGCATCCTCTGACACCCTCCCTGCATCCCCCCAACAATGTTCAGACACATAGTGTGAAAACCACGAGATCTGTGTGTGATGAAAAAGTACTGCCCACGTGGGCAGCACCAACTGTCTGCTGCATGGTATTGGAATCTAGCGGCAGCCTCCGTTACTGTTGGCTGCGGCCGGATCGGGGACAAGAGGGTTAACTTGGCTGGGGGGAAATCAAGTGCTCGGACCACTGAGCTATCCTGTCCCCATTTACCCTATCATTATAAAATCTTTTACTATATCATTATAAATTCGTTTACTCTATCATTAGAAATTCGTTTACTCTATCATTAGAAATTCGTTTACTCTATCATTAGAAATTCGTTTATTATTATAAATTCGTTTACTTTATCATTATAAATTCATTTACTCTATCATTATAAATTCGTATACTCTCTAGGATGTTTGAGGAAGGATTCTCATTAATTTGATTATCATTATAAATTTGTTTATCATTATAAATCCGTTGATCATTATAACTTTGTTTATCATTATAAATTTGTTTACTTTATCATTATAAATACGTTTACTCTATCAATATAAATTCGTTTGCTCTCAATATAAATTTGTTTATTCCATCATTATGATTTCGTTTACTTTATCATTGTAAATTCGTTTACTCTGTAGTAAACTCGTTTACTCAGTCATTATAAATTCATTTACTTTACCATTATAAATTCATTTACTATCATTATAAGTTCATTTACTATCATTATAAAATCGTTTACTGTCATTAAAAATTCGTTTACTTTATCAATATAAATTCGTTTACTCTGTAGTAAACTCGTTTACTCAGTCATTATAAATTCATTTACTTTACCATTATAAATTCATTTACTATCATTATAAGTTCATTTACTATCATTATAAGTTCATTTACTATCATTATAAATTCGTTTACTGTCATTAAAAATTCGTTTACTCTATCATTATAAATTCATTTACTCTTTCATTATAAATTCGTTTTTTTCTATCATTATAAATTCATTTATTCTATCATTATAAATTCTTCGATTTGTTTGTTTTACAAGATGTAGTGCTATATAAATTCAATATAGTATTAGTATTATTATTATTATTATTATTTACGCCATCATTATAAATTCGTTTCCTCTATCATTATAAATTTGTTTACTCTTTAATTATAAATTCGTTTACTCTTTCATTATAAATTTATTTATTCTTTCGTTATAATTTCCTTACTGTATCATAATAAATTTGTTTACTATATCATTATCAGTATTTATATCTGTGATTTGTAATTTACTTTATTATCATAACAGCCAGATTGAGTGATAATGAGTTATATCATTTTAAAAGGGGACGGGATAGCCTAGTGGTTAGAACATTGCGCTCGCAATCTGACGACCTGGGCTCGATTCCCGTTCAAGGCGATATGCAGACAACACTCTCCCCAAAAGTCCTTCAGATGAGACTATAAACCGAGGCCCTGTGTGTGAACCCAAGCAGAACATCTTGCACACATGTTATATCCTGTTCCGCTTTATGGAAGAGTAGGCCATTGTGTGCTGGTGATAACAGATGACAGAATTACAAAACCGCCTACACACGGGGACTGGGTGTAAAAAAAGCACATAAAAGCTTATTGCATTATCCTCGATACAAAATAATAAAATAAATTTTATTTTTAAAATGCTTTACACATCTGGTCCAAAAACAAAGATTTTTTAAAGTTTCATCACTACCTGTAAAATGAAAATAATTGACATTCAAATCATCAAGTGCTTTGATTTGTTTGTTTTACAAGATTAAGCGCTAAAAGTTTCCATATATTGTTATTATCATTATTATTATCATTATTATTAAAATGTTATGGCAGTAAAATGGAGGATTAACATACAGATAACATTGTTTGTTGTTGTTGTGCTAAACTTGCTTTGTTCCTCGACTATAACCCTGGAGTTCATCCAGGGTGAGATCTTTTCCTATGGGACTGCTTTTCTCAACATTTAGTGCAGCTGCATTCCGTGGATGTCTGCATGTTTATGTGTTTGCCTGTTTGCTTGCTTCTCTCTCTCTCTCTCTCTCTCTCTCTCTCTCTCTCTCTCTCTCCTCTCTCTCTCTCTCTCTCCTCTCTCTCTCTCTCTCTCTCTCTATCTCTCTCTCTCTCTCTCCCCATTCTCTTTCTCTCTTCATTCTCTCTCTCTCTGAATCTGTCTCTTGTGTCTCTCTCTCTCTCTCTCTCTCTCTCTCTCTCTCTCTCTCTCTCTCTCTCTCTCTCTCTCCCTCCCTCCCTTCCTCCCTCCCTCTCTTTATCTCTCTAACAGTCCTTTATTTTGTCACTTTGCCTCTTATATGTGCACGTAGCTCTCGCCAGTGACCTCCCTTGCTTGGTCGCCAACAGGATCCATTTCGCACATCAGCAATTTTTTTTTAATCAGGTTTTCTGCAGCATTCATGTAACCATGCCTATAGAAAGATTGCCTATGAGTCTATACACCACACTAACTGGAATGCACTGCAAAAAACACAAACAAACAAACAAACAAAACCCTAAACAAACAAACAAAAAACCAAAAACTTACTCTTGTCTTTTTGTCTGTTTTGTATTTTTGATTGAAGGCAAAAGCAACCAAACTCTTGTGGTACGACTAAGCAGTTACTTACTCGGCCCTTCCGTCATGTACACTGCATCCAAGCAAAAAACCTCATTGCAAGTAGAAAGGAGCAAGAAGAAATCGGAGCAGAGCAGACAGGATTACAAAGGACAGGACCTTCAGGTATCCTTTCCCGAGCCGCCTACCTTTGTCCATGCTGCCAGTACCAGTGAGAAAGAGGTGGGTAAAGGGGTGAGTGGTGGCCTTCCTCCTGATTCCAAGGAGAAACCTTCAGGTTCTGAAAGCTTAAGTTCCACCAAAGAGAAGCCTCTTAAAAACCATGGCAAATCCAAGGGTGCTGAAAGCCAAAGTTCAGAGAAAGGCAAGGCTCTTAAACAGAACGACAAAGTGACTGACAGAAAAAATGCTGCACTTCCAAGTAAAGCAGGCACAGCTACCACTGATGCTAAAGTACAAAATGCTTCACTTCCCAGTAAAGCAAATACAACTGCTGCTGATGCTAAAGTACAAAATGCTGCACTTCCCAGTAAAGCAGATACAGCTACCACTGATGCTACAGTCACCCAAGGAGAACAGCAGAAGAGCAGCTCCTCGAGTGGGCCTCACTATGAAGAACTTTTACCATTACAAATAGGGAGCAACGTGTACCATTCTTTAACAGATATCACTGTAGGTGTTGGCCAGTCTTTGAATAAACTAAGAGATAGGACTCTTAATGTTTGCAGATCTTTCACGGAAGTCTAGCACTTTCACGAGTTTAACGTCTTTGTTGCATTTTTGACATGCCTGTAATTTGGAAGAATTTCATTTCATAATGGAATGTCCTAAATGTCAGGTTCTTTGAAATCAATTGGTCACCTCCCCCCTCTCCCCCACCCAACTGGAAAAAAAATTGAAGCCAAGGTCAGTTATGAATTTTGTTGTAGTTCATTAAAAGCGGGAAGGGCAGTGTGTTTAAAGTTGAAGAAATTGATTAAAGTTGGAAATGCCAAGAAATAGTTTTGTTCTTTGAATCACCTGTCACCCATTCCATGTTTATCAATGATCCTTTCCTGTTGAGTTTTAGATGTATTGCTTTTCTCTTCTGTCCTTAATTCATAATTATTATCTAGGCCCCAAAATGGGTCAGAGGATTTGATGTCTTGTTTCTGGATGTGAGTGTATGTGTGTGTGTTATATTCACAAGATGTTCATTGTGCTACATGGGTTCTTAACTAATATTCTCATTTGAGAGAGTTTTGTTTTGCTACCTCATCTTCTGTGATGTTCCTGTCCTGCTGTTCCCATGCCGCTCATTTCAATCTCCTCGCCACAGCCATACCAAGATTGGTTTTGTCACAACCTTAGGATCGGAAGTCCACAGGGAGTCCTTCACTATCAGGCTGCCGTGGGGCCACCAGCCAGAAGGGGCCTGCACTGTGGCTAGGTCTCTTTGGTGGTGTTCAGTGGTGGCTGTTCTGAGCGAACATATGAGGACACCACCTACTAAGTTCCTACTAATGACAGTATTAGCTCAGTCGTGGAGCCAGACTGAGTGAGTCATCCACCCAAGGTGGTGACCACCACAACGGCGCTCCAACAACCATACTCTGTGAATCCCCAACCCTGAATACGTTGACACAAATTCACCACAGACACAGAAGTGTATGGGAAAATGAATCTGAGGTCACCATGAGACCAGAGCTACTGAGACCACTGAATCAAAGGTTGTTTTTTTTATTGTATCATTATCAGTGATAATGAGGATGATAGAAAGGTGTTGCTATGGAAGTGCATATGCTTTGAGACTACTTAGTGAGTTGGAGAGACTACTTAGTGAGTTGAGTGCCAGCGCTTTGATTTGTCTCTGCAAGATATAGCGCTATGTAAATTCCATTTATTATTATTATTATTATTTACTTGACAGGGTTGTACTCTACGCTTCTCACCTCGTCTCATCTGTTCCCATAACCCCCTCCAGGGTCGTAGGGACACTGTAGTGACGAACGTAGCACCAGTTGGTTCTATTTGCAGCAGTTGTGGGCAAGTGCCTGGGTTGTGGAGAACCTCTTCCCTGTCCATTCAGTGATGTTGTCTTCCCATTTCTTTTTCGGCCTGCCTCGCCTTCTCTTTCCCTGCACTGTTCTTTGAAGTATGGTCTTGGAGAAACCATCTGATCTTGTTACATGCCCATACCATCTGAGCTTCCTTTTCTTGACTGTGGTCAGCAGGTCTTTGTAGTGCTTTACTTGTTGGGTGATGGTTTGTCGGACTTCTTTGCTGGTAATGTGGTCCATGTATGAAATGCCAAGGAGACTTCTGAGGCATCTCATTTCCAAAGCCTGGATCCTTCTTTGTAGATCTGCATTCAATGTCCCGGATTCGCATGCATACAGATACTTATGTGGAGATGACTAGTGCATGCAGTAGCTTGACCTTGGTCCTGAGAGAGATGTTTCGGTCT
This sequence comes from Rapana venosa, assembly GCA_028751875.1. Lineage (NCBI taxonomy): Eukaryota > Metazoa > Mollusca > Gastropoda > Neogastropoda > Muricidae > Rapana > Rapana venosa. The sequence goes on from CM054154.1 coordinate 39,092,827, forward strand.
TTCCTGATGGTCTTGAGCTTCGCCATTGCTGCTAGTGTTTGTGCAGGTCTTGCGAGGATTTTGGTCGTTGAACCTTCTTCAGTAATAATAGCTCCAAGGTACTTAAAGTGATCCACAACCTCAAGTTCTTTTCCACTGTTAGTCAGGTCAGGGGTTTCTCCAGTACTACCTTTTCCATGTGGGGGAGCCAACCCCGACCCAAAAAAACAGCCAGGATAGGGATGGGCTCCACCTGGCTGTATTCGCCCCAGATACATTGCATGTGATGTACTCTACGCTCACTATTGTAATATATCCCGGCGTCAACCGGGCCTGAGAGATACAGACACCTGCAGTGCTGGTCAGGGAATTTGAACAGCGCTCTCAAACTCGCATCCGCAAAGTGGATGAAGCTCGACTGTGTGGTCGCAGTCTTCCCACTGAGCCCACAGCACACTCTCTCTGGGAAGGAACCGACCGGAGTCTGAAAAATCCCTATGACTCTAATGGGATTCAAACCCGCGGCCTTCCAGTCCGTAACCCAAGGCACAAACCACTGCACCATGGCGGCTGGTGCCATACCCAGAAATGCTATGTGGATGGGTACTTTCGAACTGCACTAATACGCCGTAACTGATAGTAGCACGACTGACAGGTCTGGATGATGAATTTGTGCATAGAGAGTGTGTTGTCGATAATAACCCCTAGATACTTCACAGCAGTGGATAGAGGGACTGATGCATTACCGAATTCTATTGAAGCTGTTGTAATGGAAGAGAGTTTGTGTTTGGTCCCTACAAGCATGGCTTCAGTTTTATCAGCGTTTAGTTGTAACTTGTTCTCTATCATCCAGTTTTTGATATCTTGAAAGCAGTAGGCCATATTTGTCAAGAGAGAAGGCAGATTTTCATGAGTGTCACTGCTTAGAATCTGAGAGTCATATCCCAAATATTCCAGGGTTTCAGATCTTCCGCCAAGATCCACATAAACCCAAGTCCACTGGACTTATTTTGCTTCCTCGCTGAACTGTAAAAGGCTATACACCTTTGATGCTTATAACATTGAATCCATGTGGATTGAAATCAAATTAAAACACAATAGTCCAATTACTAATAGGATTTATATACAGAAATCCTTCCGAAACCACAGACTGGGTAGAACAATTTAGCTCCCTTATGGATGAAGTAGCACTTTTAAACTATGAAACAATCATTCTTGGGAATTTTAACATAAACTTATTAAAACCTAAGCCAAAATTGAGTCATAATGTAACTATGCTTGGCCTAGAACAACTGATAGATAGACCAACTCAAGTAACAGATATAGATAAAACATTACACATAAACTCACAGAGACAACACACCTAGCACCAGCATATTTAACACACACACACACGCAGAACCACTGCACCGCACGCACACCATGCACCACGTACAACACACACGCGCGCGCACACAATCCACGCGTATGTCAACGCACGCACGCACACCACACACAAACACACACACACACACACAAGTTGCAAATCTGGTAATTGAATGCAAATAGAAGATACCAATTAACTGTTTCCAAATGAAGAAGACAAACTGGAATTCACGAACTGTTACATAAAAATAAGCAACTGCCTTTGAGTAAAATATTGAAAGCCAGCAACTGTGTTATTTTTGCGTCCGTGCATGTGTGTGTGAATGCATTCGTTTTTGCAAGAGAATGTTTCTGCTTCATTGTCTGTCATTATTCACAACATTTATTCACTTGTTTAAAAAAAACCAGATAAATGAGAAAGTCATAGAAATCTATGTGGACATCGTAGTGCGTAACGTAATAATTTAATATGATGATAAGAAAACCTGTGTACGTGAATATTTCCAAGGTTAAGTTATTTTGACTTTCTAAGGCATAGAGAAAGCAAGCAACACTTATGGTGAAAGTTTTGCCTATCAAGTTAGCCGCATTCTACATTGGGAAAGATGTCTAAATACGTCAGAGAACACACATTTAAAACAAATTGCCAAGTCAAGTCAAAACACTTTAGTTCACCCTGGAGGCAATGACAATACTGACAGGCACATTGAACGATTCATAACTACAGTGGTTTAAACATTCCAAGATGACTTCAAATAGCTTCACTCACCCAACATCTCCTCACGACCCCCTGTTAAGATGCATCTCATAACTCTCCCTGCTTTCAACAGCCAAAATCCCATCACCTTGCCAAAGTGTATCACCTCTGTGTGTGTGTGTGTGTGTGTGTGGACTTATTTGAATTATTAATTGTTATTGGTTGCATGACTGTGTAAGAATGAGTTGAGTGCAAGCGCTTTGATTTGTTTGTTTAAGATATTGCGCTTTGTTAATTCCATTTGTTGTTGTTATTATTATATTATTATTATTATCATCATCAAAATTTCTCATTGTATCATTTTGTCACGTCCCGGAGTCTAGCAATTCAATTTGCATTAGCTTTTCATAGATTTGTCCAATTCCAATCTGGGTTGGGTTTTTAATATTATTATTATTATTATTATAATTATTGAACAGCCTTTTAACTGCGGACTGACAACATGATAACAACTAAACATTTACTGGATGGAACAGACTAACTGTATGATGGAGACGGGATAACCTAGTGGTTAGAACATTGCGCTTGCAATCTGACAACCCGGGTTTGATTCCCGTTCAAGGGGATTTTTTCCCCTGGAGTTAATATCAGTGTAGACTCCATTCTCCCCAATAGTCCTTCGGATGAGACCGAGGTCGAGGTCCCGTGTGCGAATGCACGCAGAACATCTTGCGCATTCGTTAAATCCTGTGCCCCTTCTAAGAATAGCCATTGTGTCCGGTGGGAACGATCAGATTTCAAAGCATACCATGGGATGGTTAAAAGAGTATTTCTTGATAAAGTCGCTGTTTGATAGAGGAAATGACAGAAATTTGAAAAACTGATTGGCTACACCTGTGAGTAGAATATTAAGTGTAATGTAGAATGGTGAACAGTGTGTATATTATATTGATATTAGTCACATGTCTTTGTACATTGTCACTACGGGAGAGATTATTGCAGAGTTTTAGATTAGTAATTATGATATGGTAGTATTAAGTATAAATATATGATAATATGGAGAGTTTATGAGTATGTATAGTTTATGTAGTAAGTAATAGTAGTGTAGGATATTGGTAGTAAGTGGTGTAGTGGTAGTAGTGTTGGTAGTTAGTAGGTAGATATTGTATAGATGGTAGTAGTGTAGTAGTGTAGTAGGTTTAGATGGTGTAGTTGTGTAGTATGTAGTAGTATAGGTTAGTTTCAGTAGTAGAGTATTTAGAGTATAAGTAGTAGTGTGTAGTGTAATAGTGTATAAGTTGTATTATAGTTATGTAGTAGTAGTAGTAGATGTAGTAATTAGTAGTGGGTAGTAGTTGAGAATAGTAGTATAATGTAGTGTAAGTAGTGTAGTAAGTGTAGTAGTAGGTTTATAGTAGTAGGTAGTATTGTGTAGTAGTGTAGTAGTATAGTCATAGTAGGGTGTAGTGTAGTAGTAGTTAAGTAGTAGTAGGTAGTAGTTGTAGTAGTAGTAGTAGTAGTAGTTAGTTAGTAGCTAGTGGTAGTAGTTAGTAAGTAGTAGTGTAGTGTAGTAGTAGTAGTAGTTGTAGTAGTAGAGAGTAGTAGTAGTATAGTAGCAAGTAGTAGTGAGAGTAGTCAGTAGTAGTAGTAGTAGTAGACAGGTAGTAGTAGTACCACGCATAGTAGTAGTAGACAGAACAAGTAGTAGAGTAGTAGTACAACAGCAGTAGTAGTAGTAGTAGTAGTAGTAGTAGTCAGTAGTAGTAGTACCAAGAAGAGTAGTAACACGTAGTAGTAGTAGTACCAGAGCAGCAGTAGTAGTAGTAGCATCAGCAGTAGTAGTACCAACAGCAGTAGTAGTAGTAGTAGTACCAGCAGCAGCAGTAGTAGTAGTAGTAGCATCAGCAGTAGTAGTAGTACCAACAGCAGTAGTAGTAGTAGTACCAACAGCAGTAGTAGTAGTACCAGCAGTAGTAGTAGCAGCAGCAGTAGTAGTAGTACCAGCAGTAGTAGTAGTAGCACAGCAGTAGTAGTAGTAGCAGCAGTAGTAGTAGTAAGCAGTAAAAGTAATAGTAGTAGCAGCAAGAGGTTGTCAAAAACAAATGCGTATCCACTTTAAAACCAGTACTACAATCAAAGTCACTACTCCATAATTCACCTCCGTTTCTATGATTAACTCATTGAGGTTGTAGCTTCGGCACTCTTCTCCTTTACTGTGACGTGCCGAAGCTTAAGATTCGGCAGACTTACGATTTTTTTTAAAAACGCAAAGTGATTGTTAACTCAAGGAAAGTGCTCTGGCCTGTAGGGCAATCATTTTTCTAAACACAGTTGCTTTTCTTGACCATAAGCTTGCCTAGTTTTTGTCTGTTGGCCAATTTTGTTTGACATGTCAACGAGTTATATCTTTGGGATTTCAGGCACTCCAGTGTTATGATTCTTTAAAAAAAAATCTGTTGTACAAAAAGTTACATCACATGGATTCAGCCAGCTTTAGGGAACTTTACTTAGGTAAAAAATCATCACATTGCTTCGAGGGGACTAGTTGATGAATAGTTCAAGCCATTTAAGATACCAGCCCTATATTTCAAAACTTTTTATTTTTCAGCATTCAGTGACATATTTTGAAAATTTGTAAAAAATAAATACAGTCATGTATTAAAAAACTGTGAAGCAATCTCAAAAGAAGACATTATAAACTTTTTAATGATGTATAATGTGTATGTCATTATTATGTTGGGTAAGTCTGCTGAATTTTTTAATATAGCCAAAATCACGCGTCACCACAAAATGGCGGGATCCATTTTACTGGACTCCAATGAGTTAAACCTTGGCATCAGTGGTTCTCCCTTGGGGATGCTGGGGGCCAGTTAGTGTAAATAGCATCCCCGCCTTCTGGAAATTCTGTGACAGGAATTCCCTATTTTCTACCTCTTTGTTTCTGCCTTGTTCCTTTTCTTCCTGTCACCTCCTTGTCTGTTTTCTGCCTTCTCTGTCCATTCTCCTGCCTTTCTTCCACAAAGACTTAAAAAATAACAATTCTCTCCTACCTTGAAGTCAAGTACACTGAGCCTATCTTGTCAGGCGCTTAACGGCAAGCGTGACACATTTTTACTCATATAGTTGCTGTCTGAGCATTCAAGTAAGAAGAAATTCAGCAGTCATGTAGGTATTTCAATGTAGTGATATGAAGCTATGTTGTATATAATGCAAACCCTATTACATTTCATATCAAACCTTTCATCGACTTCCAGATATTGTGAGACCCTGAAGATTGAGGACTTTACAATTTTTTGGGTAATCCATGTTCTCTTGCAACAGAAGTAGTAGCAGCAGCAGTAGAAGTAGCAGCAGTAGTAGCAGCAGCAGTAGTAGCAGCAGCAGTAGTAGCAACAGCAGCAGTAGTAGCAACAGCAGCAGTAGTAATGGTGGTCGTAGTAGTAATAACAGCAGCAGTAGTAGTAGTAGTAGCAGCAGCAGCAGCAGTAGTAGTAGTAGTTGTTGTAGTAGTAGTAGCAGCAGCAGCAGTAGTAGTAGTAGGATCAGCAGTAGCAATAGTGTAGTAGTAGGAGGAGCAGCAGCAGCAGTTGTAGTAGCAGTCAGAAGCAGCAGTTGTAGTAGTGGCAGCAGCAGCCGTTGTAGTAGCAGTTGTAGAAGCAGGCTGATAGAAAAGTGAACTGATGATAGATTTCACAAGCTGTAGCGGTTGTTGCTGGAGCTGGAAAATCAAACCCACCCTGCCATGCCCTGCTGCTGCCACAAGAGTGCAGAGGTTGGTTTCCCACTTGCTGTGCTAGGGTGGAAGCTTTGCAGCGTTGACTTCCAACCACTTGAAGAGTTTCACTTCATTGAACTTCCTCCTTTTCTCAGCCAGAGCATTGAAGGTGTACACAAAGGGGTTCAGGGCAGAGTTTAGGGGCAGCAGGAAGATAGCAAAGGCCACGTTGACTTCACCAGGAACAGCAACACCTGCCATGGCCAACAGTCCACACACCCCAATGGGAAACCAGCACAAGAAGTCTGTGACAGCCACAGTGATCAGTCTGCGAGCTATGGTCATGTCCTGTGACTGTTTGGTAGTGTCCATTGCCAGTGTGTTCTTCTTTATTGACCAGTAGATGAAGGCTTGACAAGCTGAGATCACCAGAAAGAGAATTAAGTTAAACACAATCATTATGCCAAAGGAGTAAAGATGCCCCGCAAACTTGAGTCTAGTAACTGGCAGCGGAATGCAGATTCCTGTTTGGCTGTAAAACTCCCAGTGGGATGTGACTGGTAGAAGTGGCAATGATGCCAGACATGAACCCACTGACCAGGCCACAACACAAGCAGTTATTGCTGATTTCTTTTCAAATCGAACAGTGCTGAATGGGAAATGAATCACCAGAAAACGATCCAGTGAAATCAGCCAGATGATCATGGCTGACACTTCACTGGACAACAGAGACAAGAAACCAGCTACTTTACAAAACACATGGTTTTTCCATACATCATCGTGAAATACATAGCTTCCACGATACACTTCATCAGCCACTCCAATGATGGAGAGGTAGATGCCCATCAGCAAGTCAGATACACAGAGACTGCTGACGAACAAGCCGTAGGTACTGACTGAAGTTTTGTGAGCACACTGGCGTATCATCAAACTGCACACATTGCCTGTCACAGACAACCAGCTGATCAGCCAGAGGAATGCACGATATGTGGATGTCTGTAGCAAGTCTTCACAAGAAGAAATTTCATCAGAAGACGAATAACAAAATGCCACCTCAAAATGGTCAGGAAGAACATGTTTACAGCAGAGTTTGTAATTCTGAGACCACAGAACACTGAGACGAGAAAGATCTCTGAAGACATCAGATGGAAAAGTTTTCACAGGAGTTCCTTCTAACGACAGCGAGGTTAGGTAAGACACGTTCTGAAATCCTTGTATTCCAATTGTTTGGATGGAACTGAAAGACAAATCAAGGTTTTTCACTGTTAAAAACTGAGAAATAACTTGACTTTCGAATACTGATAACTTTGTGCGGGAAAGATTAAAGGTTTTCAGAGCTGTTTGATGCAATCTGTCTCCTGGATTATAGCTGAGAACAGTGAGAGGGTTACCAGCCAGGGACAGAGTCTGTAGATTTTTCAAGGCAGCAAACAAGGACATGTTCATGTGCTGCAGCTTGTTTTCAGAGACATCCAAAACGTACAGATTGTATATTGTAATTCTGGATAACAGAAGCAAAGAGCACCTGACCAGAGAGAGGTACGCCAGGTAAGTGTTATTTAAATCAGAGAAAGTCATTCCTGAACCTGTCCCATCCAGGTAGCGGAGCTGAGGGAAGAGGTGAGCAGAAAATGGCTGAGGACACAGAAAGGAGTGGCCATGACACAGACAGGTGTCAGGACATGTCATGTCACACAACAGTTCATCGTCATGCAGTGGACAGTGAGGCCAGCCATCACACAGATGGTCACTGTGAACACACACAGCAGAGGACCGACATCGGAACAATCCTGGACAGGTCACATCCTCACAGGCCTCTTCATCCTCGTGACCAACACAGTCAAACACCCCATTGCAACGGGTGTAGACAGGCAGACAGTTGCTGACATCACCAGGACAACGGTAATGAGTGTCAGGACAGAGTTCTCCAGGTTTCAGTTTGGTCAGAATGAAGTCTTGGATTCCATCAAAATTGACCAGCACAGGTGCAGGTAAATATGGATTCAAATGCCATTCTGGTAGTGCACGCTCTTGACAATCTTTTTCATCCGAGTCATCGAAACACTGGGACATCAAATCACAACACTTCTTGTAAGGCACACACTGACCGTTCAGGCAGGTGAACTCATCACAAGGAGGGTGAACACAGAAGGATTCATCAGATTTGTCTCGGCAGTCAGGTCTGAAATCACCACAAAGGAATAGGAACACTGTGTTTGGTGCTGGTCACAAGAAAAGAAATGGACTGGCACTGCAAGCTGCTTGGTCAACTTTGGATTGGTGCCTAGGGGCTCTCGTCCAATGAAAAAGCAAGGAGATTTCTGTCCTTCCTCACACACATTATGTGCACCACATGAAAGAAATGTGTGTGTCAGGTGACCTTTTTGACACTGGAAAAATTTGTTTCCAGAAACGTGTGAGAGAGACACGTTCTTCAAGTAAACAGCTCCCCGTGGGGTGGTCTGATCTGGGAACCTGGCTTTCTTATTTCACACAGTACATTTTTTGCACATTGCATGTCCTTAAAATAAGTATATGCATGATTTGTCAAATATGCACTGAGTTGGACAAATAAAAATGGTTTCATAGTAGTTATAAATGAATGATACAACACTGTCCCATCTCAGCAATAGGGCTGTTTCTGTACATATTGGGCTTAGACATGTCATTCCATCCCACTCCAACTGGCGTTTGACAATATTCTATGTTAAATTTCCTGGAAACATACATCAGCTCATTCCATTCCTGTTCACGTTTTGGCGCTGCTAGGTCACCTCCCATGGACTGACATACCTCCCTTGCCCTCTCATGTTCACTTGTCTTCAATGTTATTTCCCATGGTTGTTTCCAACTGATCCACGTGTAGCGTTTGTGTTCTGACTCCAGGCAAACCTGAGAGGTAAACTCCAGCTGTGGAGAACAGTGTTCAGTTCCAGTCCATCTTCCAAAACTGCTGAATGCTTCTGGTAGGGAATCATGCAGTTGTAGTGAGGAAAACTCCAGGAATTTAACTGTTTGTTTATATTCTAAAACTCCACCAAGTATTTCAAAACTGGGTATTACTGATGGATTTGATCCATTATTAAAAAGCATCATGTGTGTTTTATCACTTGATAGCTGTAAGCCATTTTAATAATAATAATAATAATAATATATGGAATTTATATAGCGCTGAATCATTTTCATTCATATATTTGATTTGTTATGGTACAACTTTTTGATGTAGCTAAAGGATCTCGCAGATGTATTCTTTTTCATTGTTACATTTATTCATATGCATACATCATCAGCATATTGAGCTAATTCGACATGTTTTGACAACATGTTTGGCAAGTCATACATTAAGATGTTAAATAACGTAGGAGCAAGAGCTGACCCCTGTGGAATGCCCATTTGGAGTGATTTTGTAGAAATATGTTGTCCTTATTTTTGTCCTAATTTGTCTGTTTTCTAATAAATCTTTTACAGCTAAATACATGTGCCCTGATAATCCAGTATTCTTGAGTTTATGTAATAATCGAGAGTGCCATTCTTGATCATAGGCTTTGGTAACGTCAAAATATGTTGCTAAAAAACATTTTCCCCTGGAAAACTGATACTTGATTTAAGTGGTTAATCTTACAGGATAATCAATGAATGATCCACTTTTTCTGAAGCCTGCTTGGTTAAAAGGAATATTACGTTTTTTACAATAGTAAGCAAGTCTGTTTAACACAAACTATTTTTCAATAGTTTACCGACATAAGACATAAGTGCTATGCGCCTGTAACTATTTATATTGGAGTTTGGCTTGCCGTTTTTGAGAATCAGATTGTTTCCATACTGAAGGTAAGATACCACTGACCCAACATTTGTTTAATATTTCAATTGTTAAACCATTTATTTGGTAAATGGTTAAACATTTCGTTTGAGATAGTCATCCATACCGACAGATCTTCTTGGTTGGTAAGAAGAGATAGCATCTTTCAATTCCTGTAAAGTTAGTGACACATTTAGAAAATGGTTATTATCAGGAATAGGGTCATCAAAGCTATTTGACATTTCTCTTTGTTTTTTAAGTCCTCTGTACTTGTGGTAAGCCTTCTAGTCTACTTGTCTTTGAAAATTAATCAACAAATGCTTCAACCTTTTCTGTTAATAAAGGGATTTTTTTAACAGGAAAAGCACATAGCCACAAGACCTTTTAAAAAAATCACGTTCCTGTCTGCAGGTTGTGTTTGTTGCCCTTTTTCTAAAAACTTTTTCCAGAGACAACTCTCTTGCCGTGGATTCACTGAATATGTGCTGCACATTGAAACTTCAGTTTATTATAATTAAAAAAAAACTAGTACCCAGACCACTACCCAAGGTCAAGAAGTTGGGGAGGGATAATTAGTCACCTGTCAGGATCAAACCCACATCTCACTTTCAAGGTAGCAACCTTTTCTCTAGACCACTAATCCATGGTTAAATCTGAAACCTCAACTGGAAAACTGCCCATGCTACATCTAGCTTGGAGAACGAACAAATAATTCATTGTAGACACTGATTGAAAGTCAGTAGTTCAAATGACGATTTGTTAAATCGTCAGTTAGTAAGAACCAGTAAATCAAGTAACGATTTCTTAAACCGTCAGTTATTAAGATTCAGTAATTCAATTAATGATTTCTTAAATCATCAGTTAGTAGGAATCAGTAATTCAAATACCGATTTTTTACAAATTGTCAGTTAGTTGACAGTCCACAGTGTCTTTGGGAGATGTGAGAGAAGCAGCAGAGTATTATTGATTATAATTATATGTCCTCCTCCTTTCAACCTGACTACCAGGTTATTGGGGACAGGATAGCTCAGTGGTCAGAGTACTTGCTTCCCCTAGCCAAAATTAATCAGCATGGAGCATGGTTACCACTTGGATGGTGACCATTTGCCCGCCTTGGCTTCAGTACAGTCGCCCAATTCACCCAGCTGTAAATGGGTACCTCTTTTAGGGTCAAGGAAGGTAAAGCAGCGAGGGAGAGGAGATGGTCGCCACCCTCAATATGCTGACCCCTAGGGAAGTTGAGGTCTCTGATGCCTCACTTCCCTACGACCTTATAGATTATGGGACACCTTTACTTTTTTACCACATTATTGTCTTAAAGTGCACCTTCTCTCCAAAGGAGTCGAGATTTCCATGCGCACACAGATATTTTCATATTTCAGGCTTTCCACAGGTTCATTTATCTTTTAGGTAGATTTCATGAGTTCAAAATGTTCGTTTGCTTCTTGCAAAGTGAGATGGGACTTGATAAAGGTATGGAGAGTTATTTTCAGTGTGTAACATGTACTTTGTCTGAAGAAGTCTCTGAAGAATTCGTCATGCATGTGCCCAACTGACATACTTCTTCCATCTCTCTGACATTTACCTTTTGCCCATTCCTCGTTCCTTTGTCTTACTTTGTCTTCTTTTTCTTTTTCAATATGCAAACGTGAGGCTTCGAAGTTTTCACAAAAGTGCACAAGTGGAAAGTTTGAAATCAAGTTTAAATTGATTAATTAATTGCTTTAGTTTTAAAAGCATTGATTTGTTGTGACAATGGGCGTTTTTCAGCTGCCAAATAGCCAATTTCGTTTTGTTTGAAAACAGAATACACTGTAAGCTAATAGCTGCTTCAGATGGATGTGTGCACAACCTATAACTTATCGGAAGAAACCTTTATTTAAACCACATTTGAATCCTGCCTCTAACGTTTATTTGCTGGAATCCGAGCTTTCATGGCCTGGAGAGCACGCTGCTCCTTCTGTTGTTGCTGTTTGTCCTTCACACGACTCCAGCAGTAAAACAGAGGGTACAGTGCAGAGCTGAGAGGTGTGATGACAACAGCCAGGATGACTATGAGTGTGTCTGAAACACTGGCACCATGCAGGACCATCAGACTGGTGGTGGTGATGGAGAACCAACACACAGCTGTTGTGACACTGATGTTTGTTACCAGTGGCTGTGAAGACAGTGCTGCCTTTGTCTCTGTGTCTGCCATGATTCTGTATTTCGGCTTTGACCTGTAAATCAACAGTTGGCCAACACTCACCATCAGACACAGCACTGTGTTGAATGTCAGAAAGAAATGCTTCAGGGCAGTGTTGCCTTTAGAGTACTGCTCGTCAAAGAAAACCAGATGGCATAAACCCTTCAGGCTGTAGTCTCTGCTCTGTGAGAGCTCAGGAAGTAAAGATACCGTTGATAAAAACAATCCCAGTAACCAAGCCACTCCCAAAGACACAGACATTGACTTCATAGAAAATCGAAGACTGCTGATATGTGAACAGAAAACAAAGCCATGATCCAGTGTCATGAACCAGATGATGAGAAGTGACATCTCCCCAGAGAAGAGAGAAAGAAAGCCAGCTGTCTTGCAAGCCAGGCTGTTAGTCCAGGCCTGTTCATACAGAAGATAGTCACCTCTCAGCTGATCATCAGCTACAGCAATGATGGTGGTGCTGATTCCCATACAGGTGTAGGTACATTGCAGATTCAGAACACACAGAAAAGTCTGTGCTGGAAACGATGGGTTCATGACTTTCTGGCTGACAAAAACAAAAGGACTTCCAAGGAGCGCAAACAGACCATAAGTCCAGAAGACAGCTGCGTACAGTGTGGGCGACAGGAGATGGTGGCAGGAGGAAAGCAGCTGTTGGGGAACATGGCAGACGGGTGTTCTGGGCAGCAGGGCTACAAGTTGCTCACAACACACTCTGAAAGTGGATGAATGGATGATGGACAGTTGCTCAAGGCCTGAGAAGAGGTCCTGAGAAAAACGGGTCACTTTGTTTTCACGAAGATCTATTTCTTTCAGTTGCGGCAGGTGTTGAAAGCCATCTGCTCCTATAACTTGAATTTCTGAAGAAGAAATGTTAAGAAACTCAAGATGGGTAAAGTACTGTAAAGTGTTGCTGTCAAATGTTGGAAGAACCGTTCCTGATAAGTCAACTTTCTTCAAAGAGTTTTGGGTCAAGTTAGAGGGCCGTTTTACAAGTGAGGTCAGAGGATTATTAGCAAGTGAGAGAACAAGGAGATTTGCAAATTTGAGAAAAATGTTAACAGTGATATTCCTAAGGTTGTTGTCACTCAAATCCATGAACTGTATGTTGGGAAAGGAGATGACAGGCACAGAAACAAGAGAGCAGTGTGAGAGAGTCAGTCGAACAAGGTAAGTGTTGTTCCTCAGGATCAGACAGCGTCATCCCTGAACCCTGAGCATCCAGGTAGCGAAGCTGGGGGAAGAGGTGAGGAGAGAAAGGCTGAGGACAGACGAAAGACAGCCCCTGACACAGACAGCCCACAGGACAGGTCATGTCACACAGCCATTCATCGTCACGTTGTGGACACTGCCCCCAGCCATCACACACATGATCTATGTGAAGACACACTGGAGAAGCACGACACCGGAAAAATCCTGGACATTCTGCACTCTCACAGCCTTGTTCATCCTCCCTGTTGATGCAGTCATAATATCCATTACACGAGTGTAGGCAGGTAGACAGGTGAGCTGCTCAGTTGGGCACAGGTAATGACTGTCAGGACAGGACTCATTTACTGTCATTTTCACATGAGTGAAGAAACCTTCGCCGTTCAGATTAACAAGATTCATGAGCCGTTCTTTTTGAGAAATCAAGTGCCTCTGTCTGTCAAAACAGGGAACTGTTTGATGAAGCCCGTTAAACATCACCTCATCAGAGTCATCCAGACAGTCCGAAAATCTGTTGCAGCGTTTATCAGATGCACACACTGTCCATTGTCACACAGAAAACCCTCACAGGGAGGATGTTCACAGAAAGACTCGTCACTGTTGTCTGGACAGTCCTGTCTGAAATTACACACCAGAGTGTATGGCAGTGTTGTAAAGTCATCATCACATGCAAACATAAGGACTGTTCGTTGATCTCGATGTTGACAAGACTGACATACTATGGATTGTGTTGTGTATTTAGTGTGTCCACAGTGACTGTCCACATCAAACACCAAAGTATGGAGTGTGAAGTGACCACCTGGACAGGAATGAAAAACTCCCAGTCGTTTTTGACCATAGGGTTCATTTTTCATAGAAGGACAGCACGACATGTTTAAAACCAACACTTGTTTCTGAATCCCATTCACACAGAAAAACAGAACTTCCCTCACTGACGTATACATCACAATCCTATAATTGCGCAGGGAGAAAAACCAGTCCTGCTTTGTTTGTCGTTAGGAACAGTGTATTCCCACAGAAAGGAAAGTGAGCCATAGACTACTGTCTTGTCAGACCACATGTAAAAGCCTCTGTACATGAACGGGGACATCAGCAGTCCAGTATGAAATCCTATTTGAGCAACTTTCAAATAGCTACACCTGGTGATGATAAGTTTTCCAGCAGCAGCGAGGTCTGTTTCAGTTTTCAGTGCTGCGAGGCGTCCCCCATGGAGTTTACACTGGTCCTCTGCTTCATAGTAGTGGATAATCATTCTGATGTTCATCAACAACAGGCATTTGTGGGCAGACACCACCCAGATTCTACAGCCAGCAGAATAAGGAGGACAATATTTTGTTTCGTTTTTTCCATCCTTAACATCTCCACTCTCTCTACATTGTGATTGAATCCAGCTGTCCTCAATCAAGCTACAGTTAAACAGTGCTGTGGTGTGCGCCTTTGAAGACAGAACTGCACCCTCAGTAAAATAGACAAAGGTTGTGAAGCTACCTGTTTGGCCTTGAGAAACACTAGCCTCAAATCGTAATGATGATGAATTAAAAGACATACTCATTGCTTGACTTTTTACACGGCTCAAACTTATTACCATTGTTGGGGTTCTATCACATTCTTCATCAAATACTTTAAGGTAAGACTGACACGAAGTTTGAATGTGGGGAAAGCTTAACTTCACAAATATTCCATAATCGGCAGTGGCTGATATGTCAAACCAGTCTCGCCTTTCTTTCAAAAGCACACCACTGACAAAGTCCAAATGAGCATATCCAGTTGACACTGAATAATATTTAGTTGATATAAGGGTGTGTTTGTCTCTCTGAAAAATCATGTTAGTTTGTGGGTTGTTGTAAAATGACAGATACGCGTGATTGGTACTCCAGTAAAAATGCCAGGTGAAGTGGTTGATGCCAGTCACACAGGTCAAAATATAATCGGCAGATGAAGGACTCGGCATCAACACTTCAGGAAGACTGTCATAGAAATGCACAGCCCAGATGTACTCACCACACACAAGGTCATTAGAGTAACCTTGAGACCAAGTGGCCTTCACCCTAGTTCCAGTAGCGTTGAAAGAGTGGGGTATTTCTTTGTGCACGTGACAAAACGTTTCAGAATTTACACATCTGCCATATCCCACTCCTGGATGTGATGGAAACTCAGTGTTGCATTGTCACAGTCAGTCTCATTACCATAATACACAACGTTGATACTGCGCTGTAGCAACACACCTTTAATACCAGGACAGATTTCATCCACATCAGGCGTCAGGTGGTGACCAGACGGGTCCAAGGTGCTGGACTGTTGATTGTCTCTAGGAGCGGTCTGCTGTCTCGAGGTTCTGCCGCCAAGGCTTGGGACAGTGGCGTTGCCCACACCGGGGACAGAGCTGGGGGTGCTGGCATTCCTGGGATCTGTGTCTCCGCTGCCGCTGTGGGTCCTCCGCTCTCTGCCTCCAGCCAAGCTGGCGCTGCCATCTCCTGCAGTCACTGCAAGTAATCACGTCAGAGAGGGGAGACTAGCTCAGGTTCTTAAGGTCATGAAGCTTGTTTCAGATGGGGGGGGGGGGGGGAGGAGAGGGTGGTGGTAGTGGTGAGGACAAGTTCTGAATGCTCTGCTCTGCTCTGTGGAGTGAAGTGAAGTGAAGTGAAGTGCTCCCTTGGTGTGTGCCATAGCTGTTAACAACTAATGTCTATCTCCTGGCTTTTGCGTGGCAGAGCTGAGGTCACTGCTACAGAGAAGTGCCATCTTTGGTCTGGTTCTTAAAACATGAGGTGAGTGATATTCCTGTCTCCTTGTGTTCATGCCCGTGTCTGCCTTTCTCGTGATCATTAATGTATATTAGATGATGAACAGGAGCTGGGATAACATACATCCCTGATAGACTCCCTTTCTTTTACATCAAAGAACTCACTACAAAAGAGGAGACCAAAATATAAAGAGAAACCTGACTCAAAATCAGAAGCGTAAGAGACTCCCATTACACCCCTTTTCTCCCATCTGAAATCTACCACAAACAACGGATTGAGGAAACAGAGCCATAACCACCTCATCAAGGCACTCGAAATGAAACATCGCCATTCTCTGTCAGCAACCAACCAGCTGACTGAATCTCTCCAGAACAAGGACTGGCAGACAGACACTCCAGCCATCACGCTCAACATCCTCAGGGGTTGGGAGCAAAGAGTGGCACATAGAAGCTGACCTCAAGTCACCGATACTGGAAGCACTGAACACCAAACACCCCTTGGGCAAGAGCATACACATAATTATGGGTCTTCGGAAACAAATGGAGGAAGCAGAGTGTGCATCGAAGTTCCTGATTGCAAGCAAGTTTCTGACCACAAGAAGCTTGTACCAAAGGACATCAGACAACAACAACGCTTCCTCAGCCATAGAACTGCCCCAACAGAGAGGCAATTCACCCCAGAGTTGTCATCTTCTCAGATGCACTGCCTGTGCTTCAGACCATTGAAAACTCACAGAACAAGGAACTTAACGCCCTTGTCTCCGCTCTTGTTGCCCTGCAGCAGGTCACTGAGCATACAGTCCTCCAGTGGGTTCCTTCACACTGCAGCATTCATGGCAGTGAGGACGCTGACCTACTGGCAAAGGCAGAAAGGGGACGGGATAGGCTGGTGGTTAGAGTGATGTATTCCTGATCTTCTGACCCAGGTTCGAATCTCGTTCAAGAGGATTTTTTCCTCTAGAGTTAACATCAGTGCCAATTCCACTCACCCTTAAAGTACTTCGGATGAGACTATAAACCGAGATCCCGTGTGCAAACGCACGCAGAACATCT
>CM054154.1:39114583-39164583 GCA_028751875.1 Rapana venosa
ATTTGTTTTTTATGCTACGTGCAGTACTTTTGTTAGAGTTCAGAGACAGGTTCAGCTTATGTGAATAAGGTGCAGGAATGGGGGAGGACAATGGTTTCAAATTTTCTGCCACAAAGACGAAGTGTATCCACTTCAAAAAACAAGTTAATGAACACTTTCCTGACCCCGTCATTCACCGGGTAAAATCCACCATCCTGGCGGTGACTGAGGCCAAATTCTTAGGGATCATTTTTGACAAGAGGCTAAATTTCAAAAGTCACATCCAATACTTGAGAACATCCTGTCAGAAAGCCAGAACCTTGTGCAGGTGATCACCCACACAGACTGGAGAGTGAACCAAAAGACAAAGCTGCATCTCTACAGGACGCTTGTGTACTCCAAATTGGACTCTGGCTGTCAGGTTTATGGATCGGTGAGACCTTCACACCTGAAATCTCTGGACCCCATTCACCACCAGAGCTTAGAATCTGTTTGAGATCGTTTGGAATTAGTCCTGTTGATAGTCTCTGTGATGAAGCAGCAGCACCCTCTCTGAAAAACTGTCATTTGAAGCTTACTCTGAACTACTCTATGAAACTGTATTGGGAGTACAACAACCCTGCTTATGACTGTTCTTAGCCCCCAGTTCCAGTCGAAGTTTGAAGAATCTCCCCCTGCCACCCCTTATCTGGGCATTTGGATCCCTCCTTATCACCAAAAGGTGGCTCTCAATGTGAGTATGAACTGCATCTTCCCCAGAGTACCCTGAGAAATCCTCCTGGTTGCTCGGTTTGATCTTGTCACTCATAAGAAAGGCATCAACAGTTAGTTTACAAGGTCTTTTTTTCCAGGAACTCTGTCAGTCTTATTCATCCTACACAAATGTTTCACTGACAGATCCAAGTCTGAGGAGGGGTAGCCTGTGCTGCCTACTGTCCTACTGTCAGGGAATTTGCATTTTCTGAACGCTTTCCATCAGACAACTTGGTGTGCACTGATGAACTTAGCTCTCTTGTTTTGTCCTTAAAACTGATTCAGTGATCTCAAGAGAAAGGGTTTTTGGTCTGTGTGATTTTGCTGTCATTTCTGGAGATCATCGTTTGTAGGATCATAATCATCCCAAACTTTATAGAGTTTTATGATCTGTATTATTTCCTTGAATTGGGATGTGTGTGATATTGTTTTCATATGAATCTCGGGGCATATGGGCAATGAAACAGCTGACCGACTCACCAAGAGCGCCCCAAAGAAGGAGATCTCAAAGTCTACCGTGACCTAAAACCTAAAGGCATGTGCAGTCCCAGGGACAAGAGAATAGAAATCTCAGACCAACAATGAACTCTTCCAGATGTGCCCTAACTTGAAGGAAGTCCTCCCTGTGTGTACCAAAAGACAGAGGGAAGCAAGGTGTTCACCAGGGTACAAACAGGTCATTCTCAAGCTACTCGAGTTCATTTGCTCAAAGACAAGGGAACCTCACAGTGTGTGACTTGTAATGTGCAAAGAACAGTCAAGCATCTGCGTCTGCGTTGTGCAGATGTCCAGGATATGAGGCACAAGCATTTCATAGCAGACTCCCTGAAAATCCTCGTGTGTGATGTCCCATCAGACAACAGTTTTTAACTTCTTGAGAGAATCAGGCATTTTTCATCAGAAATGAGTTAAAATGTTTGTTACTAACAACAAGGATGTTTTGAACAAGATCATTTTGATGTAGTTTCTCCCGCAATGCAATGACCATCCTGGATTGACCCTTGTGGCTGGCCAGGGCATTGTAACAAGGAGCAACAGTAGAACTGCTTTTAAGCCCTGCTTCCTTTTGTATTTTGCTGGGCAGTTTTGATGAAGATTTAAAACTAAACAGGTGACAACAGCCCTAATATGGCCTCTGTGGTTGGTGGGGATAAACAACAAGATTGGGTTTGGGTGGAGCTGATTTAGAATTTAGAACTTTCAAGCCCACTGATTATTGACACACTTACCTGAAAGGAATAATGATATCCATCCTTCAGCCTTGAAAGACTATGTAGTCACACTATCGATGGGGTTTTTGCTGCCTCATCTTCTGTGACGCCACCCCCCCCCCCCCTCCCTGTCTTACTGTTCCCACGCCGCTCATTTCAGTCTCCCCGCCACAGCCACACCCAGATACATCATGTCTCATCCCCAGGGTCAGAAGTTCATAGGAAGCCCATCAATATTAGGCCGCCATGGGGCCACCAGCCAGAGGGGCCCTGCACTGCTGCTGGGTCACTTTGGTGGTGTTCAGTGGTGCCTGTTCTGAGCTAACATACGCAGGAAACCACCTACTAAGTCCCCTACTAACAACAGTATTAGCTCAGTCGCAGAGCCAGACTGAGTGAGTTGCCCACCTGAGGTGGCAACTATCACAACGTCCCTCCAATGACTGTCCCCCGCGAACCTCCAACCCCAAAGGCTTTGACACAAACTCACCACAGGCACAGAAGTGTATGGGCAAACCAAATCTGAGGTCACCATGAGACCAGAGCAACTAGGACGACCCAATCAGAGGCTTTTTTTTAATATTGCATGATCATAAATGACAATGAGGATGACGTAATGATGCTGCTGTGGATGTGCATATGCTTTGAGACTACTTGACAGGCTTGTAATCTAGGCTTACTGGCATAATATATCCCAGCGTCAACCGGCCCGAGAGATACAGACACCTGCAGTGTTGGTCAGGTAATTTGAGCAACACTCTAAAATTTGCATCTCTTAAGTGGACGAAGCTCGACTGTGTGGTCCCAGTCTTCCCATTGAGCCCACAGCACACTCACTCTGGGTAGGATCCGGCCGGAGTCCGAAAAGTCCCTATGACTCTTATGGGAATCGAACCCGCGACCTTCCAGTGCTAACCACTGCGCCATGACGGCTGGTTATGGATGTTGTTCTAGTGCAGTGTCGGGTGTGGCTCACCAACCTGACACAGGAACGACAGTCCTCCCTATGGCAGAGGGCACAGATGAAGTCTGACAATGCTGGTCTGTCTGTCTGCCTGGGCTGCAGCCTTTCTTCTCGTTCTCTTTGCCTCGTGCTGCTGAGCAAGTGTCTCTTCGAACTTGGAGAGACCTTTCTGCTCAGTCTGTGTCCAGGCTGGATGTTTCAGGGCTGTTGCTTCCCAGTTGCCATACTTACATACACAATTAATTTGTGCATTTTAAAAATTTACCTTCCTCTCAAGCTTAGGCAAGCAAAAGTTGTACCTGTTTGCAAGTCAGCTAATTCCTTTTACTTGTCAAACTACATACCAATTTCCGTTCATTCTGTCTTATCAAAACTAAGTAAAAGATACATACAAAATGCTTGTATTCTTATTTTATTAACAACAATCTAATAATGAAAGTCAGTCAGAGTTTTGTAAAACTATTCATGTCATGCACCTCTTATGCAGCGCGCCTATAGTCTTTTGAATAATGTAAAATTAAAGTAAATTCACTGGGGGGAAGGGCATTGATTTCAAACAAGCTTTTGATGTCATTAGTCACACTTTGTTGCTGTGTAAATATATTTCTTCAAGCTAAACACCAGAAATCAGACTTATAGCTGTTCCACATGGCATAAGACCCCTGTCGGAGTTAGAACCAGTATTATTGTTGATCTGTCAAAATTGTTTACCGTTTTTCGTGACTTGTCATTGAAATGTCTCCCTTCTGCAGTGACTCAGATCCCAATCAGTTAGCAAAGCAAACTACAAGATTATATTCATAAATCAATCTCTTGGACACAGTCAAACCATATGGTCTTAAAATGAAAAAACAAAACAAAAAATCTGCATGGATGTTTAAGCAAGACAGAAAATAGAATCTGATTTTAAACTCTCGTTTATTCTGTATATGTTCCTCATTTTAAGGTGTAGGCAACACAAACGCACACAGAAGACAGAACCACCACCCAAGGAAACAAAGCCTGGCACGGTTCTCTGGTTTTTCTTTATTTAGAAACACGGCGTTGTGCTCCTCCTCTTTCCACAAGGGAGGTAAGTAGGACCACCCCATCACATCCATCACCACTTTAGTCATACCCGTCCCAAAGTACAGAAGTGGGCTGACAGGCCACATCACCATTTGATGCCCAAGCCTGTAGCTTGTGGTGATTGCCAGACACTAAGGGACAGGTTGGTTCCGGCTTCCCTTACCAGCTTAGCTTGCAACAATCCTGCTTGCAGCCACAATTGGACAGGATGGCCTGGTGGTTAAGCCTAATGGCCAGGTTCAAAACCCGTTCAAGAGGATTTTTCCTTTGAAGATGATATCAGTGCAGACTCCACTCTCCCCAAAAGTCCTTCGGATGAGCCGTTGCTCACGCTTAAATCGTGTTCCACTTTTCGAAAGAGTAGTCAAGATTGAAGTTTCAAGATTTTATTTCAAGAAAAAAACCCAAGGAGTACATGAAATTTAACAAAACCACAAACTTGCGGATGTGGGCGTGTGAAAAATACTCACAACTCACAACATAGGACCTGTGACTGTGGTCTTCACAATGGTTGTATATAGAACCTTTGTTGACTTCCCAATGTTTGTATATCGGACCTTTGTGGTCTTCAGAATGTTTGTATATAGGACCTGTGACTGATCTTCACAATGTTTGTATATAGGACCTTTGTGTTCTTTACAATGTTTGTATATAGGACCTTTGTGATCTTCCCAATATTTGTATATAGGACCTTTGTGATCTTCCCAATGTTTGTATATACGACCTTTGTGATCTTCCCAATGTTTGTATATACGACCTTTGTGATCTTCACAATGTTTGTATGTACGACCTTTGTGATCTTCCCAATGTTTGTATATACGACCTTTGTGATATTCACAATGTTTGTATAGAGGACCTTTGTGTTCTTCACAATGTTTGTATAGAGGACCTTTGTGTTCTTCACAATGTTTGTATATAGGACCTTTGTGGACTTCACAATGTTTGTATATAGGACCTGTGACTGTGGTCTTCCCAATGTTTGTGTATAGGACCTGTGGCTGTGCTTCACAATGTTTGTGTATAGGACCTGTGACTGTGGTCTTCACAATGTTTGTATATAGGACCTGTGACTGTGGTCTTCACAATGTTTGAATGTAGGACCTGTAACTGTTGGCAAGGACTTTCTGAAAAACGAACTAGGAAGCAAGGTTGACTGCAGAAGACAAGCTTCCACACACACGCCGATGGACTCTACAGCCAATTGGTTAAGACCGTTCCCCTTCCGTCCTACGGATCCATGAAGTTGTGGGTTTGAATCTCGGAAGCTGCGTCTGGTAAATTAAGGGTAGGTATTTTTACGATCTCTCAGGTCAACTTCAAGTGCAGACCTGCCAGTGCCTTCCTTCCCTTCGTGTGTAGGTAGGCCTACCATATGCACATGCAGAAGATCGATGAATTGTGTCAGTACAAGATCCTGTCATTCACATCAGTGTTTCTTGGGTGACAAAAACACGAACATACCCAGCATATATCCCCGAAGTCGGAATGCCGCTACCGTTATGGTGGACAAGAAACGGTCGCATACGCAAAAGTCTCACCGTAGATGAACTGCGGAGCTCTAGGCGAGGAACGGAAAGGAAACTGCACACCTCAGTGAGAAAGCCAGCCCCAGGTTCAGAAACCATCACATTTTTCTTCCTCGTTGTCGAACGTTCAGACAGCAACAGTTGTGGTCTGTCATATGAGTGAAGATGCCTTTGCGCCACTCTAAAGGGCCTGACAAGTCAGACCCAGCGCAACCCAACTTCGGAAGTGTTATCTTTAGAGTCTTTAACGAAAAACGAAGGCAGGAGAGTGGAGCAAGAAGGCAGAAAATAGACAAGAAGGGGGGTGATTGGAAGAAAAGGAACAAGGTAGAAACAAAGAGAGTGATAGAAAAGAGGGAATTCCTAGAACAGAATTTCCAGAAGGTGGGGATGCTATTTATGTTGACCCTCCCCCCTCCCACCCCCCCCCCCCCCCCCCCCCCCCCATTCCTACCTGGGAACTGCACAACACTGTCGACACTTGGCTTTCCTGTCCTGTCCTGTCTTGTCCTGTTCTGTCTTGTC
Source organism: Rapana venosa (assembly GCA_028751875.1). Lineage (NCBI taxonomy): Eukaryota > Metazoa > Mollusca > Gastropoda > Neogastropoda > Muricidae > Rapana > Rapana venosa. Next base: position 39,120,610 of record CM054154.1, read on the forward strand.
CTGTCCTGTGTTGTCCTGTCCTGTCCTGTCCTGTCCTGTCCTGTCCTGTGCTGTCCTGTCCTGTCCTGTCCTGTCCGCTTTCTGTTCCTGTTCCTGTCCTGTCTTGTCCTGTCCTCTCCTGTTCCTGTCCTGCCTCCTGTACCTGTCCTGTCCTTGTCCTGTGTCTGTCCTGTCCTGTCCTCTCCTGTCCTGTCTTGTCCTGTCTCCTGTCCTGTCCTGTCCTGTCCTGTCCTGTCTTGTCCTGTCTGTCCTGTCCTGTCCTCTCCTGTCCTGTCCTGTCCTGTCCTTCCTGTCCTGTCTTGTCCTGTCCTCTCCTGTCCTCTTCCTGTCCTGTCTTTGTCCTGTCCTGTCCTTTTCCTGTCCTCTCCTGTCCTCTCCTGTCCTGTCCTCTCCTGTCCTCTCCTGTCCTTGTCTTGTCCTGTCCTGTCCTGTCCTCTCCTGTCCTGTCCTCTCCTGTCCTGCTTCCTGTCCTGTCCTGTCCTGTCTTGTCTTGTCTTGTCCTGTCCTGTCCTGTCCTGTCCTCTCCTGTCCTGTCCTCTCCTGTCCTGTTCCTCTTAACCTCTGTGCTGCAACAGACACGCGTTCTCTTGACAGGACCAAGTTAGAATCAAAGATTTCCTTCTTGCTGTTCAGTAACTGAAATTTATGGCTTTTTTCACGTTGTGCAGCGCTCGCTCTCTCTTCCTCTCTCTCTCTCTCTCTCTCTCCTCTCTCTCTCTCTCCTCTCTCTCCTCTCTCTCTCTCTCTCCTCTCTTTCTTGCTCTTCTCTCTCTTCTCTCTCTCTCTTCGTCTCCTCGCTCGCTCGTCGCTCGCTCTCTTCTCTCTCTCATCTCGCTCGCTCGCTCGCTCGCTCCACTCGCTCACTCGCTCTCCGTTTTCTTTTCTTCTCTATGAATTGCCTGATGCTTATTCATGTGCTTCCTTGATTGTTTGCTAATGATTTATGTCAGACAGTAATAATCTCTCTCTCTCTCTCTCCTCTCTCCTCTCATCTCCTCACGCTCACACATGCACCGACCTTGCTATTAAGACAATGTTTACATGGCAATAAATCATTCAACACACACACAACACCACCACACCACCAACCACACACACACACACATAACACATCACACACACACACACACACACACACCACACACACACAACACACAACACACAAGAGAGAGAAAGACAGACAGACAGACAAAGACAGAAAGACAGAGATATACATACATACATATATACATGCATGCATACATACATACATACATACATACATACATACATACATGCCACAGGAGATAGATAGATAGATAGATAGATAGATAGATAGATAGATAGATAGATAGATAGATAGATAGATAGATAGATAGATAGATAGATAGATAGATAGATAGATAGATAGATAGATAGATAGATAGATAGATAGATAGATAGATAGATAGATGGACGGACGGACGGACGGACGGACGGATGGATGGATGGATGGATAGACAGACAGACAGACAGACAGACAGACAGACAGAAACATACGTACATACATACATACATACACACACATACATACATACATACATACATACATACATACATACATACATACATACATACATACATCCATCCATCCAAAAGTCCTTCGGATGAGACTATAAACCGAGGCCCCGTGTGCGAACGCACGCAGAACATCTTGCACACACGTTAAAAACCTTTTTCGTAAAAGTAAGCTATTGTGTGCCGGTGGGAACAGATGACAATTTACAAAACAGCATACACACGGGGAATGGACGTAAAAAAAGCGCATACGTGCTTATTCCATTATCCTGGATATAAAAGAATAAAATTTAAAAAAAAATAAATAAATAAATAAATAAAAAATATATATATATATAAACCTACATACACACATACACACATACATACATACATACATACATACATACATACATACATACATCATACATAATACATACATACATACATACATACATACATACATACATACATACACTAATACATACATACATCATAAACACATACATACATACATACATACATACATACATACATACATACATACATACATACATACATACATACATACATACATCATCAGCATCATACCTACACACACACACATACACACACATACATACATACATACATATATCATACATACATACGTCCTACACACACACACACACACACACACACACACACACACACACACACACACACACACACACACACAGTCAAGCCATAGAATCTTTTCATGTCAAAACAAGACCCGATTTGATTTTTGATATAAATTATTTGATACACTGCTTGAGAATCAAAGGTACAGATGTCAGTTTTTGTTGGGTGCCCTCTCATGCTGGTCTCTATGGCAACGAAAAAGTTGATAAAGCAGCGAAAAAAGCCGCACAAATTTTAGAACAGTCTTTCTGAAGTTTTTGTAAGTCCTTCAGTCAAGGAATCCTTCCTTTTGTTAGAGAAAACTTCTTTAAAGCGACTTTATGATCGTACAAATGTGAAACTTGTCTCACAGAAAAGTACATCATCTTTAAACTTAATTTTAAGACAAAAAACATCGCATTCTTCAATATTCTATGACAGACTCACTACAGAAAACGACTTAATGCTCTCAGAACAAAGTTTTGTAAAAATGTTAGGTGTATTTGTGTTGAACAATATTCTCTGGAACATTGTTTATTGTTTTGTCAGAAGCTTCGTGCTTTCTTACCCAAAAACATTTTAGACAAAAATGCTTCTGAAGAAAATGTACATGTAATTCTGTCGGATGAAAACATTCTTTTTGTTATTTCGAAATCTCTTGTACATAACCCAGTTTTCGTGTTTCTTTAAAGTTCTTTGATATTGTTTTCCCTATTTGCATTTTTTAGGCGTTACATTGATGTTTTAATACCAATCTGTTACATGACCCTCTTTCCCTCTGTCTTCTATTGTTTTTGCTCTAGGTCTTTCCCCCCCTGTCTAATATCACTTATAGTGAACAGACGTTAAATACAAGAACGAACGAACACACACAAACAAAGAGTGTAATAGTTGTATGCAATGAATATGAATTATGTGCTCAGAACAATCACGACACAGCCCACATTGACAAGTAAACGGTAAAGGTGTCCCATAACCTGTGCGGTCATAGGGGAGCGAGGCATCAGAGACCTCAGCTTCTCCAGGGGCCAGCATATTCAGGGCGGCGCCCATCTCCTCTCTCTCGCTGCTTTACCTTCCCTGACCCTAAAGAGGCAGGTACCCATTTTACAGCTGGGTGAACTGGGGGACTGTACTGAAGCCAAGACGCGCAAACGGTCACCCATCCAACTGGTAACCACGCTCGATATTTTTATTATGGCTTTTTTATTACCTGTTTATTGCGTAAACATATTTAAATTCAAGGAAAATATTTGAACTCTGTTTTACATTTATTTTTTAATGAAAATTGATGATTTAATTATATAATTTTATTCAAAATATATTTATGTAAAAAGAAACGGGGTTTTTTTCGTTACCATTAAACTTATCGCAATAATAATATAAACTTTGGTTTACCACGCACTCACGCTCTGTGTGTTATTCTGGGTGTGTGTGTGTGTGTGTGTGTGTGTGTGTGTGTGTGTGTGTGTGTGTGTGTGTGTGTGTGTGTGTGTGTGTGTGTGTTGTGTGTGTGTGTGTGTGTGTGTGTGTGTGTGTGTGTGTGTGTGTGTGTGTGTGTGTGTGTGTGTGTGTGTGTGTGTGTGTTATTCTCTGTGTATGTTCTCTGTGTGTTATTATCTGTGTGTTGTTCTCTGTATTATTGTGTGTTATTCTCTGCGTGTTATATCTCTGCGTGTTATTCTTAGTGTGTTATTCTCTGTGTGTTATTCTCTGTGTGTTATTTTCTGCGTGTTATTGTGTGTTATTGTGTGTTATTCCTGTGTGTTATTCTCAGCATGTTATTCTCTGTGTGTTATTCTCTGTGTGTTATTCTCTGTGTGTTATTCTTTGCATGTTATTCTATGCATGTTATTCTCTGTGTGTTATTCTCTGTGTGTTATTCTCTGTGTGTTATTCTCTGTGTGTTATTGTGTGTGTGTGTGCTATTATCTGTGTATGTGTGTTATTCTCTGTGTGTTATTGTGTGTTATTCTCTGTGTGTTATTCTCAGCGTGTGTTTTATTCTCTGTGTGTTGTTCTCTGTATGTTATTCTGTGTGTGTGTGTGTGTGTGTGTGTGTGTGTGTGTGTGTGTGTGTGTGTGTGTGTGTGTGTGTGGTGTGTGTGTGTGTGTGTGTGTGTGTGTGTTGTGTGTGTGTGTGTGTGTGTGTGTGTGTGTTATTCTCTGTGTGTTATTGTGTGTTATTCTCTGTGTATTATTTTATGTATGTGTGTTATAGGCCTGTCTCAAACTGTCTCAAACTTACCCTTTGTCTCTAAAGTACTAGAAAAAGTTGTTCTCAAACAGCTCAACAGTCACCTTCATTCCAATGATCTTCTTCCCACTTTTCAGTCTGCCTATCGCCCCAACCACAGCACCGAAACCACCCTAGTCCATACTTTAGATACACTTCTACTTGCTTCTGATGCAGGAAAAATCTCCCTCCTCACTCTTCTTGACTTATCTGCAGCCTTTGATACCATAGATCACTCAATTCTTCTTTCTCGCCTCCAAAATACGTTTGGTATTAATGGCACAGCCCTCACCTGGTTTACTTCATACCTCACAGACCGGTTCCAGAAAGTTATTGTAAACAAAATTCAATCAAAACCTGTCAAAAGGGAATGTGGAGTCCCGCAGGGATCAGTCCTGGGCCCTGTTCTCTTTACTCTCTACACTGCTCCACTCTCACATATAATAAACAGCCACCCTATTGATCATCATTTCTATGCCGATGATACTCAGCTTCAGTGCAGCGATACTGTTGAAAACTTACCTTCCCTCCTGACAAATATGTCCTACTGCCTTCAAGACATTCAAAACTGGATGACTCAGAACAAGTTACAACTTAATGCCGATAAAACCGAAGCCATGCTCATAGGGACCCAACATAAACTTTCCTCTATCACAAAAACTTCAATAGAATTCGGCAATACGTCAGTTCCTTTGTCCAACTCTGTGAAGTATTTAGGAGTAGTTCTTGACAACACACTCTCTATGAAAAAATTCATCACCCAGACCTGCCAGTCTTGCTACTATCAATTACGGCGCATAAGCGCGATTCGCAAGTATCTGTCCACTGATGCAACTTCCAAGCTTGTCACATCTCTCATTCTTTCACGTTTAGACTACTGTAATTCTCTTTTGGCTGGCCTACCAGCATCATCTATCCACTCTCTTCAACGCATACAAAACTCTGCAGCTCGACTGGTCCTAAGAAAGAAAAAAATCTGAACACATCACTCCTCTTCTGCGATCTCTTCACTGGCTGCCTGTCTCACAAAGACTGGAGTATAAAATCAATACCCTCTGTTTCAAATGTCTCCACAAATCTGCACCCTCTTATCTCTGTAACTGTCTTCACCTGTACACTCCATCCCGTTCCCTTCGTTCAGCCGCAGATACTTTGTACTTTCGAACACCCAGATTCAAACAAACCACTGTTGGCCGTCGCTCCTTCTCTGTTTCTGGTCCATCCACCTGGAATGACCTCCCTCTTTCACTTCGTCAAAAACCTTCACTTGATTCCTTCAAATCCAGCCTCAAAACACACTTATTTCCTACCTGAGACTTTCCCCCCATATCTGTCCCTAATTTTCAACAACATCTTTCACCTTCTAAGTGTTGTTCTGTATGTGTGTGTGTGTGTGTGTGTGTGTGTGAGTGTGTGTGTGTGTGTGTGTGTGTGTGTGTGTGTGTGTGTGTGTGTGTGTGTGTGTGTGTGTGTGTGTGTGTGTGTGTGTGTGTGTGTGTGTGTGTGTGTGTGTGTGTGTGTGTGCGTGTGCGTGCGTGCGTAGTGCGCGTGCATGGATTTGAAATCTGTTGCTCATTATGTTTAAGGAGAGTTGCATGCCTGTAAATGATTGAGTGCAAGCGCTTCGATTTGTTTGTTTTCTACAAGATTCAGCGCTATATAAATTCCATTTATTATTATTATTATTATTATTATTCTCTGTGTGTGTGTTATTTTCTGTGTGTTATTCTCTGTGTATTATTATCTCTGTGTGCTATTCTCTGTGTGATATTGTGTGTTATTCTCTGTGTGTTATTCTCTGTGTATTATTCTCTGTGTTGTTCTCTGTATGTTATTGTGTGTTTATGTGTGTTATTCCTGTGTGTTATTCTCTGCATGTTATTCTCTGCATGTTATTCTCTGTGTGTTATTCTTTGATGTTATTCTCTGTGTGTTTGTCTCTGTGTGTTATTCTCTGTGTGTTATTGTGTTCTTCTCTGTGTGTTATTCTCTGGTTATTCTCTGTGTGTTATTCTCTGTGTGTTATCTCTGGTTATTCTCTGTGTGTTATTCTCTGTGTGTTATTCTCTGTGTATGTTATTCTCTGGTTATTCTTTGTGTGTTATTCTCTGGTTATTCTCTGTGTGTTATTCTCTGTTATTCTCTGTTTTATTATATCTGTGTTATTCTCTGATTATTCTCTGCTTTATTTTCTCCGTGTTATTCTCTGTGTGTGTTATTCTCTGTGTGTGTTATTCTCTGGTTATTCTCTGTTTTATTATATCTGTGTTATTCTCTGGTTATTCTCTATTTTATTATCTCCGTGTTGTTCTCCGTGTGTTATTCTCTGTGTGTGTTATTCTCTGTGTATGTTATTCTGTGTGTGTGTTGTGTGTTATTCTCTGTGTGTGTTATTCTCTGTGCTATTCTTTGTGTGTTTTATTGTGTATTATTCTCTGTGTATATTATTCTCTGGTTATTCTCTGTTTGTTATTCTGCATTCGTTGGCACTTGTACAACATCGCCACAAATCACATTTTAAAAAATGTAGGCTATGTATATTATATTTTTTTTATTTATATGTTATTCTTTTATATCGAGGATAATGGAATAAGCACTTATGTGCCTTTTTACATCCAGTCCCCGCGTGCATGCGGTTTTGTAAATTCTGTCATCTGTTCCCACCGGCACACAATGGCCTACTCTTACGAAAAGCGGAACAGGATTTAACGTGTGCGCAAGATGTTCTACGTGCGTTCGCACACGGGACCTCGGTTTATAGTCTCATCCAAAGAACTTTTTGGGAGAGAGTGAAAACTGCATTGATGTTAACTCCAGGGGAAAATATCCCCTTGAACGGGAATCGAACCCGGGTCGTCAGAATGCGAGCACAATGTTCTAACCACTAGGCTATCCCGTCCCCCTGTAAGGCTGTCAGGAGCTATGCTACAACCATTGGTGACCTGGGCTTGACTGAGCCTGTGCTGTTTTTCTCACAGACAGCAACAGGCTACAGCCTTGGACTGGGCTGGTTGCTGTCTGACAGTTCCTGGAAAAAGAACAAGTTTACTTAGGCTGCACACTGGTATTAAGAAACCACTCTTTTCCTTCTGTTTTTCTATATGACTCTTATATTCATACCGCACGTACTAAGGCATCCACAGAAATAAAAGCCACTCTTTGTGAAAGACTAGCCTCTGACTCAAAACTCATGTGATTTTGAACAAATTTGGTTAGGTTTGAAATTTTTTAATTGTTCAGCAAACACTGTACCCCCTCGGTCCCTTGTGGTCTGCTAGCTTCCTTACTACAATAAGCATGCGCGGGGTCAACGCTGTAGGAATACAGGCAATCCTCATTTGATGATTATTTCCAACTTTCTCGTGACTACCTGGTATTGCTCTATGTCCTCAATCCCAAAAAACAAGTGCACAGTCCACTTTTTCATGCTTAAAAAAAATCTGTGAAAATCACCAACATTTTTTTCCCACTCTATACAAGATACTACATGACCCCCAAATGAATACGGGTGTGTAGCCTGTATAGGGTAAGGGCTGACTTAAGGGAAAACCCCCCCAAGTCTTTCTGTTCTTCCTATATATAAAAAAAATAATAGGAAATTAAATTCAATAATAGGCCTAGGGTATAGCTTGGCATATTCTGTCCACTTCCTTGGCTAGAGTTTCTTACCTATGGTGAGAGTTTTGCCTCTACATGCCCACCGTGAAGGTAGCTGCATTTTGCTTTCAGGGCATAGCTCTTGAACGTCTGTTCCCCTTTCATACATCTCACATAGCCAGGTCATCCTGATTAACTCCTTTCAGCTCACCAGGTAACATCTCACATAGCCAGGTCATCCTGATTAACTCCTTTCAGCTCACCAGGTAACATCTCACATAGCCAGGTCATCCTGATTAACTCCTTTCAGCTCGCCAGGTAACATCTCACATAGCCAGGTCATCCTGATTAACTCCTTTCAGCTCACCAGGTAACATCTCACATAGCCAGGTCATCCTGATTAACTCCTTTCAGCTCACCAGGTAACATCTCACATAGCCAGGTCATCCTGATTAACTCCTTTCAGCTCACCAGGTAACATCTCACATAGCCAGGTCATCCTGATTAACTCCTTTCAGCTCGCCAGGTAACATCTCACATAGCCAGGTCATCCTGATTAAGTCCTTTCAGCTCACCAGGTAACATCTCACATAGCCAGGTCATCCTGATTAACTCCTTTCAGCTCACCAGGTAACATCTCACATAGCCAGGTCATCCTGATTAACTCCTTTCAGCTCACCAGGTAACATCTCACATAGCCAGGTCATCCTGACTAACTCCTTTCAGCTCACCAGGTAACATCTCACATAGCCAGGTCATCCTGATTAACTCCTTTCAGCTCGCCAGGTAACATCTCACATAGCCAGGTCATCCTGATTAACTCCTTTCAGCTCGCCAGGTAACATCTCACATAGCCAGGTCATCCTGATTAACTCCTTTCAGCTCGCCAGGTAACATCTCACATAGCCAGGTCATCCTGATTAACTCCTTTCAGCTCACCAGGTAACATCTCACATAGCCAGGTCATCCTGATTAACTCCTTTCAGCTCACCAGGTAACATCTCACATAGCCAGGTCATCCTGATTAACTCCTTTCAGCTCACCAGGTAACATCTCACATAGCCAGGTCATCCTGATTAAGTCCTTTCAGCTCACCAGGTAACATCTCACATAGCAGGTCATCTGATTAAGTCCTTTCAGCTCACCAGGTAACATCTCACATAGCCAGGTCATCCTGATTAACTCCTTTCAGCTCACCAGGTAACATCTCACATAGCCAGGTCATCCTGATTAACTCCTTTCAGCTCACCAGGTAACATCTCACATAGCCAGGTCATCCTGATTAACTCCTTTCAGCTCACCAGGTATCCCTGAAGTCAGAATGCAGCTGCCTTTATGGCGGTGGGAAAAGTGGGTCAGTTAGACAAAAGATCTGCTGATGCAGTGACATGCTCTCCCCTGGGAGAACAGCGCGAATTTCAAGCATGTAGATTTATTCTTTCATTTCATTTATTTATTCTTCTATTCTATTTATTCTTTATTTTATTTATTATTTTAGTTTTTTAATTCATTCTTTTATTGTATTTACTCTTTTATTTTATTTCATTTATTCTTTCTTTTTTTCTTCTTTTTTTATCATTAATTTTATTTATCTATTATTTAATTTAGTTATTCTTTTATTATTTATTCTTTTATCTTATTTATTCTTTTATTTTATTTATTTATTCTTTTACTTTTTAAATTTTTTATTCTTTTATTTTGTTTATTCTTTATTTATTTTTTTTTTTAATTCTTTATTTTATTTATTCTTTTATTTATTTTTTTTTTATTTATTCTTTTATCTTATTATTTTATATTTTATTTTATTTACTTATTCTTTTATTGTATTTATTCTTTTATTTTATTTATTATTCTTTATTTATTATTTTATTTATTATTCTTTTATTTTATTTTTTATTTTATTCTATTTTTTTTCTTTTATTTATTCTTTTATTTCGAGGATAATGGAATAAGCACTGGTGTGTTGGGTTTTTTGTAAAGCATAGAAATCTTCTGTGACTAAAAGAGACATTCACTTCACTTCACTTCATGTTTAAACCTGTTCTGCCTTTCGGAAGAGTAGATCATTCCTGCCGGTAAGAATGCATGACAATACTTTAAACACCTGCACACACGTACACACACACACACACACACACACAAACACACACAGCGAAACCTTTGTGACTATGTTGGATAATTTATTTCCATATTGTACAAGCTCAAACAAAACACTGTTTGGAACCATGAAAAAAGATTAATCAAACAATGATCGTTTTATTCTTCAACTTAGCATGCTGTCATGTGCCCGTTACATCAACTCGAAAACAAATTGAAAATACAAAAAATAAAACACACACAAAAATGTATGCATTCTACACATCTAAATATAAAACTTGGTTCTTAAATTCGCTTCCTCCAGGGTTGTTTTTTTTATTGACATAAAAACCCTATTATATTGAAATAAATCAACAAATTTATCCCCAAAAAAGTCTATACAACCTTCGACACTTGATTCAGTTTATGATATGCAAAGTCAAACTGTATTTATAACAAAAACACAGACCAAAACCTGATCCCATTGTAGCTTTTACTCCTAGGGGGAAAAAAAGGTCACAAAGTCAGTTAAATCCATCTTTTTACCAAAAATACAAATGCGCCTGATGTGGCCATGCTTCTGACAGAACAAGGACCTTTATTCAAGGTCAAGGACAAATCCCTCATCGCAGACAACAAGTGTTCCACTTTTTTCTTTTTCTTGTTCATTTTCCGAAACCAAAACCCTGCCAAGGCGCTATTCAGTTCTTTCCCAGTAGGAAGCAGACGATACAAAGACTGGACGACGACTGTGCCAAAACGAGGTGACCTGTCATGTCAATTGGGCGAAGATCGCGTTTCTCCAATGCCCCAGCGACAAAGCACGAAGAGAGCTAAGACGCGTCAGTTAGGTGGAGACCCTTACCCCAGCGGTAAAAGTACGAGTGGGGAGTTCATTTTTTCGAGCATATCATTCCTACCAGTGTGTGTACCTGTCAGTAATTCGCACACAGCACAAACATCCAGCTTACTCAGTCAAGGGTCCAGAGCCCAGTGCTAAAATTGACCCCTTCCTTTTACCAAGTCCAAGTGTGGTCAGTTTCTGCTATGATCAGCACCAGCTGGGATGGAATAGACAGCAGCTGAGAGGAGCTGGAAGTGGGTGAGGGAAGCTGACAGCTGTGGTCCATTTTGTGACTGACCTTCAAGTATGTTTTCCTTCTGATTTGGCATACTGGACCTACCCCCCAAAACACCTGATAGTAATTTCCTTTCTACTTCCTTGGCGTTCATACTTTGTGGTAGGGTTTGGCGTGGCGGTTTTGTGTGTGTCCAGCGCTTTGTCTGTCACACTACTAGCACATTCCTCTCCCGTTCAAAAGAGCAGCAGCAATACCTAGCCACCTACCTCACCTCTGACCACATCTTTGAAAATACTGTTCAACGTTGGACATTTTCAAGCAGAAACTATCAGCACTGAGCTGAAACCCACAGAGAGGTCAAAGGTGAGCAACACGATCTTGGCCCAATTGACCGATTCCGGCATATTTTTAAAAAAGAAAGAAGAAAAAGAAAAAGAGCAGGCCAAAAATGTCCACACAGGCTGAAATAAGTGAGGGGGAGACAACTCCTGGCGCCTTGGCAGACGACACGTTCTGGAGAAGAAGAGGTGTTGGAAGTGCTGGGGGGGGGGGGGGGGGGGGGGGGGGTGGTTGTTGTTGTTTGTTGTTGTTTACGCCAGCGCGTGTTGGGGCTGGCACACCTTTCGCTCCACGCCTGCCAGGTATTTCTCTGGGATGCCAGCATCCCTGGGGAAGAAGAAGAAAAACAGGAATTATTTCACTGGCCATTTCTTGACTGAGTGATCTCTGTATTTCTATACCATTAATTTATGACGGATGCCATAAGCCGAGTGGTCAAGAAGACCCTCCAACCTTGACCCCACGTGTCCATCGTGGGTTCGAATCTCGGCAACGGCATCTGTTGAATTAAAAGGTGGGGGAGAGGGATGGGGGGGACGGGGGGTGTTTACCATCTCCCATTTCATCTTCAAGTGCAGACCTGCCATAGCCTTACTTCCTTCCTTATAAAATATATATATAATATATATTATATATATATAATATATATATATATATATATATATATATATATATAATATGCGCGTTAAAGACCCCGAAATTCATGTCAGCGTTCGTTTTGATGGGTTACAGAAACACGAACATACCCAGCATGCATCCCCAAACTCGGAATGCGGCTACCTTCACGGTGGGCAGAACCGGTGGCATGCAACATCTCGCCGTGTGTGAAACCTTGGAGCTTTAGCCGAGCAGGGAACGAGTGACCCTCTGACGCCACCAAGCGTTGGTTCTCTGCCTGAACTCTGGGCTGGTCTGCCCTTGGTGGCCTCATGAGAGCAGCGCCACTCTTGTTCTTGTCTGTGTCCATGTATAATATTGCTTCCTCTATCACAGTGGCGCTTTTTTTTTCTCCTCACACATTTTGGCCAGGGACAACTCTCTTGCTGCTGAGGGTTCTTTTACATGCGCTAAATGCGCACGGGACCTCAGTTCATTGTCTCCTTTCAAGACTAGCACCCAGACCACCACTCACGGTTTCGTGGGTGGGGGAGGGGGGAAAAGTTTGAAGCACAAACGGGGATCAAACCTGGACCGTTTATTTTCTAGGCAGGTGTGTTACCAATACACTGACCTGCAGCCTTGACTTAAATGTCACATACATAAACATTAGCACTTTACTTTTGGGGGGAAGGGGAGGGGGGAGTCTGATGTAGGCAGAAGCGTTTGGTAAATTCAAGGGTGGTGGTGGTGGGATTTTTACCATCTCTGTGAATTCAAGGAGGGGATTTTTACCATCTCTGTGAATTCAGGGTGGGGATTTTTACAAACTCCCAGAACTAGCGTACAGCACAGAAGACCTGCCAGTGCCCCGGATTCCCTTCAGGCGCAGGTGGCGCATGCAGCAGAAGATCCCATCACCAGGCACCTTAAAGATCCCACTGTCAAAGGTTGGTAGGTTCCGGAAACAAGAACATACCCAGCATGCTTCATGCCCCTGCAGAGGGATGGGCTCCGCCAGGTTCAACCTGCCCGAGAGACACGGCCTCAAAAACCAGTGCCGAGTTCCCAACAACCCCTCTGGGAGTTACGTTACGGGTCAGAGGTACACACTGGGAGGTTTGTTTGTGTTGGGATTTAGTGTTTTACCCTTTCCAGCCCTGCCAGTTCAACTTGGTCACAATGTTGCTTTCAAAGAACAAACATAGTTGAACAAAGCAACCAGTCAGAACTAGGACCTCCATCGTTCTGAATGAGAGGAGGGCGGGGGTAGCCTGGTGGTTAGAGCATCTGACAGGCCCGGGCGTGAGCCATCACCGCAGTGAGGGACGTTTTGCCCTGAAGTTTACACCAGTACCCTCTCCTCTCCCAGGAGACTACAAACCCAGGCCCCGTGTGTGAACGCAGACAGACCATCTTGCGCGCACGTTAAAAACCCATTCTGCCTTTTTTGGGGGGAAAAAGTAGGCTACCGTGCTTGCTGGGTGGAACGGCTCACAAAGTTTCGTTGTTTTTAAACACATTGCGCGCTGGTGTCATGTTAAAACTTCGTGCCCAAAGTCGGAATGCGGCTACCTTAGTGGTGGGTAAAAACGATCACATACGCGAAATCTCACCATTGATTCTGACGGAGGTACAAGAAAAAATTTCACAAATGATGCACCTAAAGTTTCCTACATCATAATGTTGGTTTGTTATACATGGGAATGAAGGGGAGAAAAGTATACATGTGCGTGCAAAATACACATACACATAGAAACGAACATGGGTGCACCAACATTCACATCACTATACATGACATGCATGCATGCTCTATACACATTTCGGATGTGCTTTTACCAGACATACATGTAGGTGACAAAGGCATTTACTGGTGTCAGATGAAGCATGCAGTTCAGAGTTGATGAACGTGGCATCTCCACAGTGCCAGCAGTCCAGTTTCAGGAGAGCAAGATTGGAATATAACCCTCACCATCCCTCCCCCCACACCCACCTCCGGAAAAAGCGACAGGGGGATTACAAGTACACTAAAGAACCAAAGAGCCTCCTTCTTATGATAAAAACTACAACAGTGTGTCAGATTTAAAATCAGATTTGTGACTGGCTTTTCTTTTGTTGGTGTTACAAGAAAACCAATGCAAAGCAGAAAAGCTATCTATGATTATTGTTGTGTTATCTCACTAGAACTGCCCTAGGCATTTGCACCATGTCAACAACAACAACAACAAAGAAGACGATAAAGCTGACTACGCCCTGTAGGGCAATCTCTCTGCCACGTTGTGAAAAACATCATGCATCAGCTAACAGACAGCGAGTGCAACAATGAACTAGCTGTGTATTATCATCATTGCCATTATCATCACCATCATCAATACCGTCTTTTAATATCATAACTAAGATCAACAACATCAGCATTAGTATTGATGCTGATGTTGGTTTAGTTGTTGATGATGGTAATTGCTGTTGCTGTTAATGTTGTTATTGTCATCATTATCATTATTATCATCATCATCTATTGTTATTATTATTATTATTATTATTAAAATTATTGTTGTTATTATTGTTGTTATTATTGTTGTTGTTATTACCACTATATAAAAAATCATACTTATTATTATCGTCATTATCAGCTATATCTTTAAAAATGACAGAATCACCATTACTACCATCATCATCCTCTTCACAATCACCAACATCGTTATCCTCGTCACCATCATCCTTCTTATCAACATTATAAATTTGATCAATATCATCATCATCAATATCATCATCATCATCATCATTATCACAGAGATACAGATAGAGGGATTCCACAAGGACAACTATAATATTCTGGAGCAGCGGAATGACGAAGGGGGCGGTGTCTTTCCCTGATGTCTGTGCCCCACCTGTCACTTTGGTTCGGCTGTTATCCGCTCTGCCTGCCTACACACACTAACCCATCACGCTCTGACTGACATCCCGGGAAAGGATTTCTTTCTGAAAACAATCTTTAACACTGTTCATGCCTTCCATGGTTGTGAATTCTGTTTCTTCCTGGAACATTCAAGTAGTGTCTGACATATGAGCGAAAATGCGTTGCCCTGCTGTTAAGAGCCTGACAAGCCCAGCCAATCTGACTGTGGTGTGGGAGAGAACTGGTGTGGTGTGGGAGAGAACTGGTGTGGTGTGGGAGAGAACTGGTGTGGTGTGGGAGAGAACTGGTGTGGTGTGGGAGAGAACTGGTGTGGTGTGGGAGACAACTGGTGTGGTGTGGAGACAAACTGGTGTGGTGTGGGAGAGAACTGGTGTGGTGTGGGAGACAACTGTGTGGTGTGGGAGAGAACTGGTGTGGTGTGGGAGAGAACTGGTGTTGGTGTGGGAGAGAACTGGTGTGGTGTGGGAGACAACTGGTGTGGTGTGGGAGACAACTGGTGTGGTGTGGGAGACAACTGGTGTGGTGTGGAGAGAACTGGTGTGGTGTGGGAGAGAACTGGTGTGGTGTGGGAGACAACTGGTGTGGTGTGGGAGAGAACTGGTGTGGTGTGGAGAGAACTGGTGTGGTGTGGGAGAGAACTGGTGTGGTGTGGGAGAGAACTGGTGTGGTGTGGGAGAGAACTGGTGTGGTGTGGGAGAGAACTGGTGTGGTGTGGGAGAGAACTGGTGTGGTGTGGGAGAGAACTGGTGTGGTGTGGGAGACAACTGGTGTGGTGTGGGAGAGAACTGGTGTGTGTGGGAGAGAACTGGTGTGGTGTGGGAGAGAACTGGTGTGGTGTGGGAGAGAACTGGTGTGGTGTGGGAGAGAATGTTGTGGTGTGGGAGAGAACTGGTGTGGTGTGGGAAGAGAACTGGTGTGGTGTGGGAGAGAACTGGTGTGGTGTGGGGAGAGAACTGGTGTGGTGTGGGAGAGAACTGGTGTGGTGTGGGAGAGAACTGGTGTCATCTTTTGGGGGGAAAGGCCGGAGAATGGGCCAAGAAGGCAGAAAATAGACAAGGAAGAGGAGATGACAGGAAGGATAGAAAAGAGGAAATTCCTAGCACAGAATTTTCACAGAAGGTGGAGATGCTATTTATACTGACAGGCCCCCCAGCATCCCCACAGGGGAGCGATGTGAATAAAAAGTAAGATTTAGATAGATATAGATATAGATAGATAGATATATAGATATATATGCATGCATGCCACCATTTGCTTAAATCATCACTCCTCCTCCTCCTCCTCTCTCTCTACTCTCTGAAACAATTCTCAAATCCATATCAATGTCATAATCGGTGCAGCTAGTTAACATGATTTGCCAGCATCTTGCAACATAGTGGGAAAAGAAAAGAGGAAGGGTGGAAGGTGATGGGAGGGCGTTCGTTTACAGAGCATGCCAATATTCAAATGTGCACGCGCGCGCATTCCTGCCAGCCTCCCTCCCCCATCCCCCCTACCGTGTGTATACAGGCATATACAGGCAAAAGTACACAGACAGAAAGGCAGAAACAACATCCAACATTCCCATAATATATACACCGTAACTGCAGAAACAACATCCAGCTTTCCCATAATATATACACCGTAACTGCAGAAACAACATCCAGCTTTCCCATAATATATACACCGTTACTGCAGAAACAACATCCAGCATTCCCATAATATATACACCGTTACTGCAGAAACAACATCCAGCTTTCCCATAATATATACACCGTTACTGCAGAAACAACATCCAGCATTCCCATAATATATACACCGTTACTGCAGAAACAACATCCAGCATTCCCATAATATAACTATACACCGTTACTGCAGAAACAACATCCAGCATTCCCATAATATAATTATACACCGTTACTGGCAGCTTGTTGCTTAGCCAAAAACAAACCAACCCCCTATCCCCCCTAAACTGGCCAAGCAGCTTGCACTTGTCAACCCAAACATCTTCTCTCCTGATATACATCATCAGTTCAGGGCGTCCCACGAGTGACGGGCGCGGTAATAAGATTACCTCCCTTGCGAGCACAGACTGAGCGTGACATGGTGTTTCTAAATCGGGAGACACCAGCCAATAGCGCGAGGTTGTTTCCTTGGGAGGTGCTCTAGAATTGTCCACAGCATAATTACACTCCGCCAACAGCACAAAGTGTAGAGTTTGTGCAATGTTGACTTGGAAAGAGCGTAGTTCTCTCCATCACGCTTCCTGGCTGGAAAGTTGGAGAGAGAGCTGGGAGGAAACGTTTCTGTTACACGTGACAGATTCTACTTACAATCTGTTATTGACCATTCACATGTGAAGGAAACCTCTTCAGGACTGAACTGTTCTCAGTTTATGCTCTTCCTCGGCTAGAGCAGCTAGGGTTCATCAATAGCCAGATTGCTTTTTGTGTGTGTACACCACGAAGGTAGCTACATTCTGACTTCTGGGATGCTTCCATTTAAGACTTTTTGTGCTTGATTCTCTTGGGATTCCTTCGGATGAGACTATAAACTAAGGCCCCGTGTTCGAACACATGCAGAACATCTTGCGCACACGTTAAATCCTGTTCCGCTTTTCGGAAGAGTAGGCCATTGTGTGCCAGTGGAAACAGACGACAAAATTTACAAAACCGCATACACACGGGGACTGATTGTAAAAAAGCACATGAGTGCTTTTACAAAACCGCATACACACGGGGACTGATTGTAAAAAAGCACATGAGTGCTTATTCCATTATCCTCGATATAAAAAAATAAATGAATGAATGGGGAAAAACCATCTTCACTTCGCATACAAGATTTAAATGAAAAACCTGTCATCATGTCGACGTGTCTCATTTAACGCTGGGTGGTGAACTTGGTACCTGGCAAGCAGGAGGAAGAACAGTAGGGTTGACAAGTACACGCTAAAAACAGCATAGGAATAAACCGCCAGCTAGCTCTTTTCAGACAGGGACAAAAAGCCACATACTACGTAAACTGGGAAAAAAACCAACCTAACCCTCTCCAAGAACGTGTGCGCACACACATATAAACTGCCTCATGAGATTTTTTTTTAGCCCGAAGCAGACAACAACAATAATGATCTCTCCCCCCCCCCCCCCCCCCCCCCTTCTTTTCCAAAAAAAAAGATTTTGTAAAACGTGCCAGGGAATGAGAATGGAGGACTACACAAGCAAGCAAGCAAGCAATCAGACAGGCAGTACTAGGCAGGCAGGCAAGTAGACGTTGTGTTGCTTACACACACACACCCATGTTAACACTGAACGGTCTCGCGGTTTTGTCCCAAACCGGCCCTATGCACAACATGCTGAAGATATTTCTCCGGCAAACCCGCCTCCCTGCAAGAAAAGTGTCAGTGGACTTGTCACCTTTTGCTTTGGAAGTGACGGACAGCCAACACACACACACACACACACTGCACACACACACCACACACATACACACACACACACACACACACACACACTGCACACACACACACACACACACACACACACACTCTGCACACACACACACACACACACACAACTCTGCACACACACACACACACACACCACGCTGCACACACACACACACACACACACACACACACACACACACACACACAACACATGCTGCACACACACAACACACACACTGCACACACCACACACTCAGGGGGGGGGGGGGGGGGGGGGGGGGGGGGGGGTGTGCACAGACAGCTAGCTACAGCCGAGTGGGTAACACCGTGCGACTTCAATCCCACGCGTCTACAAAGGCATGGGGTTTGAACCTCAGTGGCGTCTGGTGAAATGAAAGGTGGGGCGATTTTTTTTTAACGATCTCCCAGGTCAAGATCCAAGTGCAGACCTGCCAGTGCCTTCATTCCCTTCATGTCTACACACATGCAGGAGCTCAACTATGCACTGTTAAATATCCCTGTCGTTCATGTCGGCAGTTCTGTGGGTGATGGAAACGCCAACACACTCTGCAGGCATCCCCTAAGTCGGAATGCGGCTACCTTCGAGATGAGCGAAAACGGTTGCATACGCAAAAATCTCACCATTGGTGATCCTCACAGATCTAGCTGAGGATCCACACAAAAAAGGGAAGGGGGGGGGGGAGGTGAGTGAGGGGAGGGTAGGGGAAGGGGGGGAGGGACAGGGAATACACAGCCCGTATTTATGACACTCCATTGTTCTGACAACAGATCATTTTAGAAACACACACAGGCTATAGAATATTAGTACAAAAGTAATATGATAATAATAATAATAATAATAATAATAATATAATAGTAATAATAATAATAATAATAATAATAGTAATATAATATTATTGATACATTTTCTGCAGAAAAGGTTTTTAAAAAAAATTTTAAACAACCAGTAAACCTTAAAACTTTTCTCTCTTTGACCAGAAAAGTTTCGGAATTTCGAATTGTGAATTTTTAAAAGGTTTTGTTTGTCCCCAGCGCCTGGGCAATAATCTGAAGCAAACAAACCATTGAATCTTCTTGATTCAAACAAAACTTATTCAAGATGAGTGTCACAAAAATACAAGCATATCTTGGCAGGACAGCAAGGAAACTTATGATGGTCTTGTCATGATTCACATACACACTTTGGGACGGATGACTTTGCATTGCAACAGATGACTCCCCCTCCCCCCCTCTCTCTCTCTCTCTATCTCTCTCACACACACACACACACACACACAACACACACACACACACACACACACACACACACACACACACACACATACACACATACACACACACGAGTACATGTGGTTTTGCAACAGTGAATCAATAACTGGCTTAGGTAATGCTGATGTTTGGGTGACATTTTATCTCGTAATGTGTGCTTGCTAATGTTGCTAATGTTGCTATTTGTGCTAATGTTGCTGATGTTGCTGATGTTAATCTGTTGCTACTGCGTTACGACGTCTTTCTTGTGATTTCTGTTTACCGTTTTTACGCGTGGCTTGAAACCCATGTGAATTTTTCTGTTTGTGAGGTAATCGAGTGTTTTGAATTTGAATTTGAACTTTACACAAATAAACACACACACACACACACACCTCCACTCCCACCCCTCCACACACAAACCCTCCACCCCCCTCCACACACACACATACACACACACACCTCTCCACTCCCCCCTCCACACACACAAACCCCCCCCTCCCCCCCCCCCCACCCCACACACACCCATCACCACACACACACACACTTTGTTTGGTTTGGTTTGGTTTTTCTTTGTTGCTTGTTTGTTTGTATTATGATGGATTTTTTTTCCTCAAGATTTTTGAATTATTTGAATTGTATGGTTTAATATTTTTCTGGGTTTTTGTTTTGTTTTAATTTCATATCATGCATATGTTAATGTCATTTCTGTTTGATTTGTATAGTTTACCATAAAATAGGTTATTTATTCTATGTCTACCATTATACTTATCTTTTTTCTCGCTTTTTTTTTCTTAGAAAGATGGCTGATGAAAAAAAAAGCAAATGCACTGCTTATTCAATGTACCATCTGAAAAAAAAGTTTGACTTTGACTTTCACACACACACACACAAACACACCCCCCCACACCCCACCACCCACCCCCCCCCCCCCCCCCCCCCCACCACACACACCCACAGACGGACGGATACCTCAGCTCGTTCAGCTTTTTACGCTTGACGTCATCCAGCCTGGCGCGGCGTGCACGCGCCTCCTCGTCCAGCTTGACGCCCTCCTCGAAGAAGGCGTTGCGCTCCGAGATGCGCTCCTGCTCCTTCTTGCGGATCTGGGCGCGTACGTCGTCCGCGTGCGTCAGACGCTTCTTGCGCACCTGCTCCTCCTCCTTCTTCTCCCGCTCCACCAGCTCCTTCTGCGCCCTGTCGCCCGCATAGATGGTGGAGTGTTTGATTGTGTGTGTTTGTGTGGTGAGTGAGAGCCGTGAATTAACAAGGATGTGTGTGTGTGTGTGTGTGTGTGTTTGTGTGGTGAGTGAGGGCCGTGAATTAACAAAGAGTATGTATGTTGTGTGTGTGTTTTGTGGTGTGTGTGTGTGTGTGTGTGTGTGTGTGTTTTGGTAAGTGAGGGCCGTGAATTAACAAAGATGTGTGTTTGTTTATACATGTGTGTGTTTGTTTGGTAAGTGAGGGCCGTGAATTAACAAAGATGTGTGTTTGTTTATACATGTGTGTGTTTGTTTGGTAAGTGAGGGCCGTGAATTAACAAAGATGTGTGTTTGTTTTACTGGTGTGTGTTTGTTTGGTAAGTGAGGGCCGTGAATTAACAAAGATTGTGTTTGTGTGTGTGTGTGTGTGTGTGTGTGTGTGTGTGTGTGTGTGTGTGTGTGTGTGTGTGTTTTGTGTGTGTGTGTGTTGTGTGTGGTGAGTGAGGCCGTGAATTAACAAAGATGTGTGTGTGTGTTTTGTGTGTGTTTGTGTG
Organism: Rapana venosa; assembly: GCA_028751875.1. Lineage (NCBI taxonomy): Eukaryota > Metazoa > Mollusca > Gastropoda > Neogastropoda > Muricidae > Rapana > Rapana venosa. Next base: position 39,142,060 of record CM054154.1, read on the forward strand.
TGGCCGTGTTCGTGTGTGTTTGTGTGTGTGTTGTGTGGGTGTGTGTGTGTGTGTTTGTGATGTGTGTGTTTGGTGTAGTGAGGGCCGTGAATTAACAAAGATGTTGTGTTTAGTGTGTGTGTGTGTGTGTGTGTGTGTGTGTGTGTGTGTGTGTGTGTGTGTTGTTTGGTGTTGTGTTGGTAGTGAGGGCCGTGAATTAACAAAGATGTGTGTGTGTGTTGTGTGGTGTGTGTGTGTGTGTGTTTGTGTGTGTTGTTGTGTGTTTGTGAGTGTAGTGGGGACCGTGAATTAACAAAGATGTGTGTGTGTGTGTGTGTGTGTGTGTGTGTGTGTGTGTGTGTGTGTGTGTGTGTGTGTTGTTTGGTAAGTGAGGGCCGGAATTAACAAAGATGTGTGTGTGTGTGTTGTGTGTGTGTGTGTGTGGTGGTGATGACGTGATAACAAAGATGTGTGTGTGTGTGTGGTGTGTGTGTGTGTGTGTGTGTGTGTGTGTGTGTTGTTTGGTAAGTGAGGACCGAGAATTAAACAAAGATGTGTGTCGTGTGTGTGTTTGGTAGACCGAGCCCACAGGAAATTAATCAAATGTGTTGTTTGTTTGGTGAGACCAGGAATTAACAAAGACTGTCGCTGTTGATTGTTTGATCCACTGACCCAACCAGCCCAAGAACACAAAACAGCCCACCACTCTCCCACCAGGCTACCAGCCCACCAAACAACACCACCCAATCCACTCACCCACCACCCAACACAACCAACCCACCAGCCCACCCCATCACCCCAACCTCAACCCACCGCCAACCAACCCCATCCACCCCAACCCCCACCACCCCAACCACCACACCACCCCAACCCCCCAACACCACCACCCCAACCACCACCACCCCATCCACCCCACCCCCACCACCCCCCACCCACCCCTCCCCACCCCCACCTCCCCCAATCCACCCACTACCCCAACCCACCACCCCTCACCACCCCTACCACCCCACACCCCCTCTCACCCCACCCCCCCACCCACCCCTACCCTCCCTCCCACCCCCATCCACCCACACCACCTCCACCACCTCCACCCCACACCCCACCCCCCACCCCACCTCCACCACCACCACCACCCCCCCACCCACCCCAACCTCCCCACCACCCCTCACCCCACCTCCCCCCCCCACCCACACCACTCCCCCACCACCCCCTCCACACCACCACCCCACCACCCCCCACCACCACCACCCACCATCCTCCCACCCTTCCCCACCACCTCACCACCCCCACCCCATCACCACCCCACCCCCACCACCACCCCACACCACCCACCCACCCCCCCACCCCCACCCCTCCCACCCTCCCCACCACCACCCACACCACCAACTCCACCCCCCACCACCCACACCCCACCACCCCACCACCCACCCTCCACACACCACCACCCACCACCCCCCACCCCCACCACACACCCACCCAACCCCCCCACCCCACCACAACCCACCCACACCCCCCACAACCCCACCCAACAACCCCACCCCACCACCACCACCCACCCCCACACCCACCCCCCACCCACCCACCACCCACCCCACCCACACACCCACCCCCCACCACCCACTCCCTCACCCCACCCCCCCCACCCACACCACCCTCCTCCCACCCTCCACCCACTCCACTCCCCACTCACCTGAGCACGCGCTCAAACTCCTGTCGTTCTCGCTGGGCCTGCACGGCCAGGTAGTGTTCCTTCTGCATCATCTGCTGGTGGCGGGCCTGCTCCAGCATGGCTTCTGTCTCCGCCTTTTTGTGCGCCTCTGCCGCCTCCTTCGCGCGCCAGTCGCGTTCCGCTTGCTCCTGCGCGCGCTTGGCGCGTAGCGCGTCGCGTTCGGCTTGCTCGTCGCGGGCGCGTTCTTGCAGGGCGCGGAGGCGCGCCGTCTCTTTCTCCTTCTCGATGCGGATCTTCTCCTGCTCGCGTTCGTAGGCTGCCTCTCTTTCCTGGTGGTGGTGGGTGGTGGTGTTTCATTATTGAGTTATTTTATTATATATATATTATATGTTATATATATTTATTTTTATTATTTATATATTTATTTATATTATTTATATATTTTATTATATTATTTATTTATTTTATTTTTTTTAAAAAGGGGTAAAGGAGTCCCATAACCTTTAAGGTCGTAGGGGAGCGAGGCGTCAGAGACCTCACTTCTCTAGGGGTTCAACATATTGAGGGCAGTGGCGCCCATCTCCTCTCCCTCGCTGCTTTACCTTCCCTGACCCTAAAAGAGGGCAGGTACCCATTTACAGCTGGGTGAACTGGGGGAACTGTACTGAAGCCAAGGCATGGCGCAAACGGTCACCCATCCAACTGGTAACCACGCTCGATACTGCTTAACTTGGCTGGGGGAAAGCGAGTGCTCCGACCACTGAGCTATCCCGTCCCTTATTTTATTTATATCACTTTAAGTCCTTCGGATGAGACTATAAACCGAGGCCCCGTGTTCGAACGCATGCAGAACATCTTGCGCACACGTTAAATCCTGTTCCGCTTTTCGGAAGAGTAGGCCATTGTGTGCCGGTGGGAACAGATCACAAAATTTACAAAACCGCATACACACGGGGACTGGATGTAAAAAAGCACATGAATGCTTATTCCATTATCCTCGATATAAAAGAATAAATAAATAAATAAACAAAATAAAAGTCACGTCAGATTTCTCGGCGTGAAATTCGGGCTGCTCTTCCCCAGGGAGAGTACATCGCCACAAGAGCAGCGCCACCCTTTTTTTTTCCTGTCTACAATTGCATGTTTCCCTATCAGAGTGGCTTTTTACTACAGAATTTTGCCAGGGACAACTCTCTTGTTCCCGTGGGTTCTTTTACGTGTGCTAAATAATTTTTGTGTAACACACGGGACCTCGGTTTATCTATCGTCTCATCCGAAAGACTAGCGCCCAGACCACCACTCATGGTCTAGTGGATAAGGAAAAAGTTTCGGGTCCAAACAGGATTCGACCCACCGCACACTTCCCACCCGGACTTTTCGCTTTCTAGACAGGCGCGTTACCTCTAGACCACCGATCCACCGATACGATGCTCATTGGAATCTTCATTGGAATGTTATCTTAAAACTGCTGGTTCTTACTGTTTTGTATACTTTGTTTACTGGGAAGGTTGTTTTGGCATTGGTGTGTGTGTGTGTGTGTGAGTGTGTGTGTCTAATTGTTGCTGTTTAGGTTTAGTTTCAGTTCTTCCGTTTTGATGTGTAGTGTGGTGTGTATGTGCGTGCGTGCGTGCGTGAGTGTGTGTGTGTGTGTTTGGGGTGTGTGTGTGTGTGTAGTTGTGGAGGAGGGGGGGGGTGGTATGTAGTTTTTTTTTACTTTTTTTCTTTTCTTTCTTTCTTGCTTTTTTTCTGGGGTTTTTTTTGGTGAGAGCATTGTGAAAAAGAAGTCCTGTGCTTATCCATTTATTCTCAAAAAACATTTCGAGTTCGAGTTCCTGGTGACCGAGGGAGGGGGGAGGGGGGGACGGGCAGGGAAAGGAATAGGTTGCAGGGGGTGGGGGGGGGGGGGGGGGGGCAATATCTATTATTTAAAAAAGTCATGGGTGGCGCTGCTCTTATGGCGAGATGCGCTCCATCTACTAAGGAGGGTGAGCAGCCCGAATTTTGGGCAGAGAAATCTGCCGTGACTTAAAAGTGGTATTGATGAAACAGATGGATTGAAATTACAAGACAAAATAATAATAATGTATGGAATTTATATAGCGCTGAATCTTGTAAAGCTACAAATCAAAGCGCTTTTTTTTTTAATGCGTGTGTATGCGGTTTTTTTAATTAGGGCAGGGTTGGGTAGAGGGAGGGAGGTGGTGAATGATTGGGGGGGGGGGAGGGAGGGAGAGAGAGGGAGGGAGGGAAGGAGAGAGAGGGAGGGGGAAGTGAAAGGGAGGGGAGTGAGAGAGACAGGAGAGGGGGAATGAGAGGGAGGAGGAGTGGGAGAGAGAAGTAGTGAGAGAGAAAGGGAGACGAGAGAGATAGGGTGGGAGAAAGGGGGGGAGGAGAGAGAAGGAATGAGAGAGGAAACAGGAATGAGGGAGAGAGAGAGGGGAGTGAGAGAGAGAGAGAGAGAGAGAGAGAGAGAGAGAGAGAGAGAGGAGAGAGAGAGAGAGAGAGAGAAGAAGGGGGAGTCGGGGGAGGGAAAGCAAGAGGTGGAGTGAGAGAGAGAGAGAGGGGGGGGGGTGTGAGAGAGAAAGAGGGGAGTGGGAAAGAGGGGAAATGGGAGAGAGAGGGGGAGGGAGTGACAGAGAGAGAGGGAGGAGTGAGAAAGAGGGGAGAGGAAGTGAGGGAGAGAGAGAAGGGGGAAAAGAGTGAGCAAGAGAGGCAGAGAGAGAAAGAGAAAGAGAAGAGAGAGAGAGAGAGAGAGAGAGAGAGAGAGAGAGAGAGAGAGAGAGAGAGAGAGAGAGAGAGAGAGATTGACAGACAGGCAGGCAGACAGATAGACAGATAGACAGAGACGCAGAAAGAGAAACAGAAAGACTGAGAAAAAAACCCTTGTGGTCCCATGCAAATCCCTTTATCCTTCCCTTTACCCTGACCGCATCATCATAACCCCAAGCTTCTGCATACAGAGTAGAACTACACCACCACCACCACCACCACCACACAACAACAACGACGACGACGACGACGACGCACAACAACAACAACAACAACAACAACAACAACAACAACAACAACATTATTATCATCATCATCAACAACAACACCACAACCACCACCACCAACAACAACAACAAAAACATCATGATCGTCATCAACAACAACTCCAACAACAACACCACGACCACCACCACCACCACCACCACCAACAACGACGACACAACAACAACAACAACAACAACAACAACAACAACAACACAACAACAACAACAACAACATTATTATCATCATCATCAACAACAACACCACAACCACCACCAACAACAACAACAACAAAAACATCATGATCGTCATCAACAACAACTCCAACACCACCACCACCACCACCAACAACAACAACAACTACAAAACAACAACAACAACAACATTACTATTATCATCATCATCAACAACACCACAACCACCACCACAACCAACAATAAAAACATCATGATCGTCATCAACAACTCCAACAACAACACCACCACCAACACCAACACCACCAACAACAAACCACCACAACCACAACCACCACACCACCAAACCACCACCACCACCAACCAACCACCACCACACCCAACCACACCACCAACCAACACCCCAACACACACCACCACAACCACCACCACCACCACACCAACACCACCAACCACCACCACCAACACCACCAACCACCACCACCAACACCACCAACCACCACCACCACACCACCACCACCACAACCATCACAACCACCACCACCACCACCAACACCACCAACCACAACACCACCACCACACCAACACACCACACCACCACCACCAATCACCAACACCAACACCAACACCAACCACCACCAACCACCAGAACAACAGCAAGACTTGACACAGCGGCTGTTGCTGCTGCTGCTGTCATCCAGTCCCCTAGCTCACTCACGGCCTTCTTTCTCTGGAAGTCCAGCACTTTCTCCTCCTCCGCACGCTCCTGCTCCTTCCTCAGATCCTTGCGACGCAGGATGTCTCTGTTGGCCTTGTTCAGCTCCTCCTGCTCGGACGCACCACACACGCACGAAACGCATCACCATCACACACACACGCACCACACACACCCCACACACACACACACACACAACAAGATGGCTTGATGAAGAAGAAGAAAAAAAAGCAAATACATCGCTTATTCAATCTGGAAATAAAAATGTGACTTGACTGGACACACACAAAGCATCTTGTACTTTCTTTCTGTGTGTGTGTGCCCCCCCCTCCCTCTCTCTCTCACACACACACACACACACACACACACACACACACACACACACACACACACACACAAACACATAAACCACTATTTTCTACTTCTTTTCTCTGTGTGTACTCCACACAAAAACTATCTTCTACTTTTTCCTTTGTGTGTAGTCCACACACAAACTATCTTCTACTTTTTCCTTTGTGTACCCCACACACAAACTATCTTCTACTTTTTCCTTTGTCTGTACTCCACACACAAACCATCTTGTAGTAAAAAGGTAAAGGTGTCCCAAAACCTATGTGGTCGTAGGGGAGCGAGGCATCAGAGACCTCAGCTTCTCCAGGGGCCAGCATATTGAGGGCGGCGCCCATCTCCTCTCCCTCGCTGCTTTACCTTCCCTGACCCTAAAGAGGGCAGGTACCCATTTACAGCTGGGTGAACTGAGGGGAACTGTACTGAAGCCAAGGCGCACAAACGTCGCCCATCCAACTGGTAACCACGCTCGACGCTGCTTAACCTTAGCGAGTGCTCCGACCACTGAGAAACCCATCCCCCTTTCTTGTAGTACTTTTTTGTTTCTGTTTGTGTGTACTGCAAACACAAAGCATTTTGCAATTCCTTCCTTTGTGTGTGTGTGTACCGTACCCCACACACAAACCACCTTGTAGTACATCTTTTCTTTTTTCCTTTTTTTTTTAGGGCTTTGGTTTTTTTTATTGTTGTTGTTTTTTGTTCGTTGCCTTCAGCTCCCAAGGCTCAGCAATGGTGAGATCTCTGCATGTGCAACCTCCCCCCCCCACCCACCCTAACCCCCCCCCCCCCCACACACACACACATACATAGGCAGCCGCATTCCGATTTCAAGGATTGTGTCTAAACTTGACACCTGTGCACGTGCGGTTTCTTAAGATTTTGTGGTCGGTTCCTACCGGCACAAAACAGCCTACCTTTCTAAAAAGCGAAACGGGTTTTTAACGTGTGCACAAGATGTTCTGCATGCCAATGCACGTGGGGTCTCGGGTTTATAATCTCATCCAAAGGACTTTGACATACAGTTTGATTTCCTTGTCAAACTGGGAAGAAAGGGCAAGGATGGGAATGGAACCCAGAACTTCAGGGTTTACTTGTCAGGCAGGTGAAAGTCTTAACCGTCCTGCCACCTTCCTTCTTGTGTTGTACTTCTTTTATCTTCTTTATCTTCTTCTTCTGCTGCTGCTTCTTCTTCTTTCTTTTTTTTTTTTCTTCTTCTTCTTCTTCTTCTTCTCTTCTTCTGCTTCTTCTTCTGCTGCTTCTTCTTCTTCTTATGCTTTTGCTTCTTCCTCTTCTACTTCTTCTTCTTCCCCTTATTCTTTTTCTTCCCCTTCTTCTTCTTCTTCTTCTTCCCCTCTTCTTCTTCTTCTTCTTCTTCTTCCCCTTCTCTTTCTCCTTCATTCTTCATTAATCCGCAAACATCAACTAATTGTTCTTTCTGTCACATCAAGAGCGAAAAGTGCGTTACGCAGCCATTAAGCACCTGACAAGTCAGGCCCAGCGCATCCAACTTCGGTGGACTGGGAGAGAACTGTTATCTTCTAAGTCTTTCAGGGGAGGGGGGTTGGAGGCAGAAGAACAGAGACAGCACAGGCAGAGAACAGACAAGAGGAAGGTTATGGGATGCAAGAAAAAGGAACAAGGCAGAAACAAAGAGAGGGACAGAAAAGGCAGAGAACAGACAAGAGGAAGGTTACGAGGTGAAAGAAAAAGGAACAAGGCAGAAACAAAGAGAGGGACAGAAAAGGCAGAGAACAGACAAGAGGAAGGTTATGAGGTGAAAGAAAAAGGAACAAGGCAGAAACAAAGAGAGGGATAGAAAAGAGGGAATTCCTAGCACAGGATTTGCAGGAGTGGGGGGGTGCTATTTAAACTGGCGGGGCCCCGGCATGCCCACGGTGGCGGAATCTCGGGTACTGACCCTCAGGTTGGTCTGTTCGCTCTTCCTCTTCTCCACAGCAGCCTGGTCCTCCTCCATCAGCTTCTCGATGTACCTGCACACACCACACCTGCACTGACACTCCGTCCTTGCCTGAACACGGAGTATGGCTGCCTCCGTGTGCGTGTGTGTGTGTGTGTTGGTTTGTTGTTGTTGTGGTGTGTGTGTGTGAGTGTGTATGTCGTGGTGGTGGTGGTGTGGTGGTGGTGGTTGGTGTGTGTGTGTGTGTGTGTGTGTGTGTGTGTGTGTGTGTGTGTGTGTGTGTGTGTGGTGTGTGTGTGTGTCTGTGTCTGTGTTAAGGTGGTGGTGGTGGTGGCAGTGGTGGTAGTTAGTTAGTGTGTGTGTGTGTGTGTGTGTGTGTGTGTGTGTGTGTGTGTGTGTGTGTGTGTGTGTGTGTGTGTGTGGAAGGGGGGTTGTAAGGGCCGTACACATCTATTTTTGTGCCACTTAAAAGACAGAGGCAGAGATATACAGACACACACACACACACACACACACACACACACACACACACACACACACACACACACACAAACATACACACATGCATGCATGCATGCATGCACTCACTCACACACACACACACACCATTCCCCCAACAACCCCAACACCCACCCCAAACCCCCATCCACCCACTAACTCTCCACACCCTCCCCCCCCCCCCCCCCCCACCACCACCACCTTCTATACTAAACTAGCCTGTTCAATAAATGAATAAATAATGACTGTCTGTCTGTCACTCTGACCTTCTCTGCATCTGATAAATGAATTAAACCTGTCTGTCAGTGTGTCACTGTGCTGATATCTGCATCTGATTTTCTGATGATAATAATAAGTAAATAATGGCTGTCTGTCTTTCTGTCTGTCACTCTGATCACCACTGCATCTGAACATACTGATTAAAAAAAAAATGTCAGTCTGTCTTTCTGTCTGTCACTCTGATCAACTCTGCATCTGAGCATCTGAATAATGACTGTCAGTCTGTCTGTTTGTCTGTCACTCTGTATCTGAACGTCTGATAAGTGAATAACTGTCTGTCTGTCTGACACTCTCACCTCTGCATAAATAATGATTGCCTGTCTGTCTGTCAGTCTGTCTGTTAGTGTGCTGATCTCTGCATCTGAACATTTGATAAATGAATAATGCCTGTCTGTCTGTCTGTCTGTCTGTCTGTCTGTCTGTCGGTCTGTCTGTCTGTCTGTCTCTGTCTGCCTGTCTGTCTGTCTGTCTGTCAGTCTGTCTGTGTGCTGACCTCTACATATGCTAAACAATGTCTGTCTGTCTGTCTGTCTGCCTGTCTGCCTGCCTGTCTGGCTGTCTGTCTGTCAGTCTGTCTGTGTGCTGACCTCTGCATATGCTAAACAATGTCTGTCTGTCTGTCTGTCTGTCAGTGTGCTGACCTCTGCATATGCTAAACAATGTCTGTCTGTCTGTCTGTCTGTCTGCCTGCCTGTCTGTCTGCCTGTCTGCCTGCCTGTCTGTCTGCCTCTCTGCCCTCTGACCTCTGCATCTGGATGTTCTCCTGGTCCTTGCGCTCCAGCTCGAAGAGGCGCTCCTGCTCGTTCTCGTGGATCTGCTCCATCAGCTTGGCTGCGCCCATCAGCTGCTCGTCCTTCCGCTTCTTCTCGATCTCCTCCTGGATCTCTATGGCCGCCTGGCGGTCCACCTGCAGTCAGGTCAAGCCAGGTCAAGTCAGATCAAGTCATGTCAGGTCAGGTCATGTCAGGTCAGGTCAGGTCAGGTCAAAAACGCCGTCATCATCCCTCGAAGGGCAGTCACATGCGTTACAGTCGCCCCAAATTCCAGATTCCAGATTTAGTTCGCCTTTGACCCCTCTTTGTTCATTTGTTTGTTTGTTCTGTTATTTTCAGGATAATGGAATAAGCACTGGAGTACGGGTTTTTTTAAACATCCAATCCCCGTGTGTGTGCAGTTTTGTCAATTTTGTCGTCTGTTCCCACCGCGCACAATGGTCTACTCTTCTGAAAAGTGGAACAGGTTTTTTTTTAATATGCGCAATACGTTCTGCATGCGTTTGCACATGGGACCTCGGTTTATAGTCTCATTTGAAGGACTTTGGGGGAAAGTGAAGTCGGCACTAATGTTAACTCCTGGGAAAAAAATCCTCTTGAACAAGATTCGAACCCGGGTCAGCAGATCACAAGCGCACATCACTCTAACCACGGGGCTACCCTGTGCCCTCAAGGTTTAGTTCGCCTTTGACTCTTCTTGGGGCATGGAGTATTTCAGTCAACAAAATCAAATGTTACACACATTATTTGCAATAACAAAAATTACGTTGACAACACTGCGTGTGAGAGTAATAAAAATGTAGTCAACCTCTTCATCAATGTCATGTCTTGACTATAAAATGTGCTAAGTTGTGATCACGGTTTGTTTGGGTTTTTTGGTCAAAAAAGAACAACTTACAAAATGTGAACATAGCTTCTGGATACAGATATCACTGAGGTAGGACATTCTTCCGAAGTTCGGAAAACTTTGCACATTCCATGATAATAATAATGATAAAAATTTATAATAACAACAACAACAACAATGATGACAATGATGACCATGACGACAACACTACTACTACTACTACTACTGATGCTGATGCTGATGCTGATGATACTGCTGATGCTGATGCTGATGATGATGCTGATGATGCTGATGCTGATGATACTGATGATGCTGATGCTGAAGAAGAGACTGACCTCCATCATAGTGTCCAGTCTCTTCTCCTCATCCACCAGTTCCATGGAGATCTGCCCTTTCTCCAGAATCTGAGCGTCGCGGATGGCGTGACACTTGGCGTTCAGGATCATCTAGACATCACACATAGACAGACATAGATATACAGACAGACAGACAGACAGACAGACAGATAGATAGATTGATATACTTAATCTCACAACATGCACAACACAACACAGAGATCTCACCTCATAAGAGATGCTTCATCTCACAACACAGAGATCTCGACTCGTTAGATATACTTCATCTCACAGCACAACACAGAGATCTCACCTCATTAGAGATGCTTCATCTCACAACACAACACAACATAGAGATCTCACCTCGTTAGAGATACTTAATCTCAAAGCACAACAAACACAGAGATCTCACCTCATTAGAGATGCTTACTCTCACAACATAGAGATCCCACCTCATTAGAGATGCTTAATCTGACAACTTAGAGATTCAACTTGTTAGAGATACTTAATCTCACAAAACAACACAGAGATCTCACCTTATTAGATATACTTAATCTCACAACATGCACAAAACAACACAGAGATCTCACCTGGTTAGATATACTTAATCTCACAACATGCACAACACAACACAGAGATCTCACCTCACTGAGATGCTTGATCTCACAACACAACACGACCATAGATCTCACTTCACGTACAACACAGACAAGAGAGATCTCACCTTGTTGAGATGCTTGATCTCACAACACAACACGACCATAGATCTCACAACACAACACAGGCAAGAGAGATCTCACCTCGTTGAGACGCTTGATCTCACAACACAAAGATCTCACCTCGTTCAGATGCTTGATCTCACAACACAACACGACCATAGATCTCACAACAGGTACAACACAGCACAGAGAGAGAGAGATCTCACCTCGCTGAGATGCTTGATCTCACAACACAACACAGCACAACAGGTACAATGCAGCACAGACACAAAGATCTCACCTCGTTGAGATGCTTGATCTCACAACACAACACAACACAGCACAACAGGTACAACACAACACAGAGATCTCACCTCGTTGAGATGCTTGATCTCACAACACACAAAGAGATCTCACCTCGTTGAGACGCTTGATCTCACAACACAACACAGATATCTCACCTCGTTGAGATGTTTGATCTCACAACACACAGAGATCTCACCTCGTTGAGATGCTTGATCTCACACCACAAAGAGATCTCACCTCATTGAGACACTTGACCTCACAACACAGACAGAGAGATCTCACCTCATTGGGATGCTTGATCTCACAACACAAAGATCTCACCTCATTGAGATGCTTGACCTCACAACAGGTACAAAACAGCAGAGACACAAAGATTTCACCTTGTTGAGATGCTTGATCTCACATCACAGACAGAGAGATCTCACCTCGTTGAGATGCTTGATCTCACAACACACAGAGATCTCACCTCATTGAGATACTTGGCCTCACAACACACACAGATCTCACCTCATTGAGACGCTTGATCTCACCACAACACACAGAGATCTCACCTCGTTGAGACACTTGATCTCACAACACACAGAGATCTCACCTCGTTGAGATGCTTGATCTCACAACACAACACAGAGATCTCACCTCGTTGAGACGCTTGATCTCACAACACAACACAGAGATCTCACCTCGTTGAGACGCTTGATCTCACAACACAACACAGAGATCTCACCTCGTTGAGATGCTTGATCTCACAACACAACACACAGAGATCTCACCTCGTTGAGATGCTTGATCTCACAACACAACACAGAGATCTCACCTCGTTGAGATGCTTGATCTCACAACACAACACGACCATAGATCTCACAACAGGTACAACACAAGACAGAGAGATCTCACCTCGTTGAGACGCTTGATCTCACAACACACAAAGATCTCACCTCATTGAGATGCTTGATCTCACAACACAACACAACACAGCACAACAGGTACAATACAGCACAGACACAAAGAGATCTCACCTCGTTGAGACGCTTGATCTCACAACACAACACAGTCAGAGATCTCACCTTGTTGAGATGCTTGATCTCACAACACAACACGACCATAGATCTCACAACAGGTACAACACAACACAGAGATCTCACCTCGTTGAGATGCTTGATCTCACACAACACAACACAACACAGAGATCTCACCTCGGTGAGATGCTTGATCTCACAACACAACACACAGAGATCTCACCTCGTTGAGACGCTTGATCTCACAACACAACACAACACAGAGACCTCACCTCGTTCAGATGCTTGATCTCACAACACAACACGGAGATCTCACCTCGTTGAGACGCTTGATCTCACAACACAACACACGGAGATCTCACTTCGTTGAGATGCTTGATCTCACAACACAACACAGAGAGATCTCACCTCATTGAGACGCTTGATCTCACAACAACACACAGAGATCTCACCTTGTTGAGATGCTTGATCTCACAACACAACACAGCACAACAGGTACAATACAGCACAGACACACAGAGATCTCACCTCGTTGAGATGCTTGATCTCACAACAACAACACACAGAGACCTCACCTCGTTGAGACACTTGATCTCACAACACAACACAGAGACCTCACCTCGTTGTGATGCTTGATCTCACAACACAACACAACACAGAGATCTCACCTCGTTGAGATGCTTGATCTCACAACAACACACAGAGATCTCACCTCGTTGAGACGCTTGATCTCACAACACAACACACGGAGATCTCACTTCGTTGAGATGCTTGATCTCACAACACAACACAGAGAGATCTCACCTCATTGAGACGCTTGATCTCACAACACAACACGGAGAGACCTCACCTCATTGAGACGCTTGATCTCACAACACAACACAACACGGAGACCTCACCTCGTTGAGATGCTTGATCTCACAACACAACACAGAGACCTCACCTCATTGAGATGCTTGATCTCACAACACACGGAGACCTCACCTCGTTGAGACGCTTGATCTCACAACACACCACAACACGGAGATCTCACCTCGTTGAGATGCTTGATCTCACAGCACAACACACGGAGACCTCACCTCGTTGAGACGCTTGATCTCACAACACAACACAACACGGAGACCTCACCTCGTTGAGATGCTTGATCTCACACCACAACACGGAGATCTCACCTCGTTGAGATGCTTGATCTCACAACACAACACGGAGACCTCACTTCGTTGAGACGCTTGATCTCACAACACAACACAGGACAAGAGAGACCTCACCTCGTTGAGACACTTGATCTCACAACACAACACAGAGACCTCACCTCGCTGAGACGTTTGATCTCACAACACACCACAACACGGAGATCTCACCTCATTGAGATGCTTGATCTCACAACACACCACAGAGAGACCTCACCTCGTTGAGACGCTTGATCTCACAACACAACACAGAGATCTCACCTCATAGAGACGCTTGATCTCACAACACACAACACGGAGATCTCACCTCATTGAGATGCTTGATCTCACAACACACCACCACACAGAGACCTCACCTCGTTGAGATGCTTGATCTCACACCACCACACAGAGACCTCACCTCGTTGAGATGCTTGACCTCACAACACAACACAACACGGAGACCTCACCTCGTTGAGATGCTTGACCTCACAACACAACACGGAGAGATCTCACCTCATTGAGATGCTTGATTCACAACACACCACAGGACAAGAGAGACCTCACCTCGTTGAGACGCTTGATCTCACACCACAACACGGAGACCTCACTTCGTTGAGACGCTTGATCTCACAACACAACACAACACAACACAGAGAGACCTCACCTCGTTGAGATGCTTGATCTCACACCACAGGACAAGAGAGACCTCACCTCGTTGAGATGCTTGATCTCACAACACAACACAACACAGAGAGACCTCACCTCGTTGAGACGCTTGATCTCACAACACAACACAGAGAGACCTCACCTCGTTGAGATGCTTGACCTCACAACACACCACCAGAACACGGAGACCTCACCTCGTTGAGATGCTTGATCTCACAACACACCACCAGAACACGGAGACCTCACCTCGTTGAGATGCTTGATCTCACAACACACCACCAGAACACGGAGACCTCACCTCGTTGAGATGCTTGATCTCACAACACACCACCAGAACACGGAGACCTCACCTCGTTGAGATGCTTGATCTCACAACACAACACCACACAGAGACCTCACCTCATTGAGACACTTGATCTCACACCACAACACGGAGACCTCACTTCGTTGAGACGCTTGATCTCACAACACAACACAACACAGAGAGACCTCACCTCGTTGAGACGCTTGACCTCACAACACACCACCAGAACACGGAGACCTCACCTCGTTGAGACGCTTGATCTCACAACACACCACCAGAACACGGAGACCTCACCTCGTTGAGATGCTTGATCTCGTCCTCCTGCTCCAGGCGCATGGCGTTGGCTCGGGCCAGCAGGTGCTCGGCCTTCTCCTTGGCCTCCATCTCCAGGTCGCTCAGCGCGCTGTTCTTCTGCCGGGCCAGGTCCAGCTGCTTCATTTCGTTCTTCCGCCGCTGCGCAGCTTCCTGTACCCACAATGCACCACCTGGTCACTCGGCGGCAACACTTCCGCGCGGTGCGTTGAGTTGTCCCAGTGATCAGAGCGCTCGCTTACCCACCTTCCCCGCCCTTTTCCCAAGTTAAGTCTAAGTAGTGTTGCAGACAGTTTTACAAGGCACTGTCCAAGGAGGAAGAAGGAGAGGCAGACCAAGGGAAGGATAACATCAGCGAATGGACAGGCCTAGAACTCAACAAAACCCTGAGAAAGGCAGAACAGAGAGAGGAATGGAGGGAACTGGTTGTTGAGTCTTTGAGGGTGCCCCCACGGTCGTCAGACTACGGGACAGATAGATAGATAGATAGATAGATAGATAGATAGATAGATAGATAGATAGATAGATAGATAGATAGATAGATAGATAGATAGATAGATAGATAGATAGTGTTGAGCGTGGTTACTAAAGTGGATGGGTGACTGTTTGCGTGCCTTGGCTTCAGTACAGTTTACCTGGCTGTCCGTGGGTACCTGCCCTCTTACGCACACATTAAAATCTGTTCCATTTTTTGGAAGAGTAGGCCATTGTGTGCCGGTGGTAACAGATGACAAAAATTTACACAACTGCATACACATGGAGGGTAGATGTAAAAAAAACTATTCCATTATACTTTAAATAAAAGCATACACACACACACTCAAATATTTCTTTTTTTACCCTCGGCTTTTAAACCATGTTATTTGTTTCTTTCGTTCTCACAGAACAGTCTTTTCCCTACATGTAGGGAACTCTTCTTAGGCGGCTGAACGTCTTAACCATCCTGCCACCTTCCTTCTTACCATCTTATATCACGTCTGAAGAAATACACACACAAAAAAGTAGCCCACATTCAAAATCAAACACTTTCTCATCTCAAAACAGAGAAAATCACAAAGGTTACGACCAAAAGGTCAACCATCAAAGGATAAAAAAAATTAAATTTTTTGTTTTATTTGTTTTTCTTTTTTTTTGTTTCTCGGTTTAAGTTCCGAGACTCACCAACGCTGAGATTTTGTGTATGCGACCGTTTTTACCCAGCATTAAGGTAACCACATTCCGACTTCGGGTGAAGAATAAAATAATCAAACATGTCATCAACAGAGCTGACAGCACCAATACCAAATCAACGCATTTTGTCCCCTGTGCAAACGAACAATGCATACATGCCTGTACAAGTTTAGTCCAAGTCGCTATGAAACCTTTCAACTTTTTTTTAATAAGGGAAAAGAATAAGCACATGTGATCGCTTTTTTTTTTTTTACATCTAGTCCCTCAGTCAAAAAATAAATTGATGATTAAAAAAAAGCAAAACAACAAAGACCTGAAAGGAAAATCAGTTACATGGTAGTAATGTCAATACAATCATGAGAATATAGCCATCAATTTGACCACGTCCTCTCCCCCCCCTCCCCCCCCCCCCCCCCCCCCCTCCTAAATGAAAGATAAAAAAGCAAAGCAAATAACAAAGATCTGAAAGGAACACCAGTTACACACGAGTAATATCAATAAAATAACAGAATATTGCAATCAACCCCCCCCCTCCCCCACCCCCAACAACCAATCCCCCCTCCAAAAAAAAGAAAAAAGAAAGAGAGATTGATATACAGAATTTCTCTATTTGTGTGATCATCAAGTATTTGAATTGTGAACTGTGATCTAAATCAAACAGAGAAGGAGAGGAGACAGCATCAGACTACACACACAGACACACACACACAACTGAAACACAAACTCACACACACAAATGCACAAACACACACACACACTGACACACATACACTACTGAAACACAAACTCACACACACAAATGCACAAACACACACACACACAACACTAACACACACTCATTAACTCACACACACACACTCACTCACACACACACACACACACACACACACACACACTCACTCACACACACACACACACTCACTCACTCACTCACTCACACACTCACCAAGGCCGCTTCTTTCTCTCTTTTCAGCTGCTCAATCTCGGCCTCCTTCTCCTCCTTCGTCTTCACGCGCGAAGCCTGCATGATGCGCATGAACTGGTCGCGTGGCAGGATGATGGACTGGCCGGAGGGGTCGTCTGAGGGCACACTGCGTGTACGACAAAACCCCACAACGGCACAACTTTATCACAGCGGTCAGTCAGTCTCCCCCACTCTCAGCTCCTCTCAGCTTGCTATCCATCCCATCCCAGCTGGTGCTGATTACAGCAGAAACTGACTTCCAAGTCAAAATGATCTTTATTGAGGGTAAAAGATTAAGTTAACACTACTGGTTTTTTCCACCCTGCCCTCACGGAAAGAAATGAAGAAAACTGAACTATAAAAGCACAAGAACTTTTAGCACTGTTATGTTGCTGCATCCTCTTATCTCTGTAACTGTCTTCACCTGTACACTTCGACACGTTCCCTTCGTTCAGCTGCAGATACGTGGTGCTTTCAAACACCCAGATTCAAACAAACCACTGTTGGCCGTCACTCTTTCTCTGTTTCTGGTCCATCCACATGGAACAACCTCCCTCTTCCACTTCGCCAAAAGCCTTCATTTGATTCTTTCACATCTAGCCTCAAAACGCATTTATACTCTGCTTGAGATCTTCCCCTGTTATCTGTTCCTACTTTTCAATAGCTACCTTCACCTCCACCACCCCCACCTAAGTGTGTTGTGTGTTTGTGTGTATAAATTTGATATTTGTTTATTTTGATATTTGAGGACGGTTGCATGTGTGTGAATGATTTACTTACAAGATTCAGCCCTATTTAAATCCCATACATTATTATTTGTGATAATTCACCCCAGCTATCTATCGAGTTACTCTCACGAATCTGCAGAGGGAGCAACAATGGAGAAACAAAACCAAACACACCATTCCCAATATTGCCTGTCCTGGTCTCAGTCTCTGATTTCTTCTTCTTCCTCTCCTTGGGCGTTCCCCAGCTTAACACGCTGGGGGTCACCCAAAAACCAGACTCTTCCTAGCAGGGGGCAGGATACTAGTGAGCAGAGCGCTGCACTTGGGATCTAGGGGCCAGCAAGGCCCCTGTTTGAGAGGGATTTTTCACCTTTAAGTCTCACTTCACTTCTCCAAAAGTCTTTTGGATGAGGCTATAAATCAAGGCCCCTTGTGCAAATGCACGCAGAACATCTTGCACGCATGTTAAAACCTTTCGGAAGTGTAGGCTTTTTTGTGCCAGTAAGAATGGATGATAAACATGCTTGGTTGGGTCTCTCTGTCTCATTTCATTGGGGTAGCCTTGTGGTTAGAATATTGCACATGCAATCTGACAACCCGGGTTCAAATCCCATTCAAGGGAGTTTTTTCCCTGGAGTTAACAT
Source organism: Rapana venosa (assembly GCA_028751875.1). Lineage (NCBI taxonomy): Eukaryota > Metazoa > Mollusca > Gastropoda > Neogastropoda > Muricidae > Rapana > Rapana venosa. The sequence continues at coordinate 39,160,628 of CM054154.1, forward strand.
CAGTGCAGACTCCACTCTCCCCAAAAGTCCTTTGGATGAGACTATAAACAGAGGGCCCATGTGCAAATGTATGCAGAACATCTTGTGCACACGTTAAATCCTGTTCTGCTTTTTTGAAAGAGTAGGCCATTATGTGCTAGTAGGAACAGATGACATAATTTACAAAAACCACATACACACAGGGACTGGATGGTAAAAAGCGCATGAGTGCTTATTCCATTATCCTTGATATAAAAGAATCAATAAATAGATAAATCTACTTATTCCCCAAATCTCTCTCTCTTAACTTTTAAACAAAATTTCTTTCTTTTTCTTTCTTAACTTTATTGTTCTTTTCTGTTCTGTCTTTTTGCCCCTTTTTTCTTATTTTTTGGTCTATTCATCTCTCTCTTCTCTCCTCTCCTCTCCTCTCCCCTCCTCTCCTTTCACCATGCTTCGCCTCACCTCGCCCCTCTATTTTAGTCTATCTAAATTGTTTAAATGTAATCAATATATCTGTTTTGATAATAGTGTTTATTGAACACATATTCATCTCTTTTTTCAAAATAATTATGATGATGTATCTTTTTGACATTAATGTTCAGGTCAATTGGGGATTGTGTGTTTGTTGATTACACATTTATCTCATTCTTTATATCATAGGTTAAACTTTTGTTGTCATTGTAGTTGGGGATATGTTTTGTTTTATTGTGTGTGCGTGTGCAATTTGTTGATAGTCCCTAATCAGGGCAAGGGCCAGATGAAAAAAAGCATATGAATACTTACTTTGTAACCTTGGAAAATAAAGATCATTCATTCATTCATTCATTTTATCCATCCATCTACCTCCTATATATCCATCTACTTTTCTTTCTTTCCTTCCTTCCTTTATTTCTTTCCCTTTCCATTCTTCGTTACCACACCACCCCCTCATTTTCCTGCTCTGTGTGTGTGTGTGTGTGTGTGTGTGTGTGTGTGTGTGTGTGTGTGTGTGTGTGTGTGTGTGTGTGTGTGTGTGTGTGTGTGCGAGTGTGTGTGTCTGTGTCTGTGTCTGTGTGTGTGTGTGTGTGTGTGTGTGTGTGTCTGTGTCTGTGTGTGTGTCTGTGTCTGTGTGTGTCTGTGTCTGTGAGTGTGTGTGTCTGTGTCTGTGTGTGTCTGCGTGTGATTCACTCACATCAGATTGCGGATCAGGTCCTTGGTGATGACCTGCACGGTTTCTTTGTTCAGTTTGCCGCTGCGGTTGTTCCTCTTTCGCTGATGCGCTTCCCGTTCGATGGGCGCCCCCTGGCTGCCCCACCTCTCCTGCAGCAGCTCCTGCCTCATCTTCTCCGTGTTGGACTGTCCGAACAGAGCCTCGTCCACCTGCGAGGTGTAGTTGACGGTGCGGTACTGCCGCGTCTTGCCACGCCGCGACCCGCTGGAAGCCGAGCTCCCGGGCACGGAAATGGCACTCCCAGGCTGTGGGGGAGAAAGGGGTAAGTTGGGAGAGCTGCACAGTCACGCTAGCAGCAAGAACAGCGAGTCAAATGATGGCGAGAATTTCTCCACAAACTGTGATAAGATGAAGAGGGGGGCGGGGGGGTGATAGTACTGATCAATATCAGCTGCAACAGACGCTATAGCTGAGTGGTTAAGACTGACTTTAATCCCTCGAGGGTACATAAGTCGTGGGTTTGAATCTCGGCGTTGGCATCTGGTGAATTAAGGGTGGGGATTTTTTTACCATCTCCCAGCTCAACTTTTAAGTGCAGACCTGCCAGTGCTTTTATCACAGCGCGCAAATCCAACATCACTCAGTCAAGAGTGTTAAATTTAGCGCACCCCTTCCTTTTACTAAGTTCAAGTGTGGCCAGGTCCTGCTGTAATTAGCACCAGCTGGGATGGCTGGGCTGGGCTGGGATGGGATGGATAGCAGCTGAGAGTAGCACAAAGTGGGGAGACACTGACAGCTGTGTTATCCCCTTTGTGTATATACACACATGCAGAAGATCAAATATGTAAATTAAAGATCCTGTTATTTATGTCAGCATTCGGTGGGTTACGGAAACACAAGCATACCCAGCATAGATCCCTGAATTCAGAATGCAACTACCTTCATGGTGGACAAAAACAGCTACATATGCAAAATCTCACCATTGGTGATTCTCAGATGCCATATATAGGTACGTATTATATATACATAGATTCATGTACACACACACACATTTTAACACCTGTTCCACTTTTCAAAAGATGTGGCCATTGTGTGCCAGTGAGAACAGATGAAAAAACTAACAAAACTGCATGCACAGAGGGACTGAATGTAAAAATAGCACATGAGTGAATATTCCTATATCCTCGGGGGGGAAAAATTTCATTTATATATATTTTATGAATTTTGGTGAAAAGAAATGGTGGATTACTTGATGGGTAAGGGTAGGACCCTTTATCAGTGCTCTGTAGACAAACATGTCAGCAAAACATAAATTCTGTGAAGGCTGTGCACCATGCTCTGAGATGGGGCAACACCATTAGCTCCTCAGGGCTTTACACACTGAAGTATGGTTGGGATACAAGAAATTTACAGGCACAGTTATACAGTACCACCAACCCAGACAACACAACTCTTCCTCACAGCCTAAGTCCATGCCAACTCTGTTGTATTTGTTGAATGGTTGGAATAAAACTTTTGGTCAATTATTAAAAGGGACGTTTTAGATTTGTCTTTTTTCTTCTTGTTGTTTGTTTGATTTGGTGTAGTAGTCCCCACCTGGCTATGGCAGGTACACACACTGCATGGATCTTCTGGCTGTGGTTGAGGTGAGTTTTATTTTAGGGCCATGTTAATATATCATTATCACATGAAGTACCTTCAACAGTTCAAGTACTAACCTTACAAGTTAAGATGTGTCGTATGTTTTAACATTATTACTTTTGGTTAAATCATTCTTCATTAGACAACACCAATAAAAATTTTAAAAAGCACAAAATTGAATTTCACGATCTACAAATGGCCGTAACTACCATAACATTGCAGTAAGCCTAACTGAAAATGTTAAATGGTTACTAACTGAACTCACAAAACTCTGATTAACGCATGCATAAAACACAATGAATATCGGTAGAAGGTTTGAAGAAGTACTCACCATGTTGTAAGACAAAAGTGTTTTTCAAACTAAAGGCGGTTGTCTATGAAATCGGTCGAAGTTTTCACATCAGAAGTAAGACAGGTTGGCTAGCTGGCCATATTTTGCTGAACGATCTCCTTGGATACAGTGTTAATGCGCATGCCCTAGGAGCACATAACTCTCAGCATAACATCCGGTTACTGGGAACAACATGGCGGCACCATGCAGAGGTTTTGCCCTTCTCAGACGGCTGTTAGTCCAGCCGAAGCCTTCAAACTGTGAGTTTTTCGTTAGAAAGATATTAGGAAATCTTTAATGGCTTTGATGTTAATGAAATTCATACGGATGGGATACATTCATTCATATTAATCTTGTTTATCAACACGGATGGACAATGAATCGAATTATTCACACACACAACACACAGTTCAGTCAGTTGACTAACAAATTGACACAGAGTCAGTAAAACACGCACGCCGCACACACACACACACACACACACACATCGAGCGCGCACACACGCACGCACGCACGCAGAGTCACACAGAGAGGGGACGGATAGCCTAGTGGTTAAAACATTGCACTGGCATTCTGACGACTCCCCCCCCCCCCCCCCCCCCCCCCCCCCACCCCGTTCAATTCCGTTTAAGGGTATAATTTCCCCTGGAGTTAACATCAGTGCAGACTCCACTCTCCCCAAAAGTCCTTCAGATGAGACTATAAACAGAGGCCCTGTGTGCGAACGCAGGAAGAACATCTTGCACAGTTAAATCCTGTTCCACTTTTCGTAAGAGTAGGCCATTGTGTGCCGGTGGGAACAGATGACAGAATTTACAAAACCGAATACAGTGTATACATATAGGGACTGGA
>CM054154.1:39169583-39174871 GCA_028751875.1 Rapana venosa
CATAAATTAGGAGGAAGCTCAAAACAGAGAGAGATGGAGACGGCTCATCAATGTCAAACCTCCCCTAGGAGAAACATGATAAAAAAGGAAGAAGAAGAAGACACACACATGTGCACACTCATACATGCATGCGTGCAAACGCGTGTACAACATGTTTAGTTTGAGTGGTGGAAATAAAGGTGGCTGTTGAAAAAGTAGAAAAAGACGTGAGGGGGGGAGGGTCATCAGGTAGGAAGTAAAAATTGTGTGTTTTGAGGCTGGATTTGAAAGTATAAAGTAAAAAGTGACAGTGGTTCCTCAGTGGTGTGTGTGTGTCTGTCTGTGTGTGTGTGTGTCTGCCTGTATGTGTGTTTATTTTTATTTATCTATTTATTCTTTTATGTCGAGAATAATGGAATAAGCACTCATGTTCTTTTTTCCATCCAGTCCCGGTGTATATGCAGTTTTGTAAATTTTGTCATCCATTCCAGTGAGTGTGTGTGTGTGTGCCTCTGTGTGTGTGTGTGTGTGGTGTGTCTGTATGTATGTGCCTCTGTGTGTGTGTGTGAGTGCGCGTGCGTGCGTGTGTGTTATTGTTGGTCTTCGTTTTAACGTCCTTCCATGTTAAGTGATATTAGACGAATGTGTGTGTGTGTACATGTGTGTGTGTGTGTGCATGTGTGTGTGTGCGTTGTTCTTCTTATTCATTTTAACGTCCTTCCACTTTAAGTGATATTAGACGAATGTGTGTGTGTGTACATGTGTGTGTGTGTGTGTGTGTGCGTTGTTCTTCTTATTCATTTTAGCGTCCTTCCACTTTAAGTGATATCAGACGAATGTGTGTGTGTCTGTGTGTGTGTGTGTGTTATTGTTGTTCTTCACTTGAATAATGTCCTTCCACGTTAAGTGATATTGGACGAATGTGTGTGTGTGCATGTGTGTGTATGTGTGTGTGTCTGTGTGTGTGTGTGTGTGTGTGTGTGTGTGTGTGTGTGTGTGTGTGTGTTATTGTTGTTTCTTCACTTGAATAATGTCCTTCCACGTTAAGTGATATTGGACGAATGTGTGTGTGTGCATGTGTGTGTCTCTGTGTGTGTGTATGTGTGTGTGTGTGTGTGTGTGTGTCTGTGTGTGTGTCTGTCTGTGTGTCTGTGTGTGCAGACTTACAGGAGCTGCTGACCACGCGGTCAGTGCTGGCCTTGGTGGACGGTCAGCCCTGGGACATGCACCGACCTCTGACCCACAGCTGCCAGCTCCAGTTCCTCCATTTTGAGGACCATGACCCCACAGTGGCCAATGAGGTCAGTGAGTGAGCTCTGTGTGTGTGTGTGTGTGTGTGTGTGCGTGTGTGTGTGCGTGAGCTCTGTGTGTGTGCGTGAACTGTGTGTGTGAGAGTGTGTGTGTGAGTGAGTGAGCTGTGTGTGTGTGTGAGTGAGCTGTGTGTGTGTGTTTGTGTGTGTGTGTGTGTGTAGTGTGTGTTGTGTGTGAGTGAGCTGTGTGTGTTTGTGTGTGTGAGTGAGCTGTGTGTGGTTGTGTGTGTGTGAGTGTATGTGTATGTGTGTGAGTTTTTATTATTTTTTATTTTATTTTTTTGGTTCTTTTACATCATGTGTATGCAGTTTTGTAAATTTTGTCATCTGTTCCCACCTGCTCACAATGGCCTACTCTTACAAAAAGCAGAACAGGATTTAACGTGTGTGCAAGATGTTCTAGATGTGTGTGTGTGTATGTGTGTGGTTGTGTGTGTGTGTGCGTGTGTCAGTGAATGTATGGGGAAGTGGGGAATGGGATAGCCTGGTGGTCAGAGTGATGTATTCGTGATCTGCTGATTCGGGTTCGATTCTCGTTCAAGAGGATTTTTCCTCTAGAGTTAACATCAGTGCCGACTCCATTCCCCTCAAAAGTCCTACCGATGAGACTATAAACCGAGGTCCTGTGTGCAAATGCACGCAGAACATCTTGCGCACAAGTTAAAACCCGTTCCGCTTTTTGGAAGATTAGGCCATTGTGTGCCATTGGGAACGGATGACAACATTTACAAAACTGCATACACATAGGGACTGGATGAAAAATAGCATATGAGTGCTTATTCTGTTATCCTTAAAATAAAAGAATAAAATGGGGAAAAAATGTATGTATGCTTACACACACACACATAATAATAATAATAATAAATGGAATTTATATAGCGCTGTATCTTTTCACAGACAAATCAAAGCGCTTGCACTCAACTCATTCTTACACAGTCATGCAACCAATAGCAAGTAATAGTTCTAACAAGTCCCAATGCACACACACACACACACACACACACACACACAGGCAGGGTGATGGAATTTTGGGCTGTTGAAAAGCAGGGACAGCTAAGAAATGAAACAATTCTTCTTCATGCAGAAGATCAAATCAGCATGTGAAAGATTCCATCTTTCATGTCAGCGATGTTGTTGTGTTGTATTGTCTGCATGAAATTCGGGCTGCTGTACCCGGTTACAGTGCATTTTATTTTTTTTATTTTTTTATTTTTTAAATTCTTTTATATCGAGGATAATGGAATAAGCACTTATGTGCTTTTTTACATCCAGTCCCTGTGTGTATGCGGTTTTGTAAATTTTGTCATCTGTTCCCACCGGCACACAATGGCCTACTCTTACAAAAAGCGGAACAGGATTTAACGTGTGCGCAAGATGTTCTGCGTGCGTTCGCACACGGGACCTCGGTTATAGTCTCATCCGAAAGACTTTTGGAGAGAGTGGAGTCTGCACTGATGTTAACTCCTGGGGAAAATATCCCCTTGAACGGGAATCGAACCCGGGTTGTCAGATTGCGAGCGCAATGTTCTAACCACTAGGCTATCGCGTCTCCCATCATCAGAAGAGCGGCGCCACCCTTTTTATTTTTTCTTCTTTTTCTGTATGCGTGTGCATTTGTTTCCCTGTGGGAGTAGCTTTTTTTTTTTCCTACAGAATTTTTGCCAGCTCTTCTTGTTGCTGCCGTGGGTTCTTATACATGCGCTGTTTCACACAGGACTTCAGTTTATCATCTCATTTTGAAAGACTAGAGCCCAGACCACCACTCGTGGTGTAGTAGATTGGGGGGGGGGGGGGGGGTGAGAGGAGGAGGAGGCTTGAGGCACAATAGAGGGTCAGACCACCTCACACTTGAAAACCTGGACTTTTCGCTTTCTAGGCAGGTGCGTTACCTCTAGACCGCCGATCCACCTACGGCATACGCAAACCATTACCATTGGTGAATGTTGGGAGCTGTAGCTGAGGAATATGAATAAAACAAAGCAAAAACAAAAATCCTTTTCCTCAATTCAACAAAGGCATGATGGACGCCACAGGCGAGTGGTTAAGACTGTTCCACTTCAATCCCTTGTCCATGAAGTCGTGGGTTCCAATCTCGGTGTTGGCGTCTGGTGAATTAAGGGTGGGTTTTTTTTAAGATCTCCCAGATCAGTTTCAAGTGCAGACCTGCCAGTGCATTAATTCCCTTTGTGTGTGTGTGTGTGTGTGTGTGTAGATATAGATAGATATACATACATATATATATATATATACACACACATTCATATAACAGGCATGCAGAAGATCAAATATGCCCGTTAAAGAGTGCGTCTTTCATGTGAGCGTTCGTTGGAGTTATGGAAACACAAAAACATTCCCAGCATACATCCCTGAAGTTGGAAAACAGCTACCTTCATGGTGGGGGGGGGGGAGGAGAAGCACCAAAAAAAAAGTCCAGGTCGCATGGGCAAAAAACTTCGCCAATGGTGGACCTCGAAGCACTAGCCCAAGGAACAACAAAAAAAAAATAATAATAATAAAATTAAATTTTAAAAAATGACCAGCCGCCATGGCGCAGTGGTTAGCGCCTTGGGTTACGGACTGGAAGGTCGCGGGTTTGATTCCCATAAGAGTCATAGGGATTTTTCGGACTCCGGCCGGCTCCTACCCAGAGTGAGTGTGCTGTGGGCTCAGTGGGAAGACTGGGACCACACAGTCGAGCTTCATCCACTTAACGGATGCGAGTTTGAGAGTGTTGCTCAAATTACCTGACCAACACTGCAGGTGTCTGTTTCTCTCGGGCCCGGTTGACGCCGGGATATATTATGATAGTAAGCGTAGAGTACAACCCTGTCAAGTAGTCTCAAAGCATATGCACTTCCACAGCAGCATAATTACATCATCCTCATTGTCATTGATCATCATGCAATTAAAAAAATTGCCTCTGATTCGGTGGTCCCAGTTGCTCTGATCTCATGGTGGCCTCAGATTCGGTTTGCCCATACACTTCTGTGCCTGTGGTGAGTTTGTGTCAAAGCCTTTGGGGTTGGAGGTTTGCGGGGGACGGTTGTTGGAGGGACGTTGTGGTGGTTGCCACCTCGGGTGAGCAACTCACTCAGTCTGGCTCCGTGACTGAGCTAATACTGTCGTTAGTAGGGGGCTTAGTAGGTGGTGTCCTGCGTATGTTAGCTCAGAACAGGCACCACTGAACACCGCCAAAGTGACCCAGCAGCAGTGCAGGGCCCCTCTGGCTGGTGGCCCCACAGCGACCTGATAGTGAATGGCTCCCTGTGGACCTCCGACTCTGAGGATGAGACATAACAAATCTGGGTGTGGCTGTGGCGGGGAGATTGGATTGAGCGGCGTGGGAACAGCAGGACAGGGGGACGTCACAGAAGATGAGGCAGCAAAAAAAAAAAATTTAAAAAAAAAAAAAATTAAAAAAATAATAATGAAATAGTGATGATAAAATGAAAGACCAAAAGCTGTGTCAGTTATTCGATGTCAGCTCATTGCCAAGGCCTACACTAACATGTTGTTATGTTGTACAATGTTGTGTTGAGATTGCCTTCAGCCGTGACAAGCTCTTGAAACATAACAATCTGCACTCTCCTTTGTTAAAGGGGGGAAAAAACTCTGAAGTCGGAGTATGGCTGCCTGTATGGCGAGGTGCTTGAAAACAGCATGCATGCACACACTTCTCATCCGGTGTACTTCCTATCTCACAGTGATAATTCCCAGGTGGGATGAGGAGTGAGTCAGAGTGTGGCATGTTCTGGGTGACAAACCCCCAGGGTGTAAAGCTGGGGAACGCACAACAACAACAACAAATGAAAGATGTGTGTGTTTGTGTGTGTGTGTTAGTGTGTATGTGTGTGTGTATATGTATGTATGTGTGTGTGTATGTATGTGTGTGTGTGTGTGAGAGAGAGTGTATGTGTGTGTGAGTGTGTGTGTATGAGTGTGTGTATGTGTGTGTATGTATGTATGTGTTGTGTGTGTGAGTGTGTGTGTGCATTGTAT
>CM054154.1:39175371-39194076 GCA_028751875.1 Rapana venosa
AGATTGCCTTCAGCCGTTGACAAGCTCTTGAAACATAACAATCTGCACTCTCCTTTGTTAAGGGGGGAAAAAAAACTCTGAAGTCGGAGTATGGCTGCCTGTATGGCGAGGTGCTTGAAAACAGCATGCATGCACACACTTCTCATACCGGTGTACTTCCTATCTCACAGTGATAATTCCCAGGTGGGATGAGGAGTGAGTCAGAGTGTGGCATGTTCTGGGTGACAAACCCCCAGGGTGTAAAGCTGGGGAACGACACAACAACAACAAAAAATGAAAGATGAGTGATGGTGTTGTGTTGTGTGTTGTGTAGTTGTAGTGTAGTGTGTGTGTGTATTGTTTGACATGTTGTGTGTATGTATGTGTTTGTTGTTTGAGAGATGGATGTATGTGTGTGTGAGTGTGTGTGTATGAGTGTGTGTAATGTGTGTATTGTATGTATGTGTGTGTGTGTGAGTGTGTGTGTGGCATTGTATGTGTGAGCGGTGTGAGTGTGTATGTAGTTGATTGTGCGAGTTGTGTGTGTGTGTATTTGTGTGTAGTATGTATTGTGTGTGTAGTAAATTGATGTGGTGTGTGTGTATGTATGTGTGTGAATGTGTGTGAGTGTGTATGTATATGTGTGTGAGTGTGTATGAGATTCAGATTCAGAATATTTTATTGCCATTTAAGTCATGTAGACTTATTTGACACAACAAAAACATCAATTATAATTATCTATTTTGGCTAAAAGTGAAGTACACTAAAAAACATGTTGCATTCTACTTCTCTTTTTCTCTTTTTTCAAAACACTCATACACATATCTGATGATATCTGCTTGATATACATCAACTGTGATTATGTCACTTAATTCATCTATACAAATGTTACGTTTTTTTGTCTTTGGTTGTAATTTTTAATAACAAATTGTTTCTGAGTTCATCATATAAAATACATTCATCAAGTAATGTGTGTGTGTTGTGTGTGTTGTGTGTGTGTGTGTGTGTGGTGTGTGTGTGTGTGTGTGTGTGTGTGTTGTGTGTGTGGCAGGCCTTTTGGAGGTCAGGCAGTTTTATCCTGGGCTATGTGCTGGAGTCTGCCTTTAAAGAGGAGCATTACGTGGAGCTGTGCAGCTTTCCTAAACCCAACGGTAGCACGAACGCTGTGTGTGTGTGTGTGTGTGAGGAGGGGGGGGTGTATAATAATAATAATAATAATGTGTGGAATTTATATAGCGCTGAATCTTGTAAAGCAACAAATCAAAGCGCTCGTATGGGGGGTGTAGTGTGGAGTGTTTGATGTGAGTGGGTGTGTGGGAGTAGTGTGGTGTGAGGTTGTGTGCAAGTCAAGTCTAAGTCAAGATTTTATTTACCAGATGGTACATGTGATAAGCATATGGCATATTGCTTTTTTTCATGCTAGCCATCTATTGTGTGTATGGTGTTTGTGGATGAGTGGAGGTGTGTTGTGTGTGAGAGGGGTGTGGTGTGGTAGGAGTGGGGGTAGTGTTGGGGGGGGTTGAGTGTGTGTTACGTGAGCTTGCAGCCTTCCTAAACCCAAGGTAACATGAACGTTGTGTGTTGTGGGGAGGGGGGGGGGATGAGTGTGTATGGGGGGATGTCAAGTATTGTGTGTGGGTGAGTGTGTTGGTGGGTGGGAGGGTGTGGGGTGGGTGGTATGTGTCAGTGTGTGTGTTTGTGTGTATGTGTGTGAGTGAGTTCATTCATTTTAATTATTTATTTTATTCTTTTCTTTTATATCGAGATAATGGAATAAGCACTTATGTGCTTTTTTTACATCCAGTCCCCGTGTGTATGCGGTTTTGTAAATTTTGGAATCTGTTCCCACCGGCACACAATGGCCTACTCTTATGAAAAGCGGAACAGGATTTAACATGTGCGCAAGATGTTCTGCGTGCATTCGCACACGGGGCCTCGGTTTATAGTCTCATCTGAAGGACTTTTGGGGAGAGTGGAGTCTGCACTGATGTTAACTCCAGGGGAACATACCCCCTTGAATGGGAATCGAACCCGGGTCGTCAGATTACGAGCGCAATGTTCTAACTACTAGGCTATCCCGTGGGCGTGTGAGTGTGAGTGAGTGTCTGTGTGTTGTGTGTGGAGAGGGGTGTGTGTGTGTGGAAAGGGATGTGTGTGTGTGTGTATTGGTGGGGGGGGGGGGGGGGGGGGGTGGAGGATGTGTGTGTGTGTTATGTGGAGCTATGCAGTTTTTCTAAACCCAATGGTAACACGAAAGCTCTGGTGTGTGTGGTGCGTGCGTGTGCACACGCTATAATGTGGAGTTGTGCAGTTTCCTAAACCTAATGGTAATACATGAACAGTGGGGGTGGGAGGGGTGGGGGGTAGTGTGTGTTTGGTGTGAAAGATTGTGTGTTATGTGTGAGTGTGTGTGTTGGTGCTGTAGTCATGTTGTTATATTAATCTCATCCGAAGGACTTTTGGGGAGAGAGGAGTCTGCACTGATGTTAACTCCATGGGGAAAAATCCCCTTGAACGGGATTCGAACCCAGGTCATCAGATTGCAGGCGCAATGTTCTAACCACTAGGCTATGCCATCCCCAAGTCAGTCAGTTAGTCAGCCAGTCAGTCTTTTTTTGTTATTTATTTGACTTATTTATACCACCTTAAATCACGGCAGATTTCTCTGGGTGAAATTCAGTCTGCTGTCCCCATGGAGAGCGCGTCGCCACAAGAGCAGCGCCACCTGGTGGTTTTTTTTCCTTTTTCAGTCTGCAACTGTTTGTTTCCCTATCAGAGTGGCTTTTTTCTACAGAATTTTGCCAGGGTCAGCTACGTTGTTGCCGTGGGTTCTTTTACGTGTGCTAGTCTGTGTTTTGTGTTCCAGTGCGGAGTGGCAGCTTTGTGTACGACGCTGACCTCAAAGTGGGCGACTGGAAACCCTTCAGTGGTGAGTGGAGCATGCACGCACGCGCGCATGCACGTGCGTTTTTTAATTTTTATTTTATTTATATCGAGGATAATGGAATAAGCACTTAGTTGCTTTATTACTTACATCCAGTCCCTGCGTGCGTGCGGTTTTGAAAATTTTGTCATCTGTTCCCACCGGCACACAATGGCCTACTCTTACGAAAAGCGGAACAGGATTTAACGTGTGCGCAACAAGATGTTCTGCGTGCATTCGCACTCGGGGCCTCGGTTTATAGTCTCATCCGAAGGACTTTGGGGGAGAGCGGAGTCTGCACTGATGTTAACTGCAGGGGGAAAATATCCCCCTTGAACGGGAATCGAACCCGGGTTGTCAGATTGCGAGCGCGATGTTCTAACCACTAGGCTATGCCATCCCACATGCATGCACTCTCGGACACACATGCATGCACACACACCACACACACAACACACACACACTCACGCACACTCACACACACACTCACACACACAACACACACACACTCACACACACACTTACACACACTCACACACTCTCACCACACACACACACACACACTCACACACACACACTCTCACACACACACTCTCACACCACACACACACACACACACCACTCACACACACACTCACACACATATTCACACACACACATACACACACACACACACACACTCAAACACCAACACCATCACACACACACACTCTCACACCACATACACACACACTCACACACACACACACACACACCACATACACATACACACACACACACACACAGAGTTTTCACTTATTTCACAGACACCAGGATCCTGTTTCAAGATCAGTTTTGATGGACACTACAGCTAAGTGGTTAACACTATTTATTCTTTTATATCGAGGATGATGGAATAAGCACTCATATGCTTTTTTACATCAAGTCCCTGTGTGTATGCGGTTTTGTAAATTTTGTCATCTGTTTCCACCGGCACACAATGGCCTACTCTTTGAAAAGCATAACAGGATTTAACATGTGCGCAAGATGTTGTGCATGCGTTCGAACACAGGGCCTCGGTTTATAGTCTCATCCGAAGTATGTCCTCAGATGAAGTCGTGGGTTCAAATCTCAGCAGTGTCCGGTAAATTGAGGGTTACGATCTCCCAGGAACGTCAAGTGCAGACCTGCCAGTGCCTTCATTCCCTACGTGTGTATATACACACGCAGAAGATCAGATATGCACGTTAAAAATTGTGTCATTCATGTCAACGTTCGGGAGGGTTACGGAAACTCGAACATACCCAGCATGCAACCTGTACAATGAAAAAAAAGCTGCTCTGAAAGGGGGGGGTTTTTTTTTTTTAAAACCCAAAACCCCAAATTAAAAATTTTTTTTTAAAACCCCATCCAAAAATTTTTTTTATTAAACACCTAAAAAAACCCCCCTTTTTTTTAAAAACATTCCAAAAATAATATTTTTTTTAATCCAAACCAAAAAGAGTTTTTTTTTTAAACCCCGATCCTGTTTAAGATCGGTTTTTGGGGAACTACACTAAGTGGAAATATTTTTTTTTTTTTGGGTTTGAATTGGAATTTAAGGGGAATATATTTGTTTTTTAATCATGATTCCTGTGGGGTGATGGGTTGGTTTGAAAAATGATTCTGTTGGAAAATTTGGTTTTTGAAAAACGGATTTAATGTGGCAAGTTTTGGTTTTTTGGGTTTTTGAACACCAGGTTAGTTTTGGGTTGTTTTTTGAATATGTTCCGAAGGGGAAGTTTTGTTTAAATCTAGATTCCGTAAATTTGAGGGTTTTTTTGAATCTATCAACGAAGTGAGATGAATGGTTTTCCTTGGGTTTATAATCACCAGAAGTAATGAGGTTTTTTGGGGTTTGTAAATTCATTCAATTTGGAGGGGTTGGAAACTCAAACCATAAGATGAATTTTTTTTTAATGAAATGAGTCTCTGAAGTGGGATTTTTGTTTTTGGGTTTTAAAAGGCCAAGGGGAGATTTTTGAAACCAACCGAATATGGTTTGTTTGGTTTTTTGAAATACTGATTCCTGATAGTGGAGATGATTTGGTTGTTTGGGTTTTGTAATGCTGATTCCTGATAGTGGAGATGATTTGGTTGTTTTTTGGGTTTTTAATACTGATTCTGATAGTGGAGATGATTTGGTTGTTTTGGGGGTATTTTTTTGTAATACTGATTCCTGTAGTGGAGATGATTTGGTTGTTTTGGGTTTTGTAATGCTGTTTCCCTGATGGGGAAATGATTTGGTTGTTTTGGGTTTGGGTTTTGTAATACTGATTCCTGATAGTGGAGATGATTTTTTTTGGTTGTTTTGTAATACGATTCCTGATAGTGGAGATGATTTGGTGTTTTGGTTTGGGTTTTAAATACTGATTCTGATAGTGGAGATGATTTGGTTGTTTTGGGTTTTTTATAATACTGATTCCTGATAGTGGAGATTGATTTGGTTGGTTTTGGGTTTTGTAATACTGATTCCTGATAGTGGAGAGTTTTGGGGTTTTTTGGTTTGGGTTTTTAATACTGATTCCTGATAGTGGAGATGATTTGGTTGTTTGGGTGGAGGGGGAGGTTTGAGGTTGGTGGGGGGGTGTTGGTTTCTAAGCTAGAGCTCTGAGGTTCACCAGTGGTCAGATTTGGCGTACGCCACGGTTTGTACCCCACCATTTTTTTTCTTTTTCATCCCTCGGCTAAAGCTCCAGCGTTCGTCAATGGTGAGATTTTTCTGTATGCGATCGTTCCCTCTCCCCTCTCCCCACCCCACCATTTGGGTATCCACATTGGAATTTTGGGGATGGCATCAAATCACGACACCTGTATGTATGCGTGCATTTTTGGAAATTTCGGTAGGAACTACCAGCATAAAATGGCCTACTTTTCCAAAAGTTGGTACAGGGTTTTAATGTGTGTGCAAGATGTTGTTCATGTATTCGCACACAGGGCCTCAGTTTTATTGTCTCTTCCGAAGAAAGTTTTATTGTCTCTTCCGAAGAAAGTTTTATTGTCTCTTCCGAAGAACTTTGACATTCAGTTAGATTTTCTTGTCAAACTGGGAAGAAAAGGGCAAGGCTGGGATTGGAACCCAGAACCTCACGGTTTACTTGTTAGGCAGGTGAAGGTCTTAACCATCCTGCCACCTTCCTTCTGAGTAGGGAATTATTGTTGTTATAATGCTTACCCCCAGCCGTCAGCACCTGGGCTTTATCACAGTTCTGGATTAAACCATTGACGCTGGGGGCAACAGCAAAGTGAGAGGCTGTATGACCAGTGGCTTTCTTTCCCACTCATGGAATTCCACTTTACAGCTTAGTCTTTAGTGATCGACTATGACTCTCTGACTAGGAGGCTTGACTCGCACAGTCCTGATGTGCTGCAGCCCTGGGGGCTGGTTGGCCTTTGGAGAGCATCTCCAACGCTGTCTGTCCTTATGCCCACTTGGCCGAGAGAGTCGGGATGTGCTGTGGGCAAGGCATCTCCACTATAATCAAATTTCTGCCCAGTTTCCAAAACAGCAGCTGCCTCCTCTGCTGTTTTGGAGGTCATCGTCGGACACGACGGACAAAACATACATACATACATAATGTGCAATACGTTTGCACATATTTCAATGCCATTTCAGAACTCGGTCCAGTGCTGCTGCATCTAGCGGTCTGCTTCCTGTCACCAAGTCCAGCTAGGTGTGGTCTGTTCCTGCTGTCACCAGCACCAGCTGGGACAGCGGTCACAACATTGCGCTCCCAATCTGACCACCCGGGTTCGATTCCCGTTCAAGGGGATATTCTCCCCCTGCAGTTAACATCAGTGCAGACTCCACTCTCCCCAAAAGTCTTTCGGATGAGACTATAAACCGAGGCTCCGTGTGTGAACGCACGCGGAACATCTCGCGCATTCGTTAAATCCTGTTCCGCTTTTCGTAAGAGTAGGCCATTGTGTGCCAGTGGAAACAGATGACAAAATTTACAAAACCGCATACACACGGGGACTGGATGTAAAAAAAAAAGCACACGAGCGCTTATTCCATTATCCTCGATATAAAAGAATAAATAAATAAATGGGAATGACAGCGGCTGAGAGTAGCCAAAAGTGGGGGGAAAGTGAGCGCTGTGATGTGTGTGAACAATTCCAAGTACCTCTCTCTCTCTCTCTCTCTCTCTCTCTCTCTCTCTCTCTCTCTCTCCCTCCATAGAGGCAGCCATACTCTGACTTCAGAGGATTTTTTTTTCTTTCCTTTCCTTTCTGAAACGGCCGTGATGTTGAGAGCTTGTCGTGACTGATGTGTATCGTCGGCGTTACTTTTGAAGACATGAATTATACAACATTCAAGGTTTGGGCATTTCCGTTTTTTGGTTTGGGGTGGGGGGGAGGGGGGGGGGGGGGTTCCGTTTCTCGGCCAGAGTTGCGAGGTTCACCAGTGGTGAGATTTTGTGCGTATGCGGCAGTTTTTGCCCCCCATGAAGGTAGCCGCATATCCGACTTCGGGGATGTTTGCTGGGTATGTTCGTTTTTCTGCAACCCGCTGAACGCTGACATGACAGGGTCTTGAACGTGTATATTTGATCTTCTGCCTGCGTTAGGCCTATATGTACGCAAAGGGAATAAAGGCACTGGCAGGTCTGCACTTGACGTTGACCTGGGAGCTGGTAGAATATCCCCTCCACCCTTTCATTGACCAGAGATTCGAACCCACGACTTCAAGGGATTGAAGCTGAAGGGTCTTAACCACACGGCTCTAGCGTCCGTCCCTTGTTGTTTTTTATTTATTTATTTTTATTTTACACCACTTTAAGTCACGAGATGTCTCTGCGTGAAATTCGGGCTGCTCTCCCCGGGGAGAGCGCGTCAACGCCACAAGAGCAGCGCCACCCTTTTTTTTTCTTTTTTCTTTTTTTTCCTTTGGTCTGCAACTGTATTTGTTTCCCTGTGAGTGGCTTTTTTCTAAGAATTTTGCCAGGGACAACTCTCTTGTTGCCGTGGGTTCTTTTACGTGCGCTGAAAATTTTGTGTAACACACGGGACCTCGGTTTATCGTCTCATCCGAGAGACTAGCGCCCAGACCACCACTCATGGTCTAATGGATGGGGAAAAATTTCGGGCCCAAACGGGATACGAACCACGCACACACCAGACTCGGACTTTTCGCATTCTAGACAGGCGCGTTACCTCTAGACCACCGAGCCACCCTTTTCTTCTTCTTCAGACAGCAGGTGTCCTTGTCAGTCGCGTCAGTGAAAACGCGTTGCGCGTCGCCGTAAAGCACCGGACAAGTCAGGCCCAGCGCATCAGCCAACTTTGGCGCGGTCTGTTGTTTCGATGTCTTGGGATCTTCTCCCTGTGGGGAGACCTCTCAGTGTAAACAGCATCCCCACCTTCTGGAAAATCTGTGCTAGGAATTCCCTCTTTTCTATCCCACTCTTCGTTTCTGCCTTGTTGTTCCTTTTACTCATTCCTATTTCAAACCTAAGACCCTCCTCCTTCAGTTTCATCTCATAATTGAGCGCTTTGATTTGTTGCTTTACAAGATTCAGCGCTATATAAATTCCATACATCATTATTATTATTATTATAATTATCTGTCCTTGCTTTCAATGGCCTAAATTCCCATCACCCTGCCGAAGCATATAACCTGTGTGTGTGTGTGTGTGCGCGTGCGTGCATTTGTGTGTATTTCAATTTGTTAAACTATTAATCATTGTTGGTTGCATGTGTAGGAGTGGAATGGATGCAAGCGCTTTGATTTGGGTTTTTTTACAAGATATAGCGCTATATAAATTCCATTTATTATTGTTATTATTACTTGCTGTGACCTCCTCCTCCTCCTCCTCTATTATGTTCTGCCTTCCTGGTCCATACTCCTGCCTGTTCTTCCAGAAAGACTTGACCTTTTCCCTACGGGTAACCCGCTACAGGGTAACCAACCATCTCCTAGCTAACCCTTCCCTCCCTCTGCATCACCCTCTACCGGGTTACAGCAGTACAAACGCGCGCAGTGCACGTGCACTAGAAAAGAAGGGTTCTGTCCCTTAACATCTTCTTTCTTCTTCATGTGCCAGGTCTGTTGCAGACACGGGTCATGGCCTTCCATTCCTCTCTGTTGTCAGTTCTCCTGATGAGGTCAGTGTTGGGGGATTCTTTCCTCGTTGCGTCGCTATTCAGACTGTCTGTGTATTTTGTGCGTTGTCTTCCTCTGTCTTTGGTACCACAAATCTTTCCACACAATATTTGCTTTTCTATTCCATCAGGTCTGTTTATGTGCCCAAAAAATTGTAGTTGTCTTTTACTGATGGTTTTGAGTAGGGATCTTTTGTACCCGGCCATTTCCATTACTTCTTCCCTTAACATAGTGTTAATTAAAACGTAACAATTCTCTCCCATGCCCGAGTCGGATGAAGCGCTGGGCCTGACGTGTCAGGCGCTTACGGCAGCGTGGCAGCGCATTTTGGCTCCGACGACGACGACAACCATCAGCAGTTGCGGTCTGAGCGTTTGCGACAAAGAAGAACTTGGGGTGGTGTTTTTCCCATGGTACAATAGGGGACGGGAAAGCTCAGTGGTCGGAGCACTCGCTTTCCCCCAGCCAAGTTAAGCAGCGTCGAGCGTGGTTACCAGTTGGATGGGTGACCGTTTGCGCACCTTGGCTTCAGTACAGTTCCGCCAGCTGTAAATGGGCACCTGCCCTCTTTAGGGTCAGGGAAGGTAAAGCAGCGAGGGAGAGGAGATGGGCGCCGCCCTCAATATGCTGGCCCTAGAGAAGTGAGGTCTCTGACCCTCGCTCCCCTACGCCCCAATAGGTAATGGGACTCCTCTTTACCTTTACCTTTTTAAGAGGGAGCTGAACGTTCTCGCCGCACAGGCTAACAAGCTGTTCTTTAAAGGGATACCCTTTCGGCTCTGGAGGTGGACGCCGCCCTGGCGCAGGAAATGTTTAAGACAATCGCTTCAAGTGGGGGGCAGATTCCCCAACATGGCGGAGAGGTCAGGGGGGGGGGGGGGAAAGGGTTTGACGGTGAAATCGCATGGGCGACCACGTGGACATCACCTCGGGGCCCCTCATCGCCAACACCAACCAGCTGGGGCCGGTTTCTTCACGCGGTGAGAAAGGGGGGGGGGGGGGAGGAGGTGGTTTGGTTTTTGTGAATTCTTTTTGATGGTATTGACAAACCATTCTACCTGCCAAGTCTGCCGATCTGTGAGAACGCACGCAGAACATCTTGCTCACGCGTTAAAACCCATTCCGCTTTTTCGGAAGAGTAGGCCATTGTGTGCCGGTGGGAGCGGCGGATGACAGTATTTACAAAACTGCGTACTTACGGGGACTGGATGTGGAAAAAAAAGCGCATGAGTGCTTATTCCATTATCCTCGAAATAAAAAGAATACTAAATGCTGTACCATTTTCATCAAAGAACCAGTACATGTGCTGGGTTTGGAAATGCAAAGCCCCACAAGGCGACACATCGCATAATACGGACGACAAAATGTACAAACCTGCATACACACAGGGTGAAAAGGTCAAGGTGTCCCATAACCTATGCAGTCGTAGGGGAGTGAGGCGTCAGAGACCTCACTTCTCTAGGGCCAGCATATTGAGGGCGGCGCCCATCTCCTCTCCCTCGCTGCTTTACCTTCCCTGACCCTAAAGAAGGCAGGTACCCATTTACAGCTGGGTGGACTGTACTGAAGCCAAGGCGGGCAAACGGTCACCCACCAACATTGGCTGGGAGAAGCAAGTGCTGGGGACAGGGACCGGATGTAAAAAAAAAGCAGAAAGGGACTGGATGTTTAAAAAAAACAACCACGTAATTGTTTATTCCATTGTTCTGGAAATAAAATGAAATGAAATTTTGACAAATGAATTAGAAATACAACACATACAGTTGTGTTGCTGTCGAGCACAATAATTTGTGCAGAAATAGACAGCATTTTAAGTTGTTCTGATGAAGTGCTTTTTTTTCTCTATTTTGAGGATAGTGGAATAAGCACTCATGTGCTGTTTTTACATCCAGTCTTGTATGCAATTTTGTCATCCATTCCCACCAGCACACATGGCCTACTCTTCTGAAAAGCGGAACGGGTTTTAATGTGTGCGCAAGATGTTCAGCGTGTTGACGTTGTGTTGGGTTGCCGCCATGTTTACAGAGGGAAGCCACTTGTTGCGAAAATCATAAAATGTCGTTTGAATACTACATTCTGGTTTTTTCATTGTATTCTTGTATTCCGATTTGTTTGTGAAAATATCAATATTCAGGTGTGGGTTTTGGTTTGGGGGGTTGTTGGTTTTGTTTGGGGGTTTTGTTTGTTTGGTTTTTTTTTTTTTGGGGGGGTGGTTGGGGGGGAAGGGGAAGGGTTCTTCAGCTAAAGTCGAATTTTTCAGGAGGGTTTTCTTTGGGTTTTTTTTTGGGGTTGTTGTTGTTTTTTTTGTTGGGGGGGGGGGGGGGGGTCATTTCAGAGTTCACACCTAAAGTGAATTTTTGCGTATGCCATGCCAGGTTTTTGTAGGGGGGTTTTTGGGGGGGGGGGGGGGGGGGGGGGTGGCTGGAACCTGAAGGTAGCCACATTCCATCTTGGGGGATGTATACAGACTGACTGCACCTACAGGAGAAGAGAGAGAGGGGGGGCAATTATTTATTATTTTGTTTATTCTTTTATATCGAGGAATAACGGAATAAGCACTCATGTGCTTTTTTTACATCCAGTCCCCGTGTGTATGCGGTTTTGTCAATTTTGTCATCTGTTCCCGCCGGCACACAATGGCCTACTCTTCCGAAAAGCGGAACAGGATTTAACGTGTGCGCAAGATGTTCTGCATGTGTTCGAACACGGGGCCTCGGTTTATAGTCTCATCCGAAGGACTGTTGGGGATGGGGTGTTGTGTGTGTGAAGCCCTCTTTACAGGTGAGTGAATGATTTTGTGAGAGATTTGTTCTCTCTCTCTCTCTCTCTCTCTCTCTCTCCCCTCCTCTCTTCTCTCCTCTCTCTCCCCTCCCCTCTTTTGTCATTTCATCTTGTGAAAGAATTTTTTTTTCCATACATCGTTGGTGTTGTTGTTAGTGTATTCAGTGTTAATATCATCGTTATTATCATTATTGTTGTCATCATCATTATTGTTATTATTGTTGTTATCATTCATCATCATCATCATTAGTAGTAGTAGTAGTATTGTTGTTGTTGCTGTTGTTGTCATTATCATCATTTTATTATTATCATCATCATCGTCGTCATCATAATCATTATTGTCCGCATCATTGTTATTATTGTCATTATCATCATCATCTTTTTTTTTTAATTATTATTATTGTTGTCATTATCATCATCATTCTTATTATTAATATTGTTATTGTTGTCATCATCATCATCATCATTTTTAAAATTATTTTTATTTCTATAATCATCACCGTCATCATAATCATTATCTGCTTCATTATTATCATTATCATTTTTATTTTTATTGTCATTATTATTATTGTTGTTGTCGTCATGTCTATCATTATTATTATTATTATCATCATCATCATTATTATTGTCGTCGTTGTCGTTTCTCTCGCGTGTATGTTTCACCGTCGGCGCCCTGATTAATGCGGTGATGTTTTTTTTCCCACAGTTCCATGACATCCACAGCGCCACCTATGGCGCCTTGACGCGTGTGCAAGGCATTGCTCTGCCCCTGCAGCTCAATGTGAGTAGGCCTCTCTCTCTCTGACTGTCTTCATTTATTTTTTTTTTTTTTTTATTCTTTTATATCGAGGAATAAAACAAGTTTGCACCTTTAAATACTTGGGCTTCACAATAACTCCAGACGCCAGATGCAACACAGAAATAAAGAAGAGAATCGCTTTGTCTAAAGACACATTCACCAAGATGAAGCCCATCTTTACCAACAGAAATATAAGACTCAGCACCAAAATCAACACTCTGAAAGCCTACATATGGTCCATCCTTCTGTACGGATGTGAATGCTGGACGCTGACAAAAGACCTCGAAAGAAGACTTGAAGCAGCAGAAATGTGGTATATCAGAAGAATTATGAGAATATCATGGAATGAAAAGAAGTCAAACGAAGAAGTAATGGAAATGGCCGGGTACAAAAGATCCCTACTCAAAACCATCAGAAAAAGACAACTACAATTTTTTGGGCACATAAACAGAGCTGATGGAATAGAAAAGCAAATATTGTGTGGAGAGATTTGTGGTACCAAAGACAGAGGAAGACAACGCACAAAATACACAGACAGTCTGAATAGCTACGCAACGAGGAAAGAATCCCCCAACACTGACCTCATCAGGAGAACTGACAACAGAGAGGAATGGAAGGCCATGATCGCCGATGTCTGCAACAGACCTGGCACATGAAGAAGAAGATATTGAGGATAATGGAATAAGCACTTATGTGTTTTTTTACATCCAGGCCCCGTGTGTATGCGGTTTTGTAAATTCTGTCATCTGTTCCCATCGGCACACAATGGCCTACTCTTACGAAAAGTGGAACAGGGTTTAACATGTGCGCAAGATGTTCTGCTTGCGTTCGCACACGGGGCTTCAGTTTATTGTCTCATCCGAAGGACTTTTGCGGAGAGTGGAGTCTGCACTGATGTTAACTCCAGGGGAAAATATCCCCTTGAAGAGTTTAAATTGTGTGTGTGTTTAAATTGTGTGTGTGTTTAAATTGTATGTGTGTGTTGTGTGTGGCTTTTCTGTCTGTCTGCTGTCTGTTGTGTGTCTGTCTGGTGTGTGTGTGTGTGTTTGTGGTGTGTGAGTGTTGTGTGTGTTTAAATTGTGAGTGTGTTGTGTGTGTTCAAATTGTGTGTGGTTGTGGTGTGTGTGATGTGTGTGTGTGTGTTCCGCTTTTCTGTCTGTCTTGTGTGTGTGTGTTTAAATTGTGTGGTTGGTGTGTGTGTGGTGGTGTGTGTGTTCAAATTGTGTGTGGTGTGTGTGTGTGTTGTGTGTGTTCAAATTGTGTGTGGGTGTGTGTGTGTTTAATTGTGTGTGGTGTGTGTGTGTGGCTTTTCTGTCTGTCTGGTTGTGTGTGTGTGTGTGTGTTCAAATTGTGTTTGTGTGTTTACATTGTGTGTGGTGTGTGTTTAAATTGTGTGTGGTGTGTGTGTGTTTAAATTGTGTGTGGTGTGTGTGTTTAAATTGTGTGTGTGTTGTGTGTGGCTTTTCTGTCTGTCTGCCTGTCTGGTGTGTGTGGTGTGTGTGGTCAATTTGTGTGTGTTCAAATTGGGTGTGGTGTGTGTGTGTGTTCAAATTGTGTGGTTTGTGTGTGTGTTAAATTGTGTGGTGTTTTTGTGTAAATTGGGGTGTTTTTTTTCAAATTGTGTGGTGTGTGGGGTGTTTCAATTTGTGGGGTGTGTTTTGTGTGTTCAAATTGTGTGGTGGTGTGTGTTTTCAATTGTGGGGTGTGTGGTGTTCAAATTGTGTTTTGTGTGTGTTTTGGGGTGTTCAAATTGTGTGTGTGTGGGGTGTGTGTGTTTGTGTGTGTTTCAAATTTGTGTGGTGTGTGTGTTCAAATTGTGTGGTGTGTGTGTGTTTTTGTGTGTGTTCAATTTGTTGGTGGTGTGTGTGTGGTTTCAAATTGTGGGGTGTGTGTGTGTGTTAAATGTTGGTGTGTGTTGTGTTTTCTTGTGTTGTTTTTTTTAAAAATTGTTGTGGGGGTTTGTGTGTGTGGTGTTTAAATTTGTGTGTGGTGTGTGTGTTTTTAAAGGTGTGGTGGTGTGTGTTTTTAAATTTGTGGTGTTGGGGTTTGTTTTCCCAAATTGGGTGTTTTTTGTTTAAAATTTTGGGTGTGTGTGTTTTTTGTGTGTGTGTGTTTTGGTAAAATGTGGGTGTGTGGGGGTTAAAATTGTGTGGTGTGTGGGGGTGTGTTAAAATTTTGGTTGTGTTAAATTTGGGGGTTGTTGTTGTTTGGGGTGGTGGTTGTTGTGTAAATTGTGTGGTGGGGTGTTGTGGTTAATTGGGTGTGGTGGGGTGTGGTTAAAATTGTGTGGTGTGTAGTGTGGGGGTGGTGTGTGTGGTGTGTGTTCAAATTGTGTGGTGTGGTGTGTGTGTGGTTTTGTGTGTCATTGGGGTGGTGGGGTGTTGGTGTTTGCTGTGGTGTGTGTGTGTGTGGTGTTTGTGTGTGTGTCTGTGGTGTGTGTGTTTTCAAATTGTGGGGTGTGTGGTGTGTGTGTAAATTGTGTGTTGTTGTTTTGTGGTGGTGTGTGGTGTGTGTGTAAAATTGTGGTGTTTGTGTGTGTGTTTTAAAATTGTGGTGTGGTGTGTGTGTTGTGGTTCATTTGTGTGTGGGGGGTTTTGTGTTGTGTTCAATTGTGTGGTGGGGTTTTGTGTTAAAATTGTGTGGTGGTGTGTCATTGTGTGTGTTCTGTTGTGGTGTGGTTGTGTGTTCTTGTGTTGTTTTGGTGTGTGTGTGTTAATTGGTTGTGGTGTGTGGTGTGTTTGTGTATGTGGTGGTGTGTGTGTGTGGTGTGTGTGTAAATTTGTGTGGTGTGGTGGGTTAATGTGGGGTGTCATTTGTTGGGGTTTTGTGGGTGTTGGTGTTCAAATTGTGTGTGTGTGGGGTGTGTGTTTTGTGTGGTGTGGGGTGTGTGGTGTGTGTGTAAAATTTGTTGTTGGGTGTGTGTGGGGTGTTATGTGTGGTTCATGTGTGTTGTGTGTGTGGGGTGTGTGTTAATGTGTGGTGTGTCATGTGGTGTGTGTGTTCATGTGGGTGTGTGTCATGTGGTGTGTGTGTCATGTGGTGTCGTGTGTATGTGGTGTGTGTGTTCATGTGGTGTGTGTTACTGTGTCATGTTGTGGTGTGTGTGTCATGTGGTGTTTGTGTGTCACGATGGTGTATGTGTCATGTGGTGTGTGTGTCATGTGGTGTGTGTGTCCATGTTGGTGTGTATCTCATGTGGTGTGAGTGTGTCATGTGGTGTGTGTGTTCATGTGGTGTGTGTTCATGTGGTGTGTGTGTGTATGTGGTGTGTGTGTTGTCATGTGGTGGGTGTGTTGTCTATTTGTGGTCGTTTTGTGTGTGTGTGTGTCATGTGGTGTGTGTGTGTGTGTCATGTGGTTGTGCTGTGTGTGTGTGTCTTGTGTTGTGTGTGTCATGTGTTGTGTGGTAGGTCATGTGGGTGTTGTGTGTCACGTGGTTGATGTGTGGGCTTGGGTCATGTGGTGTGATGTGTTAGTGTGGTGTGTGTGTGTCATGTGGTTTGTGTGTGTCATGTGGTGTCGGTCGTGTCACGTGGTGTGTGTGTTCATGTGGTTTGTGTGTGTGTCATGTGGTGATTCGTGTTGTGTCATGTGGTGTGTGGTCATGTGGTGTGTGTGTGTGTCATGTGGTCGTGTTGTGTCATTGGGATTTCTTTGTGTGTGTGTGTGTCATGTGGGTGTGTGTCATGTGGAGTTGTGTGCTGACATGTGGTGTGTGTGTGTAATGGTGGTGTGTGTGTGTCATGTGGTTTGTGTGTGGTGTCATGTGGTGGGTGTGTGTCATGTGGTGTGGTGTGTGTCATGTGGTGTGTGTTGTCATGTGGTGTGTGTGTCCATGTGGTGTGCGTGTGTGTGTCATGTGGTGTGGGGTTTGTCTGTGGTGTGGCTTATGTGTGTCATGTGCGTCTTTTTTTTTTGTTGTGTGTCATGTGGTTGTGTGTGTGTGTGTCATGTGGTGTGTGTTGTGTGTGTCATGTGGCTGTGTGTGTCATGTGGTGTGAGTGTGTGTCATGTGGTGTGTGTGTTAATGTGGTGTGTTCTGTATGTCATGTGGTGTGTGTGTGGTGTGTCTTGTGGTGTGTGTGTCATGTGGTAGTCTTTCTGTGTGTGTGTATTTCGTGTGTTCATGTGGTGTGTGTGTTGTGTCATGTGGTGTGTGTGTCATGTGGTGTGTGTGTGTGTCATGTGGTGTGTGTCATGTGGTGTGTGTGTGTCATGTGGTGTGTTTGTGTCATGTGGTTGTGTGTGTCATGTGGTGTGTGTGTTTGTAGGTGTTGTGTGTCATGTGGATTTGTTTTGTGTGTCCATGTGGTACTTGTGTGTGTCATGTGGTGGGTGTGTGTCATGTGGTGTGTGTGTGTGTCATGTGGTGTGGTGTGTATGTGGTGTGTGTGTGTCGCTGTGCGTGTGTTGGTGTCATGTGGTGTGAGTGTGTTTCATGTGAGTGTTTGTGTCATGTGGTAGTGTGTGTGTGTCATGTGGTGTGTGTGTCTTGTGGTGTGTGTGTCAATGTGGTGTTGTTGAGTATGTGGTGTGTGTGTCATGTGTGTGTGTGTGTGTGCTCCTGTGTCATGTGCTGGTGTGTCCATGTGGAGTGTGTGTCGCTGGTGGTGTGTGTGTCATGTGGTGTGTGTCTGTGGTCTTGCAATGCTAGTGCTGGGCAATGGAGGACTCGGCTGTGTGTGGCCAGTGCATTGCTGCAGCTTGCTAGACCCTTTGGCTAGTGGGTCCCATGACATTGTGAAAGAATCTACAAGGGTTTAGGAGTTTGTCCATGATGAGATCTGAGAGAGACCCGTGCGTTTGAGATACTACTGAGATTTGAGAGGGGGACGGGATAGCTTAGTGGTTAGAGCATAAGTCGCAATCTGGACGACCGGGTTCGATTTCCATTCATAGGGGACACGGGATTATTTTCCCCTGGAGTTAACTTCAGTGCAGGACTCATCCTCCCCAAAAGTCTTCGGTATGAGACTATAAACCGAGGGCCGTGTGCGAACGCATGCATAACATTTTTGTGCACACGGTTAAATCCTGTTCCGCTTTTCGTAAGAGTAAGGGCCATTGTGTGCTGGGGGTATGGATGTAAAACAAAGCAAATAAGTGCTTATTCCATTATCCTCGAAATAAAAGAGTAAAATAAAAATAAATAGAGGGAAAAAAAAAGAAAAGAGAAAAAAGAAAAAACCCCAGTGAGATCCAAGAGAGCTCATGAGATTTGAGAGAGTCTCCAAAGCTAAGGATGCAGGGTCAAGTGTCTGCCATTAGGTTCTTTGTCATTTGTTTTAAGGTGTAGGGTGGGCTTTTTTTCTTCTTCTTCTTCAGGTTGCCAGTGGTGTTTGAAGAGATTAGAATGCATCTGTTCAGTTTGGATTTTTCTTCAGTTTGGATTTTTTTTATAAGTCGACTGTTTAGTATAAGTTTTGACAAGCCAAGTCAAGTCAAACTTTAATTTTTAGATGGTACATTGAATATGGTACAGTCGGAGCACTCGCTTTCCCCCAGACAAGTTAAGCAGCATCGAGCGTGGTTACCAGTTGGATGGGTGATCGTTTGCGCGCCTTGGCTTCAGTACAGTTCCCCCAGTTCACCCAGCTGTAAATGGGTACCTGTCCTCTTTAGGGACATGGGAAGGTAATAGCAGGCTGAGGGAGAGGAGATGGGCGCCGCTCAATATGCTGGCCCTAGAGAAGTGAGGTCTCTGACGCCTCGCTCCCCTACGACCTTATAGGTTATGGGACACCTTTACCTTTACTTTTTTTTTACATTGAATAAGCAGTGCATTTGCTTTTTTTCATCAAGCCATCTATCAAAAGAAAAAAAAAGAGAGAGAAAAAGATAATATATATGCAGACATATGACACTGAGGATGAGAAAGCCCTAGGATTTTGAATGATAGGAAATGAAATGAAAATGTAATCCTAGGAGGATATACTCTGGGGCAATATAAAAAAGGTGCCGTCTTTGTAAGGACTGTCATGTGTGGGGTATGTGTTTCAGTTGAGAGAGTTTTCAGAAAACAGCAAGGGGGGCGGGGACAGCCTGGTTAGAGATGTGAGCGTGTGATTTGCTTGTTGGCTTCAAGCCGCCCACTGAGGCC
>CM054154.1:39194576-39241469 GCA_028751875.1 Rapana venosa
GAAATTTTTTCGTTTCCATGCCTGTCTAATCGTTGCAAATTACATCAGCTTGTGGGATCAATCCGCGGCACTGTACGCGATGCATGGCTGATCACGCGTAACCAAAAAACAACCCGCATGATTCGTGTACAGGTACGTATGTAAGGACTAAAATTATAAAAAATGATGTGTGAGAACGCGGGATCCCCTCTGCCTAACACTAGTATCGTCCCATATTAAAGCTTCACAATATTGCTGATCTGTCGCACGTAATGCAACCACCTACCCAAGTAATCCAAAGTGTGCCACCACTGTGGTTTCGAATGACAACACAGAGAGGGGCGCGGAGGGGGTGGGGGGGGGAGGTGTTAAATTGGCTTCGGTGGTAGAGATGGGCTTGTCACCGTCGAAAGTGACAATGAGATCGATCATATTTCGGGGGCCCCAAAAATGAATTATTCTTGAGAATGGCAATGTGTATGCCACTGAGGGACATATCATGGTTGTCAATGCGTTTACATAAAGACAAGTAAAATAAAAGTTTTGTGAATAGATTCCGTTCTCTTGGGTGTGTTTTTTAAATGTCCTATAGCAAATTTCGACCTTTCGGGGCTATCTGCCCCCCCCCCCCCCTCCCCCCCCCCCCAACACGTTTTTTTTAAAATCCCCCCCCCCCTCCTGTGTGTGTGTGTGTGTGTGTGTGTTTTTGTGTGTGTGTGAGAGAGGAGAGAGAGGGGAGAAAAGAGACATGACAATGACAAATTCTTTTATTCGAGGATAATGAATAAGCCACATGTGCTTTTTTACATCCAGTCCCCGGGCCCGTTAGGGATACATCTTAAAATAATAACCCAATACTTATACAGCCCCAAAATAAAAACAAGGGGAAAATAACCCTTTTTCAAAACAACCCCCCCCCCCCCCCCCCCCCAAAGCAAGCAAAAAAAAGAAAACCATAAAAATACCCCACCCCCCCCCCCCAAAAAACCTTAACCAAACAAACAAACAAACAAAAGAGAAGGAAAAACCAAACCAACAAAGATGATAAAAAAGAGAAAAACAGACAGACAACAAAAAACAAGAACAAGAACAACAACAGAGCCAAGGAAAAAAAACACAACCAAACTTGATAATCATAAAGATAAAAAATCTACACATTGTCAAATGGTACACATAATTGTTACACATTTAATATAAAATCAATTAATTAACAAACAAGATCATTTTAAATAACCATGAAATTTTTCACTCAAACTCCCATTCAATTAGTGAAAAAATCAAAAAATCGAAAATCAAATGAATAAAAAAACCCAATTAAACAAAAAAAAAAGACCCACAAAACACACAATACACACACACTTAGACGTATACCCATGCATAAACCCCACCACACACACCACACTCTCTCACAATAAACTCAAACACTAATACACCCCACACACACACACACACACACACCCTGGATACTATCCATTCGCAGACTTTTCCTCACCTACAAGATAATAGACCTCCCCAATTATAAAAATATCAAAACCGTACATTTGTACAACAAAACCAGGAAATAAAATTATTTGATGACAAAGACAGCAGCCAAAAAGATCAAGAAAAATGCCCAGTTAACTCAGCTATTTCAACAAAAAAAACCCAGAACTGCTTTCTTTCCGTTTCTCATCTGCACAACTGTGAAGGGGCGCTCATTACTACTCACTGACAAAACACATACACAATACACACACATTAAACCCCACATATTCATGCATGCGCAAATCCTATTGGGTTATTTCAAAAATGTGAGGTTTTTGTGAATAGACTTGAAAAATAAATGTCTTGGAAGTTTATGGTTTTTGTTATTTTTTAGAGTACTCTGTCATAATCTGCATTCTTTTAAAAAAATTTTTAAAAATATTAATTGGTTTCCTATATTTGATGAATTAAAGTTCTTTTTTTTAGCCGTGTTGCGGTTGTGACATGGAAACCAAAAGTAGATAAAAAATCTTTGTACTAAAATAAAACAAAAAACACCCAAAATGCTGTTGTTTTCATTTTAAACAAATTAACATTTGGAAGTATGCAATCACTGACAAAGCATTTTTTTGGCCTTTTTTTCTAATGAACTCTAAGCAGTTTTGTACCCCCAAGATTTAAAGTTTTGTTTTTTGTGCTAGTGACCCAGGAGCATCAAAAAATGCCAAAACTTTAACCACGAATTTTTTAAATAAAAACAACAATTTTCTTTACACAAGAAGGGAAAGCTTTTTAAAATTAATCCCTTATAAAAGAAATTTATGTTGCGGTTGTGACATGGAAACCGTTTGGTTGTGACAGGGAAAACCCACCCCTTAAAAATAACAAATCATGGAAGTGTAGAAATTTTAAAAAATACTTTTAAAAACAAAAACCCCAAAATTAAATTGAAACAATGACTTGTAACTTTATTCATATGATTTATCATTTTATATGATATTTATGGTTGTGGGACATGAGACCTTTTGGGGTTTGCAGGAAACCACCCCCCTCAAAGCACAATCATAAAAGTGTAAAAATTTAAGTCAATTGAAAAAAACATCATCTAAAATGAAAACAATGCATTCTTGAAACTTTTTTTACATTGATTTATTATGTTAAGATTTTAGAGTGACTGATATTATATCAAAAAACTTTATCTCTTTTGATTTATCTGCTTGAGTGATAAAATATCAATCAACACAGCAAGCCCGTTTTTCCCCATTGACCTAGCGATCCTTAAAATTTAATGAAAAAATAAAGCTCAGAGTGCATATGCTTTTATTAAAGTACAAAATGCATTTTTTAAAAAACGAAAAAAAAAACAATGAATCATTTCATTTTTGGGCTTTTTTTATAGAAAAACCAAACTTAATTGTCGATCAAACTTTGTTATGATTGTCTTTTGTTAAAATCATCACCTTTGCTGTGTTTTTGGGGCGTGTTTTTGGGGTTTCTTTTTAAAATATTAAAACATTTGAATAACAGAATAATCAAAATTATTTTTTTTCATTTCTTTTTTTTCAGGAAAATTTAATTCTTTTATTTTAGGGCAAATAGAATCCTTCAAGCCTCTCCATTTGCTGTGTTTTTTTTTTCCCTCACAGCAGCTGCTTTTTTGCCCCACATCTAACATGATCTAACTAATTTAAACTGTTTTAGGACTGTTAATTTCTCTCTCTCTCCCCCTCTCTCTCTTCTCTCTCTCTCTCTCTCTCTCTCTCTCTCTTCCCACAAAAACACACACACACAACATGATTTGATTTATATTGAACATTTAAAAAAAAAATTTTTTGGTCAAATCCATGCACCCCAAAGTTTTAGTGGGCCCTGCCCCCTTTTATTCTCTATATAAGACCCCCACCTGGATAAGATCTATTTTCTTAAACACCCCTTTCTTTGTAACTGTCCCCCCCTCATTAGACTTCCCCTTTTATAACACATTTTTTTGTGTGTGTGTTGGTGTGTGTGTGTGTGTGTGTGTGTGTGTGAGAAGAGAGGAGAGAGAGGAGAGAGGAGAGGAGAGGGAAGAGAGAGGGAGAGAGAGCAAATAATTAATTATTAAATGAATGTGTTTGTGGGGTGAGTGGTGTGTGGTGTGTGTCAAGCGCATGAGAGAGAGATGTGTGTGTGTATATGTATGTGTGTGCGTGAAGTGGATGGGGGCGTGTGTGTGTGTGTGTGTGTGTGTGTGGTGTGTACACGACAAATAAAATTTTTAAGAGTGAATTGTTTTCGCTGAATCTTGCATAACCATTTCAAGTAGTGTTCTTGTTTTTTTATGTCAATGTGAATGGTGTCTTGTGTTTATTTGTTTTGTTTCAACGCTTGCTTGCACATTTAAGAGAATTGGTTCCAAATGTTTGGGACAAGGAAAACGGAAAAGAAAAAAAAACAAAACAAAAAGCCCCCCCCTGATGTGGTTTTCATCATAACTGATCAGGGTTGTTAAGTTTTAGGGTTTGAAAAATGTTAAACTTGGACTTTCCAGATTGTATCTATCTCTCAAAAGACAAATTTAATCGGAAGAACTCATTGTTTGATTACATTTGAAGCCTACGGAACTAAGTGGTAAAAACGGTGACGTTTTTTGGGCTGACCAGGAACGCCCACTCTGTCATCGGCGCATTTGTAGCAAACATTAAAAGTCACTGCGATGGTTTGCATGCATTTGGTTGACTCATTATGATTAACAACGATTGTGAGTTTTAATACTTCCCCCGAAAACAACACTAGAAAATTTTATCCGAGGAAAAGGGGACGATTTATTTAAATAGATCAGAGTTGTGAACAAAAAACCTAATCCCTTTCCCGTCAGACTAACACGGCAAAAAGTTTTACGGCCAAATTTCAAAGTGCGAGATAAACCCCAGAACAAAAAATTTCTGCAGGTTTATATTTTCAACAACATAACCAGAGCTCCCTTTAAAAAAATAATAAATGAATGACGAAAAAAGCGAGACTAATTTTTCGTAGCTTTAGATCTAACGGCCCCCGGGGCAGAAACACGCTATCTTGGTTTCGTGTCACAACAAGTGGTTAAAACTGATTTACAGATCAACGAAAAAAATTCCCATAAAATACATTCAAAAAACTGAAAATAATCACTTCTGTCGCTAATTGTTTGAAAAAAAACGAATACATCTATAAAAAAAAGAGAAAGTAAAACTTCAACAAGAATGTTGCGTTACAAGAAACGTTTCTATTTTTTTGTTTCTGTCCAACCGTAACGCCGCACAACAAAAAATGGATCTATTTAATATTTTTTGCAAAATTTATTTCTTGCCCCTAACAATCA
Source organism: Rapana venosa (assembly GCA_028751875.1). Classification (NCBI taxonomy): domain Eukaryota; kingdom Metazoa; phylum Mollusca; class Gastropoda; order Neogastropoda; family Muricidae; genus Rapana; species Rapana venosa. The sequence continues at coordinate 39,199,357 of CM054154.1, forward strand.
TTTCCACAAATTACAGTAGATGGGTTTTTTTTTCTTTCTGAGTAAAAAATAAGCGGTCACAAACAAACGATCGGTAAATGTACCCAAGCTAACAAGCCAAAGTGTTGACAAAAAAGAGACCTGACAAAAAAAAAGCAATTCGTAATTTTAAACACGAGTTTCGATTATTAAACCCTGGGTTGGAAAAAATAAAATACTTTGAAAAAAAAATTTCCTTCTCCTTCGATAAAAAATGCGACAGAAGCAGTAAGGCATCTGATCAAATGCTGCCGTGCTTTTGCGGCGGTCGTGACATGAGAAATTTTGGAAGAAGACAAAGACCGGCACACTAGTATAGCATCGCATTTCCTTTGCGGGAAAAAACGGCCAAGATATTTTAGGTCAAGGTGAAGTGCCGCGAAAAAATCTCGGTCAGTGAAGGAATTTTGGGCCCAGTTTTGCACCAAATTTACGCGGTCGGGTTTTGACGTTAAAAATGAGAAACCATGTTTAAATCTGGGTTTCAACCCATGAACGAGGGTAGGAGGGTTGCTGATCAAAAAAATCGTTTTTTATATACTGTTAACTGTTTACTTTATCAGTGGAAGCTATAATGTGTGATGATTCGTATATTCTTTGTGATGAATTTTTCAAAATTTGGGCCCGACTTTGGAAACTAAAGCGTCACGACCACAAGGGATTTTTCCACCCCCTTTTTTAATGTTCATGATAAAAAAGGAAGATGTTTCTGCTTGGGGGTTTGGGAAAAATCTGGGCATTAATTTAATAAAATTGTGTTTCAATTTTCAGTTTTGAAGTCAAAAACAATCTGAATAACCTATGCACCATCATGTCACAAATCCGCCCCGTTGGAATACCATTTTGTAAAAAAAAATTTAATATTTTTTAAAACAAGCACAATACTCTTACAACTTTTAAAAATTTTTTTCTTTTAATTCAAAATAACCCTAACCCGCATTCACTACAGTTACAAATAAAATTTATCAAAAAGGGAGATGTGTGAAATAGGCACTATCAACCTCACAGTGTCTGAGATGACCTATATACACATTATTAGAATTTTACAAAAGTCCACAGAATAATGAAATTGTCCACAGAACTTGCAAATTAACAATCCCTACCATTCGCTTAACAACAAAAAACAACCCCAAAATTCTTTTAAGGGGGGAAAACTCAGACAAGTTCATTGTTAACAAAATCAAAACAAGCAAGGGCACACACACCACACATTACAATTCAAAGCAAGCCACTAATGTGTTAAGAAGAGAGAGGAGAGAGAGAGAGAGAGAGAGAGAAAAGAGGAGAGAGAGACAGACAGAGCAGAGACACACACAGAGACAGAGACGCATGCACGAATGGTTTATGGGAAGTGTGAGTCGAGTGCGCACATATTCGCTCCTATATGTTTTGAGAATGATACATGCGCACATATTGTGCAAATTTGCTTTCTGTATCAAAAACCCCACAATTCAAAATTAACTTATTCTCTCAAAATAAGAAACTCTGAGACTTGAGACAAATAAACGACTGTACAACATAATTTAATATAAAAAATACAATACAACAACAGAGAAAATCACAAAAAAGAGTGAAATTGGGATGACCTTGCAATTTTAAACCCCCTATAAACACCCTCGTGCTCCCCCCCCCCCTTTCATCTCCCCCATCATTACCTTCACCCAAAAGGGCAGCATGTGAAATCACGAAGTCTCGAATTCAAAAGAAAAGAGTACATGTTCTCAAAACGGCTCTATCTTTTTGTGCTATACCATAACTTTCCCCCATCAATCCATCTGGGAAAAAAACCTGAGGACAATACATCTTCCTTCCTACACCTTCTCCTTTTATTTTAACCTGCAGAAAAAAATTATTAAGGTTTGAAGGACACATAAAAGGCCCAAATTTTGTTCCTAGAAAGACATGTATACTTATCAAATGACTGAGGCATAAAAAAAGGGAAATCTATGCTTGCTGCCAAGGATATGGTAAATTTGAGATTATATATTAATTTTAGACCAGAAGAGGGTGGTTGAAACAGATTGACACCAAGATGAACAATGTACAGGAAGAATGCTAAGTACATGTACAGGTAAAGGCAATGCAGCTATTTTGTATCTGTCTCATGTACATTCCACATGCATATCCCATTTCTTGTTTGTCTTCTCTTTCTGATGATTTTCAACTGTCATTTCTTTTTAAAACAACTAAAAGGGTAACATGTAGACTTAAAGAGAAAGAAAACAGCTTTATATCACAGTAAGTGCATGATAAAGAACACAGTGGATGAAATTGAAAGGAATTGATTTGGAATAACATGCGGCCTTGATTTAAATATATGTACTACAAAAAAAAGAAAAAAAGTCTGTATCCCTCCTGAAATCACTATCATATAATTTCATTTTATTTTCCTTCCATTGGTTTTGTATAAAACTTGTGTCAAGTACATTTGTTTCATACTATGACAGCATGAAAAATAATATGTCTTTAACCACCTAATCATCTCTATACTACTTCAACAGACAAATCATAATGAAAGTAAACAGTGTAAAACTCATTTAAAACCTGAACAAGTTCTGTATGACATAAAATCCGAGTGTGCAGAGAAATTGAAAGCAGCCTTCAACCAATACTAATTGATAGATAACCCTAAAATAGCACATGGTATAAGTTTTCCTACATTGGAAGCAACTAGTGATATTCTATCACAAGTGCAGTTTAAATAAGCATGTTGCAATGACATGCCACACCGCGCTGCTAGGAAAATGGGATTGTCTTTGTTCTGAAATATTACATATCTTGATCTTTAACAGCTAACTGCACATAGATAACCAAGTTATATCTGCTCTTGTTAAAAGCTTTTATATCAATCCTTTGAATATAAAAAAAAAAGAGATTAAAAAGCAAATGAAATGTTGCAATTTGATTGCATTTGTTAAACAGGTACAATCCAAAGTTACATGGGTAGTCTAAGGAAAATGTCTTTAATAAAAAACTTCAAAGTTAGTTTGATGTGAGGGCAGAATCATTAAAAGATATCTTGTTTTCTCTGCTTACATTGACTGTTTGTCCATTAATATATGCATTTAAGTTCATTTTGATATCTAATATCTATACCTGCTAGCATTTTTCTGTCAGACATTAGATCTTGTATCATTTCCAATAGTGCCTATCTCACAATTTTGTTTTGCTAAAATGTATATTACGTAGTTTAATTACGTGTGATATTTGTAGTGCATGTTATCTGGAACTGTAAATGCGAAAATATTAATGCAAATCATTTTATATATCATTGTCCGATAGTTGTAGTGGCTCATTAACTTTCATGCTTGTAAATGTTTTTCATAAACTTAGGAGATCTAATGATCATAGACTGTTGGTTTTAAAAAAATATTTTTTACTGTAGTTGGTTATAACACCATAAGATAGATATTTTAGAACAATTTTGTGTAAAGCATGATTCCATACTATTGATCTTACACATAATTTAGGTTTAGAAGAAAACTGGAAGTGTGAATGCCAAACCTTCATTACCAAGATATATTCGAGTGTGGTGAGCTGGACAAACTGTAACAACTTATAGATAAATCAAAGACCTACTTTTGTAGAATAATAATTTACAATGTTTGCATATAATAAAGAGAGGAGAGCGAGAGAGAGAGAGAAAAGAGAGAGAGAGAGAATGGATGTGTAAGTTAGAAAAAAAAAAATAAAGCATAACAAGAATATTGTACCTCAAGGTGCTTGAAGAATAATCTTACCTCCTTCTGAAAGACTTTCCTTCCTTAGAACCAAGAAACGGAATGCAAGGCAAGTACACACATAACATTGCTTCTTCTTGTAAGATCTCAATTATTTTGTTACTATTATTTATCTCAAGTGCTAATGCATAAATTTTGATATGAGAGCCTTCAGTATGTACAAATAAAAAAGAGGCAAAAATCCTTTGCATATATCAGTCTTTCCATGTTTACTGTAACACAGCTTCTTCAGTCAAGTACATGGTCCCCACTCCAATGCCCTTCTTTGCATTTAATCCTGTTTTGTGTGTGTGTGATACAAGTGATTACAAATTAGCTTCTAAACAGTTCAACCAGCAGCACACTGTTGAAATCTGGGGCACGATTTTCAGTTTTGATTAATGTAACCAAAACTGTACAGTTAATATGTTACCAAACTATGCATAGTTTGAGTACAGTGTAACCCACTGAGTATACTGGTTTTTTGTTCTTTACAGTATATCAACTCTAAACTGAGTCCCTTCATGAAAGATTAAGAGTCAGCATTTTGTAAACATATATTCACTTGAATGTGATGAACTCCATGTTGGTTTTGTAAAATGATCACCATTCCTTTAATTACGATAGTCACATATTGCAGATGAAGAGTTTTTTCACATACTAAAGCAAGATGACTTTTAAAAAAAATGCGGAGGAGGGAGCCTTGCTTTTATCAAACCCTACCCCCCTCCCTGGACAAATAAAAACTAAAACAACACACACAAGTCCGAATACATGTTCTGGAATTTTTTACTGAAAGATCAGAAGATTATCAGTGAAGACCAAATCAGATTACCCATCATCTTCGAGTTGAAAAGGGGGCAATTGCAGAAGAGTAGTAAGCACAGTGGAGCATGCTGGGCCAAAACCCCAGAGTTTGTGGAACGAAACCAGGCCCAAAAGATTATCCTGACCTGTACACAGGGATGGGTTTCTGTCCTCTGACAGCTTGCCCAAGACACATTGCAGGACAGTTTCTGAGTAATGCCCTTGTATGTGCTAAGCGAATTATGAAAAGAGAAGACAGGAGAATGGTTGTTTATTAGAGATCTGTAGTATTGCAAGGTCTACAAAGCCTGGTAAAAAAAGAAAAAAAAAGTATTAAAATACTTTTCATGGCACAATGCTTATCGTTTATCAGACCTTTAAAGAGATTTGTTCAAAAATACAACAAACAATATTTGCCATGCCTATGCCTGCTAATGTTACAGTAAATGTTTAACAGTAATGATAACCAGAGTACTCTTATATAGTTGAGCCATTTCTAATATTGTGAACTCTTGCTGGTCTTAGACAATAATTTATGGTACAGGACATAATTTTTTGTTGGGATAAAATTCAGTTAAAAGTGACGTATTATAAAGACGAAGCTTTCTTGCTGACAGTCAAGTAAAGTTGTGTTTTCCATTTGAGTTCGAATATACAATCAAAATGTTTTAAAATACAGATGTTGGTTTTAAGTGTAATATTAAAACTGGAATGGACTTGATATATAAAACCTATTCATGGATTCAGATTGGTATAATCTTGTTACTTGTTCTGTGACCTTTATAATAGTCATGCATTTTGGTGGGTTCAGGTTTCCTTCAAGTCTTGAGGAAGACCTTAATTCACAAATTCAGTTTTGTGTTACAGGTGGCTCTGTCAGTTTCACCCTAATCTAAAGACCACAATGCCAGGAGCAGTGGGGCTCTGGAGGTCTGTGGACCTCTGACTGCTGCATCATGTAATACTTTTGCATATATTTAATCAACATTTTATTTTTTCTAAAGAACATATTTCAACCCTTTCCCCTGAGTTTTGGACATATTACCAGTTAAAGAAGATCTATCCAAGAATTTGTGAAAAACTAAAGGCTGTCAACAGGTATTGCTAGTACATATAATACGCAAGTTCCCACCATAGTTGTATTCACATGTTTCACAGCGAGGTGTACATGTTGTGAAATAATATATGTACTGGGTTTTTGCCGAGTTGCAGTTTGATAATGTTGAAATTATTCCACTTTGCACAGTTCAGCATTAATGTTTGTGATACACAAGACATGGCACAATCTGATTCTGAATAATATAGACATTTTATATTTAAAAAACTGCACATTTCATATCTGTGCGAGATAACAGCGGAGACATCATTATTGTTTATTTTTTGTCTAGTTTTCCATGCAAAAAAGTCACTGACATATTTTTTCCACTCTGAGATAATCAGTGGATCTGTAAACAGTTTTATAAAAAGTTATCTATTTTGTGAACAGTAGATCCATGATTAAAAAAAAGCAACAGTTTTTAAGATTCCAACATGTGTGGGAGTCTTTTTCTGTTGATTTATATATGATGATTTGAGTCAGATTTGGATATATTTTAGCTACATTCCACTGCTATTGTGATAATCTAACATAATGATAACCTTTACAGCCTAATTGTATTGCAAAAAGACCCAATATACTCCTGCTATCGTATTCATTTCCGACCATCTTCATTTTTGAGAAATAATGGAGATAAGTAAAAATTTTAGATATTAGAAGCTGTTTAGACCCATCCTCCATTGTTACTGTGATATGACAGCACAATAAAAATCTGAATTTGTTTTAAAAAGCAATTCTTAATGATTTGTTTTGGTGGTTAAAAAAAAAATGTTTAGTTTGGGGTATTTGTTGTTGGAAAATCAAGTCTGAACCAAATACTGGGGGGAGGGATCACATGCACAAGCAGTATACAAATAAAAACAGAAAAATTTGTGCTGATGAAACACAGACCTGAAATAATCAAAATGTTCATAACACACAGCATGCTTCACCAGCAAAGAATATTGTATGAAAACTTAGATATTTCTGAGAAGTTCTACTCCCTGTTTTTAGTTTTTTTCTATTCTGGCCTCAAAGGTGTTTGTTTAAAAGAATTTTACCTGGATTCTTAAAATTTCAACCCTCTAGTTGTAACGACACACGAATAATGACCACGAACTCGCACCCCAAGGCACAACGCACAAACTCTGACGCGAGAGAGACCCTGTCTAGAAGCAGCGCGGCGGACAAAAAAACTCTCCAGTCACAAGTACAACACACTCATCATACTTCATGTCTAGACTCTCATCCAGCGTATATCTACGCATCAACGCTTCGTCACGACAAGCGCAACTCAGTTATTGTAACAAGATCACGCGCTCGCGCAATCTGCGAGATGACACAGGTCACGCTCCTCGCGCGGTCTTCACTGCACGCGTGAGAGTTAGCGATTGAGCACACAACCGCTATCGGGTTGATTCGCCATCTTAAACGTCTTCTGATCGGTATGATCTGTGCAAACTGAAACTCCTCTGAACGATCTCCACTCGAGTCAGAAAATGTTCATGCACATTATAATCTTAGAGCTCTTCTGATATCAGAGCAACACAGTTAATTGCACGAGAGATCCCAGAGGCAATGATATCTAGCACACGCAGAGAAGGAGCGACAATCATAATCAAATTCGCGAAGAACGCGAAAAGCAGCGAACATTGTTCCAAGACATACATATCAATATAGATCTATTGACAGTGAGAACTTTACCTATTCTACTCCCCCTCATAGTCAACTAGCACAAAATTATGACATGATTCGGTAACACAAAGAGGCGCTCAACTGACTACATCCTTGACCTAAACACACACACATCACAATCATTCACCTCTACAGACTTGCTACACTATATCGTCTCATGTGCCAATAAAAACTCTCGTACCTCACTTACGATCGGACACTCTCGTGGAACGACGCTACGCCATCACACTTAAACCTCAAGAGGTGCTTTCAGTTTAACATCCGATTAGACACACAAGCTAAACAGAAACTTTATTCTCACGCTATATCGTAGCAGAACATACTCTGCACATCTTGAACCTTTCTCTATGAGCAACACGGCAGTACAATTCTGCGATATGTGCTATATGATCTCCTCGCACACTTGTTTCACACACATCTCAGTAGCTCCTTGGGCACACTATTTCGTAGGCGTGCGTGAGCTGAGATTCATGTGTCTCTCTGATGTGTTCTTATCCGTGTGGATCTAGCGGATAAATCTAGTGGTGACCTGCTATCACGAAGCTGTATATTTCTACACGACTAATCTCTACGAGTATCCACACACAGTCTGTGCTCAATATCACATTCATGATATCAAAAACACATATTCTTGAGTACAAGCACATGATTACACTTATCTATTCTACTCCTCCAACACATCATGCCGGTAACCAGGTACATCACTTTGAGTATCAATAAACATCTTGATAATATTCAACTAACACTTTGTTTTAAGCTCTTACTTAGGGCAGACTAGGTGATATGTCACAGTGTCGAGATGTCCAGGGATATTACAGTAGTCATTTCGAGCTCTACAACAAGTCATAGCGCGACATATAACTAGCAATGGTCTTAGGTGTGCGACAACTTAGCCCGCACTCAACATGAGAGAAATTCACTCTTGAGTATCACGTGAAATGTGATCTTCGAGGGCTATCATCTCTCTCGCAGAAGCAGAGCTGCTATTGCTCTCTAATTCATCAACTTCGGTGCTCAGCTCTGTAGTAAGAGATTGGACACAACATGCACTACAGAGAGAAATCTGTGTATCGGAAAAAAAATGTGTGGTTGGGGTGAGTGGTGGTGTAAACTTGTTTAAATTTATGTTGTGTATCCGGGATGTAGTTGGATGAGCTTTCTGATATGGGGATGCGTGCTGTATGAGAGGTGGGACATGAGTGTTATTTGTCACGATATTCTCCGAGAGTTGTTGACTACTCTGGGTGTGGATGGGGGGGTTGGGGATATAGGAGAAATTTTGATGGTTTTGGGTTGTGCGCGTGGATGGGTGGGTAGAGTGTAGGTAGGTGGATCTCTTGGTGGTGGCATGGAATTTTGGACTGGGAGTGTGTTAATGGAGTGGGTGTTGGGAGTAGCGTAGTTAGGAGACAGGGGATATAGACACACGGTGTGAAGGTATACGTGATGGTGTTTTAGTGGTGATAGAGGACGGTGTGAGTGGTGTGATGTGATGTATTGGTAAGATGCGAGATGATCGGGGGAAGATGTGGGGAAGGGTAACGTTGTGGGGTAGTAAAGGTATGGGGGTGGGGAGGAAATAGTGGGGTGAGGTGGGGAACATGTATGGTCTTGATGGGTCTCTAGTTTCTAGTTAATACACTATATAGTATTTATGGGGGTCTATCTAAATTGCGATATATGAGGAGTTGAGGTTTTATATAATTGGGATATGGGGGCACGAGATATTTATGTGAGCGAGTGTGTGGGAGCAGTACCTCTCAACTGCTTACTTAGTGTGGTTTTAGTCTATGAACCAAGGAGTTTAGATGCACAGTCATCTGGGGTAGGATGTTCTGAAGTGTAGACACATGATGGCTATTTAGGTCTCAGAGACAGTGGTGGGGTGGGTATTATTAATTACGATGGTTTAATATGGATTGCATTGTGAAGAGATGAGGTGGATATGTACGTTGTGTAGAGAGGTTTTATCACATATTATGCATACTGGTATCTATAATTATGATAGGATTGAGCGATACTGGAATGTTGCGATGACATCACGAGTTTTTGTTTTTTTTTTTTGAATATTGATTGGTTGGTTTAGGTGAAGAAAGTTCAAACTTGTAAAATTGGCAGATGTCACACAAATAAAGATTGCCCTATGAAGATAAGAGGTTTCATTGTATGAGAGCGGTATCTCTATTACAAAATCTGTGCTAGAGTTATTATGTTAATCTATTAATATGCAAATAAATACAAAATAAATTCTTATTTGTGCTGCCATATTTTTGGCCGGAAAGTAAGGTCAGGAATGTGTATTAAATCTCAAAGACTACGTTTTTTAATTTTCACAAACACACAGCTGCATTACAGTGATACACTACATCACACTTACACACCTTACGCACAACACCTAATGACACACACAACACATCCCAACATACACAACCACACTCATACACCATCGCATCTAACACATAATTCAAAATAAATCACACACTACTCACATTAAAAACAAGCCTCGCGATGCGGATACAAAACTATAGTAATAAAAAAGAACCTTTTAGACATAATTTTTAGAATATACACCTAACTATCGTGCTACTTATGTATAACATAAAATCGATAATTATGTACTAATGAGTATATATTAGTATACATACATACTATCTCTATAGCAAAAACAATACACAAACTAAGTAAATATTAAGACAACGAACGAGACTATCAATTCATCTAAAGCATATGTGTTGAGACCTAACACACTTGCTTTCAAGGATGCGGTGGGCATATGAACAGAGTTAGGCACCAACTTTCAAGAAACATGTTAACAAGCTACGCAAAAATCTCACAGGACACAACCCACCACACACCACTCTCTCGACGGAAAAAATATGAGACACACTCCACTCACTACACACACACTCACACGACAACACACCATCATACCTCACCATCACTCACTCCACGCCTAATCTCACACTTCTACACTGTAATATAATAGTCAAACACACAAATACTATATTATAGAGTTTAGGTCTGATCGACGCGAGAGTGAGTGGGTAAGCGGGGGAGAGTGAGGGATATCTTCTGTAGGGGGATGGGTTGTTTGGTTGGGATAGACGTCTCTTATGTGGCAGCTGACACAGGTATCGAGTAGTTGCGATATACATGACTAAGTCTCAGGGGTAATGATGGTGGAGGGTTTTTGGAGATTTGTTTTTGTGTTGATGGTTTTGTGTATTGGTGAGATAGGAGTAAATTTGTAACTTGATCGCCCACTTTCAGATGATGTGCGTCAGGGGGCAGAGACTTATAGCGATATAGGGAGATATGAGACTAAGATGGGAGTGATATCTCTGCTGAGGCAGTTCAATGAACAGAGGTTAGACGCGAGCAGAGACACACACATATAGTGTCTGTATGATAGAGACTGAGTGCACCACATTTCAACACAGGTACGCGTTGCACATACGTCGAGGTAGATGATTATTACTCATGATAATTAGTAGTTCGACATTACTATGTTAGTGATGTTCACTCTTATGACGTAGCTCAAATAGCAAGATTTTAACACACATATCTCAAACGCACAAGTACTTGACAGTTATGTGGGCATTGGTGGGTAGTGATGGTTCATAAAGTTGGATCACGTGTGACTGTGGGGAGATCACCTGACTGCGAGTATAGGTGTGGTTTTGAGATATGCATATATCACTAGTGGCGTGGCAGACACTTAAGTAGATCATATTGTTGGTATCTTGTATACTATTAATGAGGTAGTGGGTTTACAGATGAGGTGAGTGAGTATGAGGGAGTCGGACTCCGGGGCAGGTATTATTTATATCACATTATGAGGTGGTGCACTACGTACACATTGTGACGTGAGTGTTAAGAGTGATCGAGCGGGGGGAGTAGACTGTGACGGTGTAGGTGTATAGCAAGATTAACCAGTAGGAGTGTGCGAGAGTATCACTCGGATGGCTTGTATGGTATGTGTCTAACGAGATTTTATTAATATACATTAGAGATCATTGAATTACAATTCTTATATTAACACAATTAATATGTGTACATTAAGAGGATATTATAAAAATTTAATAATATGTTTATAGAGAGGAAATATATAGAACACGTTGTCTGCTAATAAGTGCCATTGCATGAGTATTTTGGAAGATCTATTCATGAGGTCACACAGTGGTGAGGGCTATAGATAGGTATTGATATGAGAGAGCTCATGTATGTAAGTCTTAGAGACTCGAGATTAGGCATTTGTTTAGCACACATGAGAACAGTCTTTATGTCATAATTTGTATCGGGTTGGCATTACGAGCACATCACACAGGGTTAGTGAGCATGCGAGTTATAACTGAGTTGGACTATCATTAATTTCACATTTGACATAGTATTTGATGGGACGATCTCAGTAGAGAGAGGATCAGTGTCAATATCTTCTTCTCAGTGAAGAGTACAGACGTGGAGTGTGAGACAACGGTGTTATGACAGAGGGAGGAAGTGAGGAGGGTGAGAGATAGGCATATGAAGCAACTAAAGGTGCAAGAGAGATGGATGTGGTGGGGTGGGTGGGGGGGGGGGATATATATTGATGGGGGGGAGTAGAATTATGGAGTGTTTGGATGTGGGGTGAAGATGGGGGGGGGGTGGGGGGGGGGGGGGGTGGGGATGTATAGGGGGAGGGGGTGGGGTGTGGGATTGGGGTTTTGTGTGTTATTATTTGTAGGTTTTTGTTGTATTTTGTGGTTATTAACTATATGATTGGAAGATATGTTATGTGTTTTTTGTGTGTTTGTAAGGTTTTTGTAAAGTTGGTTGGATAACTAGGTGGATAGGGATGACACTGACTATGACACATATATTATATTGGACTATGAGTATTTCTACGCAGATTAGAAGTTTATTATTGTACAATTCAGTTGATAGTGACTGACGGGTAAATGAGGATCGATGGAGATTGTGGAGCTGTTTGCTTTAGCAGCAGAGTGGGCATTGCTAGGTGCTGTGTGGGTGAGAAGGACGATCTGTATTTTAACACTTTTGCACAAGTCTTGTTTTGACATAAGCCTAACAATTGGTATTGATACCACACAAGTTTTACATTATAGGTAATAGACAGGAACATTTGTATTTGCTACTATAAGTGGCAGCATATCATACTTTTATGACTTATGTAACGACTTTATGTTTTGTGATTATATTAATGGTATAATTGTAGTTATGGTAGGAACACATGTTTTATCAACTCAACATTTAGAACACACGCTATCATGTTGTTCTTGTAATTGATCACTTGGCGACTGTCAGAGTATTGCCACACTGTTGATACGAGACACGGGAAACAGAGAACATCTTACGATTAACTGATATTTGATTACAAATTCCTCTGAATCTCTTGGATGAGACAGACTCAGAGTGCTGTTAGACTGCAGTGGTCATGATAGAGGCGTAGGCGGAGGAGGATTGTAGTTGGTGACACAATTTGTGATCTACAAAGTTTTCTTTTACTGTGTGATAGTGGAGTAGTTGATGTAGTGATCAGGTGGTAGGATTGATTAGAAGAGACACACTACTACAGGACTCAGGGGGATCTAAGAGAGGTGAGGGAAGGGGGTTGATAGTGACTAGAGGTATGCACTTCATTCAAGGATGGATCATACACATGATGGTGTGAGTTTCTTTAGTTTATTATAGATTATTAATGTTTATGGTGTGAACGACAGTGGGATGATTAAGTTGTGGGTATATATGGATAGTAGGTCTGCATCACTACATTTGAAAAGTGGTAAACGGATGTGGCACTGGTAAAAAAGGGAGATTGTTATTATTTATGTTGTAGTGGGAATTTTAGATGGAGTGGGGGTGGTTGATACACACACACACACAATTTATAGATTTTTTGTCTATATCGTGTTTCACATAGAGATTTCGAGAGCAGTATAGATGACAATATTGTTACTAGGTGTGATAGAATTTAGGGAGAGCTATGAGAGGTAGGGGAGTTACGACTGTACTACTGATGTAGAGATGATCATTTGTGAAGGGCAACTTTGTGGTAAGTATGTTTGACACAGAGGGAAAATGTTGATGGATGAGTAATGGGGGTTATAGTTAGTTAAATTATGGATTGATGTTTTTGATATAGAAGGTTTTAATTGACATTTTTTTTTCTGGGTGATAGTTGTGCGGTCAACGTAACACAGGGGCACATGATGGGTTGGGTGTGGAGAATTACTTTATGGTTGGGGAGTAGTAATTGTGTGGTAATGAGTGCAATAGTATAATGTTGGGTGTAGTGTCTAAGGTTTAGAAAGGGATAGGGTGGGATTGGTTGATAATGGGGGGTGGGAAGGAGTTGATATTCGAAAATGTCATTGTTTGGTGAACAAGGGTGCGTAAGGTATGGTAGGTGTGGGTGCTAGGTGGTGATGAAAAGGTATTTGGGAAGGGGTTTGAGATGAATGGTGGGGTTAATTTAAATATTATAAAAAATATATCTATAACACACTCACTACGTTGGCAATAAAAACGATAGCTTTTTTTCACATCAAATCATTACAACCTCAACACAACCCCTCCAGCAGAGATGCAATAGGGGCACGTTTCAAGGCAAAACCCAGTTTTCACACAACAGTGCACAGTTGTTGCTGAAAACTCTGTCCCAAGAGTTTTGTGGGTCTCTACGGCGAGGTAGAAATATTGTTTCACTCAGCAACTGACATCAAAACAATAATCAATGTTTGCGATATAGTATTCCCCCACATACACAATATATAATTTCACATATTTTTGTCCGGAATGCATTTAAGTAAGTCTCTTGATAAGACAAATAATTGGGCCAAGTTGTAGAGACTTATCAAATCCCTAAGCCGATAAATTGATGAACCATCATAAATAATAAATGGTGGACGAACAAAATAATTATGGTGATATTCCCAGCAATCAATCCTGTTTTTAATCTAAAACACTTTTTCTCCAGCAGGCACTTTCCATCATGTTGTATCTTCCATCTATAGAAATAGGTATGTCCCGAGAATACAAGTGTAATGTGAATGTTTTGCTGCAGTTTTCGCCAGCTTTGTCAAATTTTTATCAATATAATATAATATATTTGGTTGCAGTTGGGGGGAAATGGTACCCAATAAAAAGTGATACTATTATACCTCTTAAAAAAAACTAAAAATGCGAAGATGGATTTATTTCATTTATAAGATCTAGTCTAACTAAAAACTGACAGCTGTTAAGACATTGTTAGTACTGACTTCAAACGACATATAGTAAAACTTTAAAAATTGTCCTGTGTTGTTGTGTGTGTGTGTGTGTGTAGTGTGTGTGTGTGTGTGTGTGTGTGATGTGGAGTGTGTGTGTGTGTTGCAGGGGGGCAGCAAAGTAATGGATGCCAGATAAGGAGTACTTCGACAGTTCAACCTGCCGGTTATGTTACCCGATATGAAAGCACCACTAACTTGAAGCTTCCTCCATTTAAAACGGTCAGTAGCATCATCTTTTGGCCATCCTTTAAAAAAAAAAAAGCAACACCCAAACCATTTACCCCCCAATGGAGATGCCAGGGGCCGGTCTGTATAAATAGCATACCCCACATCTGAAATCCTGTGCTAGGAATTCCTTCTCCTTCCTGTCCATTTTGTTTTCTGCCTTGTTCATTTTCCTTCCTCTGGTCCAATTTTCTCCTGCCGTCCTGGTCCATTCTCTGTTGTTTATTACCAGAAATGAACGTAAATATTAAAAATTTAAGAACCATCGAACGTTTGTTGAAGAGCTGTGAAAAACCGAAAATAGCATACCTACAAGACAAAGATCAAATCATGGGAAGACAGTATCATGAATGAAGAAACTATGGAGAAGTGCCAAGTATGATGATCTGAAGTCTGAAGTTTTACTAGTACCAATAGACTGTGCGCTGGTTTGGGCAACTCAACGGAAAGCAGACCACCACACATAAAAAGAGCAATGAACCTCATAGTGGATATGGAAAGAGAACCAAAGTGAAACCTAGCAAAACCTTGGCAGGCCTGTATTGCAGAGAATGATCTTAAGAGAAAGGGGCATAAATAAGAGGAAGCTCAAACAGAGAGAGATATGGAGATGCACATCAATGCCAACCACTCGCCCAGGGAGACACAAGACAAAAAAGGAAGAAGAAGAAAGACTAACATTTTAAAAGATACCATTCTTCTCGCCGTGTCCGAATTTGGATGTGCGGGGCCTGATTGTCAGGTGACCTAAGGCAGCAAAGTTAACAAAAACCAGGAGCGGCAGAGTGATGCGTTTTTCAATTTTCTTGTGACAGTTTGACAGACAAAAAGAGTTTGCTGTTTGAGCGATCAAACAAAGAAGAATTTGTGTTTTTATCTATACATTATGTAAATTTTGGGGTCCTTTTTGTTGTTTGTTTTTGTTGAAAAAGATTCCTGAGCATCAATCTCTTTATAATGCTAGAGTTTTTTGGTTTTGTTGTGGTTGTTTTGTTTTATTTTGGGGGTGGGGTCCTTTATTAAAGCTCCGATGTTCGCCAAAGGTGACATTTTGCGTTATGTGACTGTTTTCCCCTTGTTGTTACCCTTGAGGTAGCCACATTTCCACTTCAGTGATGCATGCTTGGGTATGTTCGTGTTTCTGTAACTCAACACGAGCGCTGTATCAATACGAAAGAACTGTAACACTCATATTTGATACTTCTGCATATAATAACATCATAAATATATAATATTAATATATTATATATATAATATATATTAATATCTGCATA
Source organism: Rapana venosa (assembly GCA_028751875.1). Taxonomy (NCBI): domain Eukaryota; kingdom Metazoa; phylum Mollusca; class Gastropoda; order Neogastropoda; family Muricidae; genus Rapana; species Rapana venosa. The sequence continues at coordinate 39,215,438 of CM054154.1, forward strand.
TATTACCCAAAGAATTAAGGCACTGGCCAGTCTCACTGAAAAATTGATCCTGGGAGAAGGGGAAAACAACCCTACCCTTTAGTATACCAGAGGCTGCCCCAGATTCGAAAACCACGACGTCATGGACCGACCCGTGGGGTTGAGTGGAATGGTGTTAACCACTGTGGGGGGCCCCCCCCCACAGTGTTCTGTCTACAACAAAAAACTACAGGTAAGGAAGGAGGCGGACGGTTAAGACGTTTGCCTGCCAACAATGTAAACCGTGAGGGTTCTGGGTTCGATTCCCAGCCTCGCCCATCTCCTTTTTCTTCCATTCGAGAAAAATTTGAACTGAATGTCAATGAGAAGTCCTTCAATGATACTATAAACCGAGGATCCCGTTTGGCAATGCATGCAAAACATACCTTGCTCACATGGTAAATCCTGTAACCGCTGTTTGAAAGAGTAGCCATTGGTCCGTGGGAACAATGACAAAATTGACAAAACCGCATACACACGGGGACTGGATTGAAAAAGCACATGAGTGCTTATTCCATTAACCTCGATATTTAAAAAAAATTTCAAATGTCATCTGAGCGCTTTGATTCAAGTAGCTGTACATGATTCCAGATTCAACTCTGTATAATTCCAAACATATTATTATTTATTATTATAAAAAACACCAAAATAACTTGACAAGAGGTGTTGGAAGCATAGGTTGTTGATGTCGGTTCTCTCCACCCAACGGACACAGTGGCCTATGGTTAAGACCAGGTCAACTTTCATCCCGTGGGCACCGAAGTCGGGGGTTTCCGATAGATCTCGGTACAGCACAGGCGGCTCGGTGAATTAAGGGTTGTGATTCCCCACAGGTCAACCTTCCAAGTGCAGGAACCTGCCCAGTGCCCTTAATACCCTTATGGCGGTTATACACATGCATGTAGAAGAAATAGATATATAGATCTCTACCTATCTATCTATCCTATACGATATATCGATAGATAGATATAGATCTAATATAATAATATATATATACATAAATACATACATACATACTTATATATTTTATTAATTCATTCCGTTTTAGATCGAGGATAATGGAAAAACACTACTTATGTGCTTTTACATCCAGTCCCCTGTGTGTATGCGGTTTTGTAATTTTTGTCCATATCCGTTCGCTCCCACGGCACACAATTGAATGGCCTACTCTTACAACAAGCGGAACGGATTTAACGTGTGCACAAGATGGTTCTGCGTGCGTTCGCACACCGGGGGGCCAACGGTTTATAGTCTCATCCGAAAGACTTTGGGAGAGTGGAGTCCTGCACTGATGTTAACTTCCAGGGGAAAATATTATAAATATAAATATATAAGGTGTGTTGGGTGTGTATATTATTATGTATAAGTCAAGTCAAACTTTTATGGTTCAGATGGTACATTGAATAAGCAGTGCAATTGAGCTTGCTGTTTTTCATCAGCCAACTATTTAAAGAAAGAAAAAGAGAAAGAGAGAAAAAAAATATAATATATATGCAGACATAAGAATAAACAACTTATCAATGAAAAAACCAAAACAATTCAAAACCAGAGAAGACTATAACATATGCATGAACATGGAATGAAAAAACAAAAACAAAAACGCTGAACAATATTAAACCATATAATTCACAAAATTAAAAAGTCTTGAAAATATAATCCCGCCATAACCACGAGTGTGTGTGTGATAATACACATGTAAAAGAAAGATCCCGTTCGTTCATGTCAGCGTTCTGTGGTTACAGAAACACAGAACATTCCCAGCATACATCAACATCCCAAAGTCGGAAATGCGGGAGCCGCCTAAACTGCAGCGACCGAAGAAAGCACGCGTACGCAGAAAAATCTCTAAAATCTCCCCATTTGGACAACACAGGAAGCCATACTTATTCCAGAACCAAAAATGAATGAATAATAAAAACAATGTTTTAATGTGGTGTGTTTTTTTTTTCTAAATTATATTTGTCGCACAGAAGCATGCGGTGGTGAGGGAGAGAACAGGTGGCAGAACATCACGCTGAACTTTGGCCCCCCAGCATCCGGCTGCTCACGGAGTGCTTACGTCTGGTATATACAGTAAATAAAAAACCCTATGTATTGTGTGTTTTTATAGCATGACCTTAATGTCCCTTTTATTTTAACCTGCAGAAAAAAATTATTAAGGTTTGAAGGACACATAAAAGGCCCAAATTTTGTTCCTAGAAAGACATGTATACTTATCAAATGACTGAGGCATAAAAAAAGGGAAATCTATGCTTGCTGCCAAGGATATGGTAAATTTGAGATTATATATTAATTTTAGACCAGAAGAGGGTGGTTGAAACAGATTGACACCAAGATGAACAATGTACAGGAAGAATGCTAAGTACATGTACAGGTAAAGGCAATGCAGCTATTTTGTATCTGTCTCATGTACATTCCACATGCATATCCCATTTCTTGTTTGTCTTCTCTTTCTGATGATTTTCAACTGTCATTTCTTTTTAAAACAACTAAAAGGGTAACATGTAGACTTAAAGAGAAAGAAAACAGCTTTATATCACAGTAAGTGCATGATAAAGAACACAGTGGATGAAATTGAAAGGAATTGATTTGGAATAACATGCGGCCTTGATTTAAATATATGTACTACAAAAAAAAGAAAAAAAGTCTGTATCCCTCCTGAAATCACTATCATATAATTTCATTTTATTTTCCTTCCATTGGTTTTGTATAAAACTTGTGTCAAGTACATTTGTTTCATACTATGACAGCATGAAAAATAATATGTCTTTAACCACCTAATCATCTCTATACTACTTCAACAGACAAATCATAATGAAAGTAAACAGTGTAAAACTCATTTAAAACCTGAACAAGTTCTGTATGACATAAAATCCGAGTGTGCAGAGAAATTGAAAGCAGCCTTCAACCAATACTAATTGATAGATAACCCTAAAATAGCACATGGTATAAGTTTTCCTACATTGGAAGCAACTAGTGATATTCTATCACAAGTGCAGTTTAAATAAGCATGTTGCAATGACATGCCACACCGCGCTGCTAGGAAAATGGGATTGTCTTTGTTCTGAAATATTACATATCTTGATCTTTAACAGCTAACTGCACATAGATAACCAAGTTATATCTGCTCTTGTTAAAAGCTTTTATATCAATCCTTTGAATATAAAAAAAAAAGAGATTAAAAAGCAAATGAAATGTTGCAATTTGATTGCATTTGTTAAACAGGTACAATCCAAAGTTACATGGGTAGTCTAAGGAAAATGTCTTTAATAAAAAACTTCAAAGTTAGTTTGATGTGAGGGCAGAATCATTAAAAGATATCTTGTTTTCTCTGCTTACATTGACTGTTTGTCCATTAATATATGCATTTAAGTTCATTTTGATATCTAATATCTATACCTGCTAGCATTTTTCTGTCAGACATTAGATCTTGTATCATTTCCAATAGTGCCTATCTCACAATTTTGTTTTGCTAAAATGTATATTACGTAGTTTAATTACGTGTGATATTTGTAGTGCATGTTATCTGGAACTGTAAATGCGAAAATATTAATGCAAATCATTTTATATATCATTGTCCGATAGTTGTAGTGGCTCATTAACTTTCATGCTTGTAAATGTTTTTCATAAACTTAGGAGATCTAATGATCATAGACTGTTGGTTTTAAAAAAATATTTTTTACTGTAGTTGGTTATAACACCATAAGATAGATATTTTAGAACAATTTTGTGTAAAGCATGATTCCATACTATTGATCTTACACATAATTTAGGTTTAGAAGAAAACTGGAAGTGTGAATGCCAAACCTTCATTACCAAGATATATTCGAGTGTGGTGAGCTGGACAAACTGTAACAACTTATAGATAAATCAAAGACCTACTTTTGTAGAATAATAATTTACAATGTTTGCATATAATAAAGAGAGGAGAGCGAGAGAGAGAGAGAAAAGAGAGAGAGAGAGAATGGATGTGTAAGTTAGAAAAAAAAAAATAAAGCATAACAAGAATATTGTACCTCAAGGTGCTTGAAGAATAATCTTACCTCCTTCTGAAAGACTTTCCTTCCTTAGAACCAAGAAACGGAATGCAAGGCAAGTACACACATAACATTGCTTCTTCTTGTAAGATCTCAATTATTTTGTTACTATTATTTATCTCAAGTGCTAATGCATAAATTTTGATATGAGAGCCTTCAGTATGTACAAATAAAAAAGAGGCAAAAATCCTTTGCATATATCAGTCTTTCCATGTTTACTGTAACACAGCTTCTTCAGTCAAGTACATGGTCCCCACTCCAATGCCCTTCTTTGCATTTAATCCTGTTTTGTGTGTGTGTGATACAAGTGATTACAAATTAGCTTCTAAACAGTTCAACCAGCAGCACACTGTTGAAATCTGGGGCACGATTTTCAGTTTTGATTAATGTAACCAAAACTGTACAGTTAATATGTTACCAAACTATGCATAGTTTGAGTACAGTGTAACCCACTGAGTATACTGGTTTTTTGTTCTTTACAGTATATCAACTCTAAACTGAGTCCCTTCATGAAAGATTAAGAGTCAGCATTTTGTAAACATATATTCACTTGAATGTGATGAACTCCATGTTGGTTTTGTAAAATGATCACCATTCCTTTAATTACGATAGTCACATATTGCAGATGAAGAGTTTTTTCACATACTAAAGCAAGATGACTTTTAAAAAAAATGCGGAGGAGGGAGCCTTGCTTTTATCAAACCCTACCCCCCTCCCTGGACAAATAAAAACTAAAACAACACACACAAGTCCGAATACATGTTCTGGAATTTTTTACTGAAAGATCAGAAGATTATCAGTGAAGACCAAATCAGATTACCCATCATCTTCGAGTTGAAAAGGGGGCAATTGCAGAAGAGTAGTAAGCACAGTGGAGCATGCTGGGCCAAAACCCCAGAGTTTGTGGAACGAAACCAGGCCCAAAAGATTATCCTGACCTGTACACAGGGATGGGTTTCTGTCCTCTGACAGCTTGCCCAAGACACATTGCAGGACAGTTTCTGAGTAATGCCCTTGTATGTGCTAAGCGAATTATGAAAAGAGAAGACAGGAGAATGGTTGTTTATTAGAGATCTGTAGTATTGCAAGGTCTACAAAGCCTGGTAAAAAAAGAAAAAAAAAGTATTAAAATACTTTTCATGGCACAATGCTTATCGTTTATCAGACCTTTAAAGAGATTTGTTCAAAAATACAACAAACAATATTTGCCATGCCTATGCCTGCTAATGTTACAGTAAATGTTTAACAGTAATGATAACCAGAGTACTCTTATATAGTTGAGCCATTTCTAATATTGTGAACTCTTGCTGGTCTTAGACAATAATTTATGGTACAGGACATAATTTTTTGTTGGGATAAAATTCAGTTAAAAGTGACGTATTATAAAGACGAAGCTTTCTTGCTGACAGTCAAGTAAAGTTGTGTTTTCCATTTGAGTTCGAATATACAATCAAAATGTTTTAAAATACAGATGTTGGTTTTAAGTGTAATATTAAAACTGGAATGGACTTGATATATAAAACCTATTCATGGATTCAGATTGGTATAATCTTGTTACTTGTTCTGTGACCTTTATAATAGTCATGCATTTTGGTGGGTTCAGGTTTCCTTCAAGTCTTGAGGAAGACCTTAATTCACAAATTCAGTTTTGTGTTACAGGTGGCTCTGTCAGTTTCACCCTAATCTAAAGACCACAATGCCAGGAGCAGTGGGGCTCTGGAGGTCTGTGGACCTCTGACTGCTGCATCATGTAATACTTTTGCATATATTTAATCAACATTTTATTTTTTCTAAAGAACATATTTCAACCCTTTCCCCTGAGTTTTGGACATATTACCAGTTAAAGAAGATCTATCCAAGAATTTGTGAAAAACTAAAGGCTGTCAACAGGTATTGCTAGTACATATAATACGCAAGTTCCCACCATAGTTGTATTCACATGTTTCACAGCGAGGTGTACATGTTGTGAAATAATATATGTACTGGGTTTTTGCCGAGTTGCAGTTTGATAATGTTGAAATTATTCCACTTTGCACAGTTCAGCATTAATGTTTGTGATACACAAGACATGGCACAATCTGATTCTGAATAATATAGACATTTTATATTTAAAAAACTGCACATTTCATATCTGTGCGAGATAACAGCGGAGACATCATTATTGTTTATTTTTTGTCTAGTTTTCCATGCAAAAAAGTCACTGACATATTTTTTCCACTCTGAGATAATCAGTGGATCTGTAAACAGTTTTATAAAAAGTTATCTATTTTGTGAACAGTAGATCCATGATTAAAAAAAAGCAACAGTTTTTAAGATTCCAACATGTGTGGGAGTCTTTTTCTGTTGATTTATATATGATGATTTGAGTCAGATTTGGATATATTTTAGCTACATTCCACTGCTATTGTGATAATCTAACATAATGATAACCTTTACAGCCTAATTGTATTGCAAAAAGACCCAATATACTCCTGCTATCGTATTCATTTCCGACCATCTTCATTTTTGAGAAATAATGGAGATAAGTAAAAATTTTAGATATTAGAAGCTGTTTAGACCCATCCTCCATTGTTACTGTGATATGACAGCACAATAAAAATCTGAATTTGTTTTAAAAAGCAATTCTTAATGATTTGTTTTGGTGGTTAAAAAAAAAATGTTTAGTTTGGGGTATTTGTTGTTGGAAAATCAAGTCTGAACCAAATACTGGGGGGAGGGATCACATGCACAAGCAGTATACAAATAAAAACAGAAAAATTTGTGCTGATGAAACACAGACCTGAAATAATCAAAATGTTCATAACACACAGCATGCTTCACCAGCAAAGAATATTGTATGAAAACTTAGATATTTCTGAGAAGTTCTACTCCCTGTTTTTAGTTTTTTTCTATTCTGGCCTCAAAGGTGTTTGTTTAAAAGAATTTTACCTGGATTCTTAAAATTTCAACCCTCTAGTTGTAACGACACACGAATAATGACCACGAACTCGCACCCCAAGGCACAACGCACAAACTCTGACGCGAGAGAGACCCTGTCTAGAAGCAGCGCGGCGGACAAAAAAACTCTCCAGTCACAAGTACAACACACTCATCATACTTCATGTCTAGACTCTCATCCAGCGTATATCTACGCATCAACGCTTCGTCACGACAAGCGCAACTCAGTTATTGTAACAAGATCACGCGCTCGCGCAATCTGCGAGATGACACAGGTCACGCTCCTCGCGCGGTCTTCACTGCACGCGTGAGAGTTAGCGATTGAGCACACAACCGCTATCGGGTTGATTCGCCATCTTAAACGTCTTCTGATCGGTATGATCTGTGCAAACTGAAACTCCTCTGAACGATCTCCACTCGAGTCAGAAAATGTTCATGCACATTATAATCTTAGAGCTCTTCTGATATCAGAGCAACACAGTTAATTGCACGAGAGATCCCAGAGGCAATGATATCTAGCACACGCAGAGAAGGAGCGACAATCATAATCAAATTCGCGAAGAACGCGAAAAGCAGCGAACATTGTTCCAAGACATACATATCAATATAGATCTATTGACAGTGAGAACTTTACCTATTCTACTCCCCCTCATAGTCAACTAGCACAAAATTATGACATGATTCGGTAACACAAAGAGGCGCTCAACTGACTACATCCTTGACCTAAACACACACACATCACAATCATTCACCTCTACAGACTTGCTACACTATATCGTCTCATGTGCCAATAAAAACTCTCGTACCTCACTTACGATCGGACACTCTCGTGGAACGACGCTACGCCATCACACTTAAACCTCAAGAGGTGCTTTCAGTTTAACATCCGATTAGACACACAAGCTAAACAGAAACTTTATTCTCACGCTATATCGTAGCAGAACATACTCTGCACATCTTGAACCTTTCTCTATGAGCAACACGGCAGTACAATTCTGCGATATGTGCTATATGATCTCCTCGCACACTTGTTTCACACACATCTCAGTAGCTCCTTGGGCACACTATTTCGTAGGCGTGCGTGAGCTGAGATTCATGTGTCTCTCTGATGTGTTCTTATCCGTGTGGATCTAGCGGATAAATCTAGTGGTGACCTGCTATCACGAAGCTGTATATTTCTACACGACTAATCTCTACGAGTATCCACACACAGTCTGTGCTCAATATCACATTCATGATATCAAAAACACATATTCTTGAGTACAAGCACATGATTACACTTATCTATTCTACTCCTCCAACACATCATGCCGGTAACCAGGTACATCACTTTGAGTATCAATAAACATCTTGATAATATTCAACTAACACTTTGTTTTAAGCTCTTACTTAGGGCAGACTAGGTGATATGTCACAGTGTCGAGATGTCCAGGGATATTACAGTAGTCATTTCGAGCTCTACAACAAGTCATAGCGCGACATATAACTAGCAATGGTCTTAGGTGTGCGACAACTTAGCCCGCACTCAACATGAGAGAAATTCACTCTTGAGTATCACGTGAAATGTGATCTTCGAGGGCTATCATCTCTCTCGCAGAAGCAGAGCTGCTATTGCTCTCTAATTCATCAACTTCGGTGCTCAGCTCTGTAGTAAGAGATTGGACACAACATGCACTACAGAGAGAAATCTGTGTATCGGAAAAAAAATGTGTGGTTGGGGTGAGTGGTGGTGTAAACTTGTTTAAATTTATGTTGTGTATCCGGGATGTAGTTGGATGAGCTTTCTGATATGGGGATGCGTGCTGTATGAGAGGTGGGACATGAGTGTTATTTGTCACGATATTCTCCGAGAGTTGTTGACTACTCTGGGTGTGGATGGGGGGGTTGGGGATATAGGAGAAATTTTGATGGTTTTGGGTTGTGCGCGTGGATGGGTGGGTAGAGTGTAGGTAGGTGGATCTCTTGGTGGTGGCATGGAATTTTGGACTGGGAGTGTGTTAATGGAGTGGGTGTTGGGAGTAGCGTAGTTAGGAGACAGGGGATATAGACACACGGTGTGAAGGTATACGTGATGGTGTTTTAGTGGTGATAGAGGACGGTGTGAGTGGTGTGATGTGATGTATTGGTAAGATGCGAGATGATCGGGGGAAGATGTGGGGAAGGGTAACGTTGTGGGGTAGTAAAGGTATGGGGGTGGGGAGGAAATAGTGGGGTGAGGTGGGGAACATGTATGGTCTTGATGGGTCTCTAGTTTCTAGTTAATACACTATATAGTATTTATGGGGGTCTATCTAAATTGCGATATATGAGGAGTTGAGGTTTTATATAATTGGGATATGGGGGCACGAGATATTTATGTGAGCGAGTGTGTGGGAGCAGTACCTCTCAACTGCTTACTTAGTGTGGTTTTAGTCTATGAACCAAGGAGTTTAGATGCACAGTCATCTGGGGTAGGATGTTCTGAAGTGTAGACACATGATGGCTATTTAGGTCTCAGAGACAGTGGTGGGGTGGGTATTATTAATTACGATGGTTTAATATGGATTGCATTGTGAAGAGATGAGGTGGATATGTACGTTGTGTAGAGAGGTTTTATCACATATTATGCATACTGGTATCTATAATTATGATAGGATTGAGCGATACTGGAATGTTGCGATGACATCACGAGTTTTTGTTTTTTTTTTTTGAATATTGATTGGTTGGTTTAGGTGAAGAAAGTTCAAACTTGTAAAATTGGCAGATGTCACACAAATAAAGATTGCCCTATGAAGATAAGAGGTTTCATTGTATGAGAGCGGTATCTCTATTACAAAATCTGTGCTAGAGTTATTATGTTAATCTATTAATATGCAAATAAATACAAAATAAATTCTTATTTGTGCTGCCATATTTTTGGCCGGAAAGTAAGGTCAGGAATGTGTATTAAATCTCAAAGACTACGTTTTTTAATTTTCACAAACACACAGCTGCATTACAGTGATACACTACATCACACTTACACACCTTACGCACAACACCTAATGACACACACAACACATCCCAACATACACAACCACACTCATACACCATCGCATCTAACACATAATTCAAAATAAATCACACACTACTCACATTAAAAACAAGCCTCGCGATGCGGATACAAAACTATAGTAATAAAAAAGAACCTTTTAGACATAATTTTTAGAATATACACCTAACTATCGTGCTACTTATGTATAACATAAAATCGATAATTATGTACTAATGAGTATATATTAGTATACATACATACTATCTCTATAGCAAAAACAATACACAAACTAAGTAAATATTAAGACAACGAACGAGACTATCAATTCATCTAAAGCATATGTGTTGAGACCTAACACACTTGCTTTCAAGGATGCGGTGGGCATATGAACAGAGTTAGGCACCAACTTTCAAGAAACATGTTAACAAGCTACGCAAAAATCTCACAGGACACAACCCACCACACACCACTCTCTCGACGGAAAAAATATGAGACACACTCCACTCACTACACACACACTCACACGACAACACACCATCATACCTCACCATCACTCACTCCACGCCTAATCTCACACTTCTACACTGTAATATAATAGTCAAACACACAAATACTATATTATAGAGTTTAGGTCTGATCGACGCGAGAGTGAGTGGGTAAGCGGGGGAGAGTGAGGGATATCTTCTGTAGGGGGATGGGTTGTTTGGTTGGGATAGACGTCTCTTATGTGGCAGCTGACACAGGTATCGAGTAGTTGCGATATACATGACTAAGTCTCAGGGGTAATGATGGTGGAGGGTTTTTGGAGATTTGTTTTTGTGTTGATGGTTTTGTGTATTGGTGAGATAGGAGTAAATTTGTAACTTGATCGCCCACTTTCAGATGATGTGCGTCAGGGGGCAGAGACTTATAGCGATATAGGGAGATATGAGACTAAGATGGGAGTGATATCTCTGCTGAGGCAGTTCAATGAACAGAGGTTAGACGCGAGCAGAGACACACACATATAGTGTCTGTATGATAGAGACTGAGTGCACCACATTTCAACACAGGTACGCGTTGCACATACGTCGAGGTAGATGATTATTACTCATGATAATTAGTAGTTCGACATTACTATGTTAGTGATGTTCACTCTTATGACGTAGCTCAAATAGCAAGATTTTAACACACATATCTCAAACGCACAAGTACTTGACAGTTATGTGGGCATTGGTGGGTAGTGATGGTTCATAAAGTTGGATCACGTGTGACTGTGGGGAGATCACCTGACTGCGAGTATAGGTGTGGTTTTGAGATATGCATATATCACTAGTGGCGTGGCAGACACTTAAGTAGATCATATTGTTGGTATCTTGTATACTATTAATGAGGTAGTGGGTTTACAGATGAGGTGAGTGAGTATGAGGGAGTCGGACTCCGGGGCAGGTATTATTTATATCACATTATGAGGTGGTGCACTACGTACACATTGTGACGTGAGTGTTAAGAGTGATCGAGCGGGGGGAGTAGACTGTGACGGTGTAGGTGTATAGCAAGATTAACCAGTAGGAGTGTGCGAGAGTATCACTCGGATGGCTTGTATGGTATGTGTCTAACGAGATTTTATTAATATACATTAGAGATCATTGAATTACAATTCTTATATTAACACAATTAATATGTGTACATTAAGAGGATATTATAAAAATTTAATAATATGTTTATAGAGAGGAAATATATAGAACACGTTGTCTGCTAATAAGTGCCATTGCATGAGTATTTTGGAAGATCTATTCATGAGGTCACACAGTGGTGAGGGCTATAGATAGGTATTGATATGAGAGAGCTCATGTATGTAAGTCTTAGAGACTCGAGATTAGGCATTTGTTTAGCACACATGAGAACAGTCTTTATGTCATAATTTGTATCGGGTTGGCATTACGAGCACATCACACAGGGTTAGTGAGCATGCGAGTTATAACTGAGTTGGACTATCATTAATTTCACATTTGACATAGTATTTGATGGGACGATCTCAGTAGAGAGAGGATCAGTGTCAATATCTTCTTCTCAGTGAAGAGTACAGACGTGGAGTGTGAGACAACGGTGTTATGACAGAGGGAGGAAGTGAGGAGGGTGAGAGATAGGCATATGAAGCAACTAAAGGTGCAAGAGAGATGGATGTGGTGGGGTGGGTGGGGGGGGGGGATATATATTGATGGGGGGGAGTAGAATTATGGAGTGTTTGGATGTGGGGTGAAGATGGGGGGGGGGTGGGGGGGGGGGGGGGTGGGGATGTATAGGGGGAGGGGGTGGGGTGTGGGATTGGGGTTTTGTGTGTTATTATTTGTAGGTTTTTGTTGTATTTTGTGGTTATTAACTATATGATTGGAAGATATGTTATGTGTTTTTTGTGTGTTTGTAAGGTTTTTGTAAAGTTGGTTGGATAACTAGGTGGATAGGGATGACACTGACTATGACACATATATTATATTGGACTATGAGTATTTCTACGCAGATTAGAAGTTTATTATTGTACAATTCAGTTGATAGTGACTGACGGGTAAATGAGGATCGATGGAGATTGTGGAGCTGTTTGCTTTAGCAGCAGAGTGGGCATTGCTAGGTGCTGTGTGGGTGAGAAGGACGATCTGTATTTTAACACTTTTGCACAAGTCTTGTTTTGACATAAGCCTAACAATTGGTATTGATACCACACAAGTTTTACATTATAGGTAATAGACAGGAACATTTGTATTTGCTACTATAAGTGGCAGCATATCATACTTTTATGACTTATGTAACGACTTTATGTTTTGTGATTATATTAATGGTATAATTGTAGTTATGGTAGGAACACATGTTTTATCAACTCAACATTTAGAACACACGCTATCATGTTGTTCTTGTAATTGATCACTTGGCGACTGTCAGAGTATTGCCACACTGTTGATACGAGACACGGGAAACAGAGAACATCTTACGATTAACTGATATTTGATTACAAATTCCTCTGAATCTCTTGGATGAGACAGACTCAGAGTGCTGTTAGACTGCAGTGGTCATGATAGAGGCGTAGGCGGAGGAGGATTGTAGTTGGTGACACAATTTGTGATCTACAAAGTTTTCTTTTACTGTGTGATAGTGGAGTAGTTGATGTAGTGATCAGGTGGTAGGATTGATTAGAAGAGACACACTACTACAGGACTCAGGGGGATCTAAGAGAGGTGAGGGAAGGGGGTTGATAGTGACTAGAGGTATGCACTTCATTCAAGGATGGATCATACACATGATGGTGTGAGTTTCTTTAGTTTATTATAGATTATTAATGTTTATGGTGTGAACGACAGTGGGATGATTAAGTTGTGGGTATATATGGATAGTAGGTCTGCATCACTACATTTGAAAAGTGGTAAACGGATGTGGCACTGGTAAAAAAGGGAGATTGTTATTATTTATGTTGTAGTGGGAATTTTAGATGGAGTGGGGGTGGTTGATACACACACACACACAATTTATAGATTTTTTGTCTATATCGTGTTTCACATAGAGATTTCGAGAGCAGTATAGATGACAATATTGTTACTAGGTGTGATAGAATTTAGGGAGAGCTATGAGAGGTAGGGGAGTTACGACTGTACTACTGATGTAGAGATGATCATTTGTGAAGGGCAACTTTGTGGTAAGTATGTTTGACACAGAGGGAAAATGTTGATGGATGAGTAATGGGGGTTATAGTTAGTTAAATTATGGATTGATGTTTTTGATATAGAAGGTTTTAATTGACATTTTTTTTTCTGGGTGATAGTTGTGCGGTCAACGTAACACAGGGGCACATGATGGGTTGGGTGTGGAGAATTACTTTATGGTTGGGGAGTAGTAATTGTGTGGTAATGAGTGCAATAGTATAATGTTGGGTGTAGTGTCTAAGGTTTAGAAAGGGATAGGGTGGGATTGGTTGATAATGGGGGGTGGGAAGGAGTTGATATTCGAAAATGTCATTGTTTGGTGAACAAGGGTGCGTAAGGTATGGTAGGTGTGGGTGCTAGGTGGTGATGAAAAGGTATTTGGGAAGGGGTTTGAGATGAATGGTGGGGTTAATTTAAATATTATAAAAAATATATCTATAACACACTCACTACGTTGGCAATAAAAACGATAGCTTTTTTTCACATCAAATCATTACAACCTCAACACAACCCCTCCAGCAGAGATGCAATAGGGGCACGTTTCAAGGCAAAACCCAGTTTTCACACAACAGTGCACAGTTGTTGCTGAAAACTCTGTCCCAAGAGTTTTGTGGGTCTCTACGGCGAGGTAGAAATATTGTTTCACTCAGCAACTGACATCAAAACAATAATCAATGTTTGCGATATAGTATTCCCCCACATACACAATATATAATTTCACATATTTTTGTCCGGAATGCATTTAAGTAAGTCTCTTGATAAGACAAATAATTGGGCCAAGTTGTAGAGACTTATCAAATCCCTAAGCCGATAAATTGATGAACCATCATAAATAATAAATGGTGGACGAACAAAATAATTATGGTGATATTCCCAGCAATCAATCCTGTTTTTAATCTAAAACACTTTTTCTCCAGCAGGCACTTTCCATCATGTTGTATCTTCCATCTATAGAAATAGGTATGTCCCGAGAATACAAGTGTAATGTGAATGTTTTGCTGCAGTTTTCGCCAGCTTTGTCAAATTTTTATCAATATAATATAATATATTTGGTTGCAGTTGGGGGGAAATGGTACCCAATAAAAAGTGATACTATTATACCTCTTAAAAAAAACTAAAAATGCGAAGATGGATTTATTTCATTTATAAGATCTAGTCTAACTAAAAACTGACAGCTGTTAAGACATTGTTAGTACTGACTTCAAACGACATATAGTAAAACTTTAAAAATTGTCCTGTGTTGTTGTGTGTGTGTGTGTGTGTAGTGTGTGTGTGTGTGTGTGTGTGTGATGTGGAGTGTGTGTGTGTGTTGCAGGGGGGCAGCAAAGTAATGGATGCCAGATAAGGAGTACTTCGACAGTTCAACCTGCCGGTTATGTTACCCGATATGAAAGCACCACTAACTTGAAGCTTCCTCCATTTAAAACGGTCAGTAGCATCATCTTTTGGCCATCCTTTAAAAAAAAAAAAGCAACACCCAAACCATTTACCCCCCAATGGAGATGCCAGGGGCCGGTCTGTATAAATAGCATACCCCACATCTGAAATCCTGTGCTAGGAATTCCTTCTCCTTCCTGTCCATTTTGTTTTCTGCCTTGTTCATTTTCCTTCCTCTGGTCCAATTTTCTCCTGCCGTCCTGGTCCATTCTCTGTTGTTTATTACCAGAAATGAACGTAAATATTAAAAATTTAAGAACCATCGAACGTTTGTTGAAGAGCTGTGAAAAACCGAAAATAGCATACCTACAAGACAAAGATCAAATCATGGGAAGACAGTATCATGAATGAAGAAACTATGGAGAAGTGCCAAGTATGATGATCTGAAGTCTGAAGTTTTACTAGTACCAATAGACTGTGCGCTGGTTTGGGCAACTCAACGGAAAGCAGACCACCACACATAAAAAGAGCAATGAACCTCATAGTGGATATGGAAAGAGAACCAAAGTGAAACCTAGCAAAACCTTGGCAGGCCTGTATTGCAGAGAATGATCTTAAGAGAAAGGGGCATAAATAAGAGGAAGCTCAAACAGAGAGAGATATGGAGATGCACATCAATGCCAACCACTCGCCCAGGGAGACACAAGACAAAAAAGGAAGAAGAAGAAAGACTAACATTTTAAAAGATACCATTCTTCTCGCCGTGTCCGAATTTGGATGTGCGGGGCCTGATTGTCAGGTGACCTAAGGCAGCAAAGTTAACAAAAACCAGGAGCGGCAGAGTGATGCGTTTTTCAATTTTCTTGTGACAGTTTGACAGACAAAAAGAGTTTGCTGTTTGAGCGATCAAACAAAGAAGAATTTGTGTTTTTATCTATACATTATGTAAATTTTGGGGTCCTTTTTGTTGTTTGTTTTTGTTGAAAAAGATTCCTGAGCATCAATCTCTTTATAATGCTAGAGTTTTTTGGTTTTGTTGTGGTTGTTTTGTTTTATTTTGGGGGTGGGGTCCTTTATTAAAGCTCCGATGTTCGCCAAAGGTGACATTTTGCGTTATGTGACTGTTTTCCCCTTGTTGTTACCCTTGAGGTAGCCACATTTCCACTTCAGTGATGCATGCTTGGGTATGTTCGTGTTTCTGTAACTCAACACGAGCGCTGTATCAATACGAAAGAACTGTAACACTCATATTTGATACTTCTGCATATAATAACATCATAAATATATAATATTAATATATTATATATATAATATATATTAATATCTGCATATATTACCCAAAGAATTAAGGCACTGGCCAGTCTCACTGAAAAATTGATCCTGGGAGAAGGGGAAAACAACCCTACCCTTTAGTATACCAGAGGCTGCCCCAGATTCGAAAACCACGACGTCATGGACCGACCCGTGGGGTTGAGTGGAATGGTGTTAACCACTGTGGGGGGCCCCCCCCCACAGTGTTCTGTCTACAACAAAAAACTACAGGTAAGGAAGGAGGCGGACGGTTAAGACGTTTGCCTGCCAACAATGTAAACCGTGAGGGTTCTGGGTTCGATTCCCAGCCTCGCCCATCTCCTTTTTCTTCCATTCGAGAAAAATTTGAACTGAATGTCAATGAGAAGTCCTTCAATGATACTATAAACCGAGGATCCCGTTTGGCAATGCATGCAAAACATACCTTGCTCACATGGTAAATCCTGTAACCGCTGTTTGAAAGAGTAGCCATTGGTCCGTGGGAACAATGACAAAATTGACAAAACCGCATACACACGGGGACTGGATTGAAAAAGCACATGAGTGCTTATTCCATTAACCTCGATATTTAAAAAAAATTTCAAATGTCATCTGAGCGCTTTGATTCAAGTAGCTGTACATGATTCCAGATTCAACTCTGTATAATTCCAAACATATTATTATTTATTATTATAAAAAACACCAAAATAACTTGACAAGAGGTGTTGGAAGCATAGGTTGTTGATGTCGGTTCTCTCCACCCAACGGACACAGTGGCCTATGGTTAAGACCAGGTCAACTTTCATCCCGTGGGCACCGAAGTCGGGGGTTTCCGATAGATCTCGGTACAGCACAGGCGGCTCGGTGAATTAAGGGTTGTGATTCCCCACAGGTCAACCTTCCAAGTGCAGGAACCTGCCCAGTGCCCTTAATACCCTTATGGCGGTTATACACATGCATGTAGAAGAAATAGATATATAGATCTCTACCTATCTATCTATCCTATACGATATATCGATAGATAGATATAGATCTAATATAATAATATATATATACATAAATACATACATACATACTTATATATTTTATTAATTCATTCCGTTTTAGATCGAGGATAATGGAAAAACACTACTTATGTGCTTTTACATCCAGTCCCCTGTGTGTATGCGGTTTTGTAATTTTTGTCCATATCCGTTCGCTCCCACGGCACACAATTGAATGGCCTACTCTTACAACAAGCGGAACGGATTTAACGTGTGCACAAGATGGTTCTGCGTGCGTTCGCACACCGGGGGGCCAACGGTTTATAGTCTCATCCGAAAGACTTTGGGAGAGTGGAGTCCTGCACTGATGTTAACTTCCAGGGGAAAATATTATAAATATAAATATATAAGGTGTGTTGGGTGTGTATATTATTATGTATAAGTCAAGTCAAACTTTTATGGTTCAGATGGTACATTGAATAAGCAGTGCAATTGAGCTTGCTGTTTTTCATCAGCCAACTATTTAAAGAAAGAAAAAGAGAAAGAGAGAAAAAAAATATAATATATATGCAGACATAAGAATAAACAACTTATCAATGAAAAAACCAAAACAATTCAAAACCAGAGAAGACTATAACATATGCATGAACATGGAATGAAAAAACAAAAACAAAAACGCTGAACAATATTAAACCATATAATTCACAAAATTAAAAAGTCTTGAAAATATAATCCCGCCATAACCACGAGTGTGTGTGTGATAATACACATGTAAAAGAAAGATCCCGTTCGTTCATGTCAGCGTTCTGTGGTTACAGAAACACAGAACATTCCCAGCATACATCAACATCCCAAAGTCGGAAATGCGGGAGCCGCCTAAACTGCAGCGACCGAAGAAAGCACGCGTACGCAGAAAAATCTCTAAAATCTCCCCATTTGGACAACACAGGAAGCCATACTTATTCCAGAACCAAAAATGAATGAATAATAAAAACAATGTTTTAATGTGGTGTGTTTTTTTTTTCTAAATTATATTTGTCGCACAGAAGCATGCGGTGGTGAGGGAGAGAACAGGTGGCAGAACATCACGCTGAACTTTGGCCCCCCAGCATCCGGCTGCTCACGGAGTGCTTACGTCTGGTATATACAGTAAATAAAAAACCCTATGTATTGTGTGTTTTTATAGCATGACCTAAAAAAAAAAAAAGAGAAAACAAAAAAAACACAACAACAAAAAAAAACAACAAAAAACAAACTTAAAAATCATAAAAAATAAAAAAATCTACACAGAGAGACAGAGAGCGAGAGTCCACCATCACTGAACTGAAAAGAAAGAAAGCGGGACACAACACAGTGTTTTTTTCCTCGAAGCATTTTTAACTCAAAGGTCAACTGGCTGATATGCAAGTGCTCTCGATAGCTTCATGGAGCTATCAAGAGCACTATGCCCCGGCTTCTGTTTGGGCTGCTGCAATCACGGTCTGGCATCCGCCATCTTGGTTTTTCGTCTGCTACGACAGAACGGCCTGTCGTATTGTTTGATAGATGATAACTTTCCCCTTCTAAGTTTCAGTTTCAAAACCAATAGTCTAGTCAATCTTGTTTTTCCCCAAGGAACTAATTGCAATAGTTTTCAACTTGGGTGCAACAGGTAGATAAAAATATCACTAACAACATATCAAAAAAGTAGAAAAAGTAGGTGTCGGAAGTTGCCGAAAATCAATAAACAAACAAGCTCAAAAACAATATTTGGCACTCTGATACGATGTTTGCTATAGGCCCTAGCGGCTCCTCACACACCACAGCATCCTCCCCTTATTTTGGTAAGGCTCCACCCATTTTGACCCAGAAAGGCCATGTCAGCAAATGCTCTTGACCTACTGATTCTGGTTTAGATGAGCAAATGACTTTCTTTTGAAATTT
This sequence comes from Rapana venosa, assembly GCA_028751875.1. Taxonomy (NCBI): domain Eukaryota; kingdom Metazoa; phylum Mollusca; class Gastropoda; order Neogastropoda; family Muricidae; genus Rapana; species Rapana venosa. The sequence goes on from CM054154.1 coordinate 39,234,687, forward strand.
TAACACACACTAAAAGTACCTGCTTGCTTGTTTTTACGAGGAAAGTGGTCGTACATCACTGATGCACGTATTAAACCAGACAACATCAAAACAATGTCCACTCATGGCAGTTCCTACACAATACAGTAGGGTAGTGATTCTGTATGGAAACCACTTTTGCCAAAATCAGCTCTCTGGGTGCCTTGGGGTTTTTTTAAAACTTGAAAGTGTTTTAACTTTCATAAACAAGCCGAGGTCTTATCTGTCCACGAACACGGGATAGGACAGGCACTGGAGAAATCTGCCCATAGAAATTGGGAAAAGGAGTGTATACACACTGGGGTCTATCCCCTTTCTGTTGATATATCCTTAAATCCAGTAAGGGGAAGTAGATCTGTGTGCTCTCTGCTTTTAAAAAGTAAATCTGTGCTCCTGCAAAGTGTGTGTGTGGGGGTGTGTGTGTGTGGGGTGTGTGTGTGTGTGTGTGTGTGGTGTGTGGTGTTTGTGTGGTGTGTGTGTGTGTGTGTGGTGTGTGAATAAATAAATATAGGTATTTTCATTCTGTTTCATTCTCTGTACTTTCCTGTCTCTGACTGTGTGTACAGATGATCTGAATTCATTGAACCCAAAATGTTTTCCCCAGTCCTATTTACCACTACTGGGTATTTTAAATTCGAATAAAAAGGCTTCAACTGTTTTTCAGTTTACTTGAAGCAAAGGGGTGGGGGTGTGATGTTTTTGTGTTTTTTTCCTCCTGCTCTACAAAAGTGCTGATCAAAATTTTTTGGGGTTGCCATTTTGGCAAATTTTCCCAATAACTGATCACATTTTTTTCCTTGTCCACTGAAAGACTGAATGGGTATGTCTGTATGTTATTGTGTGGGGAAAGACTGCTGACTGATAGCCAAGATGAAGTAAGGCAACTGAGAAAGGTGTAGCAGGTCCCAAAAAGCAGCTGTTTGAAGGATGACAATGTAGAGACAGAGGAAGAGCAAGATAATTCAATGTGTAACAACACAGCCTTTGATCCAAGCAAGCTAGGTTTAAATCATCCTCTTTTTGTCTCTTTTGTGGGCAGTCCATTAATGATTCGGGAAAAACGAAAAACAGCTGTGATCAAAATTTGGACATGCAAATTGCCAGCAGCAGATTCAAGAAAGTAGTTTTTAAAACATGGACCAAGAACAAATGGGGAGAAAAGTGTTGTAAAAGAATGCAAGCTGTCAAAAGACCTTCATGCGCAGCTATTGTGTATCAAAAAGCAGCGCAGGTCCATTTCACAACTATAAAATCTAACCCTCTAGCATTCCGCCGTTCTTCAGAGAACAAACCACAGCAACTGCAGGCAGGGCCCGTAGAAAACAGCTCAGATGAAGCTTTTTAGACATGTCATGACTTATTTTCAAAGAGAATGATGATGAAAAAAATCAAAAATCATGACTTGTGCACAAAGATGAAATAGATCTCCATAGTGACACTCCAACACAGAGAAATACAGTGGCAGAAACTAGAAGTCACTTTGGTGATTTAGCAATTATTACCTGCATCAGAGGGAAAGAAATGTCATTACAATAAGGTCAAATGCAAGAAGATCCTGGAGAAATTTACAAAATCCAACAGAGAGAAAAATGCAGAAAGAAGAAAATCAAATAATTCAGACACTACAAAACTTTCCTATCAAATATCAGGAACATCAACACATCAACAACAGAGTATCTTTCTGCAGAAGCAAGTATCTCAAACAATTGAGATTTCCCTCTAAAACAGTTGGGATTATTAATTTTACCATCTTCTTTGGATCTGTTTCTCAGAACTTGGCTGGGAAGGAAAACAGATCCTGACTTGACAATTGCTTCTCTTGGTCAGGCACAAAGACTGGCAGCACGACCAACAGTACTCATCCCTCCTCTTCAGATTGCTCTTGGGGTTGCCATGCCCCAGCAGACTGGCTCCAAAAACCTTGTTGAACGTGTCCACAAGCTTGGGTTTTGTTCTTCATACAAGGAGGTCAGTCTGTTTGAAAATGTGTGCTGCTGCTGACTAGGAAACAGACCTGGTAGGCATGAACCCCAACAGCTGGATCCACTTTGTTGCTGACGATGTAGATCATCAGATCAGGACACTGGATAGAACTGGTACCTTCCATGGTATGGGCATTATTGGAGCAGCACCCCTGGCTCCAAACAATGTAAGGCTGTACATCATAATCTAACATTATCACCAGAGACAATGTTCCCGTTGGCTATTTTGAAAATTCTGCAGCTACGTTGTCATTAGTATACCAAGTATTACATGTTTTGGTAAGCATGACAAAGCCAGGCAACTGGACATTCTGTGGAAAGAAAATGTCCTGGCCTCCCTGTGCCCCACCTTCTGGATATTCAGGGATGAGGGAAGCTGTGTGCAATGGAAACTATTCAGGTCAGAGCAACTTCACATTTCTCTACATTATAGACATGGACCCCACAAATATGAGCTGCCTATTCTCCACACTGCACTAATATGAGCTTCCTATTCTCCACACTGCACTAATAGGAGCTGGTTATTCTTCACACTGCACTAATAGGAGCTGCTTATTCTCCACACTGCACGAATATGAGCTGTCAATTCTCCACACTAATCAGAAAGCCTCACTCACCTTACTGAACAGCGAAGCAGGATGCTACGACTTGGTCACACAAGGAACACAAGACAGGACAAATGGAAGATTACCAAGCACGTCTTCTACAACAGGTTTGAGAACTCAAGTGGAACATAAACACCATTTTTGAGTGTTGACTAGACCTATCAAAACTTGAACTGTTGTCCATCATATGAGCGAAAAAGCATTACACTGGTTAATCGCCTGACAAGCCAGGCCCAGCCCATCCCACTTCCAACAAGGTGAGAAATGTTACCTTTACTGAAGGGTGGCTTGGTCTGTGACATCACACACTAGGATATATCAAAACATCAATAAACTTGCATTCTCAGACAGTGAGTCAGAGAGAGGCCTTTCCTGTCGACCAATCAAACCCTGTCCTTTCAGGTTGAGTCATTAGGCAGCCTATGGCTACACATAAGGGTTAGCAAAAGCCAGTTTTCCTTCTATTTTCATATTTTTAACTCTTGCATTCGTACTGCACGTACTAAGGCATCCACAGAAATAAAAACTGCTTTTTGTGAAAAACTAACCCTTGACTCAAAACTCAGGGCAGTACGAACAAATTTGGTAGGTTTGAGCTTTTTAAATTTTTCAGCACTGTACCCCATCAGTCCTTTGTCGTCTGCTAGCTGCCTGACCAGGACTGCATGCGCGGAGTCAACACTGTAGGAACACAAGCAATCCTCATTTGATGATTATTTCCAACTTTCTCGTGACTACCTGGTATTGCTCTATGTCCTCAATCCCAAAAACTCTGTGAAAAATCACCAAAATGTTTTCCATTCCCCACTCTATAGAAGGGGACGGGATAGCTCAGTGGTCGGAGCACTCGCTTTCCTCCAGCCAAGTTAAGCAGCGCCGAGCGTGGTTACCAGTTGGATGGGTGACCGTTTGGGCGCATTGGCTTCAGTACAGTTCCCCCAGTTCACCCCGCTGTAAATGGGTACCTGCCCTCTTTAGGGTCAGGGAAGGTAAAACAGCGAGGGAGAGGAGATGGGCGCCGCCTCAATATGCTGGCCCTAGAGAAGTGAGGTCTCTGACGCCTCGCTCCCCTACGACCTTATAGGTTATGGGACTGCTTTACCTTTACGCTTTGCTTTACTCTATAGAAGAATACTACGCGACCCAAAATTAATACCGGTGTGTAGCCAAATCCTCACTAGCCTACAGTGTCCCAGAAACTAGGGAGGTGATCAGCACATGTTGGTTGGATGGCAGCAGGTGTGTGTGTGTGTGGGTGTGTGTGTGTGTGTGTGTGTGGTGTGTGTGTGTGTTGTGTGTGTGTGTGTTGTGTGTGGTGTGTTTTGGGTGTGTGTTGATGGCCGCACTCTGGCTGTATTCTCGGAGCCATGTTCAAAATGTTTAGCCTAAAACAGTTTCTCCTCTCCCCCCCCCCCCCCCCCCCCCCCCCCCACACACACACACAAGAGTAGGCCATTGTGTACCAGTGGGATAACAAACTTTACAAAACTGCATACACCACGGAGACAGGATGAAAAAAGCACATGAATGTTTATTCCATTATCCTCGAAATAAAAGAATAAACACACACACACACACACACACACACACACAACACACACTCACACACACACACACACACACATACACACACACACACACACACACACATACACACACACACATACACACACACACACACACTCACACACATACACACACACATACACACACACATACACACACACACACTCACACACACACACACACACACACACACACAACACACACACACTCACACATACACACACACACACACACACACACACACACCACATACACACACACACACACTCACACACACACCACACACACACACACACACACGCACACACACACACACACACACACACGCACACACGCACACACACACGCACACACACACACAAAACACACACACACACACACACACACACATTCTAACATTGTCTTTTGAATGCTTTCATATGTAAATTTTCTTGATTTTCTTTTTTGTCGTGGGAGGATGTGTAAACTTAATCTTTTACCCTCAATAAAGATCATTTTGACTTGACTTGACATCTCACACACACGCGCGTGCACACACACACACACACACACTCACACACACACCACACACACCACCAACTTACTATTGCATCCCACACAAAAAAATTCTCCTTATCTTTTTCTCTTTTAGTTTTTTTTTTTTTTTTTGGGGGGGGGACGATGAGAGACAAGCTTCCTTTCAGCAAACCCTGTAACTGCTTTGCCAGACTATCCTACAGGGGACGGGATAGCTCAGTGGTCGGAGCACTCGCTTTCCCCCAGCCAAGTTCAGCAGCATCAAGCGTGGTTACCACTTGGATGGGAGATCGTTTGCGCGCCTTGGCTTCAGTACAGTTCCCCCAGCTGTATGTAAATGGGTATCTGCCCTCTTTAGGGTCAGGGAAGGTAAAGCAGCGAGGGAGAGGAGATGGGCGCCGCCCTCAATATGCTGGTCCCTGGAGAAGCTGAGGTCTCTGACGCCCTTAAAGGTTATGGGGGGGGGGGGGGGGGGGGGGGGGACACCTTGACCGTTTACCCTGTAGGCTATCTGACAGAGGACACTTGAGGGAGGAAGACGCAGGGAGGGACAGACGGAGAACTGGACACAGAGCATCAGACTGGACATGGAGCTGCTGCTGCTGCTGCTGCCAAAGGCTGAAGACACCCCAGCCTGGAATAAAGTGTCCTGTCCTGCGAGTCTTCCTGATGACCAGCAGCTTGGTCTAGGGACTTGTTTGTTCCCCAACACGACATTTTTAATATCTCAAAAAGGCCAGGAATTCATGTGGGTTACAAGCAAGCATAGCTAAATAAAAAATAAAAAAAATTTAAACCAATCCACAAGTAAACATCCGTCACCGTCATCGATCCTTCAGATTCCGAATCCTTTGGGGCGCCTTCGAAACTTTGTCAACTACCTTTCTCCAGTCCTCGTGTCTCTCGGCCGCTCTCAGGGTGTCTCTCAGCTCCATGTCTGTTCACTCTCAAATGTTGTCCTCCCATCTCTTCCTTTGTCTGCCTCTTCTTCTTCTTCCTACCCTCACTGTGCCTTGTAGGATTGTTTTAGCAAGGCCAGTGAGCGTGTGACATGACCAGACCACTTCAGTTTTCGTTGTCTTGTGAGTGTTTGAAGGTCGTATAGGGCCTGATTTCATTGCAGATGCGTCTCTTGACTTCTTTCATTTGTGGTGTGGTCTTTGTATGAGATGCCTAAGAGTCTTCGGAAGCACCTCATTTCTACAGCTCTTATTCTTCTCTCTAAGTCCGCTGTGAGGGTCCATGATTCACATGCATATAAGAAGATTGACATAATCAGAGAGCGCATCAGTCTGATTTTGGAACTGATGGCGATTTTTCTGTTGCTCCAGATGGGTTTGAGCTTGGTCATTGCGGCTGTGGTCTGGGCAGTCTTGACAGCATTTCTGGTTTTGATCCCTCGTCTGTCACGATAGATCCCAGATATTTGAATCTGTGAACATTTTCAAGTTTCTGGTCTTTGATTTTGATTTCTGATGTGAAATTGCTGTTTGTCATCACTTTTTCCCCCCGCTGATTTCCACACCAAATTTTGTTGATTTTTCTTCTACGTGGTTCACTAAGTCTGTTAGTTCTTGCTGGTGACTAGCTAATCCGTCAATATCACAAGTAAACATAAAACAGCGCAAATCAGCATCACAGACCCAGGCAACCATCTCCCCCTCTTTAACGCTTTTTCGTCCACATGTTATGGATACATGCATAAAAACACGCAATCATGGGCGCGTGCGCGCGTGCACACACACACACACGCACACACACACACACACACACACACACACGCACGCACGCACACACGCGCGCGCGCGCGCGCGCGCGTGCACACCTACACGTGCGCGCACACACACACACATACATATGAGTCACCATGACATTTTGTATAACGAAATTTACAATACTTTTATTTTATATAATACATATGAATAAAACAATTTTTTTTAATGAATAAAGATAAATAAAACACGAATGAAAAATTTTTTAGAGATTGTATTATAGTCCCAGCGGAATTTCTCCGATTTAGTGACTGTGGTCGCAGGTCATCCCCCCACTTGAGTCCTTAGGGCCACCCCCTAAAACAGTACAGTTCTGAATAAGCA
>CM054154.1:39241969-39329469 GCA_028751875.1 Rapana venosa
GGGAAAACTACTGTTTAACACCAGTGGTGGAGGCACCGTGGTCGAGTGGTTTAGGCGGTCAACTCGTGATCCAGAGGTCGCGGGTTCGATCCCCCCTCGGCTCGGTGTTGTGTCCTTGGGAAAGACACTTTACTCCTATTTTCCTCACTCCACCCAGGTGTACAAGTGGGTACCAGCTCTGCTGGGGAAGTATCTGGCGACAGACTAGCGTCCTGTCACAGGGGTGGTGAAAAACCATCAGTTCGCTTAACGCTACAGAAACCAGGATAAGCTCCGGCTCTATGGGCCTTCTGGCTTGAAAGATTATACACCAGTGGTACAGTATATTATGTCAGTCACTTTAGTTCCACATCTTATTCTGCTTCTGACATTCTGATACATGGCTCTCAAACGTCACGCCTCGCTGCATCAAGCCTCACTTGGCTAAGCCCTATTACATGAGTGTCTAACTGAAGCTGAGTGACTGGTGTCTGTTTACTTTTCCTACCCACCTGTAAATTGAGACTATGGCAGGATGATTGTATGGGCCAGCCAACAAGCTATTCCCTTCTTTGAAGATCATTAAGGGTCATCCTTTCGCCATTAATGATCAAATGATCAAAGACCATTCTCACATTTTTTCCCTCTGCCCTAGCACTCTTCAAGTATGGGGTCAGATTGTGCCTAATATCTCTAACAGTTTTGGAAAAATCGAAGTCTACAAAAATCCTTGAACCTTTCAAACGAGTTTTAGCCTTCAATATTCTAAGCTTATCTTGATAAAAACAACACCTGGCAATAATGGGAGAGTTGGGTTTAGAATTTATCCTGTGCACACTATCAAACTTAACATCTGCTACATCCATTTTTTCCGAAAGAAGATTTTTCACGAACATTTCACAATCAGCTCCAGTCTCATTACTTTTCTTTTCCATGCCATGAATAATTATGTTGTTTCGTCTTGACCGGCCTTCTTGATCGTCTGCTTTCTTTTCTAGTTTTTCCACTCTGTCCATTAGTTCTGTATTTGATTGTTTTAACACAGCATTTTTAGTCCTAAGATTGTTCACATCTTTTCTGATACCACACATTTCCTCTTTTAAGGCATCAACAATGTTTGTCAACAACTGTATCTCGTTCTTCATACTCTCCGTTGTTGACTTTAATAGGTTCTCCACTTTCTCCAACTTGGTCGTCATCGTGGTAAATGTCTCATCAGGAGCCACTGTAGGAGAAGACTCCTGTCTACAGTGTATGGTTGTAGGTGTGCTGGCGGTCACATCTGCACTGGCTTTAGTTTTCCTGCACTTTTTCCTGCTACGGTGCTACGACCACCAGCACCACTCGTCAAGCTGGTTTTCCTCAACTTTCGTCCTTGGCCTGCAGATTTAGGGAGGGGGGTCCAGGGCTGGTCTCCACATCACCACACCGAAGCAAAAGGCCCCCCCAGAAGAGATAGGTGAGGATCAGTCCTAACAGTACACTGTCTCGCCTGCTTTTTAGCGTCAGGATGGAGGTCGGAATGGCCGATTTAAATTCTGCCCATTTGGACATGAAGCAGGCGAATACTGCCGCAAATGTCCCACAGACAGCCCTATACAACTGCAGCGATATTCCCATCCTCCTTATCTAACTGTATGCAAACAATGAAAAACTAAGGCCACTTAAAACTAGCTACTAATTCACAAAAATACTAGAGCAATTTCTGTAGGTCTTCACCTTCACATTACGTGATCGCCCGAGTCCTAAACGGGAATCCTCTAGGTCGCCACTCCAATTCCTAGCCCCGCCTGATTCGGCACCAGAAATGGAATCCTAGACTTATTCCTGTTGTCTTTAGTATCCCTAAAGAGGATTAGGGCTGGCCTACTAAATGGGCTAGGAGTGATAAAGGAGGGATAGGAAGAGGATGGAGGACAAAAAGAAAAGAAATATAAAGGGAGAAAGTAAGTAGTAGTGAATATTAATTTACCTCAACTCACTCAGCAGTCACATTGAACAGACCGAGAATGTAACCAACAACAACATTCCTTCAATGGACTCTCCAGACCGAGCAAGTTGGGTTCACAACTGTATTTCACTACTGACAAATTACTACTCTAAAACATAGAAATTACAGATCAAACACCACTTGTAGGGCAACTAAATGAGCACAACTCATTCATAATGTTCTACTTTTTTTACTTTTGTCCTGTCCTCAAAACATAATCATCAACAATCAATTCAATTCAATTCTTTTCTTGTCCTCTGTTTAAAGGAAATTTGCTTTCAGTGATTAATAATAATAATAATAACAATAATGATGTATGAAATTTATACAGCACTGAATCTTGTAAAAGAACAAATCAAAGACATATCTAAGAAAGTAATAGAATACAGATATATATATAGAAATGAATGCATGTGATAAAAGGTAGCATTTGTTAAACACACACACACACACACACACACAATTCTATTAAAGGGAATTTGTTTTACAGTGATTAAAAACATATCTAAATAACTAAGAGTATATATTTAAACACATGTGATGAAAGGTAACAGTTCTTAAACACAGACACACCTGCAGGGGCCTACACACACGCGCGCGCGCATGCGTGGAAATAACCATCAAATGAGGTTTGCCTGTATTCCTACAGCGTTGACCCGGCGCATGCATATTGCAGTAAGGAAGCTAGCAGACGACAAAGGACTGAGGGGGTACAGTGTTTGCTGAAAAATTTAAAAAAATTTCAAACCTACCAAATTTGTTCAAAATCACTTGAGTTTTGAGTCAGAGGCTAGTCTTTCACAAAAAGTGGTTTTTATTTCTGGAATGCCTTAGTACGTGGGGTATGAATATAAGAGTCACATAGAAAAACAGAAAGATAAGAGTGATTTTTTAATACTGGTGTGCAGCCTTAGTAACACCAAACAGGAAAGTAACATTTTGTGAGAGGTGTTTTATAGATAGATAGATAGATAGATTGTGTGTGTGTCACTCCCCACAAAATGAGTTGCTTAGCACCTGACCCACTTTAACCTGACCCACTTTAACCTGACCCACTTTTCTGGCTAGGAGCCATTTTAGGCAAGGTGAAGGTCAGGTTGCTGATTATGAGATTGTTTTTAGCCTATTGCCATTTATCTACATTGCACTGAAATATCAAGGCCTAATTTTGCTCTCTTTTGCTTTAAAACGTGATTCAAAACTACCCCAAGTCCTCATCATTCTGACCATCTATCACAATGCTGAACTGTCCAATTTCTCATTTTCTCCTTTTCCAAGGCAGGAGAATGGACCAAGAAGGCAGAAAACAGACAAGAAGGAGAAGCGAGAGGAAAAAACCAAAAGGCGCAAGGCAGAAACGAAGAGAGGGATAGAAAAGAGGACATTTCTGGCACAGAAGGTGGGCCTGCTATTAATAATACATGAAATTTATATAGCGCCATATCTTGAAAAAAACCATTCTATTCATAGGGATCGGGCCCGGCCTGTCCTCCCAGTCATGACGCTTCTTTCTGAGGCCTCCTATCCTCCTCCCAGGCGGCAAGGCTCCTGCCCGCTTGGCTATCAGGTCTGCCGTGCCCGTGTGCCCCTCTGCCTCCGCCAGCATACCAGCCGTCAGCCCAGCCTTGTTCCGAGCATGCACGTGCGCCCCGCCCTCCGTCAACAGTCCCGCCATCAGCGTTCGGCCTCGACGCGCAACGGTCATCCGCGGCGTTTCTCCCGCTGTGTCGGGCGGTTCGGGGTCAGCGCCGTGACGCAGCAACAGCTTGATGACGTCAGAATGCCCTCTGAGGGCAGCCTGGGAAAGCGCCGTGCGGCCATCCTGACTGGTCGCGTTGACGTCAGCGCTGCGACGTATCAGCATATCGACCAGGAAGGCCTGCCCCGACCTGGCGGCTAAGAGGAGGGGAGTGACGCCCTTCTTGTTGGGCTTGCTGACGTCAGCGCTACGGAAAACCAGCCGTTCCAGCAGTCCCCGCACTGCTATGAAGGGGGAGGAGGGGTAGGGGGGGTAGGCGGCAGCCAGGTGCAGCGCCGTGTCGCCCTCCGCGTTCCCTGCAGCGACGTCCGCCCCGTGACGGAGCAGCATGTCCGCGGTGTCGAGGTGGCCGTTCACCACAGCCCAGTGAAGGGGGCTGTTGCCGGCCTGGTCCTGCACGTTCACGTCGACATCACGCAGCTTCTTCAGCAGCGAGTCCACCATCTCCGTCATCCCGTTCCTGGCCGCCCACAGAAGCGCCGTGCTCCCGCCGCTGTCCACGCCGTCCACCCTGCAGCCGTGGCTGAGCAGCCGCTCAGCGATGTCGGAGTGACCCTTCCTCAGGGCACACAGAAGCGCCGAGTCGCCGGCTTCGTTCTGCGCGTTGAGGTCGGCTCCGTGGCTAGCGAGCAGTTCCACCAGTTGCCAGTGGCCCAGCAAGGCTGCTAAGAGGAGAGGCGTGTCGCCGTCTTTGTCCCGGGTGTTGACGTCATCGCCGTGACGTATCAGCGCTTCAACCACCCCTGAGTGACTCTCCCGGACTGCTAAAAGAAAGGCGGTGTCCCCCTCCTTGTTTCGTAGGCTGACGTCAGCCCCGTGTTGCAGCAAGGTTTCAAGGGCTTGCAGACGACCGTCCTTGGCAGCCAGGTGAAGCGCGGTGTTGCCCCAGTTGTTGCAGACGTTGACGTCAGCGTGGTGACGTAGCAAGAGCCGGGCCAGGTCCTCGCGGTTGTTCATGACGGCCCACATCAGTGGAGTGCGGCCAGCTTGGTCCCGCGCGTTCACGTCCACGTTCTTGATGGTGGCCATCAACCTTTCCACCGTGGCCACGTGGCCGGTGGTAACAGCCTGCAGGAGGTCCTCAGCGGCATCTGACGCCTTCTGTGTTGCCCGTGCACACACACAGAGAGAGAGCACACACAGCCTGGGGTTAGGGGGATGCGCTCGTGATCTGCTGATCCGGGTTCGAATCTCGTTCAAGAGGACTTCTCTTCTGGAGTTAACATCAGTGCAGACTCCACTCCTCTCAAAAGTCCTTCGGATGAGACTATAAACCGAGTCCCGTGCGCGAACGCAAGCAGAACATCTTACGCACACGTGAAAACCCGTTCCGCTTTTCGGAAGAGTAGGCTATTGTGTGCCGGTGGGAACGGATGACAAAATTTATAAAACGGCATACACTAAGGGACTGGATGTAAAAATGCGCGTGAGTGCTTATCCTCGAAATAAAAGAATAAAGTTTTTAAATCATTATTTTTATGTTCTTTTATTTCAAGCATAATGGAATAAGGGCTCGTGTGCATTTTTTATTTTTTACATCTAGTCCCCATGCGCATGCAGTTTTCTAAATTTTGTCACCTGCTCTCACCGGCACACAATGGCCCGTTAGCAGTACTGTCACGGAGCACCAACAACAAAAATGGTGACGTTACCGATTTTGGGGTGTACGCGACCATCCCCTCCCCCTTCCGGACACGCACACGCACATCCACACACCATGAAGGTAGCCACATTCCGACTTCAAGGATGTAACTGCTGGGTAGGTTCGTGTTTTCCTATCTCACCTAACGCCGATGTGAATGACAGGGATCTTTAGCGCGCACGTTTGATCTTCCGTATGTATGCGTGTGTGTGGGTTTTTTTCAATTTATTCTTTTATATCGAGGATGTGAATGCTGGACGCTGACAAAAGACCTCGAAAGAAGACTTGAAGCAGCAGAAATGTGGTATATCAGAAGAATTATGAGAATATCATGGACTGAAAAGAAGTCAAACGAAGAAGTAATGGAAATGGCCGGGTACAAAAGATCCCTACTCAAAACCATCAGAAAAAGACAACTACAATTTTTGGGGCTCATAAACAGAGCTGATGGAATAGAAAAGCAAATATTGTGTGGAAAGATTTGTGGTACCAAAGACAGAGGAAGACAACGCACAAAATACACAGACAGTCTGAATAGCTACGCAACGAGGAAAGAATCCCCCAACACTGAACTCATCAGGAGAACTGACAACAGAGAGGAATGGAAGGCCATGATCGCCGATGTCTGCAACAGACCTGGCACATGAAGAAGAAGATATCGAGGATAATGGAATAAGCACCCATGTGCTTTTTTACATCCATTCCCCGTGTGTATGCGGTTTTGTAAATTGTCTGTTTCCACCGGCACACAATGGCCTACTCTTCCGAAAAGCGGAACAGGATTTAACGTGTGCGCAAGATGTTCTGCATGCGTTCGAACACGGGGCCTCGGTTTATAGTCTCATCCCAAGGAGTGTGTGTGTGTTTTGTGTGTGTGTTTTTTGTTTTGGGGTGTGGTGTGTGTGTGTGTGTGTGTGGTGTGGGTGCTCCTTTTCCTGGGAAGAGCGTCGCACAAAAACAGCGCACCCTTTTTTTGTATTTTTGTGTTTTCCTGCTGCAACTCCCCCCCACCCCCCCCCCTCAAGTTTTCAAGGGTAGACGAACGTGCCGAATTTGAGAAAAACCACACGATGCATGCTAGGAGCGCTCCATCTAAAGGGCAACAAAACTGTGAACTGCTTTGAATAGACTTTTTTTTTAAACGTGAGGTGACGTTTTGGGGCTGTCCAGTGACGGTTTCGAACCGACACCGGTATAATTTAGGGTCAGTAGATCTTTATAGGGGAGTGGGAAAAAATGTTGGTGATTTTCACAGATTTTTTAAAGCTGGTAAAGAATAACCGGGTAAAGAAGTAACGCTGTAAGAAGAAAACGGCTGGTAAAGAAATAACGCTGGTAAGAACGTTGCATACCGGCTAAAGAGTAACGCGGGTAAAGACGTAACGCTGGTAAAAAATAACGGTGGTAAAGACGTTTCAGTAACGGCTGGTAAAGAAGTAACGGCTGGTAAAGAAGTAACGGCTGGTAAAGAAGTTGCAGTAACGGCTGGTAAAGACGTTGCAGTAACGGCTGGTAAAGAAGTAACGCTGGTAAAGACGTTGCAGTAACGGCTGGTAAAGTAGTAACGGCTGGTAGAGAAGTAACGTCTGGTAAAAAAGTAACGGCTGGTAAAGACGTTGCAGTAACGGCTGGTAAAGAAGTAACGCTGGTAAAGCCGTTGCAGTAACGGCTGGTAAAGAAGTAACGGCTGGTAAAAACGTTGCAGTAACGGCTGGTAAAGAAGTAACGGCTGGTAAATAAGTAACGGCTGGTAAAGACGTTGCAGTAACGGGTTGCAGTAACGGCTGGTAAAGAAGTAACGGCTGGTAAAGAGGTAACGGCTGGTAAAGAAGTTGCAGTAACGGCTGGTAAAGAAGTAACGGCTGGTAAAGAAGTAACGGCTGGTAAAGACGTTGCAGTAACGGCTGGTAAAGAAGTAACGGCGGTAAGAAGTAACGGGTAAACGAAAGACTTGACGTACGTGGGGTAAAGAATCACGGCTGGTACAGACACGCAATCGGCTCTATGAAGAAGCAATCGCTGGTAAAGTAACTGCGGAGTAACGTGCTGTTTCAAGACCTAACGCGTGTAAAGAAGTAACGACTGGTAAAACGTTGCTCGTAACGGCTGGTTTTAAAAAGTAACGGTGTGAAGTAACGCTGGTAAAAAGACGCTCGTAAAGAAGTTGCAGTAACGCTGGTAAAGAAGTTAACGAGCTGGTAAAGAAGTAACGCTGGTAAAGACGTTGGTAACGGTCGTAAAGTATTAACGCTGTAAAGAAGTAACTCTGGTAAAAAGAGTAACGGCTGGTAAAGAAGCATAATGGCTGGTAAAGATTACGTGGTAAAGCCGTGCAGTAACGGCGTAAAGAAGTAAACGGCGGGTAAAACGCAGTAACGGCGTAAAGAATCCAACGGCTGAAATAAGTAACGGCTGAAAAGAAGGATAACTGGCGGTAAAGACGTGCATAACGTGCAGAAACGGCTGGAAAGAATAACGGCTGTAAAGAGGTTACGGCTGTAAAAATTGCAGTACGGCTGGACACAAGTCAACGCTGTAAAGGAACAGTAACGGCCGAAGAACGTGCAGTAACCGGCTGGTAAAGTATAACGGCAGTAAAGAATAAGGCTGGTAAAGAAGTAGACTGGTAAGACGTTGCAGTAACTGGTGGTAAAGAAGTAACGCGGAAAGAAGTAACGGCTGGTAAGAAGTAACGGCTGGTAAATAAGTGTGCAGTAACGGCTGTAAAGAAGTAACGCTGGTAAAAACGTTGCAGTAACGGCTGGTATAAGAGTAACGGCTGTAAGACTGTACGGCTGGTAAAGAGGTAACGCTGGTAAAGACGTAGGGCTGGTAAAAAATAACGGCTGGAAAGACCTTGTAACGGCTGTAATAGACTTTGTTTTAACGCTGTAATGAATTAACGGCTGGTAACGACGGTAACAATTAGTAAAAAGTTCATTAGCTAGTGCCGGTAACAAGATTCTTAGAAAAGCCACTTGTGGGAACAAATGCAGTTGTAACAGAAAAGATTTTAAACGTGAAAACATTGGGTGCGCGTTGTGACGAGCGCTCCCCGGAAAAAATTTAGGGCATGAGAATCTGCTGTAAAGAGTGATAAAATAGTAATACAATTTAAAGTGTAAAGTAACGGCTGGTAAAGAAGTAACGGCTGGTAAGAGACAGTAACGGCTGGTAAAGAAGTAACGGCTGGTAAAGACGTTGCATAACGGCTGTAAAGAAGTAACGGCTGGTAAAGACGTAACGGCTGTAAAGACGTCAGTAACGGCTGGTAAAGACGTTGCAAAGCGTAAAACGGCTGGTAAAGAAGTAACGGCTGGTAAAGACGTTGCAGTAACGGCTGGTAAAGAAGTAACGGCTGGTAAAGACGTTGCAGTAACGGCTGGTAAAGAAGTAACGCTGGTAAAGACGTTGCAGTAACGGCTGGTAAAGAAGTAACGGCTGGTAAAGACGTTGCAGTAACGGCTGGTAAAGAAGTAACGGGCTGGTAACGGACTTTGGGTAAAGAGTACTGGTAAAACGTAACGCTGGTAAAGAAGTAACGGCTGGTAAAAGAAGGTGTAAAGACGTTGCAGTAACGTGGTAAGACGAAGTAACGGCTGGTAAAGAAGTAACGGCTGGTAAAGACATTGCAGTAACGGCTGGTAAAGAAGTAACGGCTGGTAAAGAAGTAACGGCTGGTAAAGACGTTGCAGTAACGGCTGGTAAAGAAGTAACGGCTGGTAAAGAAGTAACGGCTGGTAAAAACGTTGCAGTAACGGCTGGTAAAGAAGTAACGGCTGGTAAAGAAGTAACGGCTGGTAAAGAAGTAACGGCTGGTAAAGACGTTGCAGTAACGGCTGGTAAAGATAACCTGTAAACGTACGCTGGTAAAGAAGTAACGGCTGGTAAAGAAGTAACGCTTGAAAGTAACGGCTGGTAAAGAAGTATCGGCGTGGTAAAGAAGTAACGGCTGGTAAAGAAGTAACGCTGGTAAAGACGTTGCAGTAACGGCTGGTAAAGAAGTAACGGCGGGTAAAAAAACGCTGTAAAGAAGTAACGGCTGGTAAAGAAGTAACGGCTGGTAAAGAAGTAACGGCTGGTAAAAACGTCTGCTGTAAAGAGGTTGAAAGTAACGGCTGGTAAAAAGTAACGGCTGGTAAAGAAGTAACGGCTGGTAAAGAACGTTGCAGTAACGGCTGGTAAAGAAGTAACGGCTGGTAAAGAAGTAACGGCTGGTAAAGAAGTTGCAGTAACGGCTGGTAAAGAAGTAACGGCTGGTAAAGAAGTAACGGCTGGTAAAGAAGTAACGGCTGGTAAAGAAGTAACGGCTGGTAAAGAAGTTGCAGTAACGGCTGGTAAAGAAGTAACGGCTGGTAAAGAAGTAACGGCTGGTAAAGAAGTAACGGCTGGTAAAGAAGTAACGGCTGGTAAAGAAGCAGTAACGGCTGGTAAAGAAGTAACGGCTGGTAAAGACGTTGCAGTAACGGCTGGTAAAGAAGTAACGGCTGGTAAAGAAGTAACGGCTGGTAAAGAAGTAACGGCTGGTAAAGAAGTAACGCTGGTAAAGACGTTGCAGTAACGGCTGGTAAAGAAGTAACGGCTGGTAAAGACGTAAAGGCTAGATTTTACCAGAGAAGAACCGACTGACAAGAATAACGCAGTAAAGAAAATATGAAGGAAAAAACAGCTGTAAAGAAGTAACGCTGAAAAAATGGTGCAGTAACGGCTGGTAAAGAAGTAACGGCTGGTAAAGACGTAACGGCTGGTAAAGAAATAACGGCTGGTAAAGAAGTAACGCTGGTAAAGACGTTGCAGTAACGGCTGGTAAAGAAGTAACGGCTGGTAAAGACGTAAAAGGCTTGGTAAAGTAGTTGAGTAAGCGCTGTAAAGAACACGGCGAAAGAGACGTTGCACTCCTGGTAAAATCGTGTGAAAGACGGCACTGATGGTAAGAAGAAGGTGGAAGACAATGAGAAACGGGGAAAAAGTACGCTGAAAGCGTTGCGACGGCTGGTAGAGAGTAACGGCGAGAAACGTGAGACGGCTAGTGAAAAAGTAAGTGGAAATATAAGTAACGGCTGGTAAAGAAGTAACGGCTGGTAAAGAAGTAACGGCTGGTAAAGACGTTGCAGTAACGGCTGGTAAAGAAGTAACAACTGGTAAAGACGTTGCAGTAACAGCTGGTAAAAAAGTAACGGCTGGTAAAGAAGTAACGCTGGTAAAGACGTTGCAGTAACGGCTGGTAAAGAAGTAACGGCTGGTAAATAAGTAACGGCTGGTAAAGAAGTAACGGCTGGTAAAGAAGTAACGGCTGGTAAAGAAGTAACGGCTGGTAAAGAATTAACGGCTGGTAAAGAAGTAACGGCTGGTAAAAACGTTGCAGTAACGGTTGGTAAAGAAGTAACGGCTGGTAAAGAAGTAACGGCTGGTAAAGAAGTAACGGCTGGTAAAGAAGTTGCAGTAACGGCTGGTAAAGAAGTAACGGCTGGTAAGAAGTAACGGCTGGTAAAGAAGTTGCAGTAACGGCTGGTAAAGAAGTAACGGCTGGTAAAGAAGTAACGGCTGGTAAAGAAGTTGCAGTAACGGCTGGTAAAGAAGTAACGGCTGGTAAAGAAGTAACGGCTGGTAAAGAAGTAACGGCTGGTAAAGAAGTAACGGCTGGTAAAGACGTTGCAGTAACGGCTGGTAAAGAAGTAACGGCTGGTAAAGAAGTAACGGCTGGTAAAGACGTTGCAGTAACGGCTGGTAAAGAAGTAACGGCTGGTAAAGACGTAAAACGTTGGAAAAAATTGCCAAGGGTGAAAAGAACCCACGGCAACAAGAGAGTTTGTCCCGGGAAAATCGTGGTAAAAGAAGTAACTCTGATAAAAAGCAATGCAGTAGCTGAAAGAAAAAAAGAGAAAAGAAAAAAAATTGGTAGCGGCACTGTGGCGACGGCATCTACCCTGGGAGAAGCCATTGTTAGCAAGAAATCTGACGTGTGTTAAAGTGAAAATCATAAATAAAATAAATAAAAAATAAATAAAGTAACGGCTGATAAAGAATAACGGCTGGTAAGAGAAGGTTGCAGTAACGGCTCGTAAAGAAGTAACGGCTGGTAAAGACGTAGCAGTAACGGCTGGTAAAGAAGTAACGGCTGGTAAAGAAGTAACGGCTGGTAAAGACGTAACGGCTGGTAAAGAAGTAACGGCTGGTAAAGACGTTGCAGTAACGGCTGGTGAAGAAGTAACGGCTGGTAAAGACGTTGCAGTAACGGCTGGTAAAGAAGTAACGGCTGGTAAAGAAGTAACGCTGGTAAAGACGTTGCAGTAACGGCTGGTAAAGAAGTAACGGCTGGTAAAGAAGTAACGGCTGGTAAAGAAGTTGCAGTAACGGCTGGTAAAGAAATAACGGCTGGTAAAGAAGTAACGGCTGGTAAAGAACTTGCAGTAACGGCTGGTAAAGAAGTAACGGCTGGTAAAAACGTTGCAGTAACGGCTGGTAAAGAAGTAACGGCTGGTAAAGAAGTAACGGCTGGTAAAGAAGTTGCAGTAACGGCTGGTAAAGAAGTAACGGCTGGTACAGAAGTAACGGCTGGTAAAGAAGTTGCAGTAACGGCTGGTAAAGAAGTAACGGCTGGTAAAAACGTTGCAGTAACGGCTGGTAAAGAAGTAACGACTGGTAAAGACGTAACGGCTGGTAAAGAAGTAACGGCTGGTAAAGAAGTAACGGCTGGTAAAGACGTTGCAGTAACGGCTGGTAAAGAAGTAACGGCTGGTAAAGACGTAAAAATTATGGTAAAAATTATTTAGCGCACGTAAAAGAACCCACGGCAACAAGAGAGTTGTCCTTGGCAACCTTCTGTAGAAAAAGTAACCACTGGTAAGATAACGGGAAACAATGCATTTGGGTAAGAAGTAATAAAACGAAAAAGAAAAAATTGGTTTTAGCGCATCGTAAAAGAAACCCGAATTTCCCTGCAAAATTCTCGTGAATTAAAGCATTGATAAAAAAAAAATCATTTAGACAGAAAAAATAAGAACGAAAAATAACGGCTGGCAAACGTGGCAGTAACGGCTGGGAAGAAGCATTACGCTATAAAACTGACGTGCTTAAAGTAGTATCGCTAGTAAAGACTAAGTAACTAAAAAAGTAACGGCTGGTAAAGAAGTAACGCTGGTAAAGACGTTGCAGTAACGGCTGGTAAAGAAGTAACGGCTGCTAAAGAAGTAACGGCTGGTAAAGAAGTAACGGCTGGTAAAGACGTTGCAGTAACGGCTGGAAAAGAAGTAACGGCTGGTAAAGAAGTAACGGCTGGTAAAGAAGTTGCAGTAACGGCTCGAAAAGAAGTAACGGCTGGTACAGAAGTAACGGCTGGTAAAGAAGTTGCAGTAACGGCTGGTAAAGAAGAAACGGCTGGTAAAAACGTTGAAGTAACGGCTGGTAAAGAAGTAACGGCTGGTAAAGAAGTAACGGCTGGTAAAGAAGTAACGGCTGGTAAAGAAGTAACGCTGGTAAAGACGTTGCAGTAACGGCTGGTAAAGAAGTAACGGCTGGTAAAGAAGTATAACGGCTGGTAAAAAGTAGTAACGGCTGGTAAAGAAGTAACGGCTGGTAAAGAAGTTGCAGTAACGGCTGGTAAAGAAGTAACGGCTGGTACAGAAGTAACGGCTGGTAAAGAAGTTGCAGTAACGGCTGGCAAAGAAGTAACGGCTGGTAAAAACGTTGCAGTAACGGCTGGTAAAGAAGTAACGACTGGTAAAGACGTAACGGCTGGCAAAGAAATAACGGCTGGTAAAGAAGTAACGGCTGGTAAAGACGTTGCAGTAACGGCTGGTAAAGAAGTAACGGCTGGTAAAGACGTAAAAATTATGGTAATAAGGGCAGTAAAAGAACCACGGCTAAAGAGTAAGGCCTGGAAAACTTGCAGAAAACGTCTGAAATGGGGAACAAATCGTGTAGACAAAAAGAAAAAAGGTGGAGGTTGGGGCGTACGCGCTGTAAGAAACGAACGGCAGGAAAATCTCACGTACCTTGGTAAAGAAGAAAAGCGGTAAAGAAGTATAAAGGCTGGTAAAAAAGTAACGGCTGGTAAAGAAGTAACGCTGGTAAAGACGTTTCAGTAACGGCTGGTAAAGAAGTAACGGCTGGTAAAGAAGTAACGGCTGGTAAAGAAGTAACGGCTGGTACAGAAGTAACGCTGGTAAAGACGTTGCAGTAACGGCTGGTAAAGAAGTAACGGCTGGTAAAGACGTTACAGTAACGGCTGGTAAAGAAGTAACGGCTGGTAAAGACGTTGCAGTAACAATGGTAAAGAAGTAACGGCTGGTAAAGACGTTGCAGTAACGGCTGGTAAAGAAGTAACGGCTGGTAAAGAAGTTGCAGTAACGGCTGGTAAATAAATAACGGCTGGTAAAGAAGTAACGGCTTGTAAAGAAGTAACGGCTGGTAAAGAAGTAACGGCTGGTACAGAAGTAACGGCTGGTAAAAAGTAACGGAGAGTAAAAGCTGTAAGAAGTAACGGCTGGTAAAGAAGTAACGGCTGGTAAAGAGTAACGGCTGGTAAAGACAAAAAAAAAACGGCTGGTAAAGAAGTAACGCTGGAAAAAGACGTTGCAGTAACGGCTGGTAAATAAGTAACGGCTGGTAAAAAGACGTAAAAAATTAAAATGGTAAAAAATTGAGTTAGCGCTGTAAAAGTACCACGGCAGTAAAGAACTTGTCCCTGGAAAACGCTGTAAAGAATTCCCAACTGCTGGTAGGGAAAAAGCAGCTTGTAACAGAAAAAAAGAAAAGCAAAAACGTTGGTACGCTGTAAACTTCAGTGGCGGAATGGCTCTAAGAGTCGGGGAGAAGTCAGTACCGGAAAGAAGTACGCAGAAGAAATCTGAAGTGCGTAAACGTGAAATAAATAAATAAATAAATAAAGTAACGGCTGGTAAAGAAGTTGCAGTAACGGCTGGTAAAGAAGTAACGGCTGGTAAAGAAGTAACGGCTGGTAAAGAAGTTGCAGTAACGGCTGGTAAAGAAGTAACGGCTGGTAAAGAAGTAACGGCTGGTAAAGACGTTGCAGTAACGGCTGGTAAAGAAGTAACGGCTGGTAAAGAAGTAACGGCTGGTAAAGACGTTACAGTAACGGCTGGTAAAGAAGTAACGGCTGGTAAAGACGTTGCAGTAACGGCTGGTAAAGAAGTAACGGCTGGTAAAGAAGTAACGGCTGGTAAAGAAGTAACGGCTGGTAAAGACGTTGCAGTAACGGCTGGTAAATAAATAACGGCTGGTAAAGAAGTAACGGCTTGTAAAGAAGTAACGGCTGGTAAAGAAGTAACGGCTGGTACAGAAGTAACGGCTGGTAAAGAAGTAACGCGAGGTAAAAACGTTGCAGTAACGGCTGGTAAAGAAGTAACGACTGGTAAAGAAGTAACGGCTGGTAAAGAAGTAACGCTGGTAAAGACGTTAAAGTAACGGCTGGTAAAGAAGTAACGGCTGGTAAAGACGTAAAACGTCTGGTAAAAATATTACGGCTAAGTACAGACAAGAGATTGTCATGAAATTCTGTAAAAAAGCACGATGGTAAAAACGTTGCAGTAAACGGAAAAGAAAACGCTGGTGAGACGTTGCAGTAACGGCTGGTAAAGAAGTAACGGCTGGTAAAAACGTTAAAGTAACGGCTGGTAAAGAAGTAACGGCTGGTAAAGAAGTAACGGCTGGTAAAGAAGTAACGGCTGGTAAAGACGTTGCAGTAACGGCTGGTAAAAAAGTAACGGCTGGTAAAGAAGTAACGGCTGGTAAAAACGTTGCAGTAACGGCTGGTAAAGAAGTAACGGCTGGTAAAGAAGTAACGGCTGGTAAAGAC
This sequence comes from Rapana venosa, assembly GCA_028751875.1. Classification (NCBI taxonomy): domain Eukaryota; kingdom Metazoa; phylum Mollusca; class Gastropoda; order Neogastropoda; family Muricidae; genus Rapana; species Rapana venosa. Next base: position 39,257,157 of record CM054154.1, read on the forward strand.
GTTGCAGTAACGGCTGGTAAAGAAGTAACGGCTGGTAAAGAAGTAACGGCAGGTAAAGAAGTAACGGCTGGTAAAGACGTTGCAGTAACGGCTGGTAAAGAAGTAACGCTGGTAAAGAAGTAACGGCTGGTAAAGAAGTAACGGCTGGTAAAGAAGTAACGGCTGGTAAAGAAGTAACGGCAGGTAAAGAAGTAACGGCTGGTAAAGAAGTAACGGCTGGTAAAGAAGTAACGGCTGGTAAAGACGTTGCAGTAACGGCTGGTAAAGAAGTAACGGCTGGTAAAGAAGTAAAAATTATGGTAAAAATTATTTAGCGTACGTAAAGAATAATCAAACGGCAACCAAAGAGTAGCTTGACCTTGCAGAATCTGGTAAAAAACGGCCAAAACTCTGATAGGGTAAAGAAATGCAGTTAAAGACGCAGAAACCAAAGAAGTAAAGGAAAAACGTTGTGGCTGCTCGGTGGGAGGGCTGGTAAAGAAGTACCCCGGGAAGACTAGCCAGAAAGGGCGGAGAAAATAACGGACTAAAAATGATATAAATAAATAAATAAATAAATAAATAAAGTAACGGCTGGTAAAGAAGTAACGGCTGGTAAAGAAGTTGCAGTAACGGCTGGTAAAGAAGTAACGGTTGGTAAAGACGTTGCAGTAACGGCTGGTAAAGAAGTAACGGCTGGTAAAGACGTTGCAGTAACGGCTGGTAAAGAAGTAACGGCTGGTAAAGAAGTAACGGCTGATAAAGACGTAACGGCTGGTAAAGAAGTAACGGCTGGTAAAGACGTTGCAGTAACGGCTGGTAAAGAAGTAACGGCTGGTAAAGACGTTGCAGTAACGGCTGGTAAAGAAGTAACGGCTGGTAAAGACGTTGCAGTAACGACTGTAAAGATGAACGCGGCTGGTAAAGAATAAAGCTGGTAAAGAAGTAACGGCTGGTAAAGAAGTAACGGCTGAAAAAGAAGTAACGGCTGGTAAAAAAGTAACGGCTGGTAAAGAAGTAACGCTGGTAAAGACGTTACAGTAACGGCTGGAAAAGAAGTAATGGCTGGTAAAGACGTTGCAGTAACGGCTGGTAAAGAAGTAACGCTGGTAAAGATGTTGCAGTAACGGCTGGTAAAGAAGTAACGGCTGGTAAAGAAGTAACGGCTGGTAAAGACGTAACGGCTGGTAAAGAAGTAACGGCTGGTAAAGAAGTAACGGCTGGTAAAGAAGTAACGGCTGGTAAAGACGTTGCAGTAACGGCTGGTAAAGAAGTAACGGCTGGTAAAGAAGTAACGCTGGTAAAGAAGTAACGGCTGGTAAAGAAGTAACGGCTGGTAAAGAAGTAACGGCTGGTAAAAAAGTAACGGCTGGTAAAGAAGTAACGCTGGTAAAGACGTTACAGTAACGGCTGGTAAAGAAGTAACGGCTGGTAAAGACGTACAGTAACGGCTGGTAAAAATAAGCGTAAAGATTTCAGAACCCACGGCAAAGAAGTATCCTGTAAATACGTTGCATAAAGGGCTGGTGATAAGGGAAAAAAGTGCAGTATAGACGGGAAAAGAAAGTAAGCGTAAAATAACGGTGTAGCGTGCAGTCGGCTGGAAACGATACGGTGGACCACCGAATTTCACGCTGTAAAAATTCGAACGGTTTAAAAAGAATAAATAAAGAATAACGCTAAAAGAAGTAACGGCTGGTAAAGAAGTAACGGCTGGTAAAGAGTTGCAGTAACGGCTGGTAAAGAAGTAACGGTTGGTAAAAACGTTGCAGATAAGGGCGGTACAGAAAAGTAACCGGTAAACATAAGGCCTTGGTAAAGAAAAACGCCTCTGATAAAACGATTGCAGTAACCGGTAAAGAAAAGTAAAACGGCGGTGCCTTTTGCGAACGGCTGGTAAAGAATTAACGGCTGGTAAAAAAGTAAAAAAATAAATAAGAAATAGTAACGGCTGGTAAAGAAGTAACGGCTGGTAAAGAAGTTATACGGCTGGTAAAGAAGTAACGGTTGGTAAAGACGTTGCAGTAACGGCTGGTAAAGAAGTAACGGCTGGTAAAGACGATAACGGCTGGTAAAGAAGTAACGGCTGGTAAAGACGTTGCAGTAACCGCTGGTAAAGAAGTAACGGCTGGTAAAGACGTTGCAGTAACGGCTGGAAAAGAAGTAATGGCTGGTAAAGACGTTGCAGTAACGGCTGGTAAAGAAGTAACGGCTGGTAAAGAAGTAACGGCTGGTAAAGAAGTAACGGCTGGTAAAGAAGTAACGGCTGGTAAAGAAGTAACGGCTGGTAAAGACGTTGCAGTAACGGCTGGTAAAGAAGTAACGGCTGGTAAAGAAGTAACGGCTGGTAAAGAAGTAACGCTGGTAAAGACGTTGCAGTAACGGCTGGTAAAGAAGTAACGCTGGTAAAGATGTTGCAGTAACGGCTGGTAAAGAAGTAACGGCTGGTAAAGACGTTGCAGTAACGGCTGGTAAAGAAGTAACGGCTGGTAAAAACGTTGCAGTAACGGCTGGTAAAGAAGTAACGGCTGGTAAAGAAGTAACGGCTGGTAAAGAAGTAACGGCTAGTAAAGAAGTAACGGCTGGTAAAGACGTTGCAGTAACGGCTGGTAAAGAAGTAACGGCTGGTAAAGAAGTAACGGCTGGTAAAGAAGTTGCAGTAACGGCTGGTAAAGAAGTAACGGCTGGTAAAGAAGTAACGGCTGGTAAAGACGTTGCAGTAACGGCTGGTAAAGAAGTAACGGCTGGTAAAGAAGTAACGGCTGGTAAAGAAACAACGGCTGGTACAGAAGTAACGGCTGGTAAAGAAGTTGCTGTAACGGCTGGTAAAGAAGTAACGGCTTGTAAAGACGTTGCAGTAACGGCTGGTAAAGAAGTAACGGCTGGTAAAGACGTAACGGCTGGTAAAGAAATAACGGCTGGTAAAGAAGTAACGGCTGGTAAAGACGTTGCAGTAACGGCTGGTAAAGAAGTAACGGCTGGTAAAGACGTTGCAGTAACGGCTGGTAAAGAAGTAACGGCTGGTAAAGAAGTAACGGCTGGTAAAGAAGTTGTAGTAACGGCTGGTAAAGAAGTAACGGCTGGTAAGGAAGTAACGGCTGGTAAAGAAGTAACACTGGTAAAGACGTTGCATTAACGGCTGGTAAAGAAGTAACGCTGGTAAAGACGTTGCAGTAACGGCTGGTAAAGAAGTAACGGCTGGTAAAGAAGTAACGGCTGGTAAAGAAGTAACGGCTGGTAAAGAAGTAACGCTGGTAAAGACGTTGCAGTAACGGCTGGTAAAGAAGTAACGGCTGGTAAAGAAGTAACGCTGGTAAAGACGTTGCAGTAACGGCTGGTAAAGAAGTAATGGCTGGTAAAGAAGTATCAGCTGGTAAAGAAGTAACGGCTGGTAGAGACGTAACGGCTGGTAAAGAAGTAACGGCTGGTAAAGAAGTAACGGCTGGTAAAGAAGTAACGCTGGTAAAGACGTTGCAGTAACGGCTGGTAAAGAAGTAACGGCTGGTAAAGAAGTAACGGCTGGTAAAGAAGTAACGGCTGGTAAAGACGTTGCAGTAACGGCTGGTAAAGAAGTAACGTCTGGTAAAGACGTTGCAGTAACGGCTGGTAAAGAAGTAACGGCTGGTAAAGACGTTGCAGTAACGGCTGGTAAAGAAGTAACGGCTGGTAAAGACGTTGCAGTAACGGCTGGTCGTGCTCACTGGTGAGCCCCGGAGCTCTAACCCAGTTGCCGAGTAAAAGATCATCCTCATTATTATCATCATTATCATTATTATTATCACCTTCGTCATAGTGTTGTTGGTATTATTCTTTTTTAATAATTATCATTTTTAAGCGCTTCGACTTGTTTGTTTTTTACAAGATTCAGCGCTATATAAAATTCCATATATTATTATTATTATCTTTATTATTATTTGTTCTTGATATGGTGATGATGATGATGATAATCATCATCATCGTCGTCGTCGTAATTATCATTATCATCATAATCATCATATTTATCAGTACTTTCATTTTTATTATTGTTGTTGTTATTGTCATCATCATCATCATTACAATTATAATCATCTTTATTGTTATCGATCATCATCATCATCCCTACTATCACAATCATCATTAATGTTATTCATCATGATCAACATCACTATTATAATCATCATTATTGTTAATTATCATCATCATCATCATCACCACCATCATCACTACTATCACAATCATCATTTATGTTATTCGTCATGATCAACATCACTATTATAATCATCATTTTTGTTACTCACCATCATCATCACTATTATAATCATCATTATTGTTACTCATCATCACTATTATAATCATCATCATTGTTACTCACCATCATCATCATCACTATTATAATCATTACTATTGTTATTCATCATCACTATCCTTCGGATGAGACTATAAACTGAGGCCCCGTGTGCGAACGCATGCAGAACATCTTGCGCACACGTTAAATCCTGTTCCGCTGTTCGAAAGAGTAGGCCATTGTGTACCGGTGGGAACAGAAGACAAAATTTTAAAAAACCGCATACACACGCAAAAAAAAAAAAAAATTGGAGGATGATTGGGGGTTTTGTTTTGGGAAAAAAATTAAATTTTTATTTTTATATTTTTTTTTAATTTTTTTGTTGTTGTTGTTTGGTTTGGTTTTTATTAAAAAATTTTTAAATTTTTGTTTTGAAAAACCCGACATTTTACCTGTTCCCCTGGTATGATGTTTTTTGGGAACAAATGAGGGAAATTTAAATGATGTTTTCAGGATGGATATGGGTGAAGGGGGTGATAAAGGGAATGAGGGGGGAGGATGGAGGAGGAGGATGGGGGGTGGATGGGTAATGAGGGATGGAGGGATGGATAAATGGATGGATGGGGGGGGGTTGGGGGGTGGATGGATGGAGGGATGGATGGATGGATGTGGAGGGATGGAAAAGGAAATGGATGGGGGGGGAATGATAAAAGCTGATGTGAGTAAATGGTAAAGGGTTGGGGGTTGGGACGGGGGGATGGTTTAAATAAGAAACACCATACGTTGACAGGGAAAAATTGGATTAAAAAGGGGATGGTATAAACACAAGAAAGGGAATTAAAGACGGGGGATATTAAAGGAGGAGGAGGAAGGAGAGGAGGAAAAAAGGAGAGGAAGGAGGAGGAGGGAGGGAAAAAGGGGAGGGAAAGAGGAGGGGGAAGGGGAAGGAGGGGAAAGGACGAGAAAAAGGGGGAGAGGGGGAAAGGAAAAAGGGAGGAAAAGGGGGAAAGAAAAGAAAAAAGAAAAGAGAGACAAGAAAAGAAAAAAAGAAGAAGAAGAAGAAGAAGAAGAAGAAAAAGAAGAGGAGGAGGAGAGGGGGGGAGGAGGGGAAGGGGGGAGGGAAGAGGAGGAGGAGGAAAGAAAGAAGAAGAAAAAAAAGGGAAAAAAGGGGAGGGGAGGAGGGAGGAGGAGGAAGGGAAGAAAAAAAGAAGAGAAAGGAAAAGGAAGGAAAAAGAAAAAGAAAGAGAAAAGAAGAAAAAAGGGAGGGAGAGGAGGAGGAAAAAAGAGGAGGAGAAGAGGGGAGAGGAAAAAGGAAAAGAAAAAAAAAGGAGGAGGAGAGGAGGAGGAAAAAAAGAAAAAGGGGGAGAAGAAGGGGGAAGAAGAAGGGAAAGAAAAAAAGGAAAAAAGGGAGGAGGAGGGGAAAAAGGAAAAAAAAAGGAGGAAAAAAAAGGAGGGGGGAGGAGGAGGAAGGAAGAAAAAAAGAAGAAAAAAAAAGAAGAGGGGGGAAAGGAGAAGGAGGAGGAGGAAGAAGGAGGGGGAGAGGGGAAAAGGAAAAAAGGAAAAGGAAGAGGAAAGGGAAAAGAAGAAAGGAAAAGGGGAGGGGGAAAGAAGAAAAAAGGAAGAAGTGGAGGAGGAGGAAAAAGAAAAGAGGAAGGGAGGGGGGGAAGAAAAAAGAAAAGAAAAAGGGGGAGGGGAAGAAAAAAGGGAAAAAAACAGGGAAGACAGACAGACAGAAAAAGACAGAAGACAACAGAAACAGAAGAAAAAAAAAAGGAGAGAGAGAAGAGGGGAGAAAAAAGAGAGAGAGAGAGAGAGAGAGAGAAGAGAGAAGAGAGAGGGAGAGAAGAGGGAGAAAAGGAGAGAGAGAGAGAGAAGGGGAAAAGGGAGAGAGAGAGAGAGACGGGAGAGAAGAGGAGAAGGAAAGAGAAAAACGAGAGAAGGGGAAAAGAGAGAGAGAGACGGGAAAAGGAGAAAAGAGAGGAAGAGAAAAGGAAAAAGAGAGAGAGAGAGAAGACACACACACAGAGAGAGAGAGAAAGGGAGAGAGAAGAAGAGAGAGAGACGGGGGGAGAGAGAAACAAGAGAGAAAAACGGAGAGAGAGAGAGAGAGACGGAGAGAGAGAGAGAGAGAGACAAGAGAGAGAGAGAGAGGGAGAGAGAGAGAGAGACGGAAGAGACGGAAGAGAAAAGACGGGAGAAAAAAGAGAGAGAGACGGAGAGGGAGAGAGAGAGAGACGGAGAAGAGAGAGAGAGAGACGGAGAGAAGAGAGAGACGGGGAGAGAGAGAGAGAGAGAGAAGAGAGAGAGAGGAGAGAACGGAGAGAGAGAGAGAGAGACGGAGAGAAGAAAGAGAGACAAGAGACAGAGAGAGGGAGAGAGCGGAGAAGAGAGAGGGAGAGAAGAAGAAAAGCGGAGAGAGAGAGAGAAGAGACAAAAAGGAAGAGAGGAAGAGACAGAGATACGGGGGAAGAGAGAAGAGAGAGGGGGAGAAGAGAGAGAAGAGACGGAGAGAGAGAGAGAGACCGGGGAAGAGAGAGGGAGAAGAGAGAGACGGGGAGAAGGAGAGAGAGAGAGAAGAGAGAAAAAGGAGAAGAGAGAGAGAAAGAGACGGAGAGAGTTGGTGTGTTTTTTTGGGGTGGACAGAACCTGTGTTTTCATCAAACCGGCGTCAAAACCTTTACGACTTGCACGCCGGGAGGGGACTTCAAGGGAAAAAACCTGCCAGCTTTGGGGAGGATCCTGCCGAGGAGAACTGCTGAAAACGTCCTCCACCCAAGATGGCCCCCCTTTGGGGACTTTTTCCCCTGCTCCCCTTTTCCCCCCTGCCCTCCTCCTCTGGAAGGGGGAAAAGACCTGGTGGACGTCTTCTCCTCCTCCCCCTCCGCAAGGAGGCTTCCCGGGGTCTTTTCCACGCGCTCTTTTTCCCCATCCTCTGCAGAGGCGGAGTGGGCTGCCTCAGCCCCCCTGAAGCCCTGGCCCGGGCCTTCTTCCACGCTCCCTCTTTTTCCCGGGTGACCCGGTTCACCTTCGGCCCGGGTTCTCCCGAAGAGAAACCCCCCAGAGATGAAGGAGACCTGCTGGACTTTTTCCACCCGAAACCGCAGGGGCGTCGCTCGGGGTGGGCACGTAAGCCGGGCAGTCCGGGCACCTGGCCGCACCCACTGGGCAAATCATCAGCGGGGTTTCCTGCGGGCCCGCCTGTCCTGTCCGAAGACCCCAGCTCACCGACATCCCCTCGACGCGGGGGTTTTTCCAGATGAAGATAGCTTCCAAACTTTCCATGCCGAACGTTTGCCTGGTACTGCTCCAACAGCCCGCGCTAAGAGCTGCACCTCGGCTTCCCCTTTTCCCGCCTCAGCAGCGGCACATCTTCGCCTGGGCTCGGGCTCAGCTCCTTAAAGGGTCGGGTAAAGGACGTCAGGCATTAAACAGGTTTCCTCACTTTTCCCTTTTTCAGTCGGACAAAAACATCCGCGGTTCGCTGTTCAAACACACAAGTACGCGCGCGCGTACAACACACACACACACACGAAATGCACGCACAAAAAACACCACACACACCACACCACGCAAAAAACGCATGCACAAGCATATACACAAACCACACACACAACACAACGCACGCACACACCACCACACACACCACACACACCGGGCGCGCGCGAGTAAACCATTATAATAATAACAAAACTCCCATCTTTTGATAACAAGCATAGCATAGCAAACAAACAAAGAGAGAAATTTTTTCCTACACACCTCCTCTTGTTCAAAAATTGTTCAAATTTTGTTTCCTCCTCCTCCCCCTCTCCCTCTCTCCCCGCCGCGCGCGCGCGCACACACACCACACACACACACACACACAACAAAAACACACACACACCACACACACACACGACCCCACGCACGAAACGCACGCACGCACGACGCACGCCCGACACAGGGCACACACACACACGCACACACAGAGCACAACACACTTAAACCCCTTAATACCTGATCACTTCTGCGCATTACAGCCTCAGTCCCAAAATTCTGGCGGGCAAGGGTTCGAATCCCGCTATACACCTTAGACCACTTTACCCCTGGAATCCAACACTGGCTCTACCCACCGATCCTTCTCCTCCCTCCTCCTCCCTCCTCCTCCCTCATCCCCGCCCCTAACCCTGAAAGTCTTCTTAAAAGGTAAAGGAGTCCCATAACCTATAAGGTCGTAGGGGAGCGAGGCGTCAGAGACCTCACTTCTCTAGGGCCAGCATATTGAGGGCGGCGCCAATCTCCTCTCCCTCGCTGCTTTACCTTCCCTGACCCTAAAGAGGGCAAGGTACCCATTTACAGCTGGGTGAACTGGGGGAACTGTACTGAAGCCAAGGCGCGAAAACGGCCCCCACCAACGGAAACCACACCGACGCTTTTAACTTGGCGGGGGAAAAAGCGAGTGCTCCGCCCACTGAGCATCCTGCCCCTGATTTTAAACACCCTTTTCCCCCGAATGGAAAAACGGCATATAGGGGTGTCAAAACCCGGGGTCGCATACGCCAAACTCACCTGGGAGCTCTACTGGGGAACCAAATTTAAAAAAAATAAAAAAAATTGTCATGTAGGCAAACGTAATGAAAATTTTTCATTTTCACAGGGGATTGGGGGGGGGGGGGGGGGGGCCCCTGCAGTATAAATAGCACCCCCACCTTCGGGAAAAATTTCTGTCTAGGAATTCCTCTTTTCTATCCCTCCTTTTTCTCCGGGGTTTGGGGGTGGTTTTTTCTCTCTCTCTCTTCCTGAAACCCCCTCCTTCTTGCTGTTTTTTTTCTTGGTCCATTCCTCCTGTTTTTTTTTCCTCCCAGAAAACTTAACAGATAACAATTCCTCCCACGCGAATCGGATCTCTTGGGCCTGACTTTCGGGCTTTAAACCCACACGAAACGCATTTCCCCAAAGGGCAACAACTAAGAGTTACTTCAGCATTCCGACAAAGAATAGGAAGAAAAATAGAAGAAGAATCATTTCAGCACAGCGCACCACCATCAACATAGTACACAGCACCAGCATCCACAACATCATCCTTTTTTATAAACCACCGATCACCATCATCACGTCCCCCATCGCCTCATCACCACCACCATCTCATCATCACCACCACCACCCCCATCTCTCCCACAATCACCCCCCACCATCAAAAATCACCCCCGTCTTCACACCAATCACCACCTCATCACCCACCATCATCATCATCACCATCACCACCATCATCACCATCACCACCATCACCATCTAGCGCACACGCTAACAATCCTCTCTTTGCAGAAGGAGAGATCTGCCAATGACGGCCAGAAGCCTCAGTGACACAACATATGCCCAGCATGCATCTACGACTTGATCAAGCGCACTGGGGGTAAGTCGTTCCACGAGCTAGTTGAAGCCTGAGGTCAGTCACTGTGACGTAAGGGTGTCCACGATCTTCCACTGCCTACCTGCCCTCATGCCCCAGCCCCCAACCCCACCCCACCCCACCCAGAAAAAAAAAAAGGGTAAAGGGTGCCCATAAGGGGGGACGGGTCAAAGGGGTAACGCCTGTCTAGAAAGCGAAAACCCGGGTCGGATATGTGCGTGGTTCAAAACAATTTTGGGCCCGAAAAATTCCCCCCACCATAGACCATGAGGGTGTCGGGCGCTAGTCATTCGAGGACGATAAACCAGGTCCCGTAACCTCACAATTATTCAGGGGCCCTAAAAGAACCCACGGGAACAAGAAGTGTCCCGGGGAAAATTCTTAGAGAAAAGCCCCCCGAAGGAAACAAAAACAGACGCCCCCCCCCCCCCCCAAAAAAAAAAAAGGGGGCGTTTCTCTTGTGGCACGCCCTCCCCCGGGGGGAGCAGCCCAATTCACGCAGAGAAAACTCGTGACTTTAAAATGTAAAAATAAAAAATAAATAAATAAAAAAATAAATAAATAACCTATGTGGCGATGGGGGGCGAGGCGCAGAGACCTCACTTCTCCAGGGGCCACAATTTAGGAACGCGCTCACCTCCTCTTCCTCGCTGCTTTACCTTTTCCGACCCCAGCCCAGCTCACACTAAAAAAAACCCACACCAACAACCGTAAACAACTTTTAACAAACTTTAACAACTTTTTTTCAAACTTTAACAGACTTCAAAAAAGACTTTAAAAAGACTTAAAAGACTTTTAACAACTTTTAACGACCTTTTAAAAAGACTTTTAACAGACTGTAAACAACTTTTAAAGACTTTTAAAAAGCTTTAAACAGACTTTTTAAAAGACTTTTTTAAAGATTTTTAACAGACTTTAAAAAGACTTTAACAGACTTTTAAAAAGACTTTAACAGACTTTTAAAAGACTTTTTAAAAGTTTTTAAAAGACTTTTTTAAAAACTTTAACAGACTTTAAAAAAGACTTTAACAACTTTTTTCGACTTTTAACAGACTTTAAACGACTTTAAACGATTTAACAGCCCTTTTAAAAAGACTTTAAAAACTTTTTAAAAGACTTTTTTCAGGCTTTAAACAGACTTTTTAAAAACTTTTTAAAAGATTTAAACAGACTTTAAAAAGACTTTAAAACAACTTTTAACAGACTTTTAACAGACTTAAACAGACTTTAAAACACACTTTTAAAAACACTTTAAACCTAAAACAGACTTTTTAACAGACTTTTTAAAAGACTTTAAAAAAGACTTTAAAACCACCAACTTTTAAAAAAAACTTTTAACAGCTTTTTAAAAAACTTTAAACCGCTTTTAACAACTTTAACAACCTTTTTAAAAGACTTTAAACGACTTTAAACAGACTTTTAAACAACTATAAACAAAAACTTAAAAAAACTTTTAAAAAGACTTTTTAAAAACTTTTAAAAGACTTTAAAAAAGACTTTAAAAAACTTTTAACAGACTTTAAACCTTTTTTAAAAGACTTTTAAAAAGACTTTAAAAAAACTTAAAAAAACTTTTTTAAAAGACTTTAAACGACTTTTAACAGACTGTAACAACTTTAAAAAAGACTTTTAAAAAGACTTTAAACAGACTTTCAACAACTTTTAACAGACTTTTAACAGACTTTAAACAGACTTAAACAGACTTTTAACAACTTTTAAAAGACTTTTTAAAAAACTTTAAAAAAGACTTTTACCAGACTTTAAACAGACTTTAAAACAAAATTTAAACGCCTTAAACAGACTTTTAAAAAGACTTTTAACAGACTTTTAAAAAAACTTTTAAAAACCCCAAATTTAAACAAATTTAACAGACTTTAAACAGATTTTTTAAACCCACTTTTAAAAAACTTTTAAAAATAATTTAAAAAACTTTTTAAAAAGACTTTAAACACCACAACTTTAAACACACTTTAACAGACTTTAACCGCTTTAAAACAGTCCTTTAAACCGACTTTTAAAAGACTTTTTAAAAAACTTTAAACAGACTTTAAACAACTTTTTCAGGGTTTAAACAGCTTTAAACAGACTTTTAACAACCCTTTAAAAAGACTAAAGACTTAAAAACACTTAAAAAAGACTTTTAAAAAATACTTAAACAACTTTAAACAGCTTTTAAAAAGACTTAAACAGACTTTAAACAGACTTTTAAAAAACTTTAAACAACTTTTTAAAAAGACTTTTTAAAAACTTTTAAAAAGACTTAAAAAAACTTTTTAAAAAGACTTTTAACAGACTTTAAAAGACTTTTAAACAACTTTAAAAAGACTTTAAACAGACTTTTAAAAAGACTTTAAACAGACTTTAAACAGACTTTTAAACAAATTTAACAGACTTTAAAAAACTTTTAAAAAAACTTTTAACAGACTTTTAACAGACTTCTAACAGGGTTTTTAAAAACTTTTTAAAAGACTTTTAACAACTTTAACGACTTTTTAAAAAGCTTTAAAAAGACTTTTTCCAGACTTTTACCCGACTTTAAAAAGACTTAAAAAAAGACTTTAAAAGACTTTAAAAAAGACTTAAAACAGACTTTTTAAAAGACTTTAACAGACTTTAAAAAACACAAAAACTTTAAAAAACTTTTAACAGACTTAAACGACTTTAAAAACCCACTTTTTAAAAGACTTTTACAGAACCCTTTAAAGACTTTAAAAAAGACTTTAACAGACTTTTTCAACTATAAACAACGTAAACAGACTTTTAAAAAGACTTTTTAAAAGACTTTTAACAACTTTTTAAACCGACTTTTAAAAAACTTTAACAGACTTTTAACCTTTAACAGACTTAAAAAGACTTTAAAAAAAAACTTTTAAAAAGACTTTTAACAGACTTTAAACAGACGTAAACAGACTGTTAACAGACTTTAAAAAAACTTTAAACAGACTTTAAACAACTTTCAACAGACTTCAACAGACTTTTAAAAGACTTTAAAAAGACTTTAAAAAGACTTTTAACAGACTTTTAACAACTTTAACAAATTTTCCCCGACCTTTACCAGACTTTAACAGACTTTTAAAACAACTTTAAACACCTTTAAACGACTTTTAACAGACTTTAACAGACTTTAAACAACTTAAACACACCAGACTTTAAACGACTTTTAACAGACTTTAAAAAAAGACTTTTAACCCACTTTAAACAGACTTTAAACAAATTTTAAAAAACTTTAACGACTTTAAAAACACACGACTTTAAACACTTTAACAGACTTTAAACGACTTAAACAACTTAAACCCACTTTTAAACCCACTTTTAACAGACTTTTAAAAAACTTTAAAAAGACTTTAAAAAGACTTTTTAAAACTTTAAACAGGCTTTAAACAATTTTAACAGACTTTTAACAGACTAAAACAGACTTAAAAAACTTAAACAGACTTAAAACATACTTTAAACAGCTTTAAACAGATCTTAAAAAAAACTTTAAACAGACTTTTTCAGACTTTAAAAAGACTTTTAAAAATACTTTTTCCAAAACCTTTTAACAGACTTTTAAAAAGACTTTAAACAGACTTTTAAAAAACTTTTAAAAAACTTTTAAAAGACTTTTAAAAAACTTTTAACAACTTTAAACAACTTTTTAACAGACTTTTTTAAAAAAGACTTTTTTAACAGGCTTTAAAAAGACTTTTTAACAACTTTTAACAGACTTTTTAAAACTTAAAAAGACTTTAAAAAACTTTAAAAACAAATTTTTCCAAACTTTCCAATTTTTCCAGACTTAAACAGACTTTTTAAAAAGACTTTAAAAAAAGACTTTAAACAACTTTTTAACAGACTTTTAACAGACTTTTAACAACTTTAAAACAACTTTAAAAACCCACAACTTTAAAAAAGACTTTTTAAAAAACTTTAAACAACTTTTAAAACCACTTTTTAAAAGATTTTTAAAAAACTTTAAAAATTTAAAAACTTTTTCAGGGGGAAAGGTTTGGGGGGGGAAAAAGATTTTTAAAAGCTTTTAAACAGCTTTAAACAACTTTTAAACGACTTTAAAAAGACTTTTAACAGACTTTTAAACAGACCTTTTAAACGACTTTTTTAAAAACCTTTTAACAGACTTTTAAAAAGACTTTAATCAGACTATAAACAGACTGTAAAACAAATGTTAACAAAACTTTTAAAAAGACTTTAAACAACTTTTAACGACTTTCAACAGACTTTTAACAACTTTTTAAAAGACTTAAACCGCTTTAAACAGACTTTTAACGACTTTAAAAACCCTTTTTTAAAAACTTTAAAAAAACTTTTTAAAAAAACTTTAAACAGACTTTAACAGACTTTTAAACAGCTTTAAAAAGACTGTTTTAAAAACTTTAAACGACTTTTTAAAAAACTTTTAAAGACTTTCAAAAGACTTTCAACGACTTTTTAACAGACTTTAAAAACTTTTAAAAGACTTAAACGACTTTTAAAAAGACTTTAAACAGACTTTTTTTTCCCCTTTTTACCAGACTTTTAAAAAACTTTAAAACAACTTAAAAAACTTTAAAAAATACTTTAACGACTTTTTTCAGACTTTAAACAGACTTTTAAAACACCAGACTTAAAACAGACTTTTAACAGACTTTTAAAAAACTTTAAAAACCCACTTTTTAAAAGACTTTTTAAACGAATTTAAACAGACTTTTAAAAAAGACTTAAACACACACAACTTAAACAGACTTTTAACAGACTTTAACGACTTTAAACAAATTTAACCCGACTTAAACCCACTTTTAAAAGACTTTTTAAAAAACTTAAAACAGACTTTAAACAGACTTTTAACAGGGTTTAAAAAAGCTTTTTAAAAAGACTTTTAAAACGCTTTACACAGACTTAAAAGACTTAAACAGACTAAACAACTTAAAACATACTTTAAAAAACTTTAAACAGACTTTTTAAAAAGTCTTAAACAAACTTTAAACAGACTTAAACAGACTTTAAAAAGGGCTTTTAAAAAGACTTTAAAAAGACTTTAAACGACTTTTAACAGATTTTTTAACAAATTTAAACAGCTTTAAAAAGACAAAACAGACTTTAACAGATTTTAACCTTTAAACAACTTTTTTAAAAACTTTAAACAACTTTTAAAAAGACTTTTAACAAAATTTTAAACTGACTTTTTAAAAGACTTTAAAAAGCTTTAACAGACTTTTTAAAAGACTTAAGCAGACTTTTTTAAAAGACTTTTAACAGTTTAACAGATTTTTTCAACTTTTAAAAAGACTTTAAACAGACTTTAAAAGACTTTTAACAACTTTAAACAACACAGACTTTTTAAAAGACTTTTAAAAAGACTTTTAAAAGACTTTAAAAAACTTTTAACAGACTTAAACAGATCTTAAACAACTTTAAACAACTTTAAACAGCTTTAAAGAACTTTAAAGAACTTTAAACAACTTTTAACAGACTTTTTTCAGACTTTAACAGACTTTAAAAAGCTTTTTAAAAAGACTAAAACAACTTTTAAAAAGACTTTTAACAGACTTTAAACAGACTTTAAAAGACTTTTAAAAAGACTTTTAAAAAGACTTTTAACAACTTTAAACTGACTTTTAAAAAACTTTAAAGAGACTTTTTAAAAAGACTTTTTAAAAGACTTTTAACAACTTTAACAGACTACAGACTTTAAACAACTTTTAACAACTTTTAAAAAGACAAAGACAGACTTTTAACAAATTTTTAAAAGACTTAAACAACTTTTTTTAGACTTTAAACAGACTTTTAACAACTTTAAACGACTTTAAACAGACTTTAAACAGACTTTTAACAACTTTAAACGACTTTAACAACTTAAAAAACTTTAAAAAAGACTTTTTAAAAGACTTTAAATAGACTTTTAAAAGACTTTTAACAATTTTTAACAGCTTTTTAAAAACTTTAAAAAAGACTTAAACAGACTTTTAACAGACTTTAAAAAACACAGATTTTAAAAAGACTTTAACAACTTTAAAAAGACTTTTTAACAGACTTTTTTCAGACTAAATCAACTTTAACAACTTTTAACAACTTTTAAAAAGGGTTTAACAGGGTTTTAAAAAGGCTTTAAACAACTTTAAACAGACTTTAAACGACTTTAACAGACTTAAAAAAGACTTTTAAAAAGACTTTTTAAAAGACTTTTAA
The DNA here is from genome assembly GCA_028751875.1 of Rapana venosa. Classification (NCBI taxonomy): domain Eukaryota; kingdom Metazoa; phylum Mollusca; class Gastropoda; order Neogastropoda; family Muricidae; genus Rapana; species Rapana venosa. The sequence goes on from CM054154.1 coordinate 39,272,951, forward strand.
AAAACTACAGACTTTTTAAAAGACTTTTAACAACTTAAACAACTTTTAACAACTTTTAACGACTTTAAACAACTTTAAACGACTTAAAACAACTTTAAAAAAGACTTAAAAAAGACTTTTAAAAGACTTTTAACAACTTTAAAAAAGACTTTAAAAGACTTAAACAACTTTAACAGACTTTTAACAGACTTAAAAAAGACTTAAAAAAAGACTTTTTAAAAGATTTAAACAGACTTTAAACAGACTTTTAACAGCCCTTTTTAAAAGACTTTTAACAGACTTAAAAGGACTTAAAAAAACTTTTAACAGACTTTAAAAAGACTTTTTTTCAGGCTTTAAAAAGGCTTTAAAAAAACTTTAACAGACTTTAAACAACATTAAAAAACTTTTAAAAGACTTTAAAAGGGCAAAGAAAAAGACTTTTTCAGACTTTTTAAAAACTTTAAAAAGACTTTTAAAAGACTTTAAACAGACTTTAACAGACTTTTAAAAAGACTTTAAACAGACTTTAAAAAGAAATTTTAACAGACTTTTAAAAAGACTTTTAACAGACTTAAAAAAGACTAAAACGACTTTTAACAAATTTAAAAAGACTTAAACAGACTTTTTAACAGACTTTAACAACTTTTAACAACTTAAAAAAAAGACTTAAAAAAAGACTTTTAAAAAACTTTAAAAAGACTACAGACTTTTTTTAAAAGACTTTTAAAAGACTTTTAAAAAGACTTTAAAGACTTTTAAAAAGACTTAAATCAGACTTTTAACAGACTTTTAACAGACTTTTAACAGGCTTTAACAGGGGTTTAAAAAGGCTTTAAACAGACTTTTAAACAGACTTTTTAAAAAAAACTTTAAACGACTTTAAAAAAGACTTTAAACAGACTTTTAAAAACTTTAAAACAACTACAACTTTTTAAAAGACTTTTAACAGACTTTAAAAAAACTTTTTAAAAAGACTTTTTTAAAAGACTTAAACAGACTTTAAACAACTTAAAACAGACTTTAAACAAATTTAAAAAAGACTTTAAGAACTTTTTAAAAGACTTTAAACAGACTTTAAAAAAGACTTTAAACAGACTTTAAACAGACTTTTAACAACTTTTAAAAGACTAAAACAGACTTTTAAAAAAGACTTTTAAAGACTTTAAAAAAGACTTTAAAAAAGACTTTTTTAAAAGACTTTTAACAGACTTTTTAAAAACTTTAAAACGACTTAAAACAACTTTTTAAAAGACTTAAACAACTTTTTACAGCTTTTAAAAAGGCTTTAAAAAAACTTTTAACAGACTTTTAAAAAGACTTAAAAAGACTTTAAACAGACTTAAACAACTTTTAACAAGACTTTAAACAACTTAAACAGACTTTTTAAAAGACTTTTAAAAAGACTTTAAACAGACTTTTTAAAAAGACTTTAAAAAAGACTTTTAAAAAAACTTAAAACAACTTTTAACAGCTTTTAACAGGCTTTAAACAGGCTTTAAACAGACTTTTTTAAAAGACTTAAACAACTTTAAACAGACTTTTAACAGACTTTTAACAAATTTAAACAGACTTTAAACAGACTTTTAAAAACTTTAAACAAACTTTTAAAAAAACTTTAAAAACTTAAACAGACTTTTAACAACTTTTAAAAAAACTTTAAACGACTTTTAAAAAGACATTTTAAAAGACTTTTAACAGACTTTTTAAAAGACTTTTAACAGACTTTTAAAAAGACACGTCCCGAAGGGGGAACGCCGCTCCCTTTAAACTGCTGACCAAAAAAACAACAACAAAAAAAAAAAGCGCATACGCCAAAATCGCACCACTGATGAACCCCCCAGGCACTTCAACAGAGAAGGGGAAAAATAAATTTTTTTTTTTTTTTATCAATTTTAAATCACAGATTTCCTGCATAAAATTTGGGCTGCTCTCCCCGGGGAGGCGCGTCGCCCAAACACGCCACCTTTTTTTTTTTTTTTTTTTTGTCGCAACTGTATTTTTTTCCCATCAGGGGCTTTTTTACCGACCACACCCCACCGTCATTCACCCCCCCTCCAACCCCCCCGCACGGAAAAAGGAGGCCTCACCGGGAAGTGGCCCGATCCGGGGGAGGGTCGACTCCGCACGCCCCTATGGCTTCCTCTTTTATGACCAGCGCACCCGGGGAGGTTGGGGGGTGATGACGTCTCCCCTGACTTGCCCCAAAAAACCCCAGACCAGGGTTGGGGGCCTTGGCCTCGTTCTCCCCTCCGCTGCTCTGTCCCTCCTCCCCTCCCCTCCCCCTCCTCCTCTTCTCCCTACACAAATAAGGCTGGGCTTTAAAAACACCGGGGGGGGGGAGAAGGGGGGCCTAGTGGGCAACTTGGGTCTGGGGACTGACAGCCTGGCGTCGCCTCACGGGGCCACCACCACGTTAAGGTTTTTAGTTGGAGTCGTTTTGCACCTGAGGGGCGGGGTAGCCCGTGGTTAGAACATCGCGCTCGCAATTTGAAGACCCGGTTCGATTCCCCTTCAAGGGGGGTATTTTCCCCCCGGGGTTTAAAAACCCTGCAGACTTTACCTCCCCAAAAGTCCTTCGGATGAGACTATAAAAAGAGGGCCCCGTGTGCGAACCCCCAGAAACTTGCCGCGCGTTAAAACCGTTCCGCTTTCGAAAGATAGGCCATTGGTCCGGTGGGAAAAGATGACAAAATTTACAAAAACCGCATACACCGGGACTGGGGTAAAAAAAAAAACACATGAATGCTTATCCATAATCCTCATATAAAAAATAAATAAATAAATACGCAAAAGTTATGTTCACAAATTTATTTTCTTGTCTATTTATCCTCATTTTTTCTTTTATTTCAAGGGCAACGGGTAAACATTTATGGCTTTTTCTAAAAACCATTCCCGTGTGCAGCGTTTTGTAAATGTTGTTGTCCGTTTCCATCGACAAAAGGCCTGCTCTTCCGAAAAGGCGCGAAAGGGTTTTTTCTGTTCGCAAATTTCCCACGTGCGTTCGCAAACAGAACCCCTGTTTAAAATCTCATCTGAAGGGCTTTTGTTTTTAATTTTATTTTTTTTTTAAATTTTTTATATCGAGGGAAAGGAAAAACACTATTGCATTTTACTCCCTCCCCGTGTGTTGCGTTTTTTAAATGCATATTCCATCTGTCATGTGGTGTGTGCGTCGTGGGTGCCTGCATCATGATGATGTGCGTCTCTCCCCTCTCTCCTCTCTCTCTCTCTCCTCTTTTTCCCTCTCTCTCTCTCTCTCTCTCTTTCCCCGTTTTTCCCCCTTAAAACTCTCTCTCTCCTCTCTCTCTCTCCTCTCTCTTTTCCCTTTTTTTCTCTCTTTTCTCTTCCCCTCTCTTTCACTCTCTCCTTTTCTTTCTCTCTCTCTCTTCCTTTCTCTCGCTCTCCTTTCTCTCTATTTTTTTCTCTCTCTCTCTCTCTTTTTTTCTCCTTTCTTCTTTCTCCTTTCTCTCTTTCTTTCTCTCTGTCTCTTTCTCTCTGTCTTTCTCTCTCTCTCTTTCTTTCTCTCTCTCTCTCTTTCTCTCTCTCTTTTCTCTTTTCTTTCTCTCTTTCTCTCTCTCTTTCTTTCTCTCTCTCTTCTTTCTTTCTCTCTCTCTCTTTCTTTCTCTCTACTCTTTCTCTCTCCTTTCTCTCTTTCTCTTTCTCTCTCTCACCTCTCTCTCTCTCTTCTCTCTCTCTTCTTTCTCTCTGTCTTTCTCTCTCCCTTTCTCTCTTTTATCTCTTTCTCTCTCTGTCTTTCTCTTTCTCTCTCTTTCTCTCTCTCCCTTTCTCTCTCTCTTTCTCTCTCCCTTCTCTCTCTTTTTCTCTCTCTTCTCTCTTTTTTCTCTCTTCTCTCTCTCCCTTTCTCTCTCTCCCTTTCTCTCTCTCTTCCTCTCTCTCTCCTTTCTCTCTCTCACTCTCTCTCTCTCTCTCTCTCTCTCTCTCTCTCTCTCTCTCTCTCTCTCTCTCTCTCTCTCTCTCTCTCTCTGTCATTTCACTCCTCACCTGAATCACCCGGAGTTGGCTGGGAGAAGAGAGTGAGGCCAGAGGTCACGGTAAGGGAGTTAACTTCCCCTATCTCCATCTTCATCCCCCCGTCCATGTCCCTGTTCTGCACATATTGTGATATTAATAATAATATATATATATATATATATATATATATTATATATATATTTATATTATATATATATATATATATATATATATATATACCTGATAACAGCTATGGGGGAGTATTCTATATCTATTTGGACAGATAGATAGATAGACAGACAGACAGACAGACAGACAGACAGACAGACAGACAGATAGATAGATAGATAGATAGATAGATAGATAGATAGATAGATAGATAGATAGATAGATAGATAGATAGATAGATAGATAGATAGATAGATAGATAGATAGATAGATAGATAGATAGATAGATAGATAGATTTGGAGGCAGGATAACTCAGTGGTCAGAGCACTCGCTTTCCCCCAGCCAAGTTAAGCAGCGTCGAGCGTGGTTACCAGTTGGATGGGTGACCGTTTGCGCCGCACCTTGGCTTCAGTACAGTTCCCCAGCTGTAAATGGGTACCTGCCCTCTTTAGGGTCAGGGAAGGTAAAGCAGCGAGGGAGAGGAGATGGGTGCCACCCTCAATATGCTGGCCCTTGGAGAAGCTGAGGTCTCTGACGCCTCGCTCCCCTACGACCTTCTAGGTTATGGGGGGACACTTTGACCTTTTTATTCTGGGTGACCCCCCACGATGTTAATGTGGGAAACGCATAGCAGCAGCCGCAACAACAGCATACAACAACATACAATAACAATATGACAACAACAACAGCAACAACAACATACAACAATAACATACAACAACAAAAACACAACATGCAATACCATATGACAACAACAGCAACAACATACAACATACAGCAACAACAACAATAACATACAATAACAACAACATACAACAAGTCAACAGGGGACGGGATAACCCAGTGGTTAGAACATTGTGCTCGCAATCTGACGACCCGGGTTCGATTCCCGTTCAAGGGGATATTTTCCCCTGGAGTTAACATCAGTGCAGATTCCACTCTCCCCAAAAGTCCTTCGGATGAGACTATAAACCGAGGCCCCGTGTGCGAACGCACGCAGAACATCTTGAGCATTCGTTAAATCCTGTTCCGCTTTTCGTAAGAGTAGGCCATTGTATGCCAGTGGAAACAGATGGGCAGAATTTACAAAACCGCATACACACGGGGACTAGATGTAAACAGAATTTTAAAAATTAAAAAAACAAAAACAAAAAAACAACAGACAAGTTGATTGAACTGCATGTAGCCATTAACAAGGAGTATTCCCCCACACTGTAATAATTATTAGGGGGAGTATTCCCCTACACTGTGATAATTATTAGGGGGAGTATTCCCCTGCACTGTGATAATTATTAGGGGGAGTATTCTCCTACCTTGAGATAATTATTAGGGGGAGTATTCTCCTGCACTGTGATAATTATTAGGGGGAGTATTCCCCTGCACTGTGATAATTATTAGGGGGAGTATTCTCCTGCACTGTGATAATTATTAGGGGGAGTATTCTCCTACATTGAGATAATTATTAGGGGGAGTATTCTCCTGCACTGTGATAATTATTAGGGGGAGTAATCCCCTACACTGTGATAATTATTGGGGGGAGTATTCTCCTACATTGAGATAAATTATTAAGGGGAGTATTCCCCTCACTGTGATAATTATTAGGGGAGAAATTTCCCTACACTGTGATAATTATTAGGGGGAGTATTCCCCTACACTGTGATAATTATTAGGGGGAGTATTCCCCTACACTGTGAAAATTTATTAGGGGAGTATTCCCTACACTGTGATAATTATTAGGGGAGTATTCTCCTCCCTTTTGAGATAATTATTAGGGGGAGTATTCTCCTGCACTGTGAAAATTATTAGGGGGGTTTTCCCCCTCCCAACTGTGATAATTTATTAGGGGAGTATTCTCCTGCACTGTGATAATTATTAGGGGGAGTATTCTCCTACATTGAGATAATTATTAGGGGAAGTATTCTCCTGCACTGTGATAATTATTAGGGGGAGTAATCCCCTACACTGTGATAATTATTAGGGGGAGTATTCTCCTACATTGAGATAATTATTAAGGGGAGTATTCTCCTGCACTGTGATAATTATTAGGGGGAGTAATCCCCTACACTGTGATAATTATTAGGGGGAGTATTCCCCTACACTGTGATAATTATTAGGGGGAGTATTCCCCTACACTGTGATAATTATTAGGGGGAGTATTCCCCTACACTGTGATAATTATTAGGGGGAGTATTCCCCTACACTGTGATGATTATTAGGGGCAGTATTCTCCTACCTTGAGATAATTATTAGGGGATGTATTCTCCTACACTGTGATAATTATTAGGGGGAGTATTCCCCTACACTGTGATAATTATTAGGGGCAGTATTCTCCTACACTGTGATAATTATTAGGGGCAGTATTCTCCTGCATTGAGATAATTATTAGGGGCAGTATTCCCCTACACTGTGATAATTATTAGGGGCAGTATTCCCCTACACTGTGATAATTATTAGGGGGAGTATTATCCTTCACTGAGATAATTATTAGGGGGAGTATTCTCCTACACTATCAGAGTGGAATTTATTTTTAACAGAATTTTGCCAAGGACAACTCTCTTGTTGCCGTGGGTTCTTTTACGCGCGCTAAATAATTTTGTCCAACACAAGGGACCTCGGTTTATTGTCTCATCCGAAAGACTAGCACCCAGAACACCACTCACGGTCTAAAGGATGGGGGGGCAGTTTTTGGCCTAAACGAGGATCGAACCACCGCACACTTCCGACCCGGACTTTTCGCTTTCAAGGCAGGCGCTATACCTTTAGACCACCGATCCACTCCTATAATAATACAACCCCAACAACATCCATGCCGGAGTCCATGCTGGGCCTGACTTGTCAGGTGCTTAACGGCAGCACAACGCATTTTCGCTCATAGGAGAGACAGCAACAGTTGTTGTTTGCGCGTTCGACCACGAAGAAGAAATTATTATGGAAGGCCTGTGGGGAGATCGCAATATTCAAACAATTACAAGGAAAAAAAAAAAATTTTTTAGTGAAGTTCAGTATTGCTGATCGTCTGTGGAAAGAAAATGCATCAAATCAACAATTTCGGAATTCCCCTCCTCCCTTTACAAACGGGAATTTCCGTGGGCAGGATTTTTCCCCCTTACACTGTGTGGGAATTCCCAAATTTTGAAACTTGCATTCATCAATATGGAAAGGCCTTGAGCTGTGAAAGAGTACAGGAGTGTTACAGGCAATAATAAGTTACATTGAGTATGACTGCTGAAGAGAACAGGTCAATGTGATTTCTTATTTGAGAGAGAGAGAGAGAGAGAGAGAGAGAGAGAGAGAGAGAGAAGAGAGAGAGAGAGAGAGAGAGAGAGAGAGAGAGAGAGAGGAGAGAGAGAGAGAGAGAGAATATTATCCCTGAAAATAAAGGTTAAAAAAAATAATTAAAATTGTCAATCTAAATCTAGCACCAACAAAATCAAACCAATGAGGAATCTGATAATTATATTAATTTAAAAATATATAAATTTGCATATAAAAATATTTTAAAAGGTATGTTGCAAAAATTAACATTTAAAATGTTATCAAATAAGAGTTCTGTGGTGTGTGTATGTGTGTGTGTGTGTGTGTGTGTGTGTGTGTGGTTGTGTGTGTGTGTGTGTGTGTGTGTGTGTGTGTGTGTGTGTGTGTGTGTGTGTGTTGTGTGAAGTCAAAATGATCTTTATTGGGGGTAAATGATTAAGTTTACACAACTTTTCATCCTGCCCTCACAAAAATATCAAGCAAACTGACATATAAAAGCATTCAAAAGACAATGTTAATCTATGTTGAAAAGAACAAAAACAGATGAAGATTTTTATACCAAAATCCAGACCTCACTATACAAGATACACAAAGCCCAAGACAGTTCAACAAAAGCGCAGTAATAATTATGAACAAGTAATAAACATACAAAATAACAAGGGTAAGATTAACCATTTACAAACCAGCCAGATGTCAGGTAACCTTGAGCATAAAAGTGAACCTACAAAATTGTCCATCATGTGTCTCTTCAAGAGTTTCTTAATCGTTTGTTTTAAAGGAGCTGATTTTAAAGAGACAGGTAGACTATTCCACACTGTTCTTCCTGAAGAAGCAAGGCTTGACTTATAGAGATTGTTACGGGGCCTGGGCAAAAACAATCTATGAGTAGGCTTGTTTTTATTGACAGCAAAGTTTTTCACAATTTTCTTTGGGGCTTTTCCGTTTAATATATTGTACATGTATACATAGACACTTGTTGAAATGCAGACTGTCTTTGAGTGGAAGAATATCTAATTCTTTGTAGTTGTTGGTGGTCAATGTATTAGGATTCAATCAGATTAGTTTGATAGCTCTTTTATGCAGGCAGCTTATATGCTTTAGGATTGTTTCACTAGCACTTTCCAATAACTTGGTGTAAGGTTGGAACATAATTTATAAGGGATAGAATATGTGCGTGAAAGAATAAATTTCGTGAATGTAGATTTAGAAAATTCTTGATTTTTCTGAGTTGATACAGTGTGACTGAGATTCGTTTTCCTAAAGTGGCTTTTTTATTTAATTTTATATTGAGGATAATGGAATAAGCACTTGTGTGCTTTTTTTATATCCTGTCCCTGTGTGTATGCGGTTTTGTCAATTTTGTCATCTGTTCCCACCGGCACACAATGGCCTACTCTGATAAAAAGCGGAACAGGATTTAACATTTGCGCAAGATGTTCTGCATGCGTTCACACACAGGGCCTCGGTTTACAGTCTCATCTGAAGGACTTTTGGGAGAGTGGAGTCAGCACTGATGTTAACTCCAGGGGAAAATATCCCCTTGAACGGGAATCGAACCCGGGTCGTCAGATTGCGAGCGCAATGTTTTAACCACTAGGCTATGTGTTCTGGCCAAGATAAATCATTGTCAATTACTGCACCTAGTACTTTGTGTGAAACAACTTCTTCAATTTTTTGTCCTTGGATAAATATTGGCGTGAATGGAGAACGCAACTTCTGTCTTTTTTGCTGAGTGGTTATAAACATACCCACTTTGTTTGAATTTGAATTAAGAGACATATGATTGATGGTGTCAAGTCAAATCAAACTTATCTTTATTGAGGGTAAAAGATTAAGCTTATACAACTTTTTTTCATCCTGCCCTCACACAAAAAAGGGAAATCAAGAAAATTGGTAGATAAAAGCATTCAAAATACAATGTTCACAAATGTTGAAGACAAAAATCTATGGAGATTTCTTTATATATATATATATATATATATATATATATATATATATATATATATATATATATATATATATATATATATATATCCAGACTAACAAAACATGATAAAGCAAATCAAGACATAAGCTCAAGTCATATAGGCAAATGAAGAAGGGAAAAAACAACAACAAAAACAAAACTCACAAAACAAGATAAAACAAACCAAGACAGTATAACATAAGCTCAAGTCACACAACAAATGAAGAAAATACAAATGTGTGTGTGTGTGTGTGTGTGTGTGTGTGTGTGTGTGTGTGTGTGTGTGTGTGTATGTTTTGTGTGTGTATGTGTGTGTGTGTGTGTGTGTGTGTGTGTGTGTGTGTGTGTGTGTGTGTGTGTGTGTGTGTGTGTGTGTATGTGTGTGTGTGTGTGTGCGCGTGTGTGTGTGTATGTGTGTGTGTGTGTATGTGTGTGTGTGTGTGTGTGTGTGTGTGTGTGTGTGTGTGTGGTGTGTGTGTGTGTGTGTGTGTGTGTGTGTGTGTGTGTATGCGTGTGTGGTACACAGAGAGACAGAGAGAGACAATGACAAATTCTTTTATTTCGAGGATAATGAATAAGCACTCATGTGCTTTTTTACATCCAGTCCCCACCCACATCTTGATAATAACCCAATACTCATACTCTCACACAATAAAAACAAAGGAAATAACCCTTTCCAAAAAAAATTAATAATAAAAGACCCCCCCCCCCCCCCCCAAATAAAAAAACCCACAAAATGGCCGGCCTAAAAAAAAAGTGGGGGGGAAGGGGGGGGCAAAAAAGACCCCCCCCCCCCCCCCCCCCCCCAAAAAAAAGGACACAAAAAAGAAAAAGAGAAAACAAAGAAAAACACAACAACAAAAAAACAACAACAAAAAACAAACTTATAAAATCATAAAAAAATAAACATCTACACAGAGAGACAGAGAGCGAGAGTCCACCATCACTGAAACTGAGAAAGAAAGAAAGCGGGACACAACACAGTGATTTTCTCGAAGCTATTTTTAACTCAAAGGTCAACTGGCTGATATGCAAGTGCTCTCGATAGCTTCATGGAGCTATCAAGAGCACTATGCCCCGGCTTCTGATTGGCTGCTGCAATCACGTGTCTGGCATCCGCCATCTTGGTTTTTCGTCTGCTACGACAGAACGGCCTGTCGTATTGTTTGATAGATGATAACTTTCCCCTTCTAGAGTTTCAGTTTCACACCAATAGTCTAGTCAATCCTTGCATTTCCCAAGGAACTAATTGCAATAGTTTTCAAACTTGGTGCAACAGGTAGATAAAAATATCACTAACAACATATCAAAAAAGTAGGAAAAAGTAGGTGTCGGAAGTTGCCGAAAATCAATAAACAAACAAGCTCAAAAACAATATTTGGCACTCTGATACTGATGTTTGCTATAGGCCTAGCTGGCCTGCCTCACACACCACAGCATCCTCCCTTATTTGGTAAGGCTCCACCCATTTTTGACCCAGAAAGGGCCATGTCAGCAAATGCTCTTGACCTACTGATTCTGGTTTAGATGAGCATAAATGACTTATCTTTTGAAATTTTAACACACACTAAAAGTACCTGCTTGCTTGTTTTTACGAGGTATGTGGTCGTTACATCACTGATGCACGTATTAAACCAGACAACATCAAAACAACTGTCCACATCATGGCCAGTTCCTACACAATACAGTAGGGTAGTGATTCTTGTATGGTAAACCACTTTTGCCAAAATCAGCTCTCTGGGTGCCTTGTGTTGTTTTACTTGAAAGTGTTTTTAACTTTCATAAACATAGCCAGAGGTCTTATCTGTCCACAGAACACTGGATAGGACAGGCACTGGAGAAATCTGCCCATAGAAATTAGGAAGGGAGTGTATACACACTGGGGTCTATCCCCTTTCTGTTGATATATCCTTGATCCAGTAAAGGGGGAAGTAGATCTGTGTGCTCTCTGCTTTTGGAAAGTAAATCTGTGTGCTCCCTGCAAAAGTGTGTGTGTGTGTGTGTGTGTGTGTGTGTGTGTGTGTGTGTGTGTGTGTGTGTGTGTGTGTGTGTGTGTGTGTGTGTGTGTGTGTTGTGTGTGTGTGTGAATAAATAAATATAGGTATTTTCATTCTGTTTCATTCTCTGTACGTTTCCTGTCTCTGACTGTGTGTACAGATGATCTGAATTCATTGAATCCAAATGTCTTCCCAGTCCTATTTACCCTACTGGTGTATTTTAAATTCTGAATAAAAGGCTTGCAACTGTTTTCAGTTTGACTTGAAGCTAAGGGTGGGGTGTGATGTTTTTGTGTTTTTTTCCTCCTGCTCTACAAAAGTGCTGATCTAAATTTTTGGGTTGCCATTTTGCAAAATTTTCCCAATAACTGATCACATTTTTTTCCTTGTCCACATGAAAGGACTGAATGGGTATGTCTGTATGTTATTGTGTGGAGAAAGACTGCTGACTGATAGCCAAGATGAAGTAAGGCAGACTGAGAAAGGTGTAGCAGGTCTCCAAAAAGCATGCTGTTTGAAGGATGACAATGTAGAGACAGAGGGAAGAGCAAGATATTCAATGTGTAAACAACACAGCTCTTTGATCCAAGCAAGCTAGGTTTAAATCATTCCTCTTTTTGTCTCTTTTGTGGTCAGTCCATTAATGATTTCGGGAAGAAACGAAACACAGCTGTGTATCAAATTCGGACATGCAATTGCCAGCAGCAGATTCAAGAAAGTAGTTTAAAGCATGGACCAGAGAACAAATGGGCAGAAAGAGTGTGTAAAAGAATGCAAGCTGTCAATGACCTTCATGCTGCAGCTATTGTGTATCACAAGCAGCGCAGTGTCCATTTCACAACTATAAAATCTAACCCTCTAGCATTCCGCCGTTCTTCAGAGGAACAAACCACAGCAACTGCAGGCAGACCAGTAGACACAGCTCATGATGAAGCTTTCAGACATGTCATGACTTATTTCAAAGAGAATGATGATGAAAAAAAATCACAATCATGGACTTGTGCACAAAGATGAAATAGTATCTCCATAGTGACACTCCATACACAGAGAAATACATGTGGCAGAAACTAGAAGTCACTTTGGTGATTTAGCAATTATTACCTGCATCAGAGGGAAAGAGAATGTCATTACAATAAGGTCAAATGCAGAGAAGATCCTGGAGAAATTTACAAAATCCAACAGAGAGAAAGATGCAGAGAAAGAAGAAAATCAGAATAATTCAGACACTACAAAACTTTCCTATCAAATATCAGGAACATCAACACATCAACAACAGAGTATCTTTCTGCAGAAGCAAGTATCTCAAACAATTGAGATTTCCCCTCTAAAACAGTTGGGATTATTAATTTTACCATCTTCTTTGGATCTGTTTCTCAGAACTTGGCTGGGAAGGAAAACAGATCCTGACTTGACAATTGCTTCTCTTGGTCAGGCACAAAGACTGGCAGCACGACCAACAGTACTCATCCCTCCTCTTCAGATTGCTCTTGGGGTTGCCATGCCCCAGCAGACTGGCTCCAAAAACCTTGTTGAACGTGTCCACAAGCTTGGGTTTTGTTCTTCATACAAGGAGGTCAGTCTGTTTGAAAATGTGTGCTGCTGCTGACTAGGAAACAGACCTGGTAGGCATGAACCCCAACAGCTGGATCCAGTTTGTTGCTGACGATGTAGATCATCAGATCAGGACACTGGATAGAAACTGGTACCTTCCATGGTATGGGCATTATTGGAGAGCACCCCTGGCTCCAAACAATGTAAGGCTGTACATCATAATCTAACATTATCACCAGAGACAATGTTCCCGTTGGCTATTTTGAAAATTCTGCAGCTACGTTGTCATTAGTATACCAAGTATTACATGTTTTGGTAAGCATGACAAAGCCAGGCAACTGGACATTCTGTGGAAAGAAAATGTCCTGGCCTCCCTGTGCCCCACCTTCTGGATATTCAGGGATGAGGGAAGCTGTGTGCAATGGAAACTATTCAGGTCAGAGCAACTTCACATTTCTCTACATTATAGACATGGACCCCACAAATATGAGCTGCCTATTCTCCACACTGCACTAATATGAGCTTCCTATTCTCCACACTGCACTAATAGGAGCTGGTTATTCTTCACACTGCACTAATAGGAGCTGCTTATTCTCCACACTGCACGAATATGAGCTGTCAATTCTCCACACTAATCAGAAAGCCTCACTCACCTTACTGAACAGCGAAGCAGGATGCTACGACTTGGTCACACAAGGAACACAAGACAGGACAAATGGAAGATTACCAAGCACGTCTTCTACAACAGGTTTGAGAACTCAAGTGGAACATAAACACCATTTTTGAGTGTTGACTAGACCTATCAAAACTTGAACTGTTGTCCATCATATGAGCGAAAAAGCATTACACTGGTTAATCGCCTGACAAGCCAGGCCCAGCCCATCCCACTTCCAACAAGGTGAGAAATGTTACCTTTACTGAAGGGTGGCTTGGTCTGTGACATCACACACTAGGATATATCAAAACATCAATAAACTTGCATTCTCAGACAGTGAGTCAGAGAGAGGCCTTTCCTGTCGACCATCAAACCCTGTCCTTTCAGGTTGAGTCATTAGGCAGCCTATGGCTACACATAAGGGTTAGCAAAAGCCAGTTTTCCTTCTATTTTCATATTTTTAACTCTTGCATTCGTACTGCACGTACTAAGGCATCCACAGAAATAAAAACTGCTTTTTGTGAAAAACTAACCCTTGACTCAAAACTCAGGGCAGTACGAACAAATTTGGTAGGTTTGAGCTTTTTAAATTTTTCAGCACTGTACCCCATCAGTCCTTTGTCGTCTGCTAGCTGCCTGACCAGGACATGCATGCGCGGAGTCAACACTGTAGGAACACAAGCAATCCTCATTTGATGATTATTTCCAACTTTCTCGTGACTACCTGGTATTGCTCTATGTCCTCAATCCCAAAAACATCTGTGAAAAATCACCAAAATGTTTTCCATTCCCCACTCTATAGAAGGGGGACGGGATAGCTCAGTGGTCGGAGCACTCGCTTTCCTCCAGCCAAGTTAAGCAGCGCCGAGCGTGGTTACCAGTTGGATGGGTGACCGTTTGGGCGCATTGGCTTCAGTACAGTTCCCCCAGTTCACCCAGCTGTAAATGGGTACCTGCCCTCTTTAGGGTCAGGGAAGGTAAAACAGCGAGGGAGAGGAGATGGGCGCCGCCTTCAATATGCTGGCCCTAGAGAAGTGAGGTCTCTGACGCCTCGCTCCCCTACGACCTTATAGGTTATGGGACTGCTTTACCTTTACGCTTTGCTTTACTCTATAGAAGATACTACGCGACCCCAAAATTAATACCGGTGTGTAGCCAAAATCCTCACTAGCCTACAGTGTCCCAGAAACTAGGGAGGTGATCAGCACATGTTGGTTGGATGGCAGCAGGTGTGTGTGTTGTGTGTGTGTGTGTGTGTGTGTGTGTGTGTGTGTGTGTGTGTGTGTGTGTGTGTGTGTGTGTGTGTGTGTGTGTGTGTGTGTGTGTGTGATGGCCGCACTCTGGCTGTATTCTCGGAGCCATGTTCAAAATGTTTAGCCTATAAACATGTTTCTCCTCTTCCCCCCCCCCCCCCCCCCCCCCCACACACACAACACAAGAGTAGCCATTGTGTACCAGTGGGATAACAAACTTTACAAAACTGCATACACACGGAGACAGGATGAAAAACCACATAAATGTTATTCATTATCCTCGAAATAAAGAATAAACACACACACACACACCACACACACACACAACACACACTCCACCACACACACCACACACCACACACACACACCACACACACACATACACACACACATACACACACACACACAACTCACACACATACACACACACATACACACACACATACACACACACACACTCACACACACACACACACACACACACACACACACACACACACACACTCACACATACACACACACACACAACACACACACAACCAACACACACATACACACACACAACACACTACACACACACACACACACACACACACACACACACACGCACACACACACACACACACACACCACGCACACCACGCACACACCACACGCACACACACACACACACACACACCACACACACACACACACACACACATTCTAACATTGTCTTTTGAATGCTTTCATATGTAAATTTTCTTGATTTTCTTTTTTGTCGTGGGAGGATGTGTAAACTTAATCTTTTACCCTCAATAAAGATCATTTTGACTTGACTTGACATCTCACACACACGCGCGTGCACACACACACACACCACACACCACACACACACCACACACCACACACCAACTTACTATTGCATCCCACACAAAAAAATTCTCCTTATCTTTTTCTCTTTTAGTTTTTTTTTTTTTTTTTGGGGGGGGGGACGATGAGAGACAAGCTTCCTTTCAGCAAACCCTGTAACTGCTTTGCCAGGACTATCCTACAGGGGACGGGATAGCTCAGTGGTCGGAGCACTCGCTTTCCCCCAGCCAAGTTCAGCAGCATCAAGCGTGGTTACCACTTGGATGGGAGATCGTTTGCGCGCCTTGGCTTCAGTACAGTTCCCCCAGCTGTATGTAAATGGGTATCTGCCCTCTTTAGGGTCAGGGAAGGTAAAGCAGCGAGGGAGAGGAGATGGGCGCCGCCCTCAATATGCTGGTCCCTGGAGAAGCTGAGGTCTCTGACGCCCTTAAAGGTTATGGGGGGGGGGGGGGGGGGACACCTTGACCGTTTACCCTGTAGGCTATCTGACAGAGGACACTTGAGGGAGGAAGACGCAGGGAGGGACAGACGGAGAACTGGACACAGAGCATCAGACTGGACATGGAGCTGCTGCTGCTGCTGCTGCCAAAGGCTGAAGACACCCCAGCCTGGAATAAAGTGTCCTGTCCTGCGAGTCTTCCTGATGACCAGCAGCTTGGTCTAGGGACTTGTTTGTTCCCCAACACGACATTTTTAATATCTCAAAAAGGCCAGGAATTCATGTGGGTTACAAGCAAGCATAGCTAAATAAAAAATAAAAAAAATTTAAACCAATCCACAAGTAAACATCCGTCACCGTCATCGATCCTTCAGATTCCGAATCCTTTGGGGCGCCTTCGAAACTTTGTCAACTACCTTTCTCCAGTCTCGTGTCTCTCGGCCGCTCTCAGGGTGTCTCTCAGCTCCATGTCTGTTCACTCTCAAATGTTGTCCTCCCATCTCTTCCTTTGTCTGCCTCTTCTTCTTCTTCCTACCCTCACTGTGCCTTGTAGGATTGTTTTAGCAAGGCCAGTGAGCGTGTGACATGACCAGACCACTTCAGTTTTCGTTGTCTTGTGAGTGTTTGAAGGTCGGTATAGGGCCTGATTTCATTGCAGATGCGTCTCTTGACTTCTTCATTTGTGGTGTGGTCTTTGTATGAGATGCCTAAGAGTCTTCGGAAGCACCTCATTTCTACAGCTCTTATTCTTCTCTCTAAGTCCGCTGTGAGGGTCCATGATTCACATGCATATAAGAAGATTGACATAATCAGAGAGCGCATCAGTCTGATTTTGGAACTGATGGCGATTTTTCTGTTGCCCCAGATGGGTTTGAGCTTGGCCCATTGCGGCTGTGGTCTGGGCAGCCCTTGACAGCTTTTTCTGGTTTTGATCCCTCGTCTGTCACATAGACCCCAGATATTTGATTCTGTGAACATTTTCAAGTTTCTGGTCTTTGATTTTGATTTCTGATGTGAATTGCTGTTTGTAAACACTTTTTTCCCCCCCTGATTTCCCACACCAAATTTTGTTGATTTTTCTTCTAACGTGGTTCACTAAGTCTGTTAGTTCTTGCTGGTGACTAGCTAACCCCGTCAATATCACAATAAACATAAAACAGCGCAAATCAGCATCACAGACCCAGGCAACCATCTCCCCCTCTTTAACGTTTTTTTTTCGTCCACATGTTATGGATACATGCATTAAAAACACACGCAATCATGGGCGCGTGCGCGCGTGCACACACACACACACCACACACACACACAAAAAACACACACACACACGCAGCACGCACACACCGCGCGCGCGCGCGCGCGGGGTGCACACCTACACGTGCGCGCACACACACACACATACATATGAGTCACCATGACATTTTGTATAACGAAATTTACAATACTTTTATTTTATATAATACATATGAATAAAACAATTTTTTTTAATGAATAAAGATAAATAAAACACGAATGAAAAATTTTTTAGAGATTGTATTATAGTCCCAGCGGAATTTCTCCGATTTAGTGACTGTGGTCGCAGGTCATCCCCCCACTTGAGTCCTTAGGGCCACCCCCTAAAACAGTACAGTTCTGAATAAGCAACTGTGTCAGGCCATGCAAGCACATGAATGGTCAGGAGACTGCTGATGCTGCTGCTGCTGCTGATGATGATGTTGATGCTGCTGCTGCTGCTGCTGCTGATGATGATGATGATGATGTTGATGATGATGATGATGCCGCCGCCGCCGAAAAGTAGGGACGGATATAAGGGGAAAGTGTCAGGTAGGAAATAAGTGTGTTTTGAGGCTGGATTTGAAGGTATTTGGGCAAGTCTCTACTACAAGTCCAACGACAAGAGGCCTGTGGCTGCCGAGCAAGTGGACCAATGAACGTGTCCCTATCTGCCAAGACCCACCCACATCTCTCTCTCTCTCTCTCTCTCTCTCTCTCTCTCTCTCTCTCTCTCTCTCTCTCTCTCAGTTCGCGCGCGCGCTGTGAGAGAGAGACAGAGACAGAGAAAGAGAATGATCTTTATTTCCCAAGGGTTACAGAATAAATATTCATATTCTTTTTTTTCATCAGGCCGTTGCCCTGATTAGGGACTAATCAACAAAATACTCCCCCCCCCCCCCCCCCCCCCCCAACAAACCCCCCCCAAAAAAATTCTACTACAACAAGGATAACAAAAGTTCTACCTATGATTTAAAGAGAATATGTGTGTTCAACAAACACACAATCCCCAGTTGACCTGAACATTAATGTCAAACAGATACATTGATTATAATTATTTTGAAAAAAGATATAAGTGGTTGTTCAATAAACACACAATCCCCAATTGGCTCGAACATTAATTAATATCAAAACAGATACATTGATTACATAATAAAAATTTAGAGAGAGAAGAGAGAGAGAGAGAGAGAGAGAGAGAGAGAAAAGAGGAGAGAGAGAGAAGAGAGAGAGAGAGAGAGAGAGAGAGCATACAAAACAGTCCAAAAATGCTCTCTGCACTCGTTCTGCTATGGCTACACACCGGTATTAAAAAATCACTCTTTTCCTTCTGTTTTTCTATGTAACTCTTATATTCATACCGCACGCACTAAGGCATCCACAGAAATAAAAACCACTTTTTGTGAAAGACTAGCCTCTGACTCAAAACTCATGTGATTTTGAACAAATTTGGTAGGTTTGAAATTTTTTTTATTTTTCAGCAAACACTGTACCCTCTCAGTCCTTGTCGTCTGCTAGCTTCCTTACCGCAATATGCATCGCGGGGTCAACGCTGTAGGAATACAGGCAAACCTCATTTGATGGTTATTTCCAACTTTCTCGTGACTACCTGGTATTGCTCTATGTCCTCAATCCAAAAACCAAGTGCACAGTGCATCATTTCATGCTTTAAAAACTCTGTGAAAATCACCAACAGTTTTTTCCACTCGCACTCTATACAAGATACTACTTGACCCCAAAATTAATACCGGTGTGTAGCCTTGAAGGATAAAACCCAAGCAATGAGCAGCGTTACGTGTTTGCATCGTGGCGCGTCAGTTCTTGGCAGCAGCTGTCATTGTTCAATCAATGGCAAACAGCTAAAGAGAAAGTAGGGAAAGCCGCAGCTTGTGTCAGTCACCCGGGAGATAAAGTGCTGTGGTTCTTTCTGACACTAAAACCCAAAGTTGGCAGGCTGTTCCCACAGGACGACAGACAGTAATTATGATTGCTCTGATGAAAAACAGTCAATGGTGATAACTTGAAATGAAGCGAACTCCCCCCCCCCTCCCTCCCTCCCCGTCTTAAATATAAATGAACGGCCATTTTTCTACAATCTTTGTCACTGCATGAATGTATTTGTTCGTAGTCCTGTTATGTTGCCCGGGGTATGGTACTGACATGAAGATGAAGGCCGAGTGTTCGTTGTTATTGTGCTGTGCCGCTGCGATGTTCCTTTTTTTGCCCCCTTGGTTTAAACAGTTTTTATTTATTGAGAAATGAGAACAAACATAGGAAACAAACAGTATTGTGGAACCATAGCAACAACAAGCTTGTAGCTGATGATGTGTGTGATCAATTTAACCATGAAAATTAACATGAACATGACGGCTGCTGAGCTGCAAGGCGCAAAACAACAACAACAAACACATATTCATCGATTGCAAACTTTTTTAGCCATACTTTCAGTCCATCAGGAATATAATGCTTGATTGCCTAGTGCTCTGTGACTCATATAAAAGCAAAGGAGTAGACTTTAACGAGAAATATGGAAATGTTCAAAGTGTTCTGTATGATTCCCAACCCTATTCCATAGTATGAGTTGCTGAAAGAATTTACCAGCCAATATTAAGAAAGCTGCAGCAAAATTAATCTTTCAGGCATATTAGCATCTGTTGCTAAGACTGTCTCAATAGTCTTTGTTGTTAATGGTCATAAATCAATGAGAAGAAGAAGAATGTAAAATTTGCACGCTTCATTCAATTTCGAACCACTTCACCGTTCATGGCTGTAGATACTTATGGGGCCCAAACGATCTCGCACCAAGCAAATCATAACATGAGTATGTAGTAGTTTGTAATGTGCGTGCCTAACCTAGGCCAAGGGAAGCACTTGCAGTTCGAGGACAAAATGGGTCGGCCCTGAGGAAGGTCGCTCCGGGGCGATTTGCAGAGAGGCTACGGAAGAGCAGTTCTCCTTTCTTTGCCGGGTTTGGGAAAGAAAACCGATGCATAATGAGCGATGGTAGCGTTTGAAAAAAACCAATTTAATTACATGTTGCAACTGTATTGTCGTCTGCTTTTTATAAGGTTAGAACGGTAGTGAAGTGAAGACGAAGGAACTATTCAGTACATTAGATCGGATAATAATAAAGGGTTTTAGGATCATTTAACAAACCCTGGTCTTATGTTAAGAAAAAGGAGTTTTTGTTTGCTCTGTGAAAAGACGGAAATTTGGGAAACACATGGGGTTTTGGGCAAGAATCAGCCACTGGGGCCAAGTTTGGGTTTAAAAACTGAACCAACTTTTTGCAGATTGCTTGGAACACACTACGGGGGAAACAAAAGCTGGTGGGTAACAACTTATTCAGGGGTTGTAACAACACACCACACCAAACACCACACACACACCACAACACACACCACACCCACACACAACCCACACACAGGTTCGAATTGGTTGTGAAAAAGTTAAGCGGAAAATTTGTAATGTGTGGTGTGCATCACTATTATGTGGTTATTACTGTAAGAGGGGGGGGGGGGGGGGTATTTTTTTTTTTTTTAATGGCTTATAGTTTTACTGTGATTGGGGAAGGGGGGGTTTTTTAACTTTGTAAGTTAACAACAGTAGGGTAGCTAGGGGTAAGGAAGTGGTGGAGAAAAGTGGTAAGGGGTGGAGGGGGTGGGAGGGGAAGTTGCAATAGGAGAAAGATAGGACAGCAGGGAGGGGAGGGGGGGGGGGGGGGGGGTAAGTGCCCAGTGAGTGTGTCTGCTCTGTGGCTTATGTAATTTATGTGGATGCAGAATGTGGACACAGGACAGGTGGTTTCTTCAGTCAGATGTCGTGCAGAGAAAGAAGGGGCATAACCTCCCCCCTCCCCATTCCTCAGCTAGAGCTCCAAGGTTCACTAGTGGTGAGATTTTACATGTATCCGACCATTTCTGCCCACCATGAAGGTAGCCACATTGTGACTTCGGGGATGTATGCTGGGTTATAATTTACATGTTCATGTTTCCATACCCACCGAACGCTGACAGAAATGATGGGATCTTTAACGTGCATATTTGATCTTATCCACCATGTGAATGTACATGAATCATTGAATGGAATTATCATTAAGGCACTGGCAGAGCTGTCTGTACTTGAAAGTTGACCTCGGAGTTCGTAAAAATCTCCCACCCTTAATTCACCAGATGCAGATGCCAAGATTCGAACCCACAACTTGATGGACCCCATGGGATTGAAGCCAGACGGTCTTAACCACTCGGCTGCAGGGTCTGTCAGGTTGCTCAGTGTCAGTGTAATGCTGTATGTATTAGTGAAACAGTGTAGTGATCATTACTGATATCGCCTAGATTTTTTTTCACGCCTTATCTAGAGCTCCAAGGTTCACCAATGATGAGATTTTGCATTTTATATATATATATGCAACCCATTCTGCCCACAATGGAGGTAGCCGCGTTCCAACTTCAGGATGTAGGATGGATCGGTGGTCTAGAGGTAACGCGCCTGTCTAGAAAGTGAAAAGTCCGGGTCTGAAGTGTGCGGTGGTTCATACCCCGTTTGGACCCGAAACTTTTCCCCCATCCATTAGACCATGAGTGGTGGTCTGGGCGCTAGTCTTTTGGATGAGACGATAAATGAACCCACGGCAACAAGAGAGTTGTCCCTGGCAAAATTCTGTAGAAAAAATCCACTCTGATAGGGAAACATACAGTTGCAGACAGGAAAAAGAAAAAAAATGGGTGGCGCTGCTCTTGTGGTGACGCGCTCTTCCCGGGGAGAGCAGCCTGAATTTCACGGAGAGAAATGTGCCGTGACTTAAAGTGGTATGAAATTAAATGAAATGAAATGATATATGGAGGAATGTCAGAAGATGATGTTGGAGCAGTTGGCTCTACACAGCTTGCTTGACCCGGCCAGGTTTACACTGTACTCTCCTACTTTTCGCCATGGCCTGACCACTGGGACTTGTGGATGAGACTATAAACCGAGGCCCCGCGTGCGAACGCATGCAGAACATCTTGCGCACACGTTAAATCCTGTTCCGCTTTTCGTAAGAGTAGGCCATTGTGTGCCGGTGGGAACAGATGACACAATTTACAAAACCGCATACACACGGGGACTGGATGTAAAAAAGCACATATTAAGTGCTTATCCCACTATCCTCGATATAAAAGAATTAAAAAAATTTTTTAAGTTGGGAAGGAGGAGTGTCGAGATGTCCAGGATATTACAGTACACACAGCAAGCATTTTACTGCAAACTCCCTAAGATCCTTTTACGGGATGTTCCACTGGACACCATTAACTTCCTGAGAGAATCGGGCCTTTTTCTCTCTGATGTGAGTGAAAGCGTTACAATCGGTCTCTAAGAACAAGGTCGTTTTAAGGAATCTTGTTTTGGCGTTATCTCATTGTATGTGTGGTTGATGTGGTTTTTTCCCACAATGCGGTGCCTGTCCTGGGTTGACCCTTACGGTTGGCCAGGGCGTTGCTACAAGGAACGACAGTAGAGTTGGTTTTATACCTTGTTTTAATCTGTATACAGCTGCACAGTTTTTAATTTGAGATTTAGAAGTTGACAAGGTGACAGCCCTAATATGGCCTCAGTGGTCGGCAGGGCTATAAACAACAGGATTGGATTGGGGTGGGGGTGGAATCACCAGCTTTACTGCAAGCAAGTTCACTCAGCTGAGTCACAGTCTAGTGTTTCACATCTGCACAGTACCCTAACTGCATTATTTTGGCAATTTTTTGTAAAATTATATATCACTCGGGCTCACAAAACCAAGCCTATGATATGAAGGTTTATTTTAAGTATTTTTAGGATTTGCAGTTATTTGTCCATATCAATATCTCAATTTTTGTGCATTTTGCCGTAAAGTAAGTCAGTGAATGCTAAAAAAAAATTTTTTTTACTTTTCACACACAGTGCATACAGTGATACACACATGCACACTTACAGTTACACACACACATGAACACACACACTTACACACACATACACTACACACACATACACACACCCCAAAACATAAACACACACACGTAAACCACACAGACATAAAATACACACACACGCTCTTTTCCTCTCTCTCAGTTTACACACACATACACATTTTTGTCTCTGTCTCTCTCTCTCTGTCTCTCTGTCTCTCTCTCTCAAAAACACACACAAACACACAAAACACTCAAAACACACACTCACACACTCACACACACACACACCCAAACACACACACTCACACACACCACACTCACACACACTCCCCACACACACTCACACCCACACTCTCACACACACACACACACACTCACACCACACACCCAAAAATTCCCAAACAAACCACACTCACCACACACACACTCACACCCCACACACACTCAAAAACACACACACTCCACACACACTCCTAAGTCTTGCAGCTGACTCAACTCTACCTCTGCAAGCAAAGATTTTATTTTTGTAACACAAATCTTTTCTTTCTTTTTTTTAATTCCTTCCTTCCTCTTCCTTCCTTTCTTTCTTTTTGTTTTCTTTCTTTCTTTTATTATCATTTCGTAATTTCAGGGGAATGAAGAAACCAACACTGTGTCTGTGTGTGTATGCATGCGTGTGTGTGTCTCTGTGAGTACATGTGTCTGTGCATGCATGTGTCTGAGTGTGTGTGTGTGAGTGTACATGTGTGTGTGTGAGTACGTACATACGTGTGTGTATTTGTGTGTGTGTTTGTGTGTACATACATGTGTTGTTGCTAAATTTTACGTCTGTTCACTCGAAATATTAGACGATGAGGAAGGGGGCAGGGGGACTTAAGTTGATGGATGTGTGAAGTGAAATGGATCTGATCCTAAGTAATGTAGACAGTACACAGGAAAGGGCTAAACAATGATAACAACAAATAAATACATGAGAAATGCTAATCAAATATAGTTTATAACAAGTGTGTGTGTGCGTGTATGAGTGTGCGCATGCATATGTGTGTGTATGAGTTTGTGTGCACACACATGCATGTGTGTGTGCATGCATGGGTGTGCATATGTGTGTGTGGTTTGTGTGTGTGTCACTGTGTGTGTGTGTGTGTTTCAATTTGATATATGATAACATTAAGTAGTTTAAGATTACAAAAGAGTAACAACCCTAGCAATGCCATTAACAGTAAAAATATTGATATTTACGTAATAACTAATGAATGCGAATTATGCAAAAACAATAACAGTTTTAATCAAAAAGTGAAACTGAACTACGACCAGCAGAAGTTTAAAGATGGGTGGCGGGGGGATTCATATCCCGATTTATTAACCTCTTAACTGCCCAGTGCAAGTGCACCCTATATGCCGGGGAATAAAATTCTTATGTACCACTGCTATGTTCATATCCCTCTTACTCAGAAACTACTACATGAATATTCCTGATAGTCTGCCCAATGACAGTATATATATCGTAGATTACTTCGAGGCAAGCTCAAATTAAATTAGCATGATATTTCACTGGCGAAAAAAATATTTAAATGTAAAAAAATGGACCAAAAATAAAGATTTTTCTTTATCACCACTGTCCCTTCTGAGTACCCCCGATCTCAATAACGTCAAACATAAGTCCTAGGCCAATCTCCCTTCTTTTTTTTTAAAGCACGATCAGCTGAATCAACACGATCGTTTTGATCACTGTTTAGGTAAATCTACAGTTTTATTTGCCACTTTTACAGCTGTGTAAAGTTATTTATTTCCTTCAACAAGAAGTGTCCCGCCATTTTGAACACGGACTTCCCAAACAGTCATGCATAAAAACACAAAATACGAGCTAAAAAAATGATCGTTTTTGCTACGGTTTTTGCAGCTGGATGTTGCCAAGCAACAGGAGAGTGACCTCCATTAATTTTGGAGTTCTTTCCCTTTCACTGTAGTCAAGGAAGCAGCCCCTTTTTTATTT
This sequence comes from Rapana venosa, assembly GCA_028751875.1. NCBI lineage: Eukaryota > Metazoa > Mollusca > Gastropoda > Neogastropoda > Muricidae > Rapana > Rapana venosa. The sequence goes on from CM054154.1 coordinate 39,298,222, forward strand.
CGGTTCGACACCCGGGAAATTTTCCGGGTTGTTGGCGTTTTAGGGTGCACGTTTTAGCCCCGGAAAATTTCCGGGGGAAGGCAGTCTGGTGGTTTTAAAAAAAAACCAAACAAAAAACACACACACACACACACACAACAAAAAACCCCACACACCTCCCTCCAGCAGAGATGGATGCACTAGGGCACGTTTCAAGGCAAAACCAGTTTCACACAACAGTGCACAGTTGTTGCTGAAAACTCTGTCCAAAGAGTTGTGTGGATGGCAGGTAGATATTGTTTCAGCAACTGACATTCAAAAACAATATCAATGTTTGATATAGTTCCCCCACATACACAATATATAATTTTCACATATTTTGTCCGGAATGCATTTAAGGTAAGTCTCTTGATAAGACAAATAATTGGCCAGTGTAGAGACTTATCAAATCCCTAATGCGATAATGATGAACCATCATAAATGCTGGACGAACTACATAATTATGTGATATCCAGCATCTTCCTGTTTTTATCTAACACTTTTCCAGCAGGCACTTTCCATCATGTTGTATCTTTCATCTATAGAAATAGGTATGTCGAGAATACAAGTGTAATGTGAATGTTTTGCTGCAGTTTTCGCAGCTTTGTCAAATTTTTTCAATATAATATATGTTGCAGTGAAATGGTGGTACCCAATAAAAAGTGATACTAGTACCTCTTAAAAACTAGAAAATGTAGAAGATGATTTATTTCATTTATAAGATCTTGTCTAACTAAAAACCGACAGCTTTTAAGACATTGTAGTACTGACTTCAAACCGACATTTAGTAAAACTTGAAATATTGTCCTCTGTGTGTTGTGTGTGTGTGTGTGTGTGTGGGGTGGTGTGTTTTGTGTGGTGTGTGTGTGTGTGTGTGTGTGTTGCAGGGGGGCAGGCAAAGTATGGATGCCTGATAAGGAGTACTTCGACAAGTTCAACCTGCCGGTTATGTACCCGGATGAAAGCACCTCTAACTGGAAGCTTCCTCCATTTAACGGTCAGTTTCATCATCCTTTGGCCTCCTTTAAAAAAAAAAAAACAACCCCAACCATTTACCCCCCTATGGAGATGCCAGGGGCCTGTCAGTATAAATAGCATCCCCACCTTCTGGAAATCCTGTGCTAGGAATTCCTTCTCTTTTGTCCATTTGTTTCTGCCTTGTTCCTTTTTCTTCCTCTGGTCTATTTTCTCCTGCCGTCCTGGTCCATTCTCTGTTGTTTTTTTCCAGAAAGACGTAAATTTAAATTTAAAACCATCGAACGTTTGTTGAAGAGCTGTGAAAACCGAATGCTACGCTACATGACAAAGATCAAATGGGAAAACAGGATCATGAATGAAGAACTATGGAGAATGTGCAAAGTTGATGATCTGAAGTTTGTAGCTAGTACCAATAAAACTGGGGCTGGTTTGGGCCGTCAACGGAAAGCAGACCACCACATCATAAAAAGAGCAATGAACCTCATAGTGGATGGAAAGAGACCAAAGTGAAGACCTAGCAAAACCTGGGCTGCCTGTATTGCAGATGATCTTAGAGAAAGGGGCATAAATAAGGAGGAAGCTCAAAACAGAGAGAGATGGAGAAGGCTCATCAATGTCAAACCTGCCCTGGGAGAAACATGACAAAAAAGGAAGAAGAAGAAGAAAGACTTACATTTTAAAAGATACCATTCTCTCTCCCGTGCCGAATTTGGATGTGCGGGGCCTGATTTGTCAGGTGCATAAGGCAGCATAGTTAACGGCAGAGTGATGCGTTTTCATTCTTGTGACAGTTGACAGACAAAAAGAGTTGCTGTTTGAGCGATCAACAAAGAAGACATTTGTTTTTATATATACATTATGTAAAATTTTGGGGTCCTTTTTGTTGTTGTTTTGTTGAAAAAGATTCATGAGCATCATCTTCTTTATATGCTAGAGGTTTTGGTTTTGTTGTGGTTGTTTTGTTTTTTTTGGGGGGGGGGGCTCTTGATTAAAGCTCCGAGGTTCGCCAATGGTGAAATTTTGCGTTATGTGACTGTTTTCCTTGTTGTTACCTTGAAGGTAGCCACATTTCCACTTCAGGGATGCATGCTGGGTATGTTCGTGTTTCTGTAACTCACCGAGCGCTGATATCAATTACAAGATCTGTAACACTCATATTTGATCTTCTGCATATATACATATACAATATTTATATATATATATATATATATATATTATTATATATATATATATATATATATATATATATATCTGCATATATACCCAAAGGGAATTAAGGCACTGGCAGGTCTGCACTTGAAATTTGATCTGGGAGATGGTAAACAACCCTACCCTTAGTTTACCAGAGGCTGCCCAGATTCGAACCAGCGACTTCATGGACCGACCCGTGGGGTTGAAGTGGAATGGTGTTAACCACTGGGTCACAGTGTCTGTCTACACAAAAACTGCAGGAAGGAAGGTGGCAGGATGGTTAAGACGTTTGCCTGCCAACAAGTAAACCGTGAGGTTCTGGGTTCGATTCCCAGCCTCGCCCTTTCTTCCCAGTTCGAGAAAAATTTGAACTGAATGTCAAAGTCCTTCAGATGAGACTATAAACCGAGGTCCCGTGTGCGAATGCATGCAGAACATCTTGCGCACATGTTAAATCCTGTTCCGCTGTTTGAAAGAGTAGGCCATTGTGTGCCGTGGGAACAGATGACAAAATTGACAAAACCGCATACACACGGGGACTGGATGTGAAAAAGCACATGTGTGCTTATTCCATTATCCTCGATATTTAAAAAAAATTTTCAAATGCCATCTGAGCGCTTTGATTCAAGTAGCTGTACATGATTCAGCGCTGTATAAATTCCAAACATTATTATTATTATTATTAAAACACAAAATAACTTGACAGAGGTGTTGAAGCATTGGGTTGTTGATGTCGGTTCTCTCCAATGGACACTGTGGCCTAGTGGTTAAGACAGGTCAACTTCAGTCCCGTGGGCTCCTGAAGTCGTGGGTTCGAATCTCGGCGGCGTCTGGTGAATTAAGGGTTGTGATCCCCACAGGTCAACTTCAAGTGCAGACCTGCCAGTGCCTTAATTCCCTTCATGTTTACACATGCATGTAGAAGAATAGATAGATAGATATCTACCTATCTATCTATATAGATATATAGATAGATAGATATAGATATATATATACATACATACATACATACATACTTATATATTTATTAATTCATTCTTTTATATCGAGGATAATGGAATAAGCACTTATGTGCTTTTTTACATCCAGTCCCTGTGTGTATGCGGTTTTGTAAATTTTGTCATCCGTTCCCACGGCACACAATGGCCTACTCTTACAAAAAGCGGAACAGGATTTAACGTGTGCACAAGATGTTCTGCGTGCGTTCGCACACGGGGCCTCGGTTTATAGTCTCATCCGAAAGACTTTTGGGGAGAGTGGAGTCTGCACTGATGTTAACTCCAGGGGAAAATATTATATATATATATATGTGTGTGTGGGTGTGTATATATGTATGTATAAGTCAAGTCAAACTTTTATTTTCAGATGGTACATTGAATAAGCAGTGCATTTGCTGTTTTTCATCAAGCCATCTATTTAAAGAAAGAAAAAGAGAGAGAGAGAAAAAAAAAGATAATATATATGCAGACATAGAATAAAAAACTTATCAATGATAAACCATACAATTCAAACCAGAGAAGACTATAACTTATGCATACATGGAATGAAAAACAAAACAAAAACGCTGAACAATATTAAACCATATAATAATAATAATAATAATAATGTATGGAATTTATATAGCGCTTGAAAATATATCCGCCATACCACGAGTGTGTGTGTGTGTAATACACATGTTAAAGATCCCGTCGTTCATGTCAGCGTTCTGTGGGTTACAGAAACACGAACATTCCCAGCATACATCCCAAAAGTCGGAATGCGGCCACCTAACTGGCAGCGACGAAGAAGCTCGCGTACGCAGAAAATCTCCCCATTTGGTCAACACTGGAAGCCATAGCCAGGAACCAAAAATGAATGAATAAGTAAAAACAATGTTTTAATGTGGTGTTTTTTTTGGTCTAAATTGTTGTCGCACAGAGCATGCGGTGGTGAGGGAGAAACAGGTGCAGAACATCACGCTGAACTTTGGCCCCCAGCATCCGGCTGCTCACGGAGTGCTTCGTCTGGTGTTAACTCTGGATGGAGAGGTGAGGGAGTAGAGCAGAGTAGGTAGAGTCTTTGGGAGGGAGGTGGGAGTTGGTCAGATGTTTCCTTAATTTAACCTCGTAACTGCCGAGTGCAAGTGCACCCTGTATGCCAGGGAATAAAATTCTCACGTACCACTTGCTATGTTTGTGCCCCGTCTTACTCGGAAATTGCTAAATGAATAATCCTGATAGTCTGCCCAATGACAGTGTATATGTCGTAGATAATCCTGATAGTCTGCCCAATGATAGTATATATATCGTAGATAATCCTGATAGTCTGCCCAATGACAGTGTATATATATATATATATATATATATATCATAGATAGTCTGCCCAATGACAGTATATATATTGTAGATAATCCTGATAGTCTGCCCAATGACAGTGTGTATATATATATATATATAATATATATATATATATATATATTATATATATATATATATATATATATATATATATATCGTAGATTGCTTTGAGGCAAGCTCAAATTAGTTAGCATGATAGTTCACTAGGACAATATATTTAAAATGACAAAAAATGCACTTCATCACCACTGTCATTCTGAGCACTCCCCCATCTCAATAACATCACACATAAGTCCAGGCAAATTCTCAGTTGTTTTTTTTATTTTTTTTTTTAATGCACTATCTTTTGAATCATACACGATCGTTTTCATCACTGTCAGGATTATCTAAAGCTTTATTTGCCACTTTTTCAGCTGTGTAAAGTTATTGATACCTTCAATGAGAAGTGTCAGCCATTTTGAACAAGAAGTGCCCAAGCAGTCATCCATAAAAACACAAACTATGAGCTAAAAATGTATCGTTTTTGCAGCTGGATGTTGCCAAGCAACAGGAGAGTGATCTCCACTAACTTTAACTGTAGTCGAGGAAACTGGCTTCTTTACACCCCGGAAATTTTCCAGGTTGTTGGCGGATAGAGTTCACATTTAGCTCCGGTAAGGTTAATTCAGCATTGTTGACATGTGGATTTGGTTGTTGACAGAGATGGTGGTAAGGTTAATTCAGCATTGTTGACATGTGGATTTGGTTGTTGACAGAGATGGTGGTAAGGTTAATTCAGCGTTGTTGACGTGTGGTTTTGGTTGTTGACAGAGACGGTGGTAAGGTTAATTCAGCGTTGTTGACGTGTGGATTTGGTTGTTGACAGAGATGGTGGTAAGGTTAATTCAGCGTTGTTGACGTGTGGTTTTGGTTGTTGACAGAGATGGTGGTAAGGTTAATTCAGCATTGTTGACGTGTGGTTTGGTTGTTGACAGAGATGGTAGTAAGGTTAATTCAGCGTTGTTGAATGTGGATTTGGTTGTTGACAGAGACGGTAGGTTAAGGTTTAAATTCTAGCATTGTTGACATGTGGATTTGGTTGTTGATAGAGACGGTGGTAAGGTTAATTCAGCGTTGTTGACATGTGGATTTGGTTGTTGACAGAGATGGTGGTAAGGTTAATTCAGCGTTGTTGACATGTGGATTTGGTTGTTGACAGAGATGGTGGTAAGGTTAATTCAGCGTTGTTGACGTGTGGTTTTTGGTTGTTGACAGAGATGGTGGTTAGGTTAATTCAGCGTTGTTAATATGTGGTTTTCCTGTTGACAAAGACGGTGGTAAGGTTAATTCAGCGTTGTTGACATGTGGTTTTGGATGTTGACAGAGATGGTGGTCAGGTTGATTCAGCAGCGTTGATGTGTGTTTATTTTATTTTATTTTATTTTTTTTATTTGGAGGATAATGGAATAAGCACTCATGTGCTTTTTTACATCCAGTCCCCCATGTATGCAGTTTTCCTATTGACAGACAGTAATGATCAAGCAGTGTTAACTTGTGGTTTTGGTCGTTGACAGAGGCGGTGGAAAGGTTCTATTTAGATATATGTATTTATTTATTTGTTCATTTATTGTTTTATTTTTAGGATAATGGAATAAGCACTCGTGTGCTTTTTTAAATCTAGTCCCCCGTGTGTATGCAGTTTTTCAGACAGTGGTAAGGTGAATCAGGCAGTGTGGACGTGTGGTTTTGGCTGTTGACAGACGGTGGTACGGGCTGACCCCCACATTGGTCTTCTGCATCGAGGAACGGAGAAACTGATTGAGTACAAGACCTATACACAGGTTGGGAAGCTGTTTTCTCTCTGTGTGTTTGTCTGTGTGTCTCTGTGTGTGTGGTGTGTGTCTCTTTGTGTGTCTGTGTGTGTACGGAGAAAATGTTTAGTACAAGACCTATAACGGGTTGGGGAAAGGTTTTCTGTGTGTGTGTCGGGTTGTTTTTCTCTTTGTGTGTCTGTGTGTGTGGGTGTTGGGTGTTCCGGTGGGGTGTTTTTTGTGTGTGTGTCTGGTTTTTTGTTCTTTGTGTGTCTTGTGTGTTGTGGTGTGTGTGTTTGTGTGTGTTTGTGTGTTTTGGTGGGGCGGGGGTGTGTTTGGGCCCCTTGGGTTTGGGGTTGGTGGGTTTTGTTTTTGTGTGTGTGTGTGAAAGAGAGGAGAGAGATTGTGTGTTTGGGGGGGGGGTGTGAGGAGAGAGAAGGATTGGTGTTTGGGGGGGTGTGTTGTGTGTGAGAGAGAGAGGGGGTTGTGTGTTTGGGTAGCGTGTGTGTGGGGGGGGAAGAGAGAGAAGTTTGTGTGTTTGGGGAGTGTGTGTGGAGAGGGAGGATTGTTGTTTGGTCGGGTTTTTTTGTGTGAGAGGAAAAAGATTTTGTGTTTGGGGGATTTTGTGGTGGAGGAGAGAGAGATTTGTGTTTGGGAGCTTTTTGTGTGTTGGGGAGGAGAGGGGAAATTTTTTGTGTTTGGGGGGGGTTTTGTGTGTGGGGGAAGGGGGGAGAGATTGGGGTTTTTGGGGAGCGTTGTGTGGGGAGGAAAGAGAGAGGGAGATTGTGTGTTTGGGGGGTGTGTTTTGTGGGGAGAGAGATTGTGTGTTTGGGGAGCGTGTGTGTGTGAGAGGAGAGGAAAAGAGAGGGGGTTTGGGGTGGGGTGTGTGGGAGAGAGAGGGGATTGTGTGTTTGGGGAGGTGTTGTTTGGAGAGAGAGAAGTTTGGGTGGGTTTGTGGGGGGGTGTGTGTGGAGAGAGAGAGATTGTGTGTTTGGGTGCGTGTGTGTGTGGGAGAGAAGATTTGTGTTTGGGGGGGTGTGGGGGTTTTTGGGAGGAGAGGGAGAGATGTGTGTTTGGGTAGGTGTGTGTGTGTGAAGAGAGAGAGGGTTTTGTTGTTTGGGGAGGTTTTGTGTGTGAGAGGGGGAGAGAGAGAGGGGAGAGGATTGTGTGTTTGGGTCGTGTGTGTGTGTGAGAGGGGAGATTGTGTGTTTGGGGAGCGTGTTGGGGTGAGAGAGGGGGGGGGAGGGGAGATTGGGGTTTTGGGTTTGGTACGTGTGTGTGTGAGGAGAGAGAGATTGTGTGTTTGGGGCTGTTTGTGTGGGAGAGAGGAGAGAAAATTTTTGTGTTTGGGTGGTTGGTTTGGAGGAGAGAGGATTGTGTTTTTTGGGGAGGTGTGTGGGAGAGAGAGAGAATTGTGTGTTTGGGGGGGTGTGTTGTGAGAGAGAGAGATTTGTGTTTGGGGGTTTGTGTGTGTAGGGAGAGGGAGAGAGAGTTGTGTGTTTGGGGGGTGTTTTTTGTGTGGAGGAAGAGTTTTGTTTTGGGGGGAACTTTTGTTTGTGTTGGAGGAAAAGGAGAGAAGATTGTGTGTTTGGGGAGTGTGTGTGGGGGGAGAGGAGATTGTGTGTTTGGGTAGGTGTGTGTGGAAGGAGAAAAGTTGTGTGTTTGGGGATTTGTGTTTGGAGAGAGGGAGAGAGATTTGTGTTTGGGGGGGGTGTGTGTGTGAGAGAGAGAGAGATTGTTTTTTTTGGGGGTAGGTGTGTGTGGGGGAGAGAGAGAGAGAAATTGTGGTTTGGGGGGGGTTTGTGTGTGGGGAAGGGAGAGAGATTGTGTTTTGGGGAGCGTGTGTGTGTGAGAGAGAGAGAGGAGAGAGAGATTGTGTTTTTGGGGAGTGTTGTGGGGGAGGAGAGATTGTGTGTTTGGGGGAGGGTTGTTGTAGGAGAGAGAGAGAGGAGAGAGATTGTGTGTTTGGGATTTTTTTTGTTTTGTTGAGGAGAGGAGATTGTGTGTTTGGGGAGCTGTGTGGTGAGGAGAGGAAGAATTGTGTTTTGGGGGGGGGTGTGTGTGAAAAGGGAGAGAGATTTTTGGGTTGGGTTTGGTTTTTTTTTGGTGGAGAGAAAAGGATTGTGTGTTTGGGGTTTTTGAGTGTGTGTGTGAGAGAGAGAGAGAGGTTGGTTTTGGGTAGGTTGTGTGTGTGAGAGAGAGGAGATTTGTGTTTGGGGAGGTTTGGGGTGTGAGAGAGAGGAGAGGGGAAGAGAGTTTTGTTGTTTTGGGTAGCGTGTTTTGTGTGTGGAGAGAGAGGATTGTGTGTTTTGGGGAGCGTGGGGGGAGAGGAGAGAGGAAGAGAGAGAGATTGTGTTTTGGGGGTGTGTGTTGGGAGAGAAAAGGGTTTTCCTTGGGGGGGGGGAAGGGGGGGGGGTGGGGGGGGGGGGGAGAGAGGGGGGGGGGTTTTGTGTTTTGGGTAGAGTGGTGTGTTGAGAGATGTTTGTTGTTTTGTTTTGTTTTTTTTAAGTCTTTCACTACTGGGGATTTTGCACACCCGCTTCATACCAAAGACCTATTATTATTCGCTCTCTCTCTCCTCTCTGCCTCTCTCTCTCTCTCTCTTCTCTCTCCCCTCTCTCTCTCTTCTCTCTCTCTCTCTCTCCTCTCTCTCTCTCTCTCCCCTCCTTTTTTTCCCCCCCCTACACACCCACACCCACACAATAGGTATTACTTAAATTTTAATATTTTATTTTTTAAATATAAAATTTTATATATATTTTTTTATATATTTATATTATATATATTTATGAAAATTAAAGTAAAGGTTTTTCGGTGAAAAATTTATGACTTCAGCAACTGCACTAGTTTTGCTGGGTCTATAAACTTCTTGATGTGGCTATTCTTTGAATATCTAAACCTCCCTTTTATACATGTCAAGAGAATTGGGCAATCAAACAACAATGGTGGACTGAAAATGGAAAACCCAAAACTTTGTTAATTTTTTGTATTTAGTATTCCAGATTTAATCTCAGTTTTGATTAGAATTTCTAATTTCCGGGGAAAGGAAACTGTGATAATGTTTTTTAATTTTGAATGTAGCATTTCTTTTAACTTAAAGAATTTATAGACGAAAATGCAAGATTAGATCAAAATTCATATGTATTCGAGGCCCCTTTGTTTTCCCAAAAGAATCAACCAGTCATTCGAAAAATTCCACAAGGGAGGGGGGATCCAGCAAAAAGTTAGTGATGCCTCGCTTGCAATGAATGTTCGGAATTTTATCTCAAATACAAATTTTTCTTATTTTCCCTGCCATGACTTTATGCCTTAACACTGCCTTTGATTCAACCAAACAAAATTTGGAAACTCAATAGCAATTTCAGACAAAAAATTCAAACCCATGAATTGCAAATAATTCAGAAGAAAAAATAGAAAAATGTTGTCCAAATGAAAAGATTTTTAAATTTTTAAAATTTGGAATACTTATCAGCACACTTTTCCCTTTTCTAATACAGATCCGTCAGTATACATTTTTAAAGTGATTGAATAATTATTTTTAAGTGATTTTTACTAAACGGTGAGAAGATTTTGATCTTCAATTTTTCTTTTTTTCCCGTGTGTCAATGTCAAATTTAGCTAAAAATATGTTCCCAAGGAGGTAATTGTGGAAAATGGGTTTTAAAATTGGAATTGTTGATATATCGATGTCATTTTCTTTCAAAAAAGTGTTGTAAAATTTTTTAAAATTGGCTGCAGAAAAATGAAATATTGGTCCCCGTTTGGGGAAAATCAGTGTCTTATTAATAAATTTTTCCCCTCTTTTACTAAATTTGGAAAGGATATACAAAACCACATTTTTTTGATACTCCCATTTTTCGCTGATCAGAAAGAGTAGAAAAATGAGTTTTTTATGTATTGCTGTATTTGCATGGCCGGAAAACCCCAAAGGTATCTTTATGTTTTTTGTCTAGACTTTGTAATTTTTAAGTGATAATCTGCAGCAGAAAAAAAATTTCTTGCCCCGTTATTAATTTTTGCGTCCCAAGGACAGAGCCAGATGTATCAGAGTGTAGTGTTTGACCCCAATGCCTGAGAACTTTTATTTTTGGAAAATTAAAAGTTTTTTCCCTGTTCGTTTCTTTGGGTTGTGTGCATCTTCCCAAATTTAACTTTTTTGTTAAAAATACACCAAAGAATTTGCATTTTTTTTGGATTGAAGCCCCTTTCCTTCTATTTTCAGTATTGGTAATTTTAATGCGTTGTACCCGTTATTAAAAGCACAAGACACGTTTTTTCTGCTGTAATTCAAACTGTTTTCTTTATTAACTACGAATTTTCAAATTTCTTTGTTAAATTTTTTCAAATAATTGATCACCTTTTTTTTCGGTTTTTCCTAAGGTATTTATCCAAATAGCAATTTCTCTGCATACTGAAAACTTGAGTATTAGGTGACAAGAGCTAGGGAGATCTGTACAAAAATAGAAAAAAAAGATAGGTGCAAGTATGACCCCTGTGGTTACCAAGCGATGTTTTAAAAAGTGGTACCTAAAACTAATTTGTGCAATTTGATCTATCCGACAAAAAATTTTGCAATTTTTATTAATATCCATTATCCCAATGTTTTTAATTTTATTAGCAATTTGATCATGCAAACTCTTCATGGCTTTCTTTACATCAAAAATGTGGCTAAACACTTTTCGTTTGGAAAATTGCTTTTTTTAATTTGATGTTCGTTTAACTAAGTGGTTGAAGTACTTTTCCCTTTCGAAAACCGCCCGATTTTTTGGGTCACATTTTTTTTCACAAAAATGAAATAAACGTTATTTAATTTTTTCCCTTCTTTTCCCCATGAGACGTAAGAGTTGGCTGAGCTATCTTCGTGACCGCGTTTACCTTTTTCAGGATTGGGATACAAACGAGCCTCCCGATTTAGGAAGAGCGCCATTTATCCCAACAGTTTGGAAAATTGAAAGGTGCCTTTTCCTTTTTAAAAGGTATGAGCGCATTTGTAAGATATACCATCAGCACCAACAGCCGTCTTGTTTGTGTAAATGTTTTAAGTTTCACTAATTTCATATTGAATGGGGGCTTTAATAATCGCATTATAAGCTGACAATTTTTTTAATTTATTTGGGTTTTTTAATTCGATATTTGATGTTTCTTATGATGAACTATTATCTGAAAAATTTTTAACAAAGCTTTGCTTTTTCAAAATTATGCTTGGAAAATTTTTATTTTTAAAAATTTATTGGATGTGTTGGAAGCTGAAATCTTTTTCATTTCACTAACTTTCTTCCAAAAATTTTGTAAATCCCTTTGGGTTCGATACTTATTTTTACAGAAATTTTGTCCCAAAACTTGTTTTTTGCGAGCAATTATTTTTTTCAGAGTTTTGCTACTTATCAAATAAAGTTTTCTTCTGATTGTCTTTTAAACCAATTTTTAATGTTCTTTTTTTTGGTTTTTCTGATCCTACATGTTTTGTCCACCATCTATTGCCGTTTGCTTTATTCTTGTTGCTTTTGGGGGTTTTTGGGAATAGAAAAAATCAAATGCATGTTTTGAGCTTTGCCACAAAAAATTTGGGAAAAAAAAAACTGATCCATCATTTTCCCCTTCGATGTTTCAAAATTAGTAGCTGAAGAATGATTGAAAAGAATCCCGTCAGCCCAAATTTTAAACGAATTTAGGAATTTTATCCTCAATAGTGTAGTCTGAATTGCAAGGTCCTCAAATGACCGTAATAGGGCAATGATCACTTCAAAACAATTCTTAACTTCCAATAGCAATTGATAGTAAACTGGGGATATTAATGTTAAAACAAAAGCACTGGGTTTATACTAGAAACATCAGGAATTCTGGTTACTCTCCATATTTTAATAAGTAAAGCTTTGATCCCCAATTTTCTACCAAACGGTTGCTGGTGATAGTAGAGCACCCGAATCCCAAAAAAAGGGCATGAGAATTGAAATGCCCGAAAATCCATTTATGTTTTTGAAGTCTGTTTTTTTAACCCCGTCAGTGTTGTCTTTTTTTTGGCCTTGGGGAAATATCAGAGACTATATTTAATATGCATCTTTGTTAAATTTGTGTCACCCCTAAATGATATTTTATTGCTGTATGTTGCATAAAAGGGGGGAAAAACACAGCTTTTAACTCTAAGCCCCGCCTGCATATATGGAATTTACTTTAAATTTGTATCACAGTCACATGTGGTGGGTAATATAATTTTTAATTTAGGATTTTTGCTTTTTTCCCATCAGGGATTGAAGTGTAATATTGAGTAATTACAGTGTTAAAAAACTGTGTAAAACCCCAAAAGTTTGGGGCTATGCTGCGAGCATTCCACTGCAAGATTTTTAACCCAGAAGTTTAATACATGCAAATTTTTGTGGGGTTTTTTTCCCCTCCATGGTTTGGAAATTGTATCACAATGTTGTGTCATTGATTTTTGGTTTTAATAATATCGCATACATAAGAACAATTAAACATGAGGTGGAAAAAAAACAGTGACTTAATTATAAAAACAAACGTAAAGTCCAGATTGCAAACAATAAAAATCGGAAGTAAAAAGGGAGAATAAAAAAAAGTGAATGATTGGTAGTTAAAAAGGAAAAAAAAATAAATAATTAACCCCAAACCAAACCCCAAAACCCCGGCTTTAAAAAGTCTGGACTTTCCATGAATGTGGTGAGTTGAGTGCATGTTTGCGTTGTGTACATGTGTGAAGTTGATGAAGCTTAATGTTATTAAAAGGGACCCATGGAGGGGTGGGGTACAGCTCAGGTGGCAGCAGGTGTGAGGTTGTCGAGCCCAAAAATTGCCCCTTTTTAAAAACGGCCAGTGTTGTGCACCAAACCCCCCCGGTTCGTCTTCTTTGTGGCCGTTCCCCCAAAAAGCTGATAGTGAGTCCCAGGTTTGGCCCCTTTTCCGCACTGTATTTTAAATGAAAAGTCATCTTGCAGGTTTTTAAAGGACGATTTTTCTGAACAAGTGAGGGAAAAAAGTTTTTGATGTTTTCTTTCCGATTTCCCGGAATGCATGGGGTTGTATAGCACCCCTCTTGCTTCCAGGAGTTGTTTTGATGGGATCGCCCTGTGTACAACAGTGACTTCGGGAAAATTTCTGAACGCCTTTACAGCCGTTGCCCCTGGCTTTTCCCCAGCTGAGGTTTCCCTTCCCCTTTTATGTGTGTGCCCCTATGCAGCCGACACGTTTGGGGCAGGTTCTAGCTCTGGCTAGTTTTTCCGCCACTTTCTTTATTTGTTGTAGTATGGCTTTTTTCGATGCTCTTTGGGGGCCATTGACGAGCTAAAAAGTGTTGGGGTTTTTTTTGTTATTGTGGAATCGTGCAAGTAGGACAGAGGGAAATTTAGTCGGTTCCTTTGATTTGGGGAGGGGCCTGATTGGAAAGGGGATTTTCCTTTTCCTCATTTTGCGTCATTGACGATTGAGTTTTCCCTTTGACGTCATGTTTTGAGTCTATTTTTGTTTTTTCGTTTTTTGTTTTTTTCTTCTTATCATTCCCCCACCCTGCTCTCATATGCCCCCAAAGCTTTTGGGGGGGGGTCCCCGAGATGCCTGGATTTGTTTTAGGGATAGATAAAAACAGGGTGAGAGTTTTGCTTTTTGTGGACAATCTTCCTCTTTGAAATCCGGGTCCTTTTTGTTTATTAATAACTTTTCGATGGTATCATTTGTTTACATACCCTTTTTTTTCTAGTTTTTCAAGCGTTCGCTAAGTTCATTATTCGAAATTTAGATCCCAAAAGGGAAAAATCCCACTTTCGAAGATGGTAAAAATGACGGTTGTAAGTCCCCCGAGCCTGGATCTTTAAACCCTTTTTCTGGGGTGCAGAGGTTGTCGTGGGTTTTTGATTTGTGCCGTTTGGCTTTTTTGGGCTGAGTGGTCTCTTTCTGGGTGTCTTTTGGGAGCTTGAGAGGCCGTCGGCAATACTGACCCCCCGCTTCTGGTTCTGGTCATAGTGGCTGTTTGTTTTCACAAATTTTTCCCCCAGAAAATCAGTAGAATTGGCTTTCCCCAATGTTATACCGGAAGTAGTAGATTTTGTGAGGGAGGATTGGGTTTGGGTAGCGTTTTTGTGTGTGTGAGGGGAGAGAGAGAATTGTTTTTTTGGGGAGAGAGTGTGGGAGAAGAGGATGGTGTTTGGGGAGAGAGTGTGTGAGAGAGAGGGGTTGTGTGTTTGGGGAGGTGTGTGAGAGAGAGAGAGGAGAGAGAGAGAGAGATTTTGTGTTTTGGGGGTGTGTGTGTGAGGAGAGAGATTGTGTGTTTGGGTTTAGCGTGTGTGTGTTGAGAGGAAAAGAGAGAGGGGAGGGAGGATTGTGTGTTTGGGGGGGAGGTGTGTGAGAGAGGAGGAGAAGGAGAAATTGTTGTTTTGGGGGGTGTTGTGTGAGAGAGAGAGAGATTGTGTGTTTGGGGGTTTGTTTGGTGAGAGAGAGAGATTGTGTGTTTGGGTAGCGTTGTTGTGTGAGAGAGAGAAAAATTGTGTGTTTGGGGAGGGAAAATGTGTGTGGGGAGAGAGAGGAGATTGGGGGTTTGGGTAGGTGTGTGTGGTGAGAGAGAGAGAATTTTGTGTTTTGGGGAGCGTGTTTTTTGGGGGTGTGGGGAGAGAGAGAAGGAGAGAGAGAAGGATTTTGTGTTTGGGTAGCGTTGGTTGTGAAGGGAGAGAGAGATTGTGGTTTGGGGGACGGTGTGTGAGAGGGAGAGGGATTGTGTGTTTTGGGTAGGGTGTGTGTGTGAGAGGGAGAAGATTGTGTGTTTTGGGGAGCGTTTTTGGTGTGAGAGGGAGAGAGGATTGTGTGTTTGGGTAGCGTGTGTTGTGAGAGAGAGAGGAAGTGTGTTTTGGGGGGCGTGTGTTGTTTAGAGGAGAGAGAGAGAGAGATTGTGTGTTTGGGGAGTGGTGTGTGAGAGGAGGATTGTGTGTTTGGGTGCGTTGGTGTGTGAGGAGAGAAAAGATTGTGTTTTGGGGTAAGTGTGTGTGTGAGGAGAGGGAGATTGTGTGTTTTTGGGGGCGTGTGTGGTGTGAGAGAGAGAGGATTGTGGTTTGGTTTGGTGTGTGTGTGAGGAGAGAGAGAGATTGTGTGTTTGGGGAGCGGTTGGTTGTGAGAGAGAGGAGAGATTGTGTGTTTGGAGACGTTGTGTGTGGAGAGGGGAGGAGAAAAAGGGGAGGATTGTGTGTTTGGGGTGTGTGTGTGAGAGAGAGAGAGAGATTGTGTGTTTGGGGAGCGTGTGTGTGTGTGGAGAGAGAGAGGAGAGAGAGATTGTGTGTTTGGGTAGGTGTGTGTGTGTGAGAGATGGAGAGATTGTTGTGTTTGGGGAGTCGTGTGTGTGTGAGAGAGAGAGAGAGAGAGAGAGGATTGTGTGTTTGGGAGCGTGTGTGTGTGAGAGAGAGAGATTGTGTTTTTGGGGGAGCGTGTGTGTGTGAGAGAGAGAGAGAGAAGAAATTGTGTGTTTGGGTAGCGTGTGTGTGTGAGAGAGAGAGAGAGATTGTGTGTTGGGTAGCGTGTGTGTGTGTGTGAGAGAGAGAGAGATTGTGTGTTTGGGGAGGTGTGTGTGTGAGGAGAGAGAGAGAGAGATTGTGTGTTTGGGTAGCAGTGTGTGTGTGTGTGAGAGAGAGAGAGATTGTGTGTTGGGACGTGTGTGTGAGAGGAGAGGGGTGTGTGTTTGGTGCGTTGTGTGTTGAGAGAGAAGAGAGATTGTGTGTTTGGGTAGCGTGTGTGTGTGAGAGAGAGAGAGATTGTTGTTTGGTTTTGGTGAGAGGAGAGAGATTGTGTGTTTGGGAGCGTAGTAGTTGAGAGAGAGAGAGTGAGAGAGAGAGAGAGAGAGAGAGAGAGAGAGAATTGTGTGTTTGGGGAGCGTTCTGTTGTGTGGTGAGAGAGAGAGAGAGAGAGAGAAAGATTGTGTGTTTGGGTAGAGTGTGTGTGTGTGAGAGAGAGAGAGATTGTGTGTTTGGGTAGCGTACTTGTGTGTGTGTGAGAGAGAGAGAGAGAGAGAGAGAGGAGAGAGAGAGATTATGTGTTTGGGGAGAGAGTGTGTGAGAGAGAGAGATTGTGTGTTTGGGGAGAGTGTGTGAGAGAGAGAGAGAGAGAGAGAGAGAGAGAGAGAGATTGTGTGTTTGGGGAGCGTGTGTGTGTGAGAGAGAGAAAGAGAGAGAGAGAAAGAGAGATTGTGTGTTTGGGTAGAGTGTGTGAGAGAGAGAGAGAGAGAGAGAAATTGTGTGTTTGGGGAGCGTGAGTGTGTGAGAGAGAGAGAGAGAGAGAGAGAGAGAGAAGATGAGAGAGAGAGAGAGGATGGAGAGAGAGGAGAGAGAGGAGAGAGAGAGAGAGGATTGTGTGTTTGGGGAGAGTGTGTGTGAGAGAGAGAGAGAGAGATTGTGTGTTTGGGGAGAGTGTTGTGGTGTGAGGAGAGAGAGAGAGATTGTGTGTTTGGGGAGAGTGTGTGTTGTGTGTGAGAGAGAGAGAGAGAGATTGTGTGTTTGGGGAGCGTGTGTGTGTGTGTGAGAGAGAGAGAGAGAGAGAGAGTGAGATTGTGTTTGGGGAGAGTGTGTGTGTGTGAGAGTAGAGAGAGAGAGAGAGATTGTGTGTTAAGGGAGTGTGTGTGTGTGTGAGAGAGAGAGATTGTGTGTTTGGGGAGCGTGTGTGTGTGTGAGAGAGGAGAGGAGAGAGAGAGAGATTGTGTGTTGGGGAGCGTGTGTGTGTGAGAGAGAGGATTGTGTGTTTGGGTAATGTGTGTGTGTGTGAGAGAGAGAGAGATTGTGTTGTTTGGGGAGCGTGTGTGGTGTGTGAGAGAGGAGTGAGAGAGGAGAGAGAGAGATTGTGTGTTTGGGGAGCGTTCGTGTGTGTTGAGAGAGAGAGAAAGAGAGAGAGATTGTGTGTTTGGGTAGAGTGGTGTGTGTGTGAGAGAGAGAGAGAGAGATTGTGTGTGTTTGTGTGTGTGTGGGGGGGGGGGGGGGGGGGAGAGAGAGAAAGAGGTGTTTGTGTGTGCATTGTGTGTGTGTTTGAGAGAGTGAGTGTATGTGAATGTGTGTGTGAAAGAGAGAGAGAGAGAGTCTGTGTGAGTGATGAGAGAGAAAGAGGTGTGTGTAGGATGTGTGTGTGTGTATTTTTGGGGAGGAAGAGAGGGTTTGTAAATAGAGTGGTTTGTGTGTGGGGTTGGGAAAAGAAAAGAGGGTGTGTGGGGAGTGGTGTGTGTAGGTTGGGGTTGGTGTTTTTTGTGGGGTGTGGGTGTTTTGGGGTGTGTGTGCGAAAGAGTTTAGAGGTGTGTGTTTTTTGTATGTTGTGTTTTTGTGAGAGAGAGAAAAGAGGTGTGGGGTTTTTGTGTTTTGGGTGAGGTTTTAAAATGTGGGTGGGGAAAGAGAGAGTTTGTGGGGTGGGTGAAAGAAAGGGTGTGTGTTTCTGTGTGTTGCGGGGAAAAGGAGAGAGAGGGAGACCGGGTGTGTGTTTTGTGTGTCTTTGGATGTATTTTGGAGTGTTCCCTTTTGGGGCTGACTTTTTCTGTCCTATGTTTTGTTTCTTTTTCTTTTTTGTGGTGCGTGTTCGGGGTTTTGTGCGGTTTCCCAAGTGGGTATGTCTCGGTGATGTGGGGTTTTGGTATGTTGGGGTAAAATGTTAGGTTTCTGTATGTGTGTATAAATGTGTGTTTCTCGAAATATGGGGGTTTTGGGAGGTATTTTGGGATATGTAGTTCAGTGTGTGGGGGTGTGTACTGTATGTGTGTTGTGTGTTGGTTTTATGTTTGTTTGTATGCCCCCTTGTATGTTTTCTTGTGTGTGGGGCCTCTGTGTATATGTTGTTTGTTCCCCCCTTGTTTGTATGTATGTGTGTTTTATGTCTGGGGTCCCCCTGGGTATATCACTATATGTTTGGTTTTGCTTGGGGGGTATGTTTGTCTCTGGTGTGTGTATCGTGTTTGTGTGTGTGTGTGTGGTTGTATGTTTGCATGATGCCCTCTTTTATGTGGGTTTTTTGTTTTGTAGGGGGGGGTTTTGTATGTTTGTGTTTTATGTTCGGTATGTTTTGTTTGTGGTGTGGGTTCTTTTGGTTTGCTTGTATGTATGTGTCGTTTGTGGGGTTTTGGTTTTTAATGTTTGCATGTAGGGCTTGTTTGTGTTTTTGGTTCGTTAGGTATGTCTCGGTATGTGTGTTTTGTTTTGTGTATGTGTGTGGTGGGGCCTTCTTTTAATGTGGGTTTTGTGTTGTTTTGTTTTCCATTTGTGTTTGTGGGGTGTATGGTGTTTTGTGTGGTTTTGGGGTTATTTGTTTGAATGTATGTCTCGGTTTTTTTGTGCGTGTGTGTTTTTTGTGTGTATAGTTTGTATGTTTGCATGTAGGTCCCCTGTTTTTTAATGTTCATGGTCTGTTTGGGTTTTTCCCTTTTGGGTTGGTTTTGGGTTGTGGTGGTTTCGTTTGAAATGTAGTCCCCGGGTATGGTGTGTTTGTGGGGTGTTGGTTCCCCCCGGGTTTGCGTGCATTTCTTGTTTTTTTTTTTGGGGGGTTTGTTTTGTTGTAGGGTTTGTGTGAAAGTCTCTGTAGGGAGGGTGCCCAGGTCCCCCCTGTTTGGGTGTGTGGTGTTCATATGTTTGATGTAGGGTTTTGGGTTGTGTGTTTTCATGTGCATTCTCTTTTGGTGGATATGTGATTTTTTAGGGGGGTTTTCTTCAGGGTAGGGCCCTTTTTTATGTGGGTTCCCGGGGTGGTGCCCCCTCTGTATGTGTTTCCCCCCTTCTTTTGGTTTTTAAAATAGTTTTTTTTCCCCACCCCAATGGGGGTTTATGAAATTTGAAAACCCCCAAAAACAGAAATTGGGGGATGCCCTTCCCTCCCCCAAAAAAACCTTGTGGGCCTTATGGTTTGTGCTGCCCCCCCCTTATACAAATGGAAGAATTAAAAAATGGGACTTAAAAACCCGGCCCCCTTGTTTTGAGCTGAAAAATGTAAAACCAAAAACAAAAAAAAACTTTTTTTCTTAAATTTTGCAATCGTTGCTAATGTAAGAAAAAAGGAAATCAACACAAAGAAAACATATCAATTTTTAGAGTAAACACACATTTAAAAAAAATATATAAAATAATTGGAATTTGGAAAAACCAGAGAGAGAGAAAGCAACTTAGGAAAATAACATCACACAAGGCCAAAAATACTTTAGTTAATGTAATACTAAAGGGGATAATTTACATTTTAAACAGGGGCCCAATTATTATTTTTTTCTTCTTTATTTATTTATTTATGTTTATATCGAGGATAATGGAATAAGCACTCATGTGCTTTTTTACATCCAGTCCCCGTGTGTATGCAGTTCTGTAAATTCTGTCATCTGTTCCACCGGCACACAACTGCCTACTCTTACGAAAAGCAGAACAGGATTTAACATGTGCGCAAGATGTTCTGCGTGCGTTCGCACACTGGGCCTCTTGGTTTATAGTCTCATCCGAAGGATGATAAATCGTGTACTAGCTACTATGTCTGAAATCCTTGCAAAACATGTGTTTTGTGTATTACATGTCTCTGTATGTGTGTATCATGTGTGTGTGTGTGTGTATTACATGTCTCTGTATGTGTGTATCATGTGTGCGTGTGTGTATTTACTGTCTCTGTATGTGTGTTCATTTTGGTGTGTATTACATGTCTCTGTATGTGTGTATTGTGTGTTTTGTATTACATGTCTCTGTAT
Organism: Rapana venosa; assembly: GCA_028751875.1. Taxonomy (NCBI): domain Eukaryota; kingdom Metazoa; phylum Mollusca; class Gastropoda; order Neogastropoda; family Muricidae; genus Rapana; species Rapana venosa. The sequence goes on from CM054154.1 coordinate 39,318,207, forward strand.
GTGTTTCATGTGTGTGTGTGTGTTACATGTCTCTGTATGTGTGTTCATGTGTGTTGTGTGTGTATTACATGTCTCTGTTTGGTACGCTGTTTATCTCTGATGTGTGTATCATGTGTGTGTGTTTGTGTATACATGTCTCTGTATGTGTGTTTCATGTGTGTGTGTGTGTGTATTACATGTCTCTGTGATGTGTGTATCATGTGTGTGTGTGTGTGTATTACATGTCTCTGTATGTGTGTATCATGTGTGCTGTGTGTTGTGTATTACATGTCTCTGTATGTGTGTATCATGTGTGTGTGTGTGTGTATTACATGTCTCTGTATGTGTGTATCATGTGTGTGTGGCAGGCGCTGCCATATTTCGACCGTCTGGACTACGTGTCGATGATGTGTATATTACATGTCTCTGTATGTGTGTGTGTGGCAGGCGCTGCCATATTTCGACCGTCTGGACTACGTGTCGATGATGTGTAACGAGCAGTGCTACTCCCTGGCAGTTGAGAAACTCCTCAACATTGAGGTTCCTCCCCGGGCCAAGTGGATCCGCAGTCAGTCCCCTCACGTAGTTGTTATGTGATAAAGGTGTTGGTGGTGGTAGTGGTGGTGTTGATAACGATGATGGTGATGTGTGGTGGTGGTGGAGTAGTGGTGTGTGGTGGTCGGTGAGTTGTTAGTGGGTTGGAAGTGGTGGTGATGATGATGGTGGTCGGTGAGGGTGGATTGATGATGTTCGTTTGGTGGTATAATTTATGTCATGGTGATGATGATGATGTTGGTTGTGTTTTGTGGTAGGTGGTTTGTGATTGGTGTGGTTATCATACAATGATGGTGATTGATGATGATGTGGTGGTGTGAGGGTGTGGTGGTGGAGGGGTGATGTTGATAAACGGTGGTGGATGAGTGGTGTTAGGGGATGGTGGTGGTGAGGGTGATGTTGATTACGATGATGTGGTGTGTGGTGATGCGATAACGATGATGATGGTGGTGGTTGGAAATGGTGATGATGATGATGTTGATAACGTATGGTGGTGGTGGAAATGTTGGTGTGGTGGTGGTGGGAATGGTGATTGATGATAACGATGATGATGATGTCGATACGGTGGAGGTGGAAATGATGATGTTGATAACGATGGTGGTGGTGGAAATGTTGGTGATGATGTCAATGATGGTGGTGGTGGAAATGGTGATGATGATGCTCGAATAATGATGTATGGTAGTGGTGGTGGATTGTTGGTGATGATGACGATGATGGTGGTGGTGGAAATGGTGTGATGATGTCGATAACGATGATGATAGTGATGGTGGTGGTGTTGGTCGTGAAATGTTGATGGTGGTGATGTTGATGACGGTGATGATGATGATGATGAAAATGGTGGTAATGATGATGAAGATGGTAGTAACACTGATGTTGATGATGGTGATGATAATGTTAGTAGCGATATCAGCGACAATGACGATGCGGAAACAACGGCGACAGTGATGATTACGACAACAACAACAACAACAACAACGACATGGTGACACTAACCCGGCGATGTGGTTGCAGCACTGTTTGGAGAAATCACGCGGCTGCTGAACCACATCATGGCAGTGGGCACGCACGCTCTGGACATTGGCGCCATGACCCCTTTCTTCTGGCTCTTCGAGGAGCGGGAAAAGGTCAGGCCCTTTCTCGACCTTGACCTTTGGATACTACTAATAGTAATAATAATATATGGAATTTATATGTGATGGTGACGGAGCTATAAGGAATAAGATATGTGATGGTGACGGAGCTATAAGGAATGAGATAAGTGATGGTGACGGATACCATAGCCGAGTGGTTAAAACTGACTGACTTCACTTCCCATGGGTCTATGATTCGAATCTCGGCAGCATCTGGTGAATTGAGGAAGGTGGGGGGGGGGGTTGTATAATCTCCTAGGTCAAGGTCAAGTGCGGACCTGCCAGTGCTTTCGTTACCTTTTGTGTCTATCATACGCATGCATGCGCAAGATCAAATGTACAGGTTAAAGGTCCCGGTAATTCGTGTCGGCGTTCGGCGTGTTTACGGAAACGCGAACATACCCAGCATGCATCCCCCGAAGGCGGAATGCGGCTGCCTTCATGGGTTTGGGCAAAGACGTTCGCATACGCAAAATTCTCGCCATTGGTGAACTTTTTTTCTTTTTTTTAAAAATAATTTTTTTTTTTTTTTATATCAAGGATAATGGAATAAGCACTTATGTGCTTTTTTACCTCCAGTCCCTGTGTGTATGCGGTTTTGAAAATTCTGTCATCTGTTCCCACCGGCACACAATGGCCTACTCTTACAAAAAGCGGAACAGGATTTAACATGTGCGCAAGATGTTCTGCGTTTGTTCGCACACAGGGCCTCGGTTTATAGTCTCATCCGAAGGACTTTTGGAGCGAGTGGAGTCTGCACTGATGTTAACTCCAGGGGAAAATATCCCTTTGAAAGGAATCGAACCCGGGTCGTCAGATTGCGAGCGCAGTGGGAACAGATGACAGATTTTACAAAACCGCATAAAAAGCACATAAGCACTTATTCCATTATCCTCGATATAAAAGAATAAAATAAAATAAATAAATTAAATTAAAATGTTAAAAAAGCACATCAGTGGCTTATTCCATTATTCTCAATATAAAAGAATAAAATAAAAATGTTCAAAAAGCACATCAGTGCTTATTCCATTATCCTCGATATAAAAGAATAAAATAAAATAAAAAAATTTTTAAAAGCACATCAGTGCTTATTCCATTATCCTTGATATAAAAGAATAAAATAAATAAAATAAAAATGTAAAACAAAAACACATGAGTGCCTCTTCCGTTATTCTCGATATAACAGAATAGAATAAAATAAAAATGTAAAAAAAGCACATGAGTGCTTATTCCATTATCCTGGATATAAAAGAATAAAATAAATTAAATAAAAATGGAAAAAAAGCACATCAGTGCTTATTCCATTATCCTTGATATATCTATTTATTTATTTTTATTTTTTTATTTTTTTTTTATTTATATTTATATCACTTTAAGTCACGCAGATTTCTCTGCGTGAAATTCGGGCTGCTCTCCCCGGGAAGAGCATGTCACCACAAGAGCAGCGCCACCCTTTTTTTTGGTCTGCAACTGTATTTGTTTCCCTATCAGAGTGGCTTTTTCTTCTACATAATTTTGCCAGGGACAACTCTCTTGTTGCCGTGGGTTCTTTTACGTGCGCTGAATAATTATGTGCAACACACGGGACCTCGGTTAATCATCTCATCCGAAAGACTAGCGCCCAGACCACCACTCATGATCTAATGGATGGGGGAAAAGTTTCGGGTCCAAACGGGATACGAACCACCGCACACTTCTGACCCGGACTTTTCGCTTTCTAGACAGGCACGTTACCTCTAGACCACCGATAGCTGTAGACCACCGATAACAGAATAGAATGAAGTAAACAAGATGCCGTGCGTTCTTTTCCAGATGATGGAGTTCTACGAGCGTGTGTCGGGGGCGCGGCTGCATGCTGCCTACGTCAGGCCCGGGGGCGTGGCTTTGGTGAGCGCTGCAAGCTTGTAACTGTCATTTTTCTTAACACAGTTGCTTTCCTTGACCATGAGCTTGCCTAGTTAGCGTGTGTTGGCTACTTTTCTTTGACACGTCGACAGGCGTATTCTTTGGGATTCCGGGCTCTCCAGTGTTATGATTTTAAAAACGAAAGTTGTATAGTGCAAAAAGTGACATCAGATGGATTCAGGGAATGTTACTTTGGAGCAAAATCATCACATTGTTTCGAGGGGACTAGTTGATGAATAGTTCAAGCTATGTAAGATACGCAGCCGTAATTTTCAAAACTTTTTATTTCACTGACATATTTTGAAAATTTGTAAAAAATAATTACAGTCATCTATTGAAAAACTGTGTAACAATCTCAAAAGTAGACGTAATAAACTTGTCAATGATGTATAATTTGTATGTCTTTATTATGTTGGGTAAATCTGCTGAATTTTTAAAATAAAGCCAAAATCACGCGTCACCACAAAATGGCGGGATCCATTTCACTGCGACTCCATTGAGTTCACCTTTTCCCTACAGGGAACAACCCTTTATTGGGCATCCAACCGTCTGCCAACCCTTCCCTTCATGTTGCCCTCTACTGGGTTAGGGTAGCGTACAAATGGTGCACAGCGCACTGGGAAAGAGGAGGGTTCTCTCCCTTGACGTAGGGATAGTGTTTTTAAGTAGGTCGCGATTGACTCCAGACTGGTCTCACTTCCAAATTCCTGAAGAGTTTAAATCTCCAAAACGCACGTACCATCACTAACATCATGTCTGAAAGTGAATTTACGTTGTCAGTGTGTGCCATACTCCGATGTCTCACTAAAAAAAATGTGCGAAAAAAAAAGCTATATTTTGACAATCCCCAGCTTGTCAACACTGCTAAAACAACATTCAAAATGGCGTGCAGCCAAGGACTTCCCTTCCGGAAGAGCTTCCTGTCACAATTGCTTTGTGGGATATGCGATAGTGAATGTCGTTGGTCTAGTACCAGCGATAGATCTTTGTCGATCTGGTGTTTTAAGTCGGATCAGTCAGTCATCATCAATCTGGGCAGCAAGGGGTTAATGCGACGCTTGCTACACCTCAGAACGTGGTGTTGCAGCTGTTTATACAACGCTTACTGTCTTGCCTTGTATATATATATATCTGTCTGGTTTGTTATTGGCTTTTTCTTTTCCCCCCGAGGACTGGATGTTTAAACAAACAAAAAATCTTGTATTTATACCCTCAGAAAATAAGATTTCATTATTCAACCAATCTACTGTTGGCCGCCGCTCTTTCTCTATTTCGGGTCCATCGACCTGGAATGAGCTCCCTCTCTCTCTTCGCCAGAAGCCTAGCTATGACACTTTTAAATCCAGCCTCAAGACATATTTATTTCAAACCTAAGCTTTCCTCCCTCTTGTCTCATATCAGAACTGTCCCACCCTTCACTAGCCCATGTCCTATCCCCCTGCTAAAGTATATGACCTGTGTGTGTGTGTGCTTTTGAAAAACATTTGACTATTGCAATTTTATTTCATAGATTTGGTCTGCAGTACCATATTTGTAATATCTGTTTGAACTATTGATTATTTGTCATTGGTGTTATGACTGTGTAAGATTAGGTTGAATGCATGCGCTTTGATTTGTCTTTGCAAGATATAGCGCTATATAAGTTCCATTTATTATTATTATTATTGTTATCCTTGACCTTCTGCCCTGAAGAGCCTTCAGCGCACGGTAGCATTTGTCAGCGCCTCAGGAGTGCTGTCTGAACGTTCAACGATGAAGAAGTTGACCTTGTTTTACGTGCAGTACGTGTGGGGACAGGATAGCTCAGTGGTTTGAGCGCTCGCTTTCCCCCAGTTAAGCAGCATGGAGCGTGGTTACCACTTGGATGGATGACCGTTTGCGCCACGCCTTGGCTTCAGTACAGTTCCCCAGTTCCCCCAGCTGTAAATGGGTACTACCTGCCTCTTTAGGGTCACACAGCTGTCAGTGTCCCCCACTTTCAGCCACTCTCAGCTGCTGTCCAGTTTGTCCCATCCCAGCCCAGCTGGTGCTGATTACAGCAGGAACTGACCACACTTGGACTTGGTAAAAGGAAGGGGCGTGCTAAATTTAGCACTCTTGACTGAGTGGTGTTGGATTTTCCCCCTGTGGTCAGGGAAGGTAAAGCAGCGAGGGAGAGGAGATGGGCGCCACCCCTCAATATGCTGGCCCTAGAGAAGTGAGGTCTCTGACACCTTGCTCCCCTACGACCGCATGGGTTATGGGGGGGGGTGGGGGACACCTTTTAACGTGCGCTGAATGCATGAGACACAGGGGGCATGGGTTTTCAGCTGGGTGGTTTTGTTTGACGAGTAAAGGTGAAGGGGCCCTTGTATGATGGTGTGTATGGGTTGATGATGGTGTTAGTTTGTGGTGGGGGGGAAAGAAATGCCGGGGGTTGGGACCACATTCGGTCTCGAGAAGTCTCGCCAGCCTAGACCGAGGTGCGCCCCGCGGACCTTATCTGGAAGGGCCACGTGGAAAAATGGGTTTTTTCCCTTTCTTTTGGGTTTTGATGACAGGGGTCTAGGTGGGGGGGGGGGGTGGGGGGGGGGGGGGGGAGGGGGGGGGGGGGGGGGGGGGGGGGGGGGGTTGGGGGGGGAAATTTTTGTGGGGGGGTGGGGGGGGAGAGGGGGTTGGGGTGGGGAGTTTTTTTTGGGGTGGGGGGGTTTTTTGGGGGGGGAAAAAAAGTTTTTTTTTTGTTTTTTTCCCAAAATTTTTCTTCTTCAACAATTTTTCCATTCCCCCCCCTAAAACCATTGGGGGGGATGGGGTTTTGGGGGGGAGGGGGGGGGGTGGGGGGGGGGAGAGGGGGGGTGGGGTGGTGGGGGGGGGGGGGGGGGGGGGGTGTGGGGGGGGGGGGGGAAAAAAAAAATTTTTTTGGGGGGGGGGGGGGGTTTGTGTTGGGGGGAATTGGGGTTTGGAGGGGAGGGGGATGCTTGTGTGGGGGGGAGAATTTGTGTGTGTGTCTATGTCTGTGTGTGTGTGTGTTTACTTATTTATTTTATTCTTTTATTTCGAGGATAACATAATAAGCTCTCATGTGTTTTGTTTTGGTTTTTTTTACATCTAGTCCCCTTGTGTATGCAGTTTCGTCAATTTCATCACCTATTCCCACCGGCATACATTGGCCTACTCTTCCAAAAAACAGGTTTCAGCATGTGCATAAGATGTTCTGCGTGCGTTGGCACACGGGGCCTCAGTTTATAGTCTTGTCTGAAGGACTTTTGTGGAGGAGTGGAGTCTGAAATGTTAACTCCAGGGGAAAATATCCCCTTGAACGGGATTCGAACCCGGGTCAGCAAATCTCAAGCGCAATGTTCTAACCACTAGGCTGTGCCATGACAATGACGAAATGATTTATTGTTCAGACTTGAGAGTGTTCATAAACAAGGGGAAAGGAAGGCACACGATGGCGGCAAGATATCAGATTTTTAGCAAACAGGTTGACGAGACAAAAACGAACGTCCAAAACGGTGTAAACAATCACAGGACGTGGCTTCCACATCAAGACGATAATGAGTTGTGTTACGCAAGTCTCTGTGTCTTGCAAGTATGCACTGTTTTGATTATGGATCGGTGGTCTAGAGGTAACGCGCCTGTCTAGAAAGCGAAAAGTCCGGGTCTGAAGTGTGCGGGGGTTCGTACCCTGTTTGGACCCGAAACTTTTCCCCCATCCATTAGACCATGAGGGGTGGTCTGGGCGCTAGTCTTTCGGATGAGACGATAAACCGAGGTCCCGTGTGTTACACGTAATTATTTAGCGCACGTAAAAGAACCCACGGCAACAAGAGAGTTGTCCCTGGCAAAATTCTTAGAAAAAGCCACTCTGATAGGGAAACAAATACAGTTGCAGACAGGAAAAAGAAAAAAAAAAAGGGTGGCGCTGCTCTTGTGGCGACGCGCTCTCCCCGGGGAGAGCAGCCCGAATTTCACGGAGAGAAATCTGCGTGACTTAAAGTGGTATGAAATGAAATCTGAGCGCTTTGATTTGTTGCTTTACAAGATTCAGCGCTATATAAATTCCGTACATTATTATTATTATTATTATTATTACACCATAACAAGAAGAATATAGAAATCTAAGGAGCAGTGAAGAAACATCTCTGCCAGGATTTTCCCGAGAATAGCTTTGCTTTCGACTGCAATTCTCTGGGATGCGTCGATATCTGCAGCTAGGTAATGTTCTAGGTGATAACCATTCCTTGTGGTTTTATTGTGAAATGCTTGTTTTAGCCCTTGGTTCTTCCCAGAACTTGACGTAGTTCTGTTCTAACTGTTGGCGCAAGGCAAATTTAAGTCTGTGTTTAACTAAGTGTGGGTCGGTGGTCTAGAGGTAACGCGCCTGTCTAGAAAGCGAAAAGTTCGGTCGGAAGTGTGCGGTGGTTCGAATTCCGTTTGGACCCAGAACTTTTCTCCCATCCATTAGATGGTCTGGGCGCTAGTCTTTTGGATGAGACAATAAACCGAGGTCCTGTGTGTTGCACATAATTATTTAGCGCATGTAAAAGAACCCACAACAAGAAGAGAGTTGTCGCTGGCAAAATTCTGTAGAAAAAAGCCATTCTGACAGGGAAACAAATACAGTTGCAGACAGGGAAAAAAAAAAAAAAATGGGTGGCACTGCTCTTGTGGCAACTCGTTCTCCCAGGGAGTGCAGCCTGAATTTCACGCAGAGAAATCTGCCGTGACTTAACCCTTCTTGCATTCGGATTCTCTGAACACAAACTGCCCCAAGATTTCGCATTCTTTCATTACTTTGGGCCTAAAATCGGGTAGGTGTAAACCGTAATTCATTTCCACAGTGTTTGAATGTTTACAAGAAGGAAACTCGGCAGGTGGCTTTATAAGACAACGTACTGTAACTTGTACTGTTATATTTTTTGTGTCTGGGAAAACTACTGTGTGTAAATCCTGGGTCAGGATTAAGAGGTGGGGGGGGGGAATGATTTAATCCCGGGTCGGGACTAAGAGAGTTAAAATGGTATAAATAAATAAATAAGTGTTGACTGATTGTTCCAAACGTGGGAAAGCCCTAAATTGTGTGGTGTGTTGTGTGTGTATGTGTGCGTGCACGTGTGTGTGTCTGAACGTGTATGTGTGTGTATGTGTGAGTGTGTACGTGCTTGCGTGCATGTGAGTATGTTTGTGCTGTTTGCGTGTCTGTGAGTGTGTGTGTGTGTGTGTTTTATTTAGGTTTTACTTGCAGAATGAGAGTAGATGTATATTTGTGAGCTAAGGTAGGGGTGTGCGTGCGTGTGTGTGTGTGTGTGCATGCGTGTGTGTGTGTGTTTACCTGTGTCTGTGCACGAGATAAAAGAAAAAAAGAAAAAAAATACAAAGAAATTATGGAAGGGTGGGGGGCATTGAATAGCTTAAACTGCAGCAAGAACACTTACAAAAGTTTTGCCAACAGGGCTTCTAACTAAACAACTATCTCCAACATAATCACATTATCGGCCAATAATTATTCAAATGACATTTTTGAAATTTTATCTACAACTGTGCCAGAAAAATATGGTCGAAGTAGTTCACAATGAAGAATGACATGCTTAGGTGATAAGTCAGAACCATATAGACAAGTTGTGTGTGTGTGTGTGTGTGGTGGTGTGTGTGTGGTTTGTTTGTGTGTGGTGTGTGTGTGGTGGTGTGTATGTGTGTGTGGTGTGTGTGTGTGTGGTGTTGTGTGTGGTGGTGTGTATGTGGTGTGTGTGTGTTTGTGTGTGTGGTGTATGTGGTGTGTGTGTTGTGTGTGTGTGTTGGGTGTGTGTTGGGTGTGTGGTGTGTGAGTGGTGTGTGTGTGTGGTGTGTGTGTGTGGTGTGTGAGTGGTGTGGTGTGGTGTGTGTGGTGTGGTGTGTGTGGTGTATGTGGTGTGGGTGTGGTGTGTGAGTGGTGTGTGGTGGGTGGTGTGTGGTGTGTTTGTGTGTGTGTGTGTATGTGTGTGTGTGTGTGTGTGTGTGTGGTGTGTGTGTGTGGTGTGTGTGTGTGTGTGTGGTGTGTGTGTATTGTGTGTGTATTGTGTGGTGTGTGTGTATTGTGTGGTGTGTGTGTATTGTGTGGTGTGTGTGTATTGTGTGGTGTGTGTATGTGTGTGTGTGGTGTGGTGTGTGTGGGGTGTGTGTGTGTGGTGTGTGTGTGTGTGTGGTGTGTGTGTATTGTGTGGTGTGTGTTTGTGTGTATTGTGTGGTGTGTGTATGTGTGTGTGTGTGTGGTGTGGTGTGTGTGTTGTGGTGTGTGTGTATTGTGTGGTTTGTGTATTGTGTGGTGTGTGTATGTGTGTGGTGTGTGTGTGGTGTGTGTGGTGTGTGTGTGTGGTGTGTGTGTGTGGTGTGTGTGTGTGTGTGTGGTGTGTGTGTGTGTGTGTGTGGTGGTGTGTGTGGTGTGTGTGTGTGTGGTGTGTGTGTGTGTGGTGTGTGTGTGTGGTGTGTGTGTGGTGTGGTGTGTGTGGTGTGTATGTGTGTGTGTGGTGTGTGGGGTGTGGTGTGTGTGTGGTGTGTGGTGTGGTGTGTGTATGGTGTGTGTGTGTATGGTGTGTGTGGTGTGTGTGTGTGGTGTATGTGTGTGGTGTGTGTGTTTGGTGTATGTGTGTGGTGGTGTGTGTGGTGTATGTGTGTGGTGTGTGTGTGTGTGTGTATGTGTGTGGTGTGGTGTGTGTGTGGTGCACAGTGGAGTGATGCTGAGGGGGTCAGGAATTCAGTGGGACATCCGCAAAGTGCAGCCCTACGACGCCTACGACCAGGTGGACTTTGACGTCCCCATCGGTCACAATGGAGACTGCTATGACAGGTAATGCTCTGTGAGTGTGTGTCTGTGAGTGTGTGTGTTTGTCTGAGTGTGTGTGTGTGTCTGTGAGTGGGTGTGTCTGAGTGAGTGGGTGTGTCTGTGAGTGTGGTGTGTGTGTCTGAGTGTGTGTGTGTGTCTGTGAGTGGGTGTGTGTCTGAGTGTGTGTGCGTGTGTCTGTGAATGGGTGGGGTCTGTGCGTGTCTGTGAGTGTGGTGTGTGTATCTGAGTGCGTGTGTGTGTGTCTGTGAGTGGGTGTGTGTCTGAGTGAGTGTGTGTGTCAAGTCATGTCAAGTCAAGTCAAACTTTTATTTCCAGATGGTACATTGAATAAGCAAAATACTTGCTTTTTTTTTCCGTTTGTGTGTGTCTGTGAGAGAGTGTGTCTGTGAGTGTGTGTGTCTGTGAGTGTCTGTGTGTGTTTTTATTTTTATTTGTTTTGTTTTGGGTTTTTTATTCTTTTATGTCGAGGATGATGGAATAAGCACTTATGTGCTTTTTTACATCCAGCCCCCATGTGTATGCAGATTGTGAATTCTGTCATCTATTCTCACCAGCACACAATGGCCTACTCTTACGAAAAGTGGAACAGGATTTAACGTGTGTGCAAGATGTTCTGCGTGCATTCACACGCGGGGCCTCGATTTATAGTCTCATCCGAAGGACTAGGAGTGTAGGTGTGTGTGTAGGGGTGTATGTGAGTGTGTTTTTGTGTGTGTGTGTGTGTGTGTGTGTGTAGTGTATGTTGTAGGTGTGTGCAGTGTGTGTGTGTTCGATTCATTGTAGGTCTCTTCACAAATTGTGATATTAGACAGGATGTGGTAGGTGTGTGTGTGAGTGGGCTGTATGTGAGAGTGTGTGTGTGTGTAGGTGTGTGAGTGTGTTGTTGTGTGAG
>CM054154.1:39331969-39359469 GCA_028751875.1 Rapana venosa
ATCTGACGACCCAGGTTCGATTCCCGTTCACGGGGATATTTTCCCCTGGAGTTAACATCAGTCAGGTCCCGTGTGTGAACGCACGTAGAACACCACTCACAGTCTAGTGGATGGGGGGAGGGAAAGTTTCAGGCACAAACGGGGATCGAACCACCGGATACTTGAAACCTGGACTTTTTGCTTTCTAGACAGGTGTGTTACCTCTGCGACCACCAGTCCACCCGTCTTCTTCTTCTTCCTTTTTTGTCATGTTTCTCCCAGGGGAGGCTTGACATTGATGAGCCTTCTCCATCTCTCTCTGTTTTGAGCTTCCTCCTTATGTATGCCCCTTTCTCTAAGATCATCTGCAATACAGGCAGCCCAGGTTTTGCTAGGTCTTCCCTTTGGTCTCTTTCCATCCACTACGAAGTTCATTGCTCTTTTTATGATATGGTGGTCTGCTTTCCGTTGAACGTGCCCAAACCAGCGCTATCTTTTGGTACTACTAGCTACAGACTTCAGATAATCAACTTTGCACATTCTTCATAGTTCTTTATTCGTGATCCTGTCTTCCCATTTGATATTTGTCATGTAGCGTAGCATTCGGTTTTTACAGTTTTCACAGCTCTTCAACAAACGTTTGACGGTTTTTGTGAAAACCCACATCTCCGAACCATACAGGAGAACAGGTCTGATGCAGGCCTTATATATCAGACAGCGTCTCTCCAGTGGGATTTTCTGATTTCCGAGCAGACTTGCCAATTCTTCCCATAGTGTTGAGGAAATTTACGGCACTTGGAGTGCTTACGAAAGAGTTTGTACTCGCTTACCACTGACTTTGTGTGAGGTCAGCAGTGGTTCAGACTGAATGTCAGTGTGTGCTTTTGTCCTGGCGCCGTGTCTGGCATCTTTAGCGGTGCTGTGGCGCGGGTTGTGTGGGGCTGAACGTCCTGTGTGTGGGACATGTGTGGCTGTTTTCTGAAACGACCTATAGCATCCAGGAGATGGGACAGCTTCGTAGTGGATGGAAAGAGACCAAAGGGAAGACCTAGCAAAACCTGGGCTGCCTGTATTGCAGATGATCTTAGAGAAAGGGGCATAAATAAGGAGGAAGCTCAAAACAGAGAGAGATGGAGAAGGCTCATCAATGTCAAACCTCCCCTGGGAGAAACATGACAAAAAAGGAAGAAGAAGAAGAAGGGAAGGTAAAGCAGCGAGGGAGAGGAGATGGGCGCCACCCTCAATATGCTGGCCCTAGAGAAGTGAGGTCTCTGACGCCTCGCTCCCCTACGACCACATAGGTTATGGGGGGGACACCTTTACCTTTACCATCTTTCGGATGAGACCATAAACCGAGGCCCCGTGTGCGAACGCACGCAGAACATCTTGCGCACACGTTAAATTCTGTTCCACTTTTTGTAAGAGTAGGCCATGGTGTGCTGTGGGAACGGCTGACAAAACTTACAAAACCGCATACACACAGGGACTGGATGTGAAAAAGCACATAAGTGCTTATTCCATTATCCTCGATATAAAAGAATAATTTTTTTTTTAATTTTTAATTACTTACACAGTTCCCCCAGTTCACCCAGCTGTAAATGGGTACCTACCCTCTTTAGGGTCAGGGAAGGTAAAGCAGCGAGGGAGAGGAGATGGGCGCCGCCCTCAATATGCTGGCCCTAGAGAAGTGAGGTCTCTGACGCCTCGCTCCCCTACGACCTTCTAGGTTATGGGACTCCTTTCATCGGTGAAGGGATTAAAGTTGGTGTGGGATTGTGTGTGTTGGGGGGGGACAGGACTCGATGGAGGCGTTGATTCACCACTTCAAGCTGTTCACGGAGGGATACCAGGTGCCACCAGGGGCCACGTACACCGCCGTAGAAGCTCCCAAGGTCAGTGCTCTGCCGCCACCGCTGCACAGGCGCCCAACATTCATACTTCTTCATACTTGTTGCTTCTATTTTATGTCTTCATACTTGTTGCTTCTATTTTATGTCTGTTCACACAGGCGCGCAACATTCATACTTGTTGTTGTTTTGATTTTATGTCTGTTCACACAGGCGCGCAACATTCATACTTCTTGTTGTTGTTGCTTCGATTTTATGTCTGTTCACACAGGCACACAACATTCATACTTGTTGTTGTTGTTGTTGCTTCGATTTTATGTCTGTTCACACAGGCACACAACATTCATACTTCTTGTTGTTGTTGTTGTTGCTTCGATTTTATGTCTGTTCACACAGGCGCGCAACATTCATACTTGTTGTTGTTTTGATTTTATGTCTGTTCACACAGGCACACAACATTCATACTTCTTGTTGTTGTTGTTGTTGCTTCGATTTTATGTCTGTTCACACAGGCACACAACATTCATACTTGTTGTTGTTGTTGTTGCTTCGATTTTATGTCTGTTCACACAGGCACACAACATTCATACTTCTTGTTGTTGTTGTTGTTGCTTCGATTTTATGTCTGTTCACACAGGCGCGCAACATTCATACTTGTTGTTGTTTTGATTTTATGTCTGTTCACACAGGCACACAACATTCATACTTCTTGTTGTTGTTGTTGTTGCTTCGATTTTATGTCTGTTCACACAGGCGCGCAACATTCATACTTCTTGTTGTTGCTTCGATTTTATGTCTGTTCACACAGGCACACAACATTCATACTTCTTGTTGTTGTTGTTGCTTCGATTTTATGTCTGTTCACACAGGCACACAACATTCATACTTGTTGTTGTTGTTGCTTCGATTTTATGTCTGTTCACACAGGCGCACAACATTCATACTTCTTGTTGTTGTTGTTGTTGCTGCTTCTATTTTATGTCTGTTCACACAGGCGCGCAACATTCATACTTCTTGTTATTTCGATTTTATGTCTGTTCACACAGGCACACAACATTCATACTTCTTGTTGTTGTTGTTGTTGCTTCGATTTTATGTCTGTTCACACAGGCGCGCAACATTCATACTTCTTGTTGTTGCTTCTATTTTATGTCTGTTCACACAGGCGCGCAACATTCATACTTCTTGTTGTTGTTGTTGCTTCTATTTTATGTCTGTTCACACAGGCACACAACATTCATACTTCTTGTTGCTGCTTCTATTTTATGTCTGTTCACACAGGCGCACAACATTCATACTTCTTGTTGTTGCTTCTATTTTATGTCTGTTCACACAGGCGCACAACATTCATACTTCTTGTTGTTGTTGTTGCTGCTTCTATTTTATGTCTGTTCACACAGGCGTGCAACATTCATACTTGTTGTTGTTGTTGCTTCGATTTTGTGTCTGTTCACACAGCCGCGCAACATTCATACTTCTTGTTGTTGTTGTTTTGATTTTATGGCGCATTACCTTAACACATGCACATACACACACACACACAACGTTAACACACACACATGCAGACACACTCAATTTATACACACACACACACTCAATTGCATTCTTGAAAGTGTGCCCTTGTGCACAAGTACACACACACAAGAGTGACTGTCTCACATATATTCCACCACACACACACACGCACACACACACACGCACACACACACACACACACATACACACACACACACAGACATGCACACACAGACATACACACACACATGCACACACACATGCACACACGCACTCACACACACACACACACACACACAAGTGACAGTCTCACATACATTCACCTGCACACACACATACACACACACACATACATACACACACACCCAATTTATACACACACAAAAACAAACACACACACACTCAATTGCATGCTTGAAAGTGTGCCTTTGTGCGCATGCACACACACACAAGAGTGACTCTCACATACATTCCACCACACACACACACACACACAAAGTAGTAACTGTCTCACATACATTCATCTGTACACACGCATACACACACAACATGAACCAACACACACACACTCTTACACACTCACACACACACAGGTGCACAACATTAACACATGTATGCACACGCACACATACCCACACACTCAATTCACACATGCACGCTCACTCACTCACACACACCATACACACACCACACACACATTCAATGTACCATCTGGAAATAAAAATTTGACTTGACTTGACACACACACACACTCACACACCACACACCCACACACTATTCACCCACACACTACACACACACACACACCACACACACACTCACACACACACCACACACACACCACACACTCACACCACACACACACACACTACACCACACACCACACACACACACACACACACACACACCGACACACAACACCACACACACACACACACACACACACACACCACACACACACACACACACACCACACACACACACACACCCCACACACACACACACCACACACACACACACACACACGAACTCACACAACACACACACTCACATACACACACACACACACTCTCACTCACTCTCACACACTCACTCTCACACATACCTTACACACATGTATATACACCCAAATACACAACACACACCCAACTACACACACGCGCGCACACACACGCGCATAAACACACACACACTTACACAATCGCACACAGGCATACATACACGTGCACACACATACAAACACATGCTTGCCCGCACACTCACACACACACTATACACAAATATGTACACAGATCTACACCCACGTATGTTCTCTCTCTCTCTCACATACACATACACACAAACACGCACACTCACATATCCCATATTCCATTATCCTTGATATAAAAGAATAAAATAAATAAAAAATATATTCAAAAAATTTAAAAACATACACACACGTGCACACACACACACTCTCAAACACACACATACACACACACACACACACACACACACACACACACACACACACACTTGTCTAATATCATGTAATGTGAAAAGACGTGTGTGTGTTTTTTGTGTGCATGTGTGTGTTGTTCTTCTATTTAACGTCTATACACATTAAGTGATATTAGACACAATGTGTGTGTGTGCATTTGTGTGTGTGTACCTATGTGCTTGTGTTTTGTGTGGGAGTGTACGTTTCTGTATGTGCATGCATGCGCGTGTGTGCACATGTACGTGCATGTGCCCATGCACATTCCTGTGTGTGCATGCGTATGCATGCATACGTACATTCAAGTCTTCAATTTTAACGTCTTTCCACTTAAGTGATACCAGATACATACATACATACATACATGCATGCATGCGTGTGTGTGTATGTGTGTGTGCGTGTGTGTGTGTGTGTGCGCGTGTGTGTTTGTGTGTGTGTGTGCGCGCGCGCGTGTGTGTGTGCGTGTGAGTGTGTGTGTGTGTGCGTGTGTGTGTGTGCAGGGGGAGTTTGGGGTGTACCTGGTGGCAGACGGCACTAACCGGCCCTACAGGTGTAAGATCAAAGCCCCGGGCTTTGCTCACCTGGCCGGGCTGGACAAGGTGTCCAAGAAACACATGCTGGCCGATGTGGTGGCCATCATCGGTCAGTACTGACTGTCCGCCTCTGTGTCTGTGTCTGTGTCTGTGTCTGTCCCCACACCTGTGTGTGTGTACCTGTTGTGTGTCTGTCCACCTGTGTCTGTCTGTACACCTGTGTCTGTCTGTACACCTGTGTCTGTCTGCACACCTGTGTGTGTGTGTCTCTCTCCACCTGTTGTGTGTCTGTCTGTACACCTGTGTCTGTCTGCACACCTGTGGTGTGTGTGTCTCTCCACCTGTTGTGTGTCTGTCTGTACACCTGTGTCTGTCTGCACACCTGTGGTGTGTGTGTCTCTCCACCTGTTGTGTGTCTGTCCACCTGTGTGTGTGTGTCTACACCTGTGTGTGTGTGTGTCTACACCTGTGTGTGTGTGTCTACACCTGTGTGTGTGTGTCTGTCCACCTGTGTGTGTGTCTACACCTGTGTGTGTGTGTCTGTCCACCTGTGTGTGTGTGTCTACACCTGTGTGTGTGTGTCTACACCTGTGTGTGTGTGTCTGTCCACCTGTGTGTGTGTGTCTACACCTGTGTGTGTGTGTCTACACCTGTGTGTGTGTGTCTACACCTGTGTGTGTCTGTCCACCTGTGTCTGTCTGTACACCTGTGTCTGTCTGTACACCTGTTGTGTGTCTGTACACCTGTGTCTGTCTGTACACCTGTGTGTGTGTGTCTACACCTGTTGTGTGTCTGTACACCTGTGTCTGTCTGTACACCTGTGTCTGTACACCTGTGTCTGTCCGCACATCTGTGTGTGTGTGTCTGTACACCTGTGTGTGTCTGTACACCTGTGTGTGTGTGTCTGTACACCTGTGTGTGTGTGTCTGTACACCTGTGTGTGTCTGTCTTATGTAATATGTGACGCACCACTGTGTGTGTTTAGTTTTTATATTTTTTAGAAATTTTATTCTTTATTTTATTCTTTTATATCAAGGATAATGGAATAAGCATTTATGTGCTTTTTTACATCCAGTGTGTTTTATTTTTTAAAATTTTATTCTTTCATATTGAGGATAATGGAATAAGCACTTATGTGCTTTTTTACATCCAGTCCCTGTGTGTATGCGGTTTTGTAAATTCTGTCGTCTGTTCCCACCGGCACACAATGGCCTACTCTTACGAAAAGCGGAACAGGATTTAACGTGTGCGCAAGATGTTCTGCGTGCGTCCGCACTCGGGGCCTCGGTTTATAGTCTCATCCGAAGGACTTTTGGGGAGTGGGGAGTCTGCACTGATGTTAACCCCAGGGGAAAATATCCCCTGAACGGGAATCGAACCCGGGTTGTCAGAACACAATGTTCTGACCACTAGGCTGTCCTGTCTCATGAGTGTGTGTGAGACACTCTACCACGAAATGAGTCGCTTCGCACCTGACCCACAGCAGGCAACTCCAGCTTAGCTCAGTCCAGGGTCATGCAGGGCCCAGTGCTGAAATCAGCCCTCCCTTCCAATGACCTAGTCCACGTGTGGTCAGTTCCTGCTGTCATTCATCAGCACCAGCTGGGCTGGGATGGGATGGAATGGCCAGCAGCTGGAAGTGAAGGGGGACACTGACAGTTGTGGACCAGTTTTCCGCTAGGAGCCCTTTTAGACGGATGGGGGTCACGCTGTTGATTTTGAGATTTTGATTGGTTATTTTTAACAAAAGTCTGTTTTTCTACCTTGTGCTGAAGTAGCGAGGCGTAATTTTGTTTTTATATGTTTGTCCGTCGCGTTTGACGATGACCTCCAAAACAGCAGAGGAGGCAGCAATTGGGCAGAAATTTGATTATAGTGGAGATGCCTTGCCCACAGTACATGTGGCCCCGTGTGCGAACACATGCAGAACATCTTGTGCACACGTTAAATCCTGTTCCGCTTTTTGAAAGAGTAGGCCATTGTGTGCCAGTGGGAACAGATGACAAAATTTACAAAACCGCATACACACGGAGACTGGATGTAAAAAAGCACATGAGTGCTTCATTCCCATTATCCCCGATATAAAAGAATAAATACATAAATAGAACATCCCCGCTCTCTCGGCCAAGTGGGCAAAAGGACAGTCGGCGTTGGAAATGTTCTCCAAAGGCCAACTAGCCCCGAGAACGCGTTTAAAAACACTTTTTAAAAAAAGCATTTAAAAACACCTAATCCCTCATTCTGACCACCTGCAACTGGTCAGTTTCTCATTCTGTCACTTTCCGCGGTCTTATCGTTTTAAATTTGCAATAACTTTTTTTATAAAATTGTCTGGTTTTCAATCTGTTTTTGTATTGAGTAGCCTTTTTATTGCACACTAATCACATATGAACAACTAAAAATTGACCTTCAGTGCAATGCGACTAACTATGGGGTGGAGCGTTACATATAATCTTTTTTTTTTAATACCACTTCAAGTTATGGCAGATTTCTCTGCGTGAAATTCGGGCTGCTCTCCCCTGGGGGGAGTGTGGCGCCACAAGCGCAGCGCCACCCTTTGTTTTGTTTTTCTTTTCCTGTCTGCAACTGTATTTGTGTATGTGTATGCTGTGTATGTCAAACACCTGTGTACTGTCTGATATGTATCATGTGTTGTGTCAGGTGTGTGTGTCAGACACCCCTGTACTGTGAGTCATATGTTGTCAAGTGTGTATACATATATATATATATATATATATATATATATATATATAGATATATATATATATAGATATATGTGCTGTGTTGCCAGACACCTGTGTGTTTTGTGTTTTGGGTCTGACGTGTATCAGAACAACTGTGTAGTGTGTCATCAAGATGTCGTGTGTTATGATTGAGTTATGTGCCCTGTGTTAAGGTTCTGTTCTATTCTATTCTGATGATTCTGTTCTTTTATTTCGAGGATAATGGAACAAGCACTCATGTGCTTTTTTACAAACAGTCCCCATGTGTATGCAGTTTTGTAAATTTTGTCATCCATTCCCTCCGGCACACAATGGCCGACTCTTCCGAAAAGCGGAATGGGATTTACCGTGTGCGCAAGATGTTCTGCGTGCATTCGCACACGGGATCTTGGTTTTATAGTCTCATCCGAAGGACTTTCGGGGGGAGTGGAGTCGGCACTGATGTTAACTCCAGGGAAAAAATCCTCTTGAACAAGATTCGAACCTGGGTCAGCAGATCACGAGCACAAGCACAATGTGTATTATGCTAACCACCTGGCTATCCCATCTACCCCTTGATTGTGTTGGTGTTATGATTGTGTCATGTACTGGGATTATGATTGTGTCATGTGTTGTGTATTATGATTGTGTTGTGTATTATGATTGTGTATTATGTTATGATTATGTCATGTCTTGTGTATTATGATTATGTCATGTGTTGTCTATTATGATTATGTCATGCGTTGTGTATTATGATATTATGATTGTCATGTGTTGTGTATTGTGATATTATGATTGTCATGTGTTGTGTATTGTGATATTATGATTATGTCATGTGTTGTGTATTGTGAATTATGATTATGTCGTGTGTTGTGTATTGTGATATTATGATTATGTCGTGTGTTGTGTATTGTGATATTATGATTGTCATGTGTTGTGTATTGTGATATTATGATTATGTCGTGTGTTGTGTATTGTGATATTATGATTATGTCATGCGTTGTGTATTATGATATTATGATTGTCATGTGTTGTGTATTATGATATTATGATTGTCATGTGTTGTGTATTATGATTATGTCGTGTGTTGTGTATTGTGATATTATGATTGTCATGTGTTGTGTAGTGTGATATTATGATTATGTCATGTGTTGTGTAGTGTGATATTATGATTATGTCGTGTGTTGTGTATTGTGATATTATGATTGTCATGTGTTGTGTAGTGTGATATTATGATTATGTCGTGTGTTGTGTATTATGATTATGTCGTGTGTTGTGTATTGTGATATTATGATTGTCATGTGTTGTGTAGTGTGATATTATGATTATGTCGTGTGTTGTGTATTATGATATTATGATTGTCATGTGTTGTGTAGTGTGATATTATGATTATGTCATGTTTGTGTATTGTGATATTATGATTATGTCATGTGTTGTGTATTATGATATTATGATTATGTCGTGTGTTGTGTATTATGATTGTGTTGTGTATTGTGATATTATGATTATGTCGTGTGTTGTGTATTGTGATATTATGATTATGTCGTGTGTTGTGTATTATGATTGTGTCGTGTGTTGTGTATTGTGATATTATGATTATGTCGTGTGTTGTGTAGTGTGATATTATGATTATGTCGTGTGTTGTGTATTATGATCGTGTTACCTGTCGTGTGTTGTGTAGTGTGATATTATGATTGTGTCGTGTGTTGTGTATTATGATTGTGTCGTGTGTTGTGTATTATGATCGTGTTACCTGTCGTGTGTTGTGTAGTGTGATATTATGATTATGTCGTGTGTTGTGTATTATGATCGTGTTACCTGTCGTGTGTTATGTTTCAGGAACACTGGACATCGTGTTTGGGGAGGTGGACAGGTAAACAACCAACCCCCCACCAGCTGCACCCCTGACACCCCTGACACCCCTGACACCCCTGACACCCCTGACACCCCTGACACCCTTCAGCCTTCTTCTCCGCTCGCTACCCCCACCCTCTCCCAGATGACGAAACCACACACACACGGGGACTGGATGTAAAACAGCACACAAGTGCTTATTCCATTATCCTCAATATAAAAGAATAATTTAAAAAATAATAAATAAATCCTTGCACTATGTTCTCACCTGCCAGAGGGAAGGAAGGAAGGGGAGGGGGTTGATGGAGGACACCACCAACACACACACACACACACACACATGCATGCACATATGCACACACACGCACACACACACACACACACACACACGCGCACGCACTGGATGAAATAAAGCGCATGAGTGTTTGTTCCATTATCCTTGAAATAAAAGAATACAATAAATAAATGAACACAAACAAACACTTACACACACACTCACACACTCACTCACACATGTGCACGCAACAAACATCGTCACCTGTGTCAGCCATTTCCATTTCACCTGTGAAAATTCCCTGCGTGATGGGAACGTAGGATAAGAAGAGGTGTTGGGGGTGATTTTTTTTTTCGATTTTTTTTCACTCGTTGGTTGAGTGTTTTTTTTAAAATTTAATTCAACATTGTTGAGTTGGTGTGGGGGGGGGGGGGGGGTGAGAGGAAGAGGGAGGGGTCTGACTTTGTCACGTTTTAGCAGAAGAGACGTTATTCCTGTTCTTTTAAAAGCTCCGTGAATTGAGGCCGGAGGTACACGTTTCAGACACGTGTCTCTGTGTGTGTGTGTGCGTGTTATCAGGTCGGAGGTAGGCTACACGTTTTAAACATGCGTCGTCTTTTTTATTTTATTTTGGCGTATGCAGCCAGGTTTCCACACCTGCCCCCCACCATTTAGGTAGCTGTATTCAGACTTCGGGAACAGACATGTGTCTGTGCGTGCTGTTGGGCCGAGGGGTACGCGGTGTAGACACGCCTGTGTTGTTTGTTCAGTGCAGAGTATACTGTGTAGCTTTCGTAGTGAAAGGAATGTCAATCACTTTGATGGAGTGGGAACAGTCCCCCCTCTCCACTCCCCCTCAATGTGGTACAGATATCGTAGAGTTTTTGTCAAACTTGTTTTGGGTGTCTTCCTTCCCCTCCTCCTCCTCCTCCTTATCCTTCTTCTTCTTCTTCTTTTTTTTCTTCTTCATCTTCTTCTTCTCTCTTCTTCTTCTTCTTCTTCTTCTCCTTCTCCTCCTTCCTCCTCCTCCTTGTTCTTCTTCTTCTTCTTCTTCTTCTTCTTCCTCCTCCTCCTCTCCTTCTTCATCGTCAAACACTCGGACAGCAACTGCTATCATTGTGTGTCTTACTAATGACAATGCGTTCCGCTGCCGTGAAGCGCCTGACAAGTCAGGCCCAGCGCATCCGACTGCAGCATGGGAGACTGAGAGAATGGATATCTTTTCAAAGTCTTTCTGGAGAAAAAGGTCAGGAGAATGGACCAAGAAGACAAGAGTTCAACAGAAAAGATTGGACAGTTTCTTCTGATGACACAGGATGGGAGTTACGGGGTTAAACCATAGGCACCTGAATAGTTAAAATATTAAACCATCGGCACCTAACTAAAAGGATTTTTTTTTGGTCTAGTGTAAGTAGTTGGTGAGTTCGATTTACGTTTGTTTTTGTGCAGTTCTTTTCTTTTTCTGATACGACAGCTTAATGCGTGATAAAGTCGTGTTTTGGACAAATTGAAATTGAAAAGAAAATTGTCATGTTAAATGAAAGTATGGAGTCTTGGTGGTTGTATGAGTTTGAGACACCTCTGTGTGTGTGTGTGTGTGTGTGTGTGTGTGTGTGTGTGTGTGTGTGTGTGGCTTGAGTATTTGTGTGTTGTGCTTGAGTATTTGTGTGTGTGTGCTTGAGTATTTGTGTGTGTGTGTATGTATGTGTGTTCTTAATTTTATCATCTGTTCCCACTGCGGCATGCTATGGCCTAATCTTCTGAAAGGCAAAGCGGGTTTGAATGTATGTGCGCGCAAGATATTCTTCATGGGTTTATAATACCTAGGACTTTGGTTTATAGTCTCAGCTGAAGAACTTTCAAGGAGTGGAGTCAGTGAAGATGTTAGCTCTGTGGGGGAAAATCCCCTCGAATGGAGAAAACCCCTAAATTGGGGCGAAAATCCCCTCGATGGGAGAGAAAATCCCCTCGACTTGGGGGAGATCCCCCTCTAATGGGGAGAGAATGCCCATTTGCATCAAATGGGTAAAAAAAAATATTTTAAAAATCCCTCGAATGGGGGAGAAAATCCTGTCCAATGTTGGTGGCTCAAACAGCATCATCAGATTGCGAGCTGAACATTCCGCTGCCTCCACCCCTCCATCCACGAAACTCCCCATCGACAATTTCCCATCAACATAAACATGAACACTGCACCCATAAAACTACATCTGTTTTGACTGGTGGCGTCGAGGACACACAGAAGAACCCAGCATGCTTCCTAGACTCCACCGGCCCGATATATGGAAAAAATGTCAATCGAGCGCAACACATTACCCAGCATGCTTCCTAGACTCAACCGGCCAGATATATGGAAAAAATGTCAATCGAGCGCAACACATTACCCAGCATGCTTCCTAGACTCAACCGGCCAGATATATGGAAAAAATGTCAATCGAGCGCAACACATTTTCGCTAACATGACAGACAATAGTTGCTGTCTGACATTCAATGATGAAGACAAAGAAGTTGCATACTTTGCTTCCCCTCCCCCCCCCATTCCTCGACTACAGTTCCAGATTGGCCAATGGTGAGATTTTGCTTATTCCACCGTTTTTGCTCACCACGAAGGTATCGGTATTCTGACTTCGGGGGAATACTCCACTCTGAATACAGACTGTCACCAGAAACCTAGAAAACGTAACAAAATGTGTGAAACATAATGTGTAAAAACGTAAGAAAATATGTAAAACATAAACTATAGAAAACAAAAGATAGAAAACATAAGAAACTATAGAAAACATAAGAAACTGTAGAAAACATAAGAAATGTAGCATAAGGAAATGCAGAAAGCATAAAAGAAAATATAGAAAACGTACAAGAAAACACAGCAACCTCTTGTACTTGATCATCTGCCCCCACTTTTTTCTTTAACTCATTGAGGTTGTGCCAAAGCTTAAGCTTAAGCTTCGGCACTCTTCTTTACTGTGCCGAAGCTTAAGAATCGGCAGACTTACGAATTTTTTTTAAAACACAAAGTGATGGTTAACTCAAGGAAAAGTACTCCGGCCTGTAGGGCAATCATTTTTCTCAACACAGTTGCTTTCCTTGACCATAAGCATGCCTAGTTTTTGTCTGTTGGCCAATTTTGTTTGACATGTCAACAAGTGATATCTTTGGGATTTCAGTCACTCCAGTGTTATGATTCTTTTTTTTTTAAAATCTGTGGTACAAAAAGTGACATCACATGGATTCAGCCAGCTTCAGGGAACTTTACTTTGGTGAAAAATCATCACATTGCTTCAAGGGGACTAGTTGATGAATAGTTCAAGCCATTTAAGATACCAGCCCTAATTTTCAAAACTTTTTATTTTTCAGCATTCAGTGACATATTTTGAAAATTTGTAAAAAATAAATACAGTCATCTAATAAAAAAAACAACTGTGAAACAATCTCAAAAGAAGACATAAACTTTTCAATGATGTGTATGTCATTATTATGTTGGGTAAGTCTGCTGAATTTTTCAAATATAGCCAAAATCATGCGTCACCACAAAATGGCGGGATCCATGTCACTGCGACTCCAATGAGTTAAACTGTTGTCATGCCTGCAGGCACTGTAAGAGTGGTCTTTTCCTAGGGAGGTTTGCCAGCCAGGGACAACTCTTTCCTGTTGCTGATGGCTCCTTCACCTGCCCTTGATGAGCATTGCACATGGGATAAGATGTTTCAGGTTACATGGGGGTGGGGGGTTTTTTCATTCCTCGACTAGAGTTTCCAGGTTCACCAACGGTGACATTTTTGGGTATGTGACCAGGGGGTTTTTCCCCTACCGTTTGGGTAACCACATTCCGATTTCAGATACGGTGTCTAAACACGACATCTATGAATGTTTTTTTAAATGTTTATTGTCCGTTCCTTTCGGCACGAGTTAGCCTACTCATTCGAAAGATGGAACACGTTTTAATATGTGCACAAGATGTTCTCCATGCATTCACAGTTTCACACGCATGGCCGTGGTTTAGAGTCTCATCCGAAGGTTTTTGACATTCATTACGATTTTCTTGTCAAACTGGGAAGAAAGGAACAAGGCTGGGAGGAATGGAACCCAGAACCTCACGGGTTACATGTTAGGCAGGTAAAGGTCTTAACGTCCTGCTACATTGTTGCTCTTGTCATGGCTTCTGTAATCCTCTTTCCCCGATGGTGTGAGGACTGGAGAAGTGTGGAGAATCTTCAGACAGACCCCAGACTGCTACCAATCTTCACAGCCTTCCAATAGCCCAGAAGACAACACAGAAAAACCTAGCTGCATGAAAATGAAAAAAGAGAATGTTACTTCTGACACCATATAATGTGTTGGATGGCTTAAGGGATAAGCAAACAGGCACATAATAACGAAGCACGTTTTGGCCACACACCGGTATTAGTTTGGGGGTCACATGGTATCTTCAATTGAGCACAGTAGATAAAAAAAATGTTGGTGATTTTCACAGATTTTTTTAAGTATGAAAAAATGGACTGTGCACTTGTTTTGGTGATTGAGGACATAGAGCAATACCAGGTAGCCACGAAAAAGTTGGAAATAATCATCAAATGAGGATTGCCTGTATTCCTACAGCGTTGACCCCGCGCATGCATATTGCGGTAAGGAAGCTAGCAGACAACAAAGGACTGAGGTACGGTGTTTGCTGAAAAATTTAAAAATTTCAAACCTACCACATTTGTTCAAAATCACATGAGTTTTGAGTCAGAGGCTAGTCTTTCACAAAAAGTGGTTTTTATTTCTGTGGTTGCCGTAGTACGTGTGGTATGAATATAAGAGTCGCGTAATAAAAAAGGGATTTTTAATACCGGTGTGCTTTCATACCTTTTACATGCAAATCTAAATACTACAAAGCTAGGAAACCCCTAGCCGAACAAGAACAACTCGGACTTTCACATTTCTGGTGGATAGGTGGTCAAGAGTTAACGCACCTGCCTAGAAAGCGAAAAGTCGGGTCGAATGTGTGCGGTGGTTCGAATCCCCGTTTGAGCCCAGAACCCCCCCCCCCCCCCCCCCCCCCCCCCCCCCCCCCCCCCCCCCCCCTCCCCCCAACTCCTCCATTATACCATGAGTGGTGATCTGGGTGCTAGTCTTTCGGATGAGACGATAAACCCGAGGTCCCGTGTGTTACACAAAATTATTGAGCGCACGTAAAAAAAAAAAAAACCCACGGCAACAAGAGAGTTGTCCCTGGCAAAATTCTGTAGAAAACAGCCACTCTGACAGGGAAACAAATACAGCTGCAGACATGAAAAGGGAAAAAAATAATGGGTGGCGCTGCTCTTTTGGCGATGCGCTCTCCCTGGGGAGAGCAGCCCGAATTTCACGCAGAGAAATCTGCCGTGACTGAGTCGTGAGATGAAATCACTGAAGTGGTCATGTCACGAGATGGGACAGACAGTGTTTCGACCATCACACAGGGGACTGGATGTAAAATTTAAAGCACACGAGTGCTTATTCCATTATCCTCGAAATAATAAAAACAAATTTTGAAGAAAAATCAAAGCAAAAGCCTTTATGGTACAATGTAAAATCTAATGCATAGTCATTGCCGAAGTCCGAACGACGCTGCCGCATTGGTAGGTTGGGAGACGGGATAGCCTAGTGGTTAGAACATTGTGCTCGCAATCTGACGATCCGGGTTCGATTCCCGTTCAAGGGGATATTTTCCTCTGGAGTTTACATCAGTGCAGACTCCACTCTCCCCAAAGTCTTTCGAATGAGACTATAAACCGAGGCCCCGTGTGCGAATGCACACAGAACATCTTGGGCACACGTTAAATCCTGTTCCGCTTTTTCGGAAGAGTAGGCCATTTTGTGCCGGTGGGAACAGATGACAGAATGTACAAAAACGCATACACACGGGGACTAGATGTAAAAAAAAAAAACCTCACATAAGTGCTTATTCCATTATCCTCGATATAAAAGAATAAAATAAAATACAAATAAATAAAATAAGTAGGCAAAAACGGTCTCATACCCAAAAGTCTCACCATTGGTAAACAACCTCGAGCTTAAAGATGAGGAATGAAAACAAAAAAACAAAGCTAGGAAATTTGTTGAAAGAAGCCGAAAGGGGAAAAGTGTTATACCCAGGCTGAGAAAAGGAACCTTTACCCAAACTTCGTCATCATCAACGCTTCCCGAAGTGGGAATGCAGAGACCTAAAGGCCGCACACCAGAATTAATTTGGGGGTCACGTAGTATCTTGTATAGAGTGGGAATGGGGGAAAAATGTTGGTGATTTTCACAGTTTTTTAAAGCATGAAAAAATGGACTGCGGACTTGCTTCTGGGATTGAGGACATAGAGCAACACCAGGTAGTCACGAGAAAGTTGGAAATAATCGTCAAATGAGGTTTGCCTGTATTCCTACAGCGTTGACCCCGTGCATGCATATTGCGGTAAGGAAGCTAGCAGACGACAAAGTACAGTGTTTGCTGAAAAATTTATAATTTTCAAACCTACCAAATTTGTTCAAAATCACATGAGTTTTGAGTCAGAGGCTAGTCTTTTACAAAAGTGGTTTTTATTTCTGTGGATGCCTTAGTACGTGCGGTATGAATATAAAGAGTCACATAGAAAAACAGAAGGAAAAGAGTGATTTTTTAGTACCGGTGTGCAGCCTGTATATGGTGGAGAAGAAAAAAACAGTCGCATACAAAAAAATCTTACCATTGATGAATCTCGAAGATCTAGTCGAGGAACAACACACACACACACACAACACACACACACACAAAGCAAGCACACACACACACACACACACACACACACACACACACACACACACACACACACAAAACACATATATTCTAAAGTTTCTTAATAAGAATGACTACTAAAGTAAAGGACATTCAAACACAATCAATAAAAGCGAAACATGACGATAGTGAAGTGAAATAATATCAACCAATGTGAACAAACTGTAAACGTACAACAACAACAAAGTGATTTGAATGAACACTTGCAGTGAATTGACATAAAGTCGAAGCAACAACAACAACAAAGTGGTGGTGTTGGGTTTTTTAATTTTAAGAGTGCAGCAACAACAACAAACTAGCAAACAAAAATATCTTGGAGAGAGAGAGAGAGAGAGAAGAGAGAGAGAGAGGAGAGAGAGAGAGAGAGAGAGAGAGAGAGAGAAATTCTTTTATTTCGAGGATGATGAATAAGCACCTGGTACTCATGTGTTTTTTACATCCAGTCCCCACCCGTAGGGATACATCATAATAATAAACCCAATACTCATTCACCCACAAAGTAAAAACAAAGCAAAAACCAAAACTTTTTTTTAACCCAACAACAAACAAGCAAAACAAACAAAAACAATCAAAGAAAAAGAAACAACTCATAAAGTCACAAAAATGAACATCTACACATTGTAAGTTAGGTACACATAGTTGTTACACTCAACAATAAGATATTGGGATAAAACATCCACTAGAACTCAAGTACAGTCAACAAACCTATAAAATTGAAAATATAAAATATGAGAGAGAGAGATTCTTATCATTTTTAAAGTGCAACACACACACACACACACACACACACGCGCGCGCTGATAGATATCCCTTTAATCTCTAAACCCTGTACTTCTAACCTTATGTGGTTAAAAAGAAAGAAACAAAGAAAAGAAAAGAAACCCCTGTAACCCCATTTTCCAAAGTTAAAAAACAAAACTTTTTTTGTGTTTTGCTACCAAGAATATTTTTGATACCAAGAAACATTTTTTTCTATCAAGCAATAAAATTAAGCTGAAAATGGGATTATCTCGATTGTTTAGGAAGTGGAGTTACTGTACTTGCCCATGCATGGCAGTCCAAGAACGATCACTCCGGACTAACTGTATGCAGACGACATGTATCCAAACGCAGCATCCATGGCGAAATTGGTAGATCTAAAATGTTTTTGTCAATCACTTTCGATCTGTTTCGGAGAAAGAGTTTGTTAAATTGTTAATGGAATTTAATATGAGTGATCTAGTGCTCATATTAGGAACAAATTTATAAGTCCTATTATGGAGGTTTGTTTTCTACTTGTTCATGTTTGCATTATGGTGATTGCAGTTGGGGGTTTGTCAACAAATAACGACCAACTTCGCAGAGCTGCAGAAAGAATGGACGATGTTGCAAAAAGCCATTCACCAGAATTCTCTGCCCCTTACCAAACGAGTATGTTTTAGTTCTTTTTTCTTTTGTAACGTTTTAACTGTCCATCTCAGTGCCTATTAGTTTACATCTGTAGTTTTCTTAAATCTACTTATGTAGATCTAGCCTAAGTGAGTATACTTAGAGAGGGCAATATAGCTATTTCATCAGAGAGACATAGGCCTAAAGATAACCATGTTTTAACTAATAAAATGATATTGTGGCGTAATGGTATTTTATTGATTGTAATTATGTTTTGCATCATTCTGCTATCCCCTCCCTTTTTTTCCATTTCTTCTTTTTTTGTCTGACATATTAATTATGTCACAGCAATTAACTGAAAAGAAGAATAATGCAAAACGTTCTTTGTGTACTTAGTGCTGTAAGTGCCTTTTGTAGGCCCACTTAGTGTTGTAAGTGTCATATATAAAACAGTTGGGGTTTTGTTTTGTTTTTTACTTAGTGTTGTAACTTATATGTAAAACATTTTTCTTTCGCATAAATTTTACGAAGTATATTTATACTGCTTTATGCTCCAAAGAGTCTTGACTTATCCCATTTAGACAACGATGCAGAGATGTGTGACATCAGCACAGGGAAGTTCAGAGGAAGATCTAAAAGAATAACAGCGAAGTCGCCAAGATTGAAAATACTTACCCATGCTGTTGTTGTAGATTGTTGTTGTTATTCTTGTTGATTGTTATTGTTGTGATATACGATGCAGCGATTGGGTCAGGAAGTCAACATCCGATATTGTTGTTGTTGATTGTTGTTGTTGATTGTTATCGCTGTTGTTATTGTTATCGCTGTTGTTTTTGTTGTTTTGATTGTTATTGTTGTTCTTGTTGATTCTTATTGTTGTGATACGATGCAGCAATTGGGTCAGAAGTCAACATCCTATGTTGTTGTTGATTGTTGTTGTTGACTGTTATTGCTGTTTTGATTGTTATTGTTGTTCTTGCTTATTGTTATTGTTGTGATATGAAACACCAGTGGAGTAAGGAAATCAACATCCTATATTGTTGTTGTTGATTGCTATTGTTGTTTATTGTTATTGCTGTTGATTAATATTGTTATATGATGCAGCAGTGGGGTCAGGAAATCAACATCCTATGTTGTTAATTGTTATTGTTGTTGATTGTTATCATTGTTGTTGTTGATTATTATTGTTGCTGATTGTTATTGTGATATGATGCAGTAGTGGAGTAAGGAAGTCAACATGTTATATTGTTGTTGTTGTTTGCTATTGTTGTTTATTGTTATTTTGGTGATTGTTATTGTTGTGATATGACATTATTGGTGTTGTTGATTGTTGACGTTGTTGGTGATGTTGATTGTTATTATTGTTCATGTTGCTTGTTATTGTATTATGATGCAGCAATGGGGTGAGGAAGTCAACCTCCTATTTTGTTTTTAATGATTGTTATTTTTTGTTGATTATTATTGATGTTGATTGTTATTGCTGTTGCTGTTGATTGTTATTGCTGTTGCTGTTGATTGTTATTGCTGTTACTGTTGATTGTTATTGCTGTGATATGATGCAGCAATGGGGTCCTGAAGGGGAGGTAAGCATTGCCGTGGAGAGACTGCAGGAGTTAAGGTCCTTGACGACCAAAATGCAGCACACCTTGCCAGCAGTTTTACGGAGTGGTGTTGCTGCTGCCACTACTGCCGCTACTTTACAGCAGGGTATGAACAATTTTTTTGAACAATTTTTATTTTTCAGAGGGTAATAGATTAAGCATTACATTGCTTTTTTACATCCAGCCCTCGGAAAAAAAGAAGAGAAAAATAATAAGGAAAAAATGTGCATAATGACAGAATTGCATAGAAAACAATACACACACATACGTGCGCGCGACACACACACACACACACACACACACACACACACACACACACACACACACACACACACACACACACACACACACACACTGAAAAGCAAGCAAGATATAGAATACATCAAAGAGAGAGAGAGAGAGAGAGAAAGAGAGAGAGAGAGAGTTAAGATGTGTGTGTGTGTGTGTGTGTGTGTGTGTGTGTGTGTGTGTGTGTGTGTGTGTGTGTGTACCGCTACTGCCGCTACCTTACAGCAGGGTATGGTCAGTGCGTGTGTGTGTGTGTGTGTGTGTGTGTGTGTGTGTGTGTGTGTGTGTGTAATGTGTGTGTGTGTGTAGTGTGCGTGTGTGTGTGTGTGTGTGTTGTGTGATGTGTGTGTGTGTTGGCCGTCGCTCTTTCTCTGTTTCTGGTCCATCAATCTGGAATGACCTCCCTCTCTCCCTTTTGCCAAAATCCTACTTATGACGCCTTTACATCCGGCCTCAAGACACATTTGTTTAAAACCTAAGATTATCCCATCTTGTTCATCTCATTTTTGTCCTTGCCCTCAATAGCCCAAACCCCATCACCCTGCCAGGGTGTATAACCTTTGTGCGTGTGTGTGATTGCGTGCGAGCGTGTGTGTATGCATTTGAATTTGTTTTTAAAAAAAAAATTAATTGTAACTGCTTCTTTGTGAATGAGTAGGATGAATGAAAGCGCTTTGATTTGTTTCTTGCAAGATATAGCGCTATATAAATTCCATGTATTATTATTATTAGTATTATTATTATTATTATTATTATTATTATTATTATTAATGTGTGTGTAATGTGTGTGAGTGTGTATGTGTGTGTCGTGTGTGTGAGAGAGAGAGAGAGAGAGAGAGAGAGAGAGAGAGAGAGAGGTAATGCGTGTGGTGTGTGTGTGTGCGTGTGCGTGTGTGTGTGTGCGTGTGCGCGCGCGCGCACGCGCGAACGCGAATTTGTCGCCCTTTCGAGATATTAAAGATTTTGTATTCGTATTGTGCACACATTCATCTAATACCCGTTCCGCTTTCGGAAGAGTAGGACATTTCGCGCCGGTAAGAACGGGGTGACGAAACTTTAAAGAAATAAACACCAGCATTTGTTCTGTCGTGTTTACGCAATCGTCCCCGAAAACGGAACGCAGCTATCTCGGTAAGTAAAGGTAAAGTAAAGGTGTCCCATAACCTATAAGGTCGTAGGGGAGCGAGGCGTCAGAGACCTCACTTCTCTAGGGCCAGCATACTGAGGGCGGCGCCCATCTCCTCTCCCTCGCTGCTTTACCTTCCCTGACCCTAAAGAGGGCAGGTACCCATTTACAGCTGGGGGAACTGTACTGAAGCCAAGGCGCGCAAACGGTCACCCATCCAACTGGTAACCACGCTCGACGCTGCTTAACTTGGCTGGGGGAAAGCGAGTGCTCCGACCACTGAGCTATCTCAGCAGTGGGTAAAAATGGTCACATCCGCAAAAATGTCACCACTGGTGTTGGAAGCCCTAGCCCAGGAACGAAAAGCAAAGAACGCTCAAAAGAAGACGATGAGGAAGGTGGTGATCATGATAAAGATGAAGAGGGGGAAGATGATTAGGATGATGGTGATGATGAATGACTACGATGATGATAAAGATGCTGCTGCTAATGATGATGAAGATGAGGAGGAGGAGGAGAATGCTGAATATGATGATGGCGATGAAGATGAGGAGGAGGAAGATGATGATTAGGACGATGATAAAGATCGGTGGTCTAGAGGTAACGCGCCTGTCTAGAAAGCGAAAAGTCCGGGTTCGTATCCCGTCTGGGCCCGAAACTTTTCCCCCATCCATTAGACCATGAGTGGTGGTCTGGGCGCTAGTCTTTCGGATGAGACGATAAACCGAGGTCCCGTGTGTTACAGAAAATTATGCAGCGCACGAAAAAGAACCCACGGCAACAAGAGAGTTGTCCCTGGCAAAATTCTTAGAAAAAAGCCACTCTGGTAGGGAAAGAAATACAGTTGCAGACCAAAAAAAAAAAAAAAAGGGGTGGCGCTGCTCTTGTGGCGACGTGCTCTCCCCGGGGAGAGCAGCCCGAATTTCACGCAGAGAAATCTCGTGACTTAAAGTGGTATAAATAAATAAATAAATAAATAAATAAATAAAGATGACGACGACAATGATGATGAGGAAGAAGATGCTGCTGATGTTGTTGCTCTACTGTTGCTGATGATGAGGAGGAAGATGATGATGGTAAAGATGACGATGGTGATGATGATAAAGATGACGACGAAGACGGGAATGATGATGAAGAAGATGATGATAAAGATGACGACGACGATGCTGCTGCTGATGGTGGTGGTGGTGGTGATTGTGATGATGATGATGAAAATGACGATGAAGATGGCGGTGTGTGTAGATGTGAGTGTCAGTCGCACGAAGACGACAGAACTGGCTGCAGAGTGTGCCCAGTGGAAAAACAAGCTGACCGCTATGACCAGCGACTGCCAGAGAGAGAAGCAGGTAGTCACCCATGACTATAATTATACATACATACATCCATGACTATAATTGTACATACATCCATGATTATAATTATACACACATCCATGACTATGATTATACATACATCCATGATTATAATTGTACATACATCCATACATGACTATAATTATACATACATCCATGATTATAATTGTACATACATCCGTGATTATAATTATGCATACATCCATGATTATAATTATGCATACATCCTTGATTATAATTGTACATGCATCCATGATTATAATTAAACATACATACATGATTATATTATACATTTGTGATTATAATTATACATACATCCATGATTATAATTGTGCATATATCCTTGATTATAATTGTACATATATCCATGATTATAATTATACATACATCCATGAATATAATTATACATACATCCAAGATTATAATTATGCATACATCCATGATTATAATTGTACACATACATCCTTGATTATAATTGTACATACATCCATGATTATAATTGTACATACATCCATGATTATAATTGTACATACATCCATGATTATATTATACATTTGTGATTATAATTGTACATACATCCATGATTATAACTATACATACATAATACATGATCATAATTATACATCCTTGATTATGATTATACATACATGCATACATACTTGATTATAATTGTACATACATACATGATTATAATTATACATACATATATCCATGATTATAATTATATATACATCCATGATAATAATTATACGTACATCCATGATCATAATTATACATACATCCTTCATTATGATTATACATACATACTTGATTATAATTATACATTCATGATTATAATTATACATACAAACATGATTATATACATACATACATGATTATAATTATACATACACACATACATGATTATAATTATATATACATACACACATACATGATTATAATTATACATACATACTTGATTATAATTTTACATACATACTTGATTATGATTATACATACACACATACATGATTATAATTATACATACATACTTGATTATAATTTTACATACATACTTGATTATGATTATACATACACACATACATGATTATAATTATACATACACACAGTGGATCGCGTTAGTTATACAGCTTATGTCTTCTTCACTTTAGCGATCTGTGTGTGTGTGTGTGTGTGTGTGTGTGTGTGTGTGTACAGCTTATGTCTTCTTCACTTTAGCGATCTGTGTGTGTGTGGTGTGTGTGTGTGTGTGTGTGTGTGTGTGTGTTGTTTGTGTGTGTTGTGTTGTGTGTGTGTTGTGTTGTGTGTGTGGTGTGTTGTGTTGTGTGTGTGGTGTGTAGTGTTGTGTGTGTGGTGTCTTTGTGTTGTGTGTGTGTTGTGTTGCTGTGTGTGTGGTTTGTGTTGTGGTGTGTGTGTGTTGCGTGTTTGTGTTGTGTGTGGTTTGTGTTGTGTTGTGTGTGTGTTAATTTGTTTATCATTTTAATTATTCTTTAATGGAATAAGCACCATGTGTTTTTTTACATCCAGTTCCCGTGTGCGTGCAGTTTTGTAAATTTTGTCATCCATTGCCTCCGGCACACAATGGCAGTGTCTGTGTTGTTGTTTTATTTGTTTTTTTTGCTTGGTTGTTTTTGTTTTGTTTTGGTGTTGTTGTTTTTTTTTAGGGGGCTTGCTTTTCTTTAGTAGTTGTTGTTTTGGTTGGTTGTTTTGTAGGGGTTTTTTTGTCTTTTGGTTGTTGGTTTTTTAGGGAGAGGGGGGTGTTTTTCTTTTTGTGTGTGGCTTTTTTAAAGATGTTGTTCCTTTTCGTTTCTTCTATATTCTTTTTGTATTGTTTTTGGTGGTTGGGTTGGGAGGGGTGGGGGGGGGGGGGGGGTTGATATGTATTTTCCATCTTTTTTCTTTCTTGTATCTTGCCGCCGTCTTCTTCCTTCTTTTTATGGTTTTCTTTTCGGTCTTCTTTGTCCTTGATGTTGGTCTTCTATCTCTTTATTTGTCCTTGAATTTGGTCTTTTATCGCCTTTTCGGTCTTCTTTCTCCTTTCTGGTCTTCTTTGGGTCCTTTCTTTGTCTTCTATCTCCTTTTCTGTCTTCTTTGTCCTTTTTGTTGGCCTTCTATCTACTTTCTGGTCTTCTTTGTCCTGTATGTTGATCTTCTACTCCTTTCTGGTCTTCTTTGTCCTTTCTTTGGTCTTCTATCTCCTTTCTTTGTCTTTTATGTTGGCCTTCTATCTCCTTTTGGTCTTCTTTGTCCTTATGTTGTCTTCTATCCTCCTTTCTGTTCTTCTTTGTCCTTTATGTTGGTCTTCTGTCTCCTTTCTTTGTCCTTTATGTTGGTCTTCTATCTCCTTTCTGTCTTCTTTGTCCTTTATGTTGGTCTTCTATCTCCTTTCTGGTCTTCTTTGTCCTTTATGTTGGTTCTTCTATCTCCTTTCTTTGTCCTGTGTGTTGGTCTTCTATCTCCTTTGCTGTGCTCTTCTTTGTCCTTTATGTTGTTTTCTTTCTCCTTTCTTTGTCCTTTATGTTGGTCTTCTATCTCCTTTCTGGTCTTCTTTGTCCTTTATGTTGGTCTTCTGTCTCCTTTCTTTGCCCTTTATTTGGTTCTTTCTATTCTTTCTGTTCTTCTTTGTCCTTTATGTTGGTCTTCTATCTCCTTTCTGGTCTTCTTTGTCCTTTATGTTGGTCTTCTATCTCCTTTCTTTGTCCTTTTGTTGGTCTTCTATCTCCTTTCTGGTCTTCTTTGTCCTTTATGTTGGTCTTCTGTCTCCTTTCTTTGCCTTTATGTTGGTCTTCTATCTCCTTTCTGTTCTTTGTCCTTTATGTTGGTCTTCTATCTCCTTTCTGTCTTCTTTGTCCTTTTGTTGGTCTTTATTCTTTCTTTGTCCTGTTGTTGGTCTTCTATCTCCTTTTGGTCTTCTTTGTCCTTTATGTTGTTTTTCTTTCTCCTTTCTTTGTCCTTTATGTTAGTCTTCTATCTCCTTTCTTTGTCCTTTATGTTAGTCTTCTACTCCTTTCTTTGTCCTTTATGTTGGTCTTCTATCTCCTTTCTTTGTCCTTTATGTTGGTCTTCTACTCCTTCTTTGTCCTTTATGTTGGTCTTCTAGCTCCTTTCTTTGTCCTTTATGTTGGTCTTCTATCTCCTTTCTTTGTCCTTTTGTTGTCTTCTATCTCCTTTCTTTGTCCTTTATTGTTGGTCTTTCTATCTCCTTTCTTTGTCCTTTATGTTGGTCTTCTATCTCCTTTCTTTGTCCTTTATGTTGGTCTTCTATCTCCTTTCTTTGTCCTTTTATGTTGGTCTTCTATCTCCTTCTTTGTCCTTTATGTTGGTCTTCTATCTTCCTTTCTTTGTCCTTTATGTTGGTCTTCTATCTCCTTTCTTTGTCCTTTATGTTGGTCTTCTATCTCCTTTCTTTGTCCTTTATGTTAGTCTTCTATCTCCTTTCTTTGTCCTTTATGTTGGTCTTCTATCTCCTTTCTTTGTCCTTTATGTTGGTCTTCTATCTCCTTTCTTTGTCCTTTATGTTGGTCTTCGATCTCCTTTCTTTGTCCTTTATGTTGGTCTTCGATCTCCTTTCTGGTCTCCTTTATGTTGGTCTTCGATCTCCTTTTGGTCTTCTTCCTTCGTTTCTGTTATCTTTCCTTTTTTTTTTTCATTCTTCCTTCTTTTGTTTTTTTTTCGGGGGGGGGGGGGGGGGGGGGGGGGAATCTTTCCTCCTTTTTTGGAGAATTTTTTTTCTGGGGGTGGGGTCTTCCTTTTTGTGTTGTCTTTTCTTCTTTCTGTCTTCTTCTTTTTGGTCTTTTTTTTGGGGGGGGAAATCTTCCTTGTCTTTGGTCTTCTTCAATCCTCCTTCCGTCCTTCTTGTTGGTCTTCTTCCATCCTTCTTGTTGGTCTTCTTCCGTCCTCCTTGTTGGTCTTTTTCCGTCCTCCTTGTTGGTCTTATTACGTCTTTCTTGTTGGTCTTCTTCCGTCCTTCTTTTTGGTCTTCTTCCTTCCTTCTGTTTGGTCTTCTTCCGTCCTTCTTTTTGGTCTTCTTCAGTCCTTCTTTTTGGTCTTCTTCAGTCCTTCTTGTTGGTCTTCTTGCGTCCTTCTTTTTGGTCTTCTTGCGCCCTTCTTTTTGATCTTCTTCCATCCTTCTTATTGGTCTTCTTGCGTCCTTCTTGTTGGTCTTTTTTGCGTCCTTCTTGTTGGTCTTCTTGCGTCCTTCTTGTTGGTCTTCTTCCGTCCTTTTGGTCTTCTTTCTTCTTGCGCCCTTCTTTTTGATCTTCTTCCATTCTTCTTATTGGTCTTCTTGCGTCCTTCTTGTTGGTCTTTTTGCGTCCTTTTGTTGGTCTTCTGCGTCCTTCTTGTTGGTCCTTCCGTCCTTTTGGTCTTCTCCTTCTTGCGTCCTTCTTTTTGATCTTCTTCCTTTCCTTTTTTTTATCTTCTTCCGTCCTTCTTGTTGTCTTTTTCCGTCCTTCTTGTTGGTTTTCTTGCGTCCTTTTTGTTGGTCTTCTGCGCCCTTTCTTGTTGGTCTTCTTGCGTCCTTCTTGTTGGTCTTCTTCCATCCTTCTTGTTGGTCTTCTTCCATCCTTCTTGTTGGTCTTCTTCCATCCTTCTTAGGGTCTTCTTCCATCCTTTTTTTTCTTATTGGTCTTCTTCCGTTCTTCTTGTTGGTCTTCTTGCGTCCTTCTTGTTGGTCTTCTTGCTCCTTTCTTTTGATCTTCTTGCATCCTTCTTTGTTGGTCTTCTTCCTTCCTTTTTAATCTTCTTCCTTCTTGCGTCCTTTTTTTATCTTCTTGCATCGTTTTTTGATCTTTTTCC
>CM054154.1:39364469-39386969 GCA_028751875.1 Rapana venosa
ATGTACTATGCTATGCTATCATGTACTATACTATGTTATCATGTACTATACTATGTTATCATGTACTGTGCTATGCCATCATGTACTATGCTATGCTATCTTGTGCTATGCTATGCTATCATGTACTATGCTATGATATGCTATCATGTACTAGTGCTATGCTATCATGTACTATGCCATACTTCCATGTACTGTGCTATACTTCCATGTACTATGCTATGCTATCATGTACTATGCTATGCTGTGCTATCATGTACTTTGCTATGCTATCATGTACTATGCTATGCTCTACTATCATGTACTATGCTATGCTCTACTATCATGTACTATGTTGTGCTATCATGTACTATGCTGTGCTATCATGTACTATGCCATGCTTCCATGTACTATGCTATACTTCCATGTCCTATGCTATGCTATCATGTACTATGCTATGTTCTGTTCTGCTATCATGTACTGTGCTATGCTATCATGTGCTATGCTATGCTATCATGTACTGTGCTATGCTATCATGTACTGTGCTATGCTATCATGTACTATGCTATGCTATAATGTACTATGCCATGCTTCCATGTACTATGCTATACTTCCACGTACTATGCTATGCTATCATGTACTATGCCATGCTTCCATGTACTATGCTATACTTCCACGTACTATGCTATGCTATCATGTACTATGGTATGCTTTCATGTACTATGCTATGCTATCATGTACTATGCTATGCCATCATCATGTACTATGCCATGCTATCATGTGCTATGTTATGCTATGCTATCATGTGCTATGCTATGTTATCATGTACTATGCTATGCTCTGCTATCATGTACTATGCTATGCTCTGTTCTGCTATCATGTATTGTGCTATGCTACCATGTGCTATGCTATGCTATCATGTACTATGCTATGCCATCATGTACTATGCCATGCTATCGTGTGCTATGCTATGCTATCATGTACTATGCCATGCTTCCATGTACTATGCTATACTTCCATGTACTATGCTATGCTAGCATGTACTATGCTATGCCAGCATGTACTATGCTATGCCATCATCATGTACTATGCCATGCTATCGTATGCTATGCTATCATGTACTATTCTATGCTATCATGTACTATTCTATGCCATCATCATGTACTATACTATGTTATGTACTATACTATGCTCTGATATCATGTACTATACTATGCTCTGCTATCATGTACTATGTTATGCTATCATGTACTATGTTATGCTGTGCTCTGCTATCATGCAATTTGTTATGCTATAATGTACTATGTTATGCTATCATGTACTATGCTATGCTATAATGTACTATGCTATGCTATCATGTACTATGCTCTGTTCTGCTATCATGTACTATGTTATGCTATCATGTGCTATGCTATGCTGTGCTCTGCTATCATGTACTATGCTCTGCTGTCATATACTATGCTATGCTCTACTATCATGTACTATGCTATGCTATCGTATACTGTGCTGTGCTATGCTATGCTATCATGTACTATGCTGTGCTATCATATGCTATGTCCTGCTATCATGTACTGTGCTATGCTATCGTATACTGTGCTATGCTTTACTATGCTATGCTGTGCTCTGCTATCATGTACTATCCTGTGCTGTCATAAACTATGCTATGCTCTACTATCATGTACTATGCTATGCTATCGTATACTGTGCTGTGCTATGCTATGCTACCATGTACTGTGCTATGCTATGCTATCATATGCTGTGCTATGCTATGCTATCATGTACTATGCTATGCTATCATATGCTATGCTCTGCTATCATGTACTGTGCTATGCTCTACTATCATGTACTATGCTCTGCTATCATGTACTGTGCTATGCTATGCTATCATATGCTATGCTCTGCTATCATGTACTGTGCTATGCTATGCTATCATATGCTATGCTTTACTATGCTATGCTGCGATCCATGGCACGGTAGTGGTAGTGTGGTGTGATGTGATGTTGTGTTTGTGGTTGTGGTGCGGTTGTGTTGTGTGGTGTGGTATATGGTGTGGCGTGTGTGGTGTGGTGGTGTGGTCAGAGTCAGGTGGAGGAGTTTGTGGGGCTGACATATGTGGTGCGGTGTGGTTGTTGTGGTGTGGTGTGGTGGTGTGGTGTGGTGTGGTATATGGTGCGGTGTGGTGGTGTGGTCTCAGAGTCAGGTGGAGGAGTTTGTGGGGCTGACATATGTGTGCGGTGTGGTTGTGTGGTGTGGTGTGTGTGTGGGTATATGGGTGCGGTGTGGTTCTCGAGTCAGGTGGAGGAGTTTGTAGGGCTGACATATGTGTTGTTGTGTGGTGTGGTATATGGTGTGTTTTGTGTGGTGGTGTTGTGTGGTGGTGTGGTATATGGTGTGTTTTGTGTGGTGGTGTGGTGTGGTGGTGTGGTATATGGTGTTTTTTTTGTGGTGGTGTGGTGTGGTGGTGTGGTATATGGTGTGTTTTGTGTGGTGGTGTGGTATATGTTGTGTGGTGTGGTATATGGTGTGTTTTGTGTGGTGGTGTGGTATATGTTGTGTGGTGTGGTATATGGTGTGTTTTGTGTGGTGGTGTGGTATATGTTGTGTGGTGTGGTATATGGTGTGTTTTGTGTGGTGGTGTGGTATATGTTGTGTGGTGTGGTATATGGTGTGTTTTGTGTGGTGGTGTGGTATATGTTGTGTGGTGTGGTATATGGTGTGTTTTGTGTGGTG
Source organism: Rapana venosa (assembly GCA_028751875.1). NCBI lineage: Eukaryota > Metazoa > Mollusca > Gastropoda > Neogastropoda > Muricidae > Rapana > Rapana venosa. The sequence continues at coordinate 39,367,176 of CM054154.1, forward strand.
GTGTGGTATATTGTGTGGTGTGGTATATGGTGTGTTTTGTGTGGTGGTGTGGTATATGTTGTGTGGTGTGGTATATGGTGTGTTTTGTGTGGTGGTGGTCTCAGAGTCAGGTGGAGCAGTTTGTGGGGCTGACGTGCAGCACCATGCTGAGCTACGTGGAGGCTTACGGCAGCAGTGACTGGCCCTGTGAAGATGGCAGCGACGAGGCGCGCTTCATCCTGGCCCTCTGTGGAACCGTCACAAGTCGGTGTCTGTGTGTGTGTGCTCTGTGTGTGTGTGTGTGTGTGTGTGTGTATGCTCTGTGTGTGCTCTGTGTGCTCTGTGTGTGTGTGTGCTGTGTGTGGTGTGTGTGTGTGTGTGTGGGCTCTGTGTGTGCTCTGTGTGCTCTGTGTGTGTGTGTATTCATCTTCTTTTTCTTTGTTTTTGTCACTTTCGTTTTTACTGTAGCCCTTCACTGGCGGACACCTCATTCCAGATTGTTTCATAGCTTCAGAGGCTTTTTCTAAACTGTCATAGCTTTTGTGCGCTGCTCCCTGGTAACCTAAAACAGATTCACTTGCCTCGTTCCAAGTAGTGAATATTCCAACCGTTCTGCCTTTTAGTCACAGCGTAGAATTTCGTGTCACATCCCTTTTTTTCCCGTGACATTTCAGCCACGATCACCACAATCACCAAATCACTGTGTTCACGTAGAAATGTTAACGTCTGTTAGTCGCCATCTTGACCGGAAGAACATGTAATTGAAACAGTAGAAACCTATAAATATCTAGGTATCGTGTGTGTGTTTATTTTATTTTTTTATTCTTTTATATCGAGGATAATGGAATAAGCACTTATATGCTTTTTTTACATCCAGTCCGCGTGTGTATGCGGTTTTGTACATTCTGTCATCTGTTCCCACCGGCACACAATGGCCTACTCTTACGAAAAGCGGAACAGGATTTAACGCGCGCGCAAGATGTTCTGCGTGCGTTCGCACACGGGGCCTCGGTTTATAGTCTCATCCGAAGGACTTTTGGGGAGAGTGGAGTCGGCACTGATGTTAACTCCAGGGGAAAATATCCCCTTGAACGGGAATCGAACCAGGGGTCGTCAGATTGCGAGCGCAATGTTCTAACCACTTGTGTGTATGGTGTGTTGTGTGTGTGTGTGTTTGAAGCTGTGTCGTGTGGTGTCGTGTGTTGTGTCGTGTGCTGTGTGTTTGTGTTGTGAGGTGTATTGGTTGTGTGTGTCGGTGTGTGTATGGGTTGTTGAATGAGTTCTAGTGGTGTCAGTTCGGTGAGTTATTGTATGTGTTGTTTGTGTGTGTGTTTTGTGTGTGTGTGTGTTGTGTGTGTGTGTGTGTGTGTGTGTGTGTTTGTGTGTATGTGTATTGTGTGTGTGTGTTTTGTGTGTGTCGTGTGTGTGGTGTGTAAGTTTTGTTGTGTGTGTTGTGTGAGTTTTGTGTGTGTGTGAGTTGTGTGTGTGTGTGTTGTGTGTGTGTTGTTGTGTGTGTTGTGTGTGTGTGAGTGTGTTGTTTGTGTGTGTGTTGTGAGTTGTGTGTGTGTGTGAGTTTTGGGTGAGTGTGTGTTGTGGTGTGTGTGTGTGTGGTGTGTGTGTGTGTGTGGTGTGTTTGTGTGTGTGTGTGTGTGTGTGTGTGTGTGGTGTGTGTGTGTGTTGTGGTGTTTGTTGTGTGTGTATTGTGAGTGTTGTGTGTATTGTGAGTGTGTGTGTTGTGTGGGTGTGTGTGTTGTGTGTGTGTGTTGTGTTTTGTGTGTGTGTGTTGTGTTGTGTTGTTTTGTGTGTATGTGTATTGTCTGTTTTGTGTGTGTGTGTTTTGTGTGTGTCGTGTAAGTTTTGTGTGTGTATGTTGTATGAGTTTTGTGTGTGTGAGTTTGTGTGTGTGTTGTGTGTGTGTTGTGTGTATGTGTTGTGTGTGTTGTGTGTGTGTTTTGTGTGTGTGTGAGTTGTGTGATTCAGATTCAGATTCAGAATATTTTATTGCCATTTAAGTCAAGTAGACTTATTTGACACAACAAAACCATCAACTATAATTATCTATTTTGGCTAAAAGTGATGTACACTTAAAAACATGTTGTATTCTACTTCTCTTTCTCTCTTTTTTCAAAACACTCATACACATATCTGATGATATCTGCTTGATATATATCAACTGTGATTATGTCACTTAATTTATGTACACAGTTTTTGCGTTCTTTGTCTCTCGTTTTGATTTTTAATAACAAATTATTTCTGAGTTCATCATATAAAGTGCATTCATCAAGTAAATGAAATTCATCTTCAATTTTGTTACAGTGTCTACATTTTCTGTCCTCTCTGGATATATTTTGGTGTCTCCCTTTCTCTATCATTAAATTGTGACAGCTTGTGCGAAATTTACAATATGTCTTCTTATGAGTTTTGTTTTCATAGTTTACTAAGTATGGTTCCAATCTGTATTCTTTGGTAGCAAAATCATAAAATTTTAGTTTTGCAAACTCTTTCTTTTGGTAGATCCAAAATGTTTTATACATGTCCTCAAGTTTTCTTCTAACAGCATAACTCAACCGATGAACATTAAGAGTGCTTTGGTTCTTCCAGACATGTTTGAATCCAATTGTGTACAGAATATTTTTCACTGTGTTTATCCATTTATCGTATGTATTCTTCTGATACAAATAATCGTATACTATTCTAATATAAGAGTCTGGTTTTGATTCTGTCAAATGAATCCAAAAGGATATTATCTGGCATATGATTTTAAGGGTCAGTGGAAATCTCCCTAATTCACCCAAAGTGGGTAGTACTAATGCTTTTTTATGAACTCCTATCGGTTTCAGTCTAGCGTTAACATCGCACAGACACGAAGTTTTCCAGGAGCAGACATAGGGAGTGATCATGATCTTGTGATGATGACTTTCCGACTACGTCTAAAGAAAATCCACAAGCGGAACAACATCAGGATCAAATTTGACCTCGAGAAGCTGAAGGACCCAGAGGTATTAGAAATTTTTCAAGCAAGGATAGGTGGAAAGTTTGCAGCACTCACTGTGATAGACTCAGACATAGATACACTGACGAATAGTTTCAATACAGCAGTGACTGAAACAGCAAACGAGCTTCTTGGCAAACGCCGACCAGTCAAAAAACCATGGGTCACACCTAACATCCTACAACTATGCGACAAGCGTAGAGAGTTGAAGAAAAAGAAAAATGAAACAAAAGAAAGAGCAGAACAATATAGGGCAGTCAACAAAAGAATCAGGAAGTCCATGACGGAGGCAAAAGAGAAATGGATCGGTGAACAGTGCCAAGACATTGAAGAGAACATCAAGAAAAGCAATAGCAAGAAAGCATATCAGCTGGTGAAAGACCTGACTAGCACGAAACAGAGAAAAGGTTTAACAATCCAAGACAAAAATGGGAAGTGTCTCACTGACGACCAGGATATTCTGAACAGATGGACAGAATACTGCTCCGACCTGTATAACTATAGAACCGCAGGAGATCCAGAAGTCCTTAATGTACCCGAAAGCAAAGACACAGACAGTCACCCTATCCTCCGAGAAGAAGTGGAAACAGCAGTCAGATCGCTGAAAAAGGGGAAATCAGCAGGGGCTGACAACATTCCAGCTGAGTTGGTCCAAGCTGGAGGGGAAGCCATGATCAGCGCCCTACTAAGAATCTGCAACAAGATCTGGCAGACAGGAAAATGGCCAACACCATGGACGCAGTCGCTCATCATCACCCTCCCCAAGAAAGGAAATCTACAACAATGCCATAATTACCGCACAATCAGCCTCATATGTCACCCAAGCAAGGTCATGCTGCAGATAATATTGAATAGACTGAAGCCACAAGCAGAGACCATCATTGCTGAGGAACAAGCAGGTTTCCGAGCAGGGCGCAGCACAACAGAACAGATATTCAACCTCAGAATACTATGTGAGCGGTACCTTCAACATCAACAAGACCTATACCACGTATTTATCGATTTTAAGAAGGCATTTGACAGGGTGTGGCATGCAGCTTTGTGGGCAACCACGAACTTGTACAGCATCAATGCAAACCTGATCAGAGTCATCAAACAGCTGTACAGGGAGGCCACCAGTGCAGTGTACTACAACAACAACATTGGAGAATGGTTTCGAACAACAGTTGGAGTAAGGCAGGGCTGTCTACTCTCACCCACCCTTTTCAACATCTTCCTTGAGAGAATCATGGCTGATGCACTGGAACATCATGAAGGATCAGTCAGCATTGGTGGCAGAACGATCACAAACCTCCGCTTCGCAGATGACATTGATGGAATAGCAGGATCAGAAAAAGAGCTTGCCAGCCTAACAGAACACTTGGATAAGGCCTCCAAAACATACGGCATGGAAATCAGTGCAGAGAAGACCAAACTGATGACTAATAACACCAACGGCATTAGCACTGATATCAGGGTTAATGACCAGAAGCTGGAAACAGTTCAAAGCTTCAAGTACCTGGGAGCCATTGTATCCGACCAGGGATCCAAGCCAGAAGTAGTATGCAGGACTGCACAGACAATAACAGCTTTGTCAAAACTAAACACCATCTGGAGAGATAAGAATATCTCACTTATCTCCAAGATCAGACTAATGCGCTCCCTTGTCATATCCATATTTCTGTATGCCTGTGAATCATGGACCCTGACTGCAGATTTGGAGAGGAGAGTACAGGCAGTGGAGATGAGATGCTTTCGGAGACTCCTTGGCATCTCCTACAAAGACCACATAAGCAACGAAAGCGTGCATAACAGAATCCAGCAAACCATTGGACCCTATGAGAACCTTCTAACGATCGTGAAAAAGCGTAAACTTAAGTGGTATGGGCATGTCACAAGATCCCAAGGAATTACAAAGACAGTTTTGCAAGGCACTGTCCAAGGAGGAAGAAGAAGAGGCAGACCAAGGAAGAGCTGGGAGGATAACATCAGTGAATGGACAGGCCTAGAACTCAACAAAACCCTGAGAAAGGCAGAACAGAGAGAAGAATGGAGGGAACTGGTTGCTGAGTCTTTGAGGGTGCCCCCACGGTCGTCAGACTACGGGACAGATAGATAGATCATTTGTTTACAAAATTTTACATGAAAATTCTCATACAAAAACTGATTGGATAAGCATGCCTTGAACAGTTTATCAATATGAAATTCTGTATCCCCATTAAAACAAAAAGGAAACCAAACTTCTGCTCCATAGGTTAAAACAGGGGTTATCAGTGAGTCGAATAAACGCATTATTATAGTAGTCTTTAAATTTTGTCCATGAATTGCCCTTTTAAAGGCGTATATTGCTTTGTTGCTTTGATTTACTAAATGTTCTTGTGTTGCTTGAAATTTCCCGTTCTGATGAAAAACGACACCTAGATATTTATAAGTTTCTACTGTTTCAATTACATGCTCTCCACATTTAAAATGAATTGGAATTTTAGGAGGTGATCTCGTAAAGACTATTACCTTTGTTTTTGTTTTGTTTATCTTTAAACCCCATTAGAACAGTATTCTTGCAGTTTATTCAGTTTAGTTTGAAGACCTATTTTGGTTGTTGATAGTAATGCCAGGTCATCAGCATAGAGTAAACAAGGAATTCTGTCTTTTGCGGTTATATATGGCGAATCTTTCTCATCGATATATTGAACTATATCATTGACATTATACATTAAATGATGTAGAACTTAATGTATTTCCCTGATGTACCCCTTTTCTGACCATGATTTCATCTGTGTGTTTGCCTCGTATTTTTGTAAATATTGTTGCATTGGAATACATGTTTTTAACGACATTAAAAGTTTTGCCTGTTATTCCTATTTCGTTTAACTTTATAAGAAGACCCTCGTGCCACACATTATCAAACGCTTTCTGAAAATCTACAAAGCAGCAATAAAGTCTTTTAGTTTTTACTTTCAGTACACTATCTATTAAATTGTTAAGTAGGAAGATATGGTCCGTTGTTCTGCATGCTTTTCTGAAACCAGCTTGTTCTCTAACAATACTATTGTTATTTTCTAAATATTCAGAATTTCTATGGTTCAGTATTTGACAAAAAAGTTTTCCAATAGTGTTTGTCAACGTTATTCCTCTGTAGTTTTCTGGGTTGTATATGCATCCGTTCTTATAGATTGGGACATTCACTCCTACTTTCCAGTCACAGGGATATATACCCGTTTCTAATACTAAATTGAAAATATTCCGCATTATCTCTATAACATTAGATGAAACTGATTTGATCATTTCGTTTGTGATTCCATCTTTTCCAGGCGATTTGTTATTTTTCAACTTTTTGATTGTTTTTGTAATTTCCTCAGTTGTAATTTGCTTATCTAGCAGTGGGTTATTAGATACTTTTAAGTCATTAAACCTGCTTAGTACTTGCTTTTTGTGGTCTGGATCTATTTGCGGTTCTTTACCAATAAGTGTTTTTAAGTGTTCAGTCCATTTACTGCTACTAATATGATTATGATGTTTTAATCCATCATCTTCACTTTCTTTTAATTTTTGTAAAGTTTTCCACAATATACTCGGATCTTCGTCAATGGCATCATGTAGCTGTGTTGTGTGTGTGTGTGAGTTTTGCGTGTGTGTGTGTGTGTGTGGTGTGTGTGTGTGTGTGTGTGTGTGTGTGTGTGTGTGTGTGTGTTGTGTGTGTGTGTGTGTGTGTGTGTGTATGTGTGTGTGTGCGTGTTGTGTGTGTGTATTGTGAGTGTGTGTTGTATTGTGGTGTGTTGTGTTGTTGTGTGTGCGTGGTGTGGGTGTGTGTTGTGTGTGTGTTGTGTTTGTGTGTGTTGTGTGTGTGAGTTTTTGTGTGTGTGTGTGTTTTGTGTGTGTTGTGTTGTGTGTGTGTTGTGTGTGTTTTTTGTGTTGTGTTGTGTGTTTGTGTGTGTGTTGTGTGTGTGTTGTGTGCGTGTGTGTTTTGTGTGTGTGTCTGTGTGTGTCCTCTGTCTGTCTGTCCTCTGTCTCTGACTGTCTGCCCCTCTGTTTTGTTTGTCTCTCTGTCTGTCTGGCCCTGTGTCTGTCTTTCTCTCTCTCTGTCTTTCTCTGTCTGTCTCTGTGTCTTTCTCTGTCTGTCTCTGTGTCTTTCTCTGTCTGTCTGTGTCTTTCTGTGTCTGTGTCTTTCTCTGTCTGTCTCTGTGTCTTTCTCTGTCTCTGTGTCTTTCTCTGTCTGTCTGTGTCTTTCTCTGTCTATGTCTGTCTTTCTCTGTGCCTGTCTGTCTGCGGGGGGGGGGGGGGGTGAGGGTAAGAGTGGAGGAGAAAGAAAGAGGGATGATGGTGGGTGGGCGTAGAGGGAAGGTGTGGGGCTGGGGGTGGAGGAGAGAAGTGGGGGGGGGGGGGGGGTGTGGAGGGGAGGTATGAGTGTGGAGGGGAGGTATGAGTGTGGGAGGGTGTGGAGGGGATGTATGAGTGTGGGGGTGTGTGGAGGGGAGGTATGATGAGTGGGGGGTGTGTGGAGGGGAGGTATGAGTGTGGAGGGGAGGTATGAGTGTGGAGGGGAGGTATGAGTGTGGGGGTGTGTGGAGGGAGGTATGAGTGTGGGGGTGTGTGGAGGGGAGGTATGAGTGTGGAGGGGGGGTATGAGTGTGGAGGGGAGGTATGAGTGTGGGAGGGTGTGGAGGGGAGGTATGAGTGTGGGGGTGTGTGGAGGGGAGGTATGAGTGTGGAGGGGAGGTATGAGTGTGGAGGGGAGGTATGAGTGTGGGGGGTGTGGAGGGGAGGTATGAGTGTGGGGGTTGTGTGGAGGGGAGGTATGAGTGTGGAGGGGAGGTATGAGTGTGGAGGGGAGGTATGAGTGTGGGAGGGTGTGGAGGGGAGGTATGAGTGTTGGTGTGTGTGGAGGGGAGGTATGAGTGTGGAGGGGAGGTATGAGTGTGGAGGGGGGGTATGAGTGTGGGAGGGTTTGGAGGGGAGGTATGAGTGTGGGAGGGTGTGGAGGGGAGGTATGAGTGTGGGGGGTGTGGAGGGGAGGTATGAGTGTGGAGGGGAGGTATGAGTGTGGAGGGGAGGTATGAGTGTAAGAGGGTGTGGAGGGGAGGTATGAGTGTGGGAGGGTGTGGAGGGGAGATATGAGTGTGGGAGGGTGTGGAGGGGAGGTATGAGTGTGGGAGGGTGTGGAGGGGAGGTATGAGTGGGGTGTGTGTGTGTGAGGGGAGGTATGAGTGTGGGTGTGTGTGGAGGGGAGGTATGGTAGTGGAGGGGAGGTATGAGTGTGGAGGGGAGGTATGGAGTGTGGGAGGGTGTGGAGGGGAGATATGAGTGTGGGAGGGTGTGGAGGGGAGGTATGAGTGTGGGAGGGTGTGGAGGGGAGGTATGAGTGTGGGTGTGTGTGGAGGGGAGGTATGAGTGTGGGTGTGTGTGGAGGGGAGGTATGAGTGTGGAGGGGAGGTATGAGTGTGGAGGGGAGGTATGAGTGTGGAGGGGAGGTATGAGTGTTGGAGGGTGTGGAGGGGAGGTATGAGTGTTGGAGGGTGTGGAGGGGAGGTATGAGTGTGGGGGTGTGTGGAGGGGAGGTATTAGTGTGGGGGTGTGTGGAGGGGAGGTATGAGTGTGGGTGTGTGTGGAGGGGATGTAGGAGGTTGAGTGTGTGTGAGAGAGACAGTGACAAGAGTTTATGCCATTCTTTCTCACACAAGTCATACTCACTCAACCTCCTATCATCATCACCATCATCATTATCATCATCACCATCGTCATCATCATCATCATCATCATAAGTATCATTGCTATTGATTTTAACTAACACCCCCAACACACACACACACACACACACACACACACACACACACACACACACACACACACACACACACACACACACTATAACATCGTTGTATTTAACTGGTTAAATCTGAAATAACTTTGAACCGTCCACAGTACAACATCATTGTATTCGTGGTTTTTGTTGTTGTTGTTTTTTATTTATTTGTTCCTCGGCTAGAGCTCCGAGGGTCACCTAGAGTGAGATTTTGGCGTATGCCACCGTTGTTGTTTTCCTCCCTCCATCAAGGTAGCCGCATCCCAACTCCGGGGATAGTGTCTAGACACGACACGTGTGTGCATGCGATTTCAACAACAAAAATTGTCATTCCTTCCTACTGGCACGAAATGGCCTTCTCTTCCCAAAAGCGGAGCGGGTTTTTAATGTACACTCAAGCTGTTCTGGATGGGATAGCTCAGTGGTCGGAGCACTCGCTTTCCCCCAGCCAAGTTAAGCAGCGTCGAGCGTGGTTACCAGTTGGATGGGTGACCGTTTGCGCGCCTTGGCTTCAGTACAGTTCCCCCAGTTCACCCAGCTGTAAATGGGTACCTGCCCTCTTTAGGGTCAGGGAAGGTAAAGCAGCGAGGGAGAGGAGATGGGCGCCGCCCTCAATATGCTGGCCCTAGAGAAGTGAGGTCTCTGACGCCTCGCTCCCCTACGACCTTATAGGTTATGGGACTCCTTTACCTTTACCAAGCTGTTCTGCGTGCATTCCGCACACAGGGCCTCGGTTTACAGTCTCACCCGAAAAACTTTGACATTCAGTTTCGTTTTTTATCGTCAAACTGGGGGAAAAAAGGGGGCAAGGCTGGGAATGGAACCCAGAACCTTCAAGTTCACTGGTTAGGAGGGCGAAGGTCTTAACCGCCTCGCCACCTTCCGTCTTCTTTCTGTGTCTGTCTGGTGGGTGAACTGGGCGTTGACTGTCGTCAGACGTGGCGGCCTCAGCGTACGGTCGTGACTACCTGATGGGCAGCGAGAGCGGCCAGAGACTGATCGACGCCTTCCTGGCCTTTCTGTCTCAGGCCCCGCTTCACAAGAGCGCCAAAATCAAAAGGTGGGTGGGACAGAGCGAGGAGAGGGGGGGGGGGAGAGAGAGAACGATAACGATACTGGACTGGTAAGAGGGGAAGAGAGGTAACGATAACGATACTGGACTGGTAAGGGGGGAAGAGAGGTAACGATACTGGACTGGTAAGGGGGGAAGAGAGGCAACGATAACGATACTGGACTGTTAAGGGGGAAGAGAGGTAACGATAACGATACTGGACTGTTAAGGGGGGAAGAGAGGCAACGATAACGATACTGGACTGTTAAGGGGGGAAGAGAGGTAACGATACTGGACTGGTAAGGGGGGAAGAGAGGCAACGATAACGATACTGGACTGTTAAGGGGGGAAGAGAGGTAACGATAACGATACTGGACTGTTAAGGGGGGAAGAGAGGCAACGATAACGATACTGGACTGTTAAGGGGGGAAGAGAGGTAACGATACTGGACTGTTAAGGGGGAAGAGAGGCAACGATAACGATACTGGACTGTTAAGGGGGGAAGAGAGGTAACGATACTGGACTGGTAAGGGGGGGGAGAGAGAGAGAGATAGACAGACAGACAGACAGGTAGACACACAGAGGGGAGGGGAGATAGAGAGAGGGGAGAGGAGATGGAGAGACAGAGAGAGAGGAGGGGGGGGGGATGGAGAGAGACAGAGAGAGGGGAGGACATGGAGAGAGACAGACAGACAGATGCATACACAGATACACACACAGAGGGGAGGGGAGATGGAGAGAGAGAAGGGGAGATGGAGAGAGACAGAGAGAGGGGGAAGATGGAGAGAGAGACACACACAGAGAGGGGAGATGGACAGAGAGAGGGGGAGATGGAGAGAGTGGGAGGGAGGGGTCAGAGACAGACAGAGAGAGGGGAGACAGACATAGAAACGGAAAGAGAGAGAGAGAGAGAGTGTGTGTGTGTGTGTGTGTGTGTGTGTAAAGTGGTACTTTGTAGTGTGAAGTGGTACATCGTAGTGTGAAGTGGTACAGTGTAGTGTAGTATAGTGCAGTGCAGTGTAAAGAAGTGTAGTGCATTGCAGTGCAGTGTTATTTTGTTAAAGTAGAGTGGCGTTGTGTAGTGCAGTCAAGTGTAGTGTAGCGTAGTGTAGTATAATGTAGTGTAGTGCAGTGTAGTTTAGTGTAATGTAGTGATGTGTAGCGTAGAGAAGTGTACTGTAGTACAGGTACAGTGCAGTGAAGTGTAGTATTGTGTGCAGTGCAGTGTGTCGCAGTGCAGTGTTGTATAGCGCAGTGTAGTGTAGTGCAGTGCAGTGCTGTATAGTGCAATGTATAGTGTAGTGTAGTGCAGTACAGTGTAGTGTAGTGTAGTGCAGTGTAGTATAGTGTAGTGCAGTATAGTGCAGTGTAGTACAGTGTAGTGTAGTGTAGTGCAGTGTAGTGTAGTTTCTCATGGGTTTTTATGGCAACAATTTTTTTAATTTCATTCTTTTATCTTATTATTAACTTTTCATTATATTCTTTTATAACGAGGATAATGGAATAAGCACTCATGTGCTTTTTACATCCAGTTCCCGTGTGTATGCGGTTTTGTAAATTTTGTCATCTGTTCCCACCAGCACACAATGGCCTACTCTTCCGAAAAGCGGAACGGGATTTAACGTGTGCACAAGATGTTCTGCGTGCGTTCGCACACGGGATCTCGATTTATAGTCTCCTATCACTTGAGTGAACAGACGTTAAATTGAAGACAACAACAACAATCATCCGGACTTTTGGGGAGAGTGGAGTTGGCACTCTGTGTGTGTGTGTGTGTGTGTGTGTGTGTGTGTGTGTGTGTGTGTGTGTGTGTGTGTGTGTGTGTATGTGTGTGTGTGTGTATGTGTGTGTGTGTGTGTGTGTGTGTGTGTGTGTGTTCATGCACAGTTTGATGTTGATGGGACTCTACAATCTGAGCATCAACCAGAAAGGCGTGCAGTATTTGATGAACAAGCCTGGAGTTCTCTCCCTTCTCGCCTGGCACCTGAAAGGTCTGTTACCTTCTTTTGTGATTGTGTGTGTGTGTGTGTGTGTGTGTGTGTGTGGGTGTGTATGTTTGTATGTGTGTAAATGCATGTGTGTGGGTATGTGTATTGTGAGTGTGTGTGTGTGTATATGTGTGTATGTGTGCGTGAATGCATGTGTGAGTGTGTATGTGTGTGAATGTATGATTGTGTGTGAGTGTGTATGTGAGTGTATGCGTGTGTATGTGTGTGTGTATGTGAGTGTATGTATGTATGTATGTATGTGGTGTGTGTGTGAGCGTATGTGTGTGAGTGTATGTGTGTGAGTGCGTGTGTGTGTGTGTGTGTGTGTGTAGAGTGGGAGAGGGAGAGGGTGTGTGTGTGTGTGAAGTCAAGTCAAAATGATCTTTATTGAGGGTAAAAGATTACGTGTATACAACTTTTTTTTATCCTGCCCTCACAAAAAAAGAAAATCAAGAAAATTGACATATAAAAGCGTGCGTGCGTGCGTGTGTGTGAGTGTGTAGACTGGGGGAGAGAGAGGGAATGTGTGTAGGTTGTAAAAGAGAGAGTGAGAGAGATAGAGAGTGTGTGTGTGCGTGCGTGCGTGTGTGTGTGTGTGTCAAAGTCAAAGTCAAAGTCAAACTTTTATTTTCAGATGGTACATTGAATAAGCAGTGCATTTGTGTGTGTGTGTGTGTGTGTGTTCGCGCGCGCGCGTGTGTGTATGTGTAAGAGAGAGAGTGTGTCTGTTTCTCTGTGTGTGTCTGTGTGTGCATGAAAGCATGTTTATATGTGCCCACACATGATATTATATACACGCGCGTTCTTGTTCGGCACCATGCCTGTCTTGACATACGAATATAGATGGTGACAGCGTATTGTGTAGATAGATAGATGTACGTTCATACATTGTGACAGCGTATTGTGTAGATAGATAGATGTACGTTCATACATTGTGACAGCGTAATGTGTAGATAGATAGATGTACGTTCATACATTGTGACAGCGTAATGTGTAGATAGATGTACATTCATACATTGTGACAGCGTAATGTGTAGATAGATAGATGTACATTCATACATTGTGACAGCGTAATGTGTAGATAGATAGATGTACATCCATACATTGTGACAGCGTAATGTGTAGATAGATGTACATCCATACATTGTGACAGCGTAATGTGTAGATAGATGTACATCCATACATTGTGACAGCGTAATGTGTAGATAGATAGATGTACATTCATACATTGTGACAGCGTAATGTGTAGATAGATAGATGTACATCCATACATTGTGACAGCGTAATGTGTAGATAGATAGATGTACGTTCATACATTGTGACAGCGTAATGTGTAGATAGATGTAAATTCATACATTGTGACAGCGTAATGTGTAGATAGGTGTACGTTCATACATTGTGACAGCGTAATGTGTAGATAGATAGATGTACATTCATACATTGTGACAGCGTAATGTGTAGATAGGTGTACGTTCATACATTGTGACAGCGTAATGTGTAGATAGATGTACATTCATACATTGTGACAGCGTAATGTGTAGATAGATGTACGTTCATACATTGTGACAGCGTATTGTGTAGATAGATGTACGTTCATACATTATGACAGCGTAATGTGTAGATAGATGTACATTCATACATTGTGACAGCGTAATGTGTAGATAGATGTACATTCATACATTGTGACAGCGTAATGTGTAGATAGATGTACTTATTTATTTATTTATTTATTTATTTATACCACTTTAAGTCACGAGATTTCTCTGCGTGAAATTCGGGCTGCTCTCCCCGGGGAGAGCACGTCGCCACAAGAGCAGCGCCACCCCTTTTTTTTTTTTTTTTTTTTTTTTTTTTTTTTTTTTTGGTCTGCAACTGTATTTCTTTCCCTATCAGAGTGGCTTTTTTCTAAGAATTTTGCCAGGGACAACTCCCTTGTTGCCGTGGGTTCTTTTTCGTGCGCTGCATAATTTTCTGTAACACACGGGACCTCGGTTTATCGTCTCATCCGAAAGACTAGCGCCCAGACCACCACTCATGGTCTAATGGATGGGGGAAAAGTTTCGGGCCCAGACGGGATACGAACCCGGACTTTTCGCTTTCTAGACAGGCGCGTTACCTCTAGACCACCGATCCACATTCATACATGTACGTTCATACATTGTGACAGCGTAATGTGTAGATAGATGTACGTTCATACATGTACGTTCATACATTGTGACAGCGTAATGTGTAGATAGATGTACATTCATACATTGTGACAGCGTAATGTGTAGATAGATGTACATTCATACATTGTGACAGCGTAATGTGTAGATAGATGTACGTTCATACATTGTGACAGCGTAATGTGTAGATAGATAGATGTACGTTCATACATTGTGACAGCGTAATGTGTAGATAGATAGATGTACGTTCATACATTGTGACAGCGTAATGTGTAGATAGATAGATGTACGTTCATACATTGTGACAGCGTAATGTGTAGATAGATAGATGTACGTTCATACATTGTGACAGCGTAATGTGTAGATAGATGTACATCCATACATTGTGACAGCGTAATGTGTAGATAGATGTACATTCATACATTGTGACAGCGTAATGTGTAGATAGATGTACGTTCATACATTGTGACAGCGTAATGTGTAGATAGATGTACATCCATACATTGTGACAGCGTAATGTGTAGATAGATAGATGTACGTTCATACATTGTGACAGCGTAATGTGTAGATAGATAGATGTACGTTCATACATTGTGACAGCGTAATGTGTAGATGGAGGCACCGTGGTCGAGTAGTTTAGGCGGTCAACTCGTGATGCAGAGGTCGCGGGTTCGATCCCCGCTCGGCTCGGTGCTGTGTCCTTGGGAAAGACACTTTACTCCTATTTTCCTCACTCCACCCAGGTGTACAAGTGGGTACCAGCTCTGCTGGGGAAGTATCTGGCGACAGACTAGCGTCCTGTCACAGGGGTGTTGAAAAACCATCAGTTCGCTTAACGCTACAGAAACCGGGATAAGCTCCGGCTCTATGTGTAATGTGTAGATAGATGTACGTTCATACATTATGACAGCGTAATGTGTAGATAGATAGATGTACATTCATACATTGTGACAGCGTAATGTGTAGATAGATAGATGTACATTCATACATTGTGACAGCGTAATGTGTAGATAGATAGATGTACATTCATACATTGTGACAGCGTAATGTGTAGATAGATAGATGTACGTTCATACATTGTGACAGCGTAATGTGTAGATAGATAGATGTACGTTCATACATTGTGACAGCGTAATGTGTAGATAGATAGATGTACGTTCATACATTGTGACAGCGTAATGTGTAGATAGGTGTACGTTCATACACAATTGTCTACGAGGAATTGAAAAACCAGATTTGAAAACGCCATCGGCTCATATGAAGAGCTCCTGACTTCAGCGACAAAAACGCAGACTGAATTGGTTCAGCCACGTCACAGGAACATGTGGACTGGCCAAGACTGTCCTACAGGGAACAGTACAAGGAGGGAGACGAAGAGGCAGACAGAGAAAACGATGGGAAGACAACATGACAATGACAATGACGAAATCTTTTATTTCTATGATAATGAATAATAATAATAATAATAATGTATGGAATTTATATAGCGCTGAATCTTGTAAAGCAACAAATCAAAGCGCTCAGATTTTATTTCATACCACTTTAAGTCATGGCAGATTTCTCTCCGTGAAATTCGGGCTGCTCTCCCCGGGGAGAGCGGGAGAACGCGTCGCCACTTAGCGCTGCGCCACCCTTTCACCCTTTTTTTTTTTTTTTTTTTTGTTTTTTGTTCTGCAGCTGTATTTGTTTCCCTATCAGAGTGGCTTTTTTCTAAGAATTTTGCCAGGGACAACTCTCTTGTTGCCGTGGGGTTTTTTACGTGCGCTAAATAATTACGTGTAACACACGGGACCTCGGTTTATCGTCTCATCCGAAAGACTAGCGCCCAGACCACCACTCATGGTCTAATGGATGGGGGAAAATTTTCCGGTCCAAACGGGGTACGAACCGCCGCACACTTCAGACCCGGACTTTTCGCTTTCTAGACAGGCGCGTTACCTCTAGACCACCGATCCACCAGACCACCGATCCACCAAGAAGCGCCCATGTGCTTTTTTACATCCAGTCCCCGCGTTAGGGATATATCATAGAGACACAGAGAGAGAGAGAGAGAGAGAGAGAGAGAGAGAGAGAGAGAGAGAGAGAGAGTGTGTGTGTGTGTGTGTGTGTGTGTGTGTGTGTGTGTGTGTGTTGTGTGTGTGTGTGTGTGTGTGTGTGTGTGTGTGTGTGTGTGTGTGTGTGTGTGTGTGTTGGGGTGGACTTGAACCTAAGACTTCGAGTTGTTTGTCCACCTGCTGGACTAGACGCTCAATCCACTTTCCCAATCAGACTGGGGAGAAAGGGAAAGGTGAACCTCACGTCTTCAACACAGGCAGACGAGCGTCTGAACCATTCTGCCACTTTCCACATCAGAGAGTGGACTTGGTAGCCTGGAGTGCAACGAGAAGCTGAGAACCGCGAGGAGTGGAGGAAGCTGGCTGCAAAGTCTTCAGTGGTGCCCCCACAGTGTGCTATAGTAGACGCCGGGCTAGGTTGAAGGTGTGTGTATGAGGGGGGGTGGGAGATATGATTGTTGTGACTTGATTCACAGGGGGATGGGATAGCCTAGTAGTTAGAACATTGTGCTCGCAATCTGACGACCCGGGTTCGATTCCCGTTCAAGGGGATATTTTCTCCTGGAATTAACATCAGTGCAGACTCCACTCTCCCCAAAAGTCCTTCGGATGAAACTATAAACCGAGCCCCCGTGTGCGAACGCACGCAGAACATCTTGCGCACACGTTAAATCCTGTTCCGCTTTTCGTAAGAGTAGGCCATTGTGTGCAGGTGGGAACGGATGACAAAAATTGACAAAACCGCATACACACGGGGGACTGGATGTAGAAAACCACATGAGCGTTTATTCCATTATGCTCGATAGAAAAATAAAAAAAAATTTAAAAAATAACTAAAGTCACTATGACTGTGCAGAGGAGACGCACCCAGAGAATCGGATCAACACGCTGCGCCTTGTACAGTCCATTGTGGCGGAGTGTGACACCGGTACACCCTCCAGCTTCTTACAGCCCGTATGTTTCTGCTTCTTCTGCTTCTGCTTCTGCTTCTGCTGCTGCTTCTTCTTCTTCTTCTTCTTCTTCTGCTTCTTCTTCTTCTTCTTCTTCTTCTTCTGCTTCTTCTTCTGCTTCTTCTTCTTCTTCTTCTTCTTCTTCTTCTTTCTTCTTCTTCTTCTTCTTCTTCTGCTTCTTCTTCTTCTTCTTCTTCTTCTTCTTCTTTCTTCTTCTTCTTCTTCTTCTTCTTCTGCTTCTTCTTCTTCTTCTTCTTCTTCTTCTTCTTTTTCTTCTTCTTCTTCTTCTTCTGCTTCTTCTTCTTCTTCTTCTTCTGCTCCTCGTCCTTCTCCTTGTTGTTGTTGTTGTTGTTGTTGTTGCTCCTTGTTGTTGTTGTTGTTGTGTTGTTGTTGTGGTGGTGGTGGTGGGTTTTCTTGTTGATGGGGGTGGAGGGGTGGTGGTCTTTCATCATTTTTCTTAGCTTAGAGTTCCGTGGTTGTTCACCGAATGGTAAACTTGGTAACTGTACGACCGTTTGGGGTTTTGGGGTTGGTTTCTTTTGTTTTGTTGTTGTTGTTGTTGTTGTTTTGTTTTGTTTTGGGGGGGGGTTGTAGCCCGCCTCGAAGGTAGCCGCATTCCGACTTCGGGGATGGTGTCTGAACATTTTTTTTAAAATCATTTTTTAAATAATTTTTTTAAAATTTATTTTATTCTTTTACATCGAGGATAATGGGATAAGCACTTGTGTGCATGTGGTTGGTTTTGTTTTTATTTTGGGGTTGTTGTTACTATTGTTGTTGGTTTGGTTTTAGGTTTTGGTAATTTGGTTGTTTTGGGTTTGTTTGTTTGTTGGTTTTGGAGGGTGTTGTTGTTGTTGGGTTTTTGGGGGGGTTTGTTCTAGATTTGGATTGTTTTGGGTTGGTTTGTTTGTTGGTTGGTTTGGGGGTTGTTGTTGTTTGTTTTTTGGGGTTTTGTTTTAGGTTTTGGTATTTTGGTTGTTTTGGTTTTGTTTGTTTGTTGTTGGTTTGGGGGTTGTTGTTGTTGTGGTGGTTTTTTGGGGGTTTGTTTTAGATTTTGATTGTTTTGGGTTGGTTTGTTGGTTGGTTGGTTGGTTTGGGGGTTGTTGTTGTTTGTTTTTGGGGGTTTTGTTTTAGGTTTTGGTATTTTGGTTGTTTGGGGTTTGTTTTTTTTGTTGGTTTTGGGGTGGTTGTTGTTGAGGGTTTTTTTTTGGGGGGGTGGTCATCCGTTCTTACCGACACGAATGGCCTACTCTTCCAAGAGGGGGAACAGGATTTAACGCGCGCGCAAGAAGTTCTGCCTGCGTTCGGGCACGGGGTGTTGGTTGATGACAGTCTCACCTGAAGGACTTTCCGGGGAGTGGAGCCAGAGCTGATGCAGGGGAAGTAATCCCCGTGACATGGCCCAGGCCAAAGCGGTGTCAGTTATGGAGGTCAGCTGATTGCCAAGGCCCACACTGACATGTTGTGCAATGTTGGGTTGAGATTGCCTTCAGCCGTGACAAGCTCTTGAAACGTAACGGGATAGACAGGATAGCCTAGTGGTCAGAACATTGCGCTCGCAATCTGGCGACCCCAGTTCGATTCCCGTTCAAGGGGATATTTTCCCCTGGAGTTAACATCAGTGCAGACTCCACTCTCCCCAAAAGTCCTTCGGATGAGACTATAAACCGAGGCCCCGTGTGCGAACGCACGCAGAACATCTTGCGCACACGTTAAATCCTGTTTCGCTTTTCGTAAGAGTAGACCATTGTGTGCCGGTGGGAACAGATGACAGAATTTACAAAACCGCATACACACGGGGACTGGATGTAAAAAAGCACATGAGTGCTTATTCCATTATCCTCGATATAAAAGAATAAATAAATAACAAACCTGCACTCTCCTTTTTTAAAGGAGAAAAAAATCCTCTGAAGCGAGTATGGCTGCCTATATGGCGAGGTACTTGAAAATAGTCATACACGCAAACTTCTCATCCGGTGTACTTCCTATCTCACAGTGATTCACAGGTGGGATGATGTGCGTGTGTGTGTGTGCTTGCGTGCGCGTGTGTGTGTGTGTGTGTGCGTGTGTGTGCGCGTGTGCGTGTGTGTGTGTGTGTGTTTTATTTTTTTTATGTTTTATTTTATTTATTTATATCGAGGATAATGGAATAAGCACTCATGTGCCTTTTTTACATCCAGTCCCCGTGTGTATGCAGTTTTGTGAATTTGTCATCTGTTCCCACCGGCACACAATGGCCTACTCTTACGAAAAGCGGAACAGGATTTAACATGTGCGCAAGATGTTCTGCGTATGTGTGTGTGTGTGTGTGTGTGTGTGTGTGTGTGTGTGGTGTGTGTGTGTGTGTGTGTATGTACGTTTGTATGCATGTGTATGTATATATATATATACACGGGGACTGGATCTTAAAAAATAGCACATGAGTGCTTATTCCATTATCCTCGATTAAAAAAATGAGCGCTTTGATTTGTTGCTTTACAAGATTAAGCGCTATATAAAGTCCATACATTATATATATATATATATATATATATATATATATATATATATATATATATATATATATATATACAACAGAAGTGTTCTGTATATGTTCAGATTCCCCGGGACACTCTGAAGACGTTGAGCAGCGACCGAAACAAACAGATCGCTGACCTGGCCTTTGACCTTGTTTCTGACCTTAGCGCCATTAGTGTGGAGTTGTAGGACAAGTCCGGCTTCATTAGGCCTGAGTAGTGTGCTTCTGCTGCTTCTGCTTCTTCTTCTGCTTCTTCTGCTTCTGCTTCTTCTTCTTCTTCTTCTGCTTCTTCTTCTTCTTCTGCTTCTGCTTCTGCTT
>CM054154.1:39391969-39414469 GCA_028751875.1 Rapana venosa
GGATAAATACACAACCCCACACACATATATATATATATATATATATATATATATATATATATATAAAATATATATATATTTTATATTATATATATATATTATGTGTGTGTGTGTATGTATGTATATATATTTTATACCACTTTAAGTCACGAATATATATATTTAGGGGGGGGGGAGGAAAGGGAGGGAATCGAAATGGAAATTCAAATGACCAAAAGTGCTTCATAATCGTTCGATTCCTCACCCTGAACTATATAAAAAAAAAAAAAGCGCCCGCACATTCAAAAACACACGCACAACAGACCTGCAGCCACGGTTTAAAGCCCCCTTCACTTCAATCCCCGGGCCCATGAAGTTCTTGTTCGAATCCCGCATCAGCCTCGGGTGTTTGGGGGTTGGAATTTTTTTTTTAAAATTTTGTTCAACTTCCATGCAAGCCGCCAGGCCTTCCTTTATTTTATTTTTTCTTTTATAACGAGGATAATGGAAAAAGCTTTGTGTGTTTTTTTTTTTCCCCGTCCCCCGTGTGTTGCGGCTTTGTAAATTTGTCACCGCCCCACCGGGCCACAATGGCCTTCTTCGAAAAGGGACGGGTTTTAACGTTTGCGCAAGATGTTCTCGTGCGTTCACACAGGGGGCCCGGTTTAGTTCACCAAAGGGATTCCCTTCCCTGCGTGTACAACAGATACAGAAGACCACAATGCCCGTTAAAGATCCCGTCCTTCGTCGGGACGGGGGGTTCAGGGGAAACACGAACTACCCACATGCATCCCCAAGTCGGAATGCGGTACCTTCATGGTGGGTAAGAAACGGTCGCGTACGCTAAAAAAAACTGACCCTTGGGGAGGGGAGCTCTACCAGGAACGAAATAAAAAATAAAACCAAAAAAAAACCCAAAAAAAAAAACCCCCAGCCATTTTGGATGCGATTTTAAATGTGGGGCTAATGCTGTGAAGTCAATACCTGAAAAAAAAAACTTGTTCTAAAAATTAAATAAAATAAATAAAAAAACCGTATGTAACTGACACTAAATGCATTTTCAAATAAATTTTCTAAAGATAAAAAAAAAACCCCGCAATAACAACATGCCATAGTTATTAATTTTATATATATATATAATATTATATTGTGCATCCACGCCAACGTAAATCCATAACAAACTCAGAAACGAAACCCTCTGCAATAACAACACTGCCATATGCATCCACGCCAACATAAATCCATGACAAACACAGAAACGGCAATATGCCATATCATAATCACACCACCATCAATCCCTATAACAAACACGCAAACGACAGCAATAAGCAATATTACAACAACGGTCCAATACAGTCGCTTCACGCCGACATAACTACTGACACCACCACGATCACAGTAACACACTTTTTTTTTTTTTAAAGGCGGGGGGGGGGGGGGCAAATGTTGATACATCTGCACACCAGTGTCACAACAGAACCCACAATTCATGTTATGATAATCTGTCCTAAACACAACAACAAAACTGTATCACGAAATATAAATTTCGGCCAGTATGATTACAAATGAGAAAAGGACCGTATTAAGCTACAGTAAAAAATACATACACACATGCAAGTATAAGTATGCGTGCGTGCCTCTGTGTGTAGTTCTGTGTGTGTGTGTGGTTCTGTGTGTGTGTGTTTGAATGTATGCATGCTGTGTATGCGTGCCTTCATGTGTGTGCTTGCATGCATACATATGCATGTTGGGGGGGGGGGGGGGGGGAGAGAGAAAGTGGCGAAGATGATCCACACAAATACTGTCATATTTACATTTTTATCGCCCTTAACGAAATCAATGTCTAGGTCTGTATAAAACCTCTACCACAACAATCACATCCACGACAATGAAAAGAAAAAAACTTATATCAGAGATCTTAACATAAAGCCTCATTTCTCCCCCTCCCCCAGAAAAGGCCACAACCTCACGAAAATCTACCCTCGCAAAGGTGTCCCATAACCTATGTGGTTGTAGGGGAGCGAGGCATCAGAGACCTCACTTCTCTAGGGGCCAGCATATTGAGGGCGGCGCCCATCTCCTCTCCCTCGCTGTTTTACCTTCCCTGACCCTAAAGAGGGCAGGTACCCATTTTAAAGCTAGGTGAACTGGGGGACTGTACTGAAGCCAAGGCGCGCAAACAGTCAGCTAGGAACACTGATATCATGTGACCAGAATGGCACTTGACACAGCCGTTTGCCAACCAGAATGGCACACCACATAGCCGTTTGCCAACCAGAATGGCACACCACATAGCCGTTTGTCAACCAGAATGGCACACCACAGAGCCGTTTGCCAACCAGAATGGCACACCACAGAGCCGTTTGCCAATCAGAATGGCACACCACATAGCCGTTTGTCAACCAGAATGGCACACCACAGAGCCGTTTGCCAACCAGAATGGCACTCGACACAGCCGTTTGCCAACCAGAATGGCACTCGACACAGCCGTTTGCCATAGAGCTCCGAGGTTGACCAATGGTGAGATTTCTGCGTATGCCACCGATTTGGCCCAACATGAAGGCAGCCGTTTTCTTTGCTTTTTGTTGTTTTAAGGAGGGGTGGGGTTTTTTGGAGAGGTGTTTTTTTTTTTCTTTGTGTGTGTGTGTGTGTGTGTGTGTTTTCAAAAACTATCCTATACATACCGTTGTTCTTCTTAAGAAGTAAAGAAAAATAGTTATATAATCAAGTTAATAGAATCTGCAAAAGATGACTTGACATTGGGGTTTTTTTTCTGTTCATAAAAAAAGACCTTCCCATTTCCAGGCTTAAAAGTAAACCCACATTTAGCAAGCATCATCTTCTCAACTGTCAGGGTTTGTTTGGGGGTTTGTTGGGCTTGTTTTGAATTTCAAATAACAAGGTTCCACGCAACAACAACAAAACCCCACAAGATTCCACGCAATCTGTCATTATTTTCAGCTGAAAGTTTAGTTGTTGTTGTTGTTGTGCGTTCCCCAGCTTAACACTCTGGGGGTCACCTAGAATGTGCTCTCTGTCTCACTACATCCCGCCAGGGTATCACTGTGAGATTAGCAAAACTGCAGACTGGATGATACATTTTGCGTGAGTGACTTTGTTTTAAAAGAACTTCGCCATACAGGCAGCCATACTCCGACCTCAGAGGAAGCCAGGTAGGACAATTGACACACAATTTTATTGCTATTTAGCAATCAAGCCATATAGCGCTGCGGCGCGGTAACAACGATATCGAACGCGACGCGATTACAATGACATGGAAACCATGGCAGTGGTGGTATGTACATCACGATTGGATACATTATTGTCTGTGTCTCAATTTTCAAACCAGCCTTTCCTTTTCCAGTCTACAGTCAGCCCATGTAAGACCGGATCAGGTCCCGAAGATGATGTAACTCCTGCTCAGCACTCGCCACCACTGTTGCTGTGTGTTGTGTGTTAGTACACTGTTTCCCTTTACGAAGTCTGGCAAGCCTGACACGTTCTTCTGGCAACATGTTTTTCTCTTCTTGCTTGATGTACCAGAACACACTTAGATTCCTCGCCAGGATCTCCATTCCAAGAGTATTCCAGGATGATGTCAGCTGATTCACACATCACAATGTTTTGATCAACCGAACTATGTACCACCACCTTTCGAAACCGTGTTTCTCTTGCTGTCCCTTAATCGACGCTGTACACGTTTGTCAGTTAGAGTAGACACATACTGTTTCACAATACCAGTATCAGAGTCATCCACTGTGCAGCCAACTGTCAGCTCTTCCTGCACATCAGGCGCCTCAGAAGACACACCGATCTTGCTGTCTGTTGCTGGATCACACAGTAAATCAAGTGAATCTGGTGTGGCTGAGGCATTCAATTCACTGCTGACACATAGTTCTGTGTACACACTGGTTTGTTTTCCTTCTGTTTCCACATCGAGCAGGGAGTCAATGTTACACGAGACCGGCTCTTCCAAGACACTGTTATTGTCACATTGGCGACTTGCCTGTCTTTCTTGGTGTTGTCTACTTCTTTGAACATCGCGACGTCTTTGACAAGGGGGTTTCTTGCGATAGTACTGAACACGAGAGTTACGGTTCAGCACCGGGTCCGCCATTTCTGTTGACACTGGCTTGTCAGCTGGCTTCATTCGCAAGACGAACACAACACTGCCGCTCTCCCCCGCCACTTTCCAACTCGATACGACGTTGTCGATCAGCAGGGCGTTTAAAGTTGTTATTACAGTAGCTGGAAGGCCAGTAACTGACATTTTGAAGCTAAAATGCAAAATTTGCAGCAGCTTACTAACAGCACACCCGTTCAGTTCTCGTCCCGTCACGTCACCCCGGAAGCCAGGTAGGAGTAAAACGGTGACATCGATGAGGATGCGAGGAGAGAAAGACTGGAGTCAAAAACATCAACTAAGAGAAACCCTGTCTGAGTAATGGGAATCATGTACATACACGCAGTGATTGGAGAGATCTCTGTTACCACACACACAAAAAGAAACATGGAAACCAACAAGAGATTGCGCGGTGTAAGCTCATCATCACGCTTAACCACAACCATAACAACAGAAGCAGACGACAGTAATCGACAATAATATCAACACTGAACTACACAAGACTTGGCAATATCGCTGATCACCTGAAAATCTGCCCAAGTCTGACTGACTTGTTCCCTTCTTCCTGGCCTCTCATGAAACTTGACTTTTATCTTTACTGACTTGTGCCCTTTTTCCTGGCCTCTCATGATACTGACTTTCATCTTTACTGACTTGTGCCCTTCTTCCAAGCCACTGATGAAACTTGACTTTTATCTTTACTGGCTTGTGCGCCCTTTTTCCAAGCCCCTCATAAAACTTACTCGCGTTCTTTTCTGACTTGTGCCCTTTTTCCAGGTCACTCATGAAACGTATTTCAAAATTTTTTTAAAAACCTAACCACACGTCCACAAAGCTGAAACTCGTTTCTCCTTCTCCCCTGTGGCAAAGAAAACCAGACAGGCGAGGAAGAGCACATCCTTCCAAGACGCCGCTATACAGCGAGCGACCTGAGGAAGATTGTGTGGCCGACGATGGATATAACATAGCCTTGCAAACCAAGCTGTACGGCCCACGAGAGGAGCTGGAAAGGACATGCCAGTATTTTTCTCCCAGACACATCTGACGGTGTAAAAAGCGAGCGAGAGAAGAACGTGCCCATGACACAAGGTCAGAAGACTTCAGGAGCAGTCTCATGTTCACCAGCGACTCCTCAGAAAGTTAACGGCAGAAAAAAACCAAACCGACAACACTCCAACAAATGAGGGGGGGACGGGATAGCGTAGTGGTCAGAAAATTGCGCTCAAGGGGATATTTTCCCCCTGGACTTAACATCAGTGCAGACTCCACTCTCCCCAAAAGTCCTTCGGAATAGACTATAAACCGAGGCCCCGTGTGCGAACGCACGCAGACCATCTTGCGCACACGTTAAATCCTGTTCCGCTTTTCGTAAGAGTAGGCCATTGTGTGCCGGTGGGAACAGATGACAGAATTCACAAATCCGCATATGCACTGGGACTGGATGTAAAAAAAAAAAAAGCACATAAGTGCTTATTCCATTATCATCGATATAAAAGAATAAAATAAAATAAAACTGACATCAACAGACAGACAGACAGACCGTCTATCCCCAAAGCTTCGTCGTCAACTGTAAAACAACAACATCCAATACAACAACGAATTTTGGGGACACAAATCTAGCTTCATGTGTTCAGACATTCTTGTTTTTCTTCTTCTTCTTCCCGGTGTTCGGTTAGAGAGAGCTCTCAGGTATTCGCTAAATGGAGAAACTTTGTTGTTGTTGTTGTTGTTGCCCATCAGTGAAGGTACCCGCATTCCGACTTCGAAGACATACAGATTCAACTGTAACACAGACTCAGGATGTGGAGGATGGGGGAATGGGGGGGGGGGGAGGGGGGCGCTGTGAAATGAGATCCGAATATTACACACAAGAGATTTTAAACGTTTTTGCTTACATGCTCTCTCTCTCTCTCTCTCCCCTCTCTCTTCTCTCTCTCTCTCTCTCTGTTCTCCCTCCCCAGCAGGGGGGTGTGGTCAGTGTCAGGTCTTCTCTCTCTCCTGGGCTTGTTGTCACTCTGCAGCAGCTCTGCCCGCTACTGGCCTCAGCCCTCACACTCCCACTTCACAGCAGCTCATTTCACTGTACAGGTTGCATGCTGGGTCATGTTTGTGTTTCCGTAACCCGCCGAACGCTGACCTGAGTTACGAAATCTTTAACGTGCATAGTTGATCTTGTGCATAGTTGATCTTGTGCATATCTGACCTTCTGCATATATGATCTTCTGCATATTTATTCTTCTGCATAGTTGACCTTCTGCATAGTTGACCTTCTACATATGACCTTCTGCTTATTTGAACTTCTGCATATTTGCATAGTTGACATTCTGCATAGTTGACCTTCTACATATGACCTTCTGCTTATTTGACCTGCATATTTGCATGGTTGACCTTCTGCATAGTTGACCTTCTGCATATGACCTTCTGCTTATTTGAACTTCTGCATATTTGCATAGTTGACATTCTGCATAGTTGACCTTCTGCATAGTTGACCTTCTGCATAGTTGACCTTTTGCATAGTTGATGGGAATTTATCTTCCGTTATCCTAGTCCCACACATTCCAAACAAACCTTTTTAAAAAATAAATTTTATTACACACACACAACATGGAGAGAGAGAGAGATTGAGGAGAGAGAGGAGAGAGAGAGAGAGAGAGAGAGAGAGAGAGAGAGAGAGAGAGAGAGAGAGAGAGAGAGAGAGAGAGAGAGAGAGAAGAGAGAGAGAGAGAGAGCGTTTCAAAGCTAACACGCCTACACAGATAACATCCAGCAAAAAATTAAAAAAATCCGAAATAAAAACCACCACCGTAAGAAAATCCAGTCTGGTGATTAAAAAAAACCCTCACCAAAGTTAATGATGCATAATCTGTGACAAAACAGCAACCACCCCCCACCCCCTCCACCACCACCACCACCGCACCAACAATCTTTCCGTACAGAAAAGGCAAAGTCCATCAGTATGAAAACATTTGCAAAGCAGCAATAACAGAAAGGGCATAAGTCCATCAGTATGAAAACATTTGCAAAGCAGCAATAACAGAAAGGGCATAAGTCCATCAGTATGAAAACATTTGCAAGGCAGCAGCAATAACAGAAAGGGCATAAGTCCATCAGTATGAAAACATTTGCAAGGCAGCAGCAATAACAGAAAGGGCACAAGTCCATCACTATGAAGACATTTGCAAGGCAGCAGCAATAACAGAAAGGGCACAAGTCCATCACTATGAAGACATTTGCAAAGCAGCAATAACAGAAAGGGCATAAGTCCATCACTATGAAGACATTTGCAAGGCAGCAGCAATAACAGAAAGGGCATAAGTCCATCACTATGAAGACATTTGCAAAGCAGCAATAACAGAAAGGGCATAAGTCCATCACTATGAAGACATTTGCAAGGCAGCAGCAATAACAGAAAGGGCATAAGTCCATCACTATGAAGACATTTGCAAAGCAGCAATAACAGAAAGGGCATAAGTCCATCACTATGAAGACATTTGCAAGGCAGCAGCAATAACAGAAAGGGCATAAGTCCATCACTATGAAGACATTTGCAAGGCAGCAGCAATAACAGAAAGGGCATAAGTCCATCAGTATGAAGACATTTGCAAAGCAGCAGCAATAACAGAAAGGGCATAAGTCCATCAGTTTGAAGACATTTACAAAGCAGCAACAACAAAAGCACCAGTCCATTGAGGAGTGAGGTGCCTAAGACCTCAGCTTCTCCAGGGGCCAGCATATTGAGGGCGGCGCCCATCTCCTCTCCCTCGCTGCTTTACCTTCCCTGACCCTAAACAGGGCAGGTACCAATTAACAGGTGAGTGAACTACGGGACTGTACTGAAGCCAAGGCGCGCACACAAACGGTCACCCATCCACTTGGTAACCACGCTCGACGCTGCCTAACCGAAACTTGGGAGAAAGCGAGTGCTGTGACCACTGAGCTACCGCGTCCCAGCACAAAAGCATGATACTACAGATCGATTTGTTTGTTTTTTACAAGATTCAGCGCTATATAAATTCCATATATTATTATTATTATTATTATCTGCACAGCACTGCTGAATGCAGCGTAGGTGGGGACAACAACGACAACGACAACAACAACAACAACGACACGACATGATCAGCATTGGAAAAAAAAAATCATCACGACACAGTCAGAATCGTATTGAAAAAGCAAGAAATAATGAATGGTCCGCGTTTTGGAAGCAGTCGCTTATGTCCGTTACAGGCAGTGAGAAGAAAAGGTGTGATCGTTTGGTGTTTAAGAGACCGGCTTTTTTTTTCAAAAGGGATGGGGGGGGGGGGGGGGGGGTGCTAGTGGTTAGAACGTTGCGCTTGTGATCTGAAGGCCAAAGTTTATGCCACCGTTTGAGGGATTTTCTATCCCCCTGGAGTTAACATCAGTACCGACTCCACTCCCCTAAAAGTCCTTGAAATGACACTATAAACCGAGATCCCATGCGCGAACGCACGCAGAACATCTCGCGCACATGTTTAAAAAAACCCGTTCCGCCTTTCGTAAGAGTAGGCCATTGCGTGTTGGTGAGGAATGGATATCGATTTTATTTTTAAAACGCACGAGAAAAATCATGATAAATATGTTGTTGTTTTTAAAGTGATGATACAAACCACAAAATGACTGAGAAATGATTTTTGTATGAAGTCATCATGACATACCCCATAATCCAAACAAAAAACCCAAAACGTAATGAATATACCCGAAAAAGAACCATTCTCAACAACCGGGCTCATCAACAGGTAAGGCCGCAGCGATTTTTAACCGTCACAACCATCAGGAAGACAGGCATGTCAGCAGGGCAAGACATGAAAACAGGCAAACAGCACACACTTGAGCTGTGAGGGAAGACTGTCTCTTGCTCGCCGGCTAACTCATTTCTCATGCCCTCCCTCTCAACCTTGTTCGTTTCTGGTTTCACTTCTTCGTCACCGTCGAACGCTCAGACAACAACTACTGTTGTCTGTCATATGAGCGAAAATCCGTTGCGCTGCCGTTAAGCGCCTGAAAGTCAGGCCCAGCGCGTCCGATTTCGGCGTGGGAGAGAACTTTAAGTCTTTCTGGTGGGGAAAAAAAGGCAGGAGAGTGGACCAAGAAGGCAGAAAATAGGCAAGAAGGAGGTTTTGACAGGAAGAAAAGGAGCAAGGCGGAAAGAAAGAGAGGGATAGAAAAGAGGGAAATCCTGGTACAGAATTTCCAGGAGGTGGGAGTGCTTTTATACTGACAACTGTAAGGGAGATTGTCGGTTATAATGTGACTGACAGTGTAAATGTTTACAAGACGTAGGGTGTATATTGTGTCTGACAGTGTCAAGGTTTACAAGACGTTAGGGTGTATACTGTGACTGACAGTGTAAAGGTTTACCTGTAGTAGTAGGGTGTATACTGTGACTGACAGTGTAAAGGTTTACAATGACGTAGAGTGCATACTGTGACTGGCAGTGTAAAGGTTTACAAGATGTAGAGCATACTGTGACTGACAGTGTAAAGGTTTACCAGTAGTAAAAAGGTCAAGGTGTCCCATAACCTAAGTGATCATAAGGGAGCGAGGCATCAGAGACCTCAACTTCTCCAGTTGGCCAGAATAAAGACATTTGCAAGGCAGCAGCAATAACAGAAAGGATATAAGTCAATCAGTATGAAGACATTTACAAAAGCAGCAACAACAACAAAAAAGCACCAGTCCATTGAGGAGCGAGGTGTCAAAGACCTCAGCTTCTCTAGGGGCCAGCATAGTGAGGGCGGCGCCCATCTCCTCTCCCTCGCTGCTTTACCTTCCCTGACCCTAAAGAGCGCAGGTACCCATTTACAGCTGGGTGAACTGGGCGACTGTACTAAAGCCAAGGCGCACAAACCGTCACCCATCCAAGTGATAACCACGGCTGCTTAACCTTGGTTGGGGAAAAGCGAGTGTTCCGACCACTGAGCTATCCTGTCCCCTTAGCTGTAGTAGTAAGTTGTATGCTGTGAGTGAGAGAGCGAAAGTTCATCCATCATAGTAAGAGTAAGTGTGTGCTGATAAAAAAAAGCACTTTTCTGCCAATCTCATGTCACCGCCGACATGTGCCTGTTGTGTTCCCATCAGAACAGGAGTTTCCCCCCACACACACACATTTCAAAACACAGACGAGAGGCTGTGACTGCAGCAGACACCCACACCTGTTCAACTTCACTGCATCTGACACACAACGATTCCCTGAAGACACCAGTCACCCTGGTGATGCCTGGCAGTATAGACAGCACTGGCCACCTTCTGGAAATTCCGTGAGCTGGGAATTCCCTCTTTTCTATCCCTCTCTTTGTTTACATGAAAGACTTGAAAGATAAGAATTCTCTCCCACGCCAAAGTCGGATGCGCTGGGCCAGACTTGTCAGGCGCTTAACGGCAGCGTGACGCATTTTTGCTCACATGACAGGACACCAATAGTTGCTGTCTGCGCGTTTGGCGACAAGAAGAAAAGACATGATGGTCGGGTTATGGTTTAAAGGGGGAAAACCCCACACACAAGGTCGATTTCAATGACGATCACAGATAAAGGAAGCATTGATTTCATTGGCACTCTCATTTTAACAGTCGGTTCAAATCTAAAGATAAAGACTGGTGATTTTTGTTTTCTACAACTTTGTTGTTGAACACCTTTCTGATCCAAAAACTTGCTGTCATCAATCATGCCATGAAGGAAAATAATAATAATAATAATAAATGGAATTTATATAGCGCTGTATCTTGCACAGACAAATCAAAGCGCTTGCACTCAACTCATTATTACACAGTCATGCAACCAATAGCAAGGAATAGTTCTAACATGTCCAAATGTACACACACACACACACAGAGGTTATACACTTTGGCAGGGTGATGGAATTTGGGGCTGTTGAAAAGCAGGGACAGCTATGAAATGAAACAGGAGAGGAAAATCTTAGCTTTGAAACAAATATGTCTTGAGGCCGGATTTAAAAGTGTCACAAGAAGGCCTTTGGCGAGGAGAGATAGGGAGGCCATTCCAAATCGATGGACCAGAAACAGAGAAAGAGCGACGGCCGACAGTGGACTGGCTGAATCTAGGTAAGTACAAGGGATCTGCAGCAGCACAAACATACACATAAATAAGCATTCACCACAGCTGTCAGTTTCCCCACCACTCTCAGCTGCTGACCATTCCAGCCCAGCTGGTGCTGATGAATGACAGCAGGAACTGACCACACGTGGACTTGGTCAAAGAAAAGGGCGAGCTGATTCTAAGCCCTGAGCTCATGACCGAGTTATGCTGGATTGGTGTGCTGGGAATATATAATACACACCCCATTTACTCACCCCCAAAAACACACACACACGAATATTTCTTCAGACTGTTCAACTTCAATCCTGCAGGTCCATGAAGTCGTGGGTTTGAATCTCGGCAGCAGCGTGTGGTGAAGATAACGTTGTAACACTAGTAGTGACACTGTGGTAGATGTAACACTAGTAGTGACACTGTGGTAGATGTAACACTAGTAGTGACACTGTGGTAGATGTAACACTAGTAGTGACACTGTGGTAGATGTAACACTAGTAGTGACACTGTGGTAGATGTAACACTAGTAGTGACACTGTGGTAGATGTAACACTAGTAGTGACACTGTGGTAGATGTAACACTAGTAGTGACACTGTGGTAGATGTAACACTAGTAGTGACACTGTGGTAGATGTAACACTAGTAGTGACACTGTGGTAGATGTAACACTAGTAGTGACACTGTGGTAGATGTAACACTAGTAGTGACACTGTGGTAGATGTAACACTAGTAGTGACACTGTGGTAGATGTAACACTAGTAGTGACACTGTGGTAGATGTAACACTAGTAGTGACACTGTGGTAGATGTAACACTAGTAGTGACACTGTGGTAGATGTAACACTAGTAGTGACACTGTGGTAGATGTAACACTAGTAGTGACACTGTGGTAGATGGTTATGGATTTTGTTCTCGAGAAATAACTAAGTAAATATAAAATATGTGGTGAATTAATGGTGGGGACTTTTACTAGATTGTTATGGATTTTGTTCTCGAGAAATAACTAAGTAAATATAAAATATGTGGTGAATTAATGGTGGGGACTTTTACTAGATTGTTATGGATTTTGTTCTCGAGAAATAACTAAGTAAATAAAAAATAAGTGGTGAATTAATGGTGGGGACTTTTACTAGATTGTTATGGATTTTGTTCTCGAGAAATAACTAAGTAAATAAAAAATAAGTGGTGAATTAATGGTGGGGACTTTTACAATCTCTCTGGGTCGACTTCATATGCAGACATACCAGTGTCTTCACTCCTTTCGTGCATATATATATATATATATGGGCTGGGATGGTCAGCAGCTGAGAGTGGTGGGGAAACTGACAGCTGTGGTGAATGCTTATTTAGGTGTATGCTTATACTGCTGCAGATTCCTTGTGCTTACCTAGATTCAGCCATTTGGAATGGCCTATATACATACTCATGCAAGAAGATAAAATATGCGCGTTAAAGATCCCGTTATTCATGTCGGCGTTTGGAGGGTTAGGGAAACACAAACATACCCAGCATGCATCCCCGAAGTCGAAATGCGGCTACCTTCATGGTCAGCACCAAAAAAATGGTCGCATACACAAAATGGTCACATACACAAAATCTCCCCATTGGTGAACCTCAGAGCTCTAGCCCAGGAATGGTTTGGAATGGGGGGTGAAGCCTCCAAACAAATAAAAATGATACTAATGTTATTCTCTAATAAAAATGATACTAATGTTGTTCTCTAATAAAAATGATACTAATGTTGTTCTTTAATAAAAATGATACTAATGTTGTTCTCTAATAAAAATGTCACTAATGTTGTTCTTTAATAAAAATGATACTAATGTTGTTCTTAATAAAAATGATACTAATGTTGTTCTTTAATAAAAATGATACTAATGTTGTTCTTTAATAAAAATGATACTAATGTTGTTCTTTAATAAAAATGATACTAATCTTTAATAAAAATGATACTAATGTTGTTCTTTAATAAAAATGATACTAATGTTCTTTAATAAAAATGATACTAATCTCTAATAAAAATGATACTAATGTTGTTCTTTAATAAAAATGATACTAATCTTTAATAAAAATATACTAATGTTGTTCTTTAATAAAAATGATACTAATGTTGTTCTTTAATAAAAATGATACTAATCTTTAATAAAAATGATAACTAATGCTGCTCTCTAATAAAAAATGAACTAAGTGTTTGATAA
Source organism: Rapana venosa (assembly GCA_028751875.1). Taxonomy (NCBI): domain Eukaryota; kingdom Metazoa; phylum Mollusca; class Gastropoda; order Neogastropoda; family Muricidae; genus Rapana; species Rapana venosa. The sequence goes on from CM054154.1 coordinate 39,405,338, forward strand.
AAATAGTACTAATGTTCTTAAAAAAATGAATAATCTTTAATAAAAATAATACTAATGTTGTTCTTTTAAACATGTACAAGCTTTCATCACATTAGATTACCAACTCTCCTATAAAAATGATCACAAAACAAAAAAATATACACAGTAAAAAAAACGACTAACATGAGTTTTTAAACACAATATACTAAGTTAGTCTTTGCACAGCTCATCACATGATTCCACACTCTCCTTAGAAGCACAAAGGAAACAAAACACACAAAACAAAAACGACTGCATATACGTTGTGTAAACAATATTAGTTAGTGAGTCATGAATATCGCACTTCGAGGGGAAGAAAATACAGAATAAACAAAATAAAACATTTGTTAGGAAAACACATTTCAAAAACCACTTGTGTGGAGCAAAAGCTGTGTCCATTTTTTCTTCAGTTAGGAGTGTTCACACACACACAAATACACACACACAAATATACACAAACACACACACACAAATACACATATTAACAACACACAACACAAATACACACAAACACACATATTAAACACACACACAAATACACACACACACAAATACACATATTAACACACACACAAAAATACACATATTAACACACACACAAACACACAAAAAAACACACACAACACAACACCACAAATACACACACACACACAAACACCAGAACAAAACTTGGCCTCATCAAGACTGTGCAACAGTGAAAATAAATTGTCCAAAAAAGCTTTGTCCGTACTTTGCAAAAGGCAAAATAGATTTTGTTCAGATTTCAGCAGGGTCTTACCTTTCAAGAAATGAATCAGTTATTTCACATTGAAGCCAATTCTATTACTACAAGTTCTGCTTACTTAAAGACCTGTTATATAATAGACTACACTGATCTTCTGCAATTTATTTTATTTATTCTTTCATTTCTTTCATATCGAGGATAATGGAATAAGCACTCATATGCTTTTTTACATCCAGTCCCCGCGTGTATGCGTTTTTTGTACATTTTGTCATCTGTTCCCACCGGCACACAATGGCCTACTCTTTCGAAAAGCGAAACAGGATTTAACATGTGCGCAATATGTTCTGCGTGCGTTCGCACACGGGGCCTCAGTTATTAGTCTCATCTGAAGGACTTTTGGGGAGAGTGGAGTCTGCACTGATGTTAACTCTAGAGGAAAAATCCCCTTGAACAGGATTCGAACCCGGGTCGTCAGATTGCAAACGCAATGTTCTAACCACTAGGCTATCCCGTTCCCAATTCAAATAGATTTTGTTCAGATTCCAGTACGGTCCTACCTTTCAAGAATGTTTTGGTCAACGCCACTTCAGGTGTAACAGAGTGGAGATCTTTAATCCCCCATCTCTGCACAGTCCCTGGGGAATGGCACAGTCTCACAGTTGGGATGTGGCCTCGACACACACGCTGCAGAAATTCTACATTTCACCATGAAGGCAAAGTGTATGCAGCAGAGGCTTTTCAACCACCACAGTGTCACACACTTCACAGGTGTGTCCAAATTTAGAAACATGACACTGTTCGCATGGGAGGTAATCTATTTACCATCCCATCACACGTGTATAAGGAAAACATGTTACAAAGACATAATGAAGAAAAAACACACACACAAAAATATGCATACTTTACATGCGGATTCAATTTTGATGTCTTACATTATAAAGCAAAAGACAAAAGTACAGGTTTTGAATACAGGTTCAATTTTGATGTCTTACATTATAAAGCAAAAGACAAAAGTACAGGTTTTGAATACAGGTTCAATTTTTATGTCTTACATTGCAGACAAAGTACCTAATACAAGTTAATTTTTGGTTCATAAGCAGCCCAATTCAGGTTTAAACAAGTTGCAATTTTATCTCTCCATTTGCACAGTACAGGTGAATACAGTTCAATTTGGATGTCTTCTAAACAAAAGAGCAAAAGAATTTTCTACAGTTCAATGATGGTCATTAGTTATAAAGCTTTAAACCAAAGTGGTTTTGAACAATTCAAGGTTGTGTCACAATTTAGCAAAGACAAAGACAGTTTGAATGGATGTCAATTATTTACATTATCAAAAGTTAAAGAAAAGCATTTAAAACATTAATGAAGTTAAAAAAGCACAAAACAAAAATATGCATACTTTTGAATCAGGTTCAATTTTGATGTCTTACATTATAAAGCAAAAGACAAAAGTACAGGTTTTGAATACAGGTTCAATTTTGATGTTCTAAAAGAATAAAAGTATACATACATATATATATGTTTTAACGCTAGTAACACTGGGATAGGTTATTATGGATTTTGTTCTTGAGAAAACGACAGATACATGTCAACTATAAGATAAAAACATACACAATGCAAAAGATACACACAGAAATACATAATGTTCAGCACACATCAACAGCAAACGAAAACAACAAACATTATATCAAATATACATATCGAACAAAATATTTCAAAGTATGGCTTTATATTTTTCGCACATGAAAAGCAATCCAAACTTATTATGCATACAAAAACACACAGTAGCAGCCAAATATTTACGTTCATTCAGAGCCACACCCATACATCACTACACATGGAGCTGTATGGAGGTGCATGGTTGTGGCTCTGAACAGACGACAGATTCACACAACATCGCAAACACTCCACCGTGCAGTGGTAAAAACAACTACACTGTTGCGTTTGCACTTTAAGAAAGTCGCTGCTTTAAATACTTCAGCCTCTTGACAAGATCCTTTGGGAAAAAAAACCTGAAACCAGCCAACATGGTCTGCGCAGTTCAAACTTCAACGCTGCTGTTTCGAGTTGGGCGGCTTCTTTGGTTGTTGTTGTTTGTTGTTGTATGTTTGTTGTTGTGGTGTTTTGTGTGTGTGTGTGGTGTGTGTGCGTTGTGCGGTGTGTATGCGCGAGCATGTGTGCGAGTGACGCGAGTGATTATGTGTGTTTGTTTGTGTGTGTGTGCGAGAGCACGCGAGCGAGTGTATGAATGATTATGTGTGTTTGTTTGTGTGTATGTGAGCGTGTGCATGTGCAGCACGCGTGTGAGTGTACACAGAGTGATTATGTGTGTACTTTAGTGTTTGTGAGTGTGTTTCAATGCAGTGTACACATACAAGCATGCATACATAACGTTTGCATGCATGTGTGTGTGTGTGACAGTGCGAGTACCACTAACAGATACACACTATTCTACTGGACTCAACACAACACAATCAAAACTTCAAACTTTCTCCTACAGGTAATCTGCTACAGGTAACCAACCATCTCCTAACTAACCCTCCCTCCCTCCGTATCACCCACTACTGGGTTACGGTAGCGCACAAATGTGCACAGTGTACTGGGAAAGAGAGGTTCCTTCTCTTCACGTACAGATAGTGTCAAACTATATTGATAATAACACTAACTCACACTTTTTTGCGTTTTTTGACATGTTACTGATTGTTTTCCACTTTGCCCTAGAAGTTAACCATGCTGATATCAGCGTTTCCAAACAAACAGAAAAGGTCACACCTACACACCACAATCTTACTGTTTCATCATCATCTTCATCACCCCCCCTCACTCTGGCCTCTGTCACCCCCCCAAGCAGATGTCAGTAACAAACATACATATCAAAACGACATATGGCAGGTCATCATTAAGTACAACAAAAGGTGAGCAACTCGTGTGTGCGGTTACGGAATGCTCGGAGAATGATTGTTCCACGCTTCAAACGGTCGTCAGGAATGGTCGGGGGTTAATGAGCCTGGCTTTGCAAGGATGACCACAGATCCATCAACCTCTGCTGTGGGATTTTTTAATGTTGTTTTTTTTTGGAAGAGTTATTCGATTGGTACCCCTTGGCTAGAGCTTCGCCAATACTGACGACAATAGAAAGATTTTTGCGTATACATTCCCCCCCCTCCCCCCCCCCTTTGTTGTTAAGGTCGCTGCATTCTGACTTTGGGGAAGCAGTTGGGAATGACGGAACCTACCCACGACAGTCAGGAAGAGTTACCTCCCTGCTCTTTCCGATTTTCAACTGTCGTGGGTTCTCTATTTCGGGTCCATCGACCTGGAATGAGCTCCCTCTCTCTCTTCGCCAGAAGCCTAGCTATGACACTTTTAAATCCAGCCTCAAGATATATTTGTTTCAAACCTAGGATTTCCCCCCTCCTGTCTCATATCAGAACTGTCCCACCCTTCACTAGCCCATGTCCTATCACCCTGCTAAAGTGTATGACCTGTGTGTGTGTGTGTGTGTGCTCTTGAAAAACATTTGACTATTGCAATTTTATTTCATAGCTTGGTCTGCAGCGTACCATGTTTGCAATATCTGATTGAATTATTGATTATTTGTCATTGGTTGTATGACTATGTAAGATTAGGTTGAATGCATGCTATAGCGCTATATAAGTTCCATTTATTATTATTATTTTGACATGCTTAAGTCTGTAAGCGCTTCGAATTGTTTGGGTTTTTTTACAAGATTCAGCGCTATATAAATTCCATATATTATTATTAAGCACACGGCATCTGACTGTTTGGTGTCTGCCTCTGTAAGACTCGATATTCAGTTTGATTTTCCCGTCAATCTGGGAAGAAAGGGCAAGGCTGGGAATGGAACCCAGAACCTCACGGTTTACTTGTTAGGTGGATGAAGGTCTAAACCATCTGAATGTTCCAGATTTTCAGAGGAGACTCTAAACCAGTCAGACCCAAGCGCTTATTCATTTATACCAATTTAAGTCACGGAAGATTTCTCTGCGTGAAATTCGGGCTGCTCTCCCTGGGGAGAGCGCGTCGCCACAAGAGCAGCGCCTTCCTTTTTTTTTTTTTTTCCTGTCTGCAACTGTATTTGTTTCCCTATCAGAGTGGCTGTTTTTCTACAGAATTTTGCCAGAGACAACTCTCTTGTTGCCGTGCGTTCTTTTACATGCGTTAAATAATGTGTAACACACGGGACCTTGGTTTATTATCTCATCTGAAAGACTAGCACCCAGACCACCACTTATGGTCTAATGGATGGGGGAGGGAAAATTTTCAGGTCCAAACAGAGATCGAACCAACACACACCTCCGACCCGGACTTTTCGTTTTCTAGACAGGCGCGTTACCTCTAGACCAGCGATCGACAACGACCTACGCATCAAAGAAGCACAACAGTGAAATTAAAAGAGTAGAAGTACTAGGGCACCTTGGTCAGTGTTTAGCGGTCGACTCGTGATCAGAGGTCGCGGGTTCGATCCCGCTCGGCTCGGTGTTGTGTCCTTGGGAAAGACACTTTACTCCAGTTTTCCTCACTCCACCCAGGTGTACAAGTGGGTACCAGCTCTGCTGGGGAAGTATCTGGCGACAGACTAGCGTCCTGTCACAGGGGTGGTGAAAAACCATCAGTTCGCTTAACGCTACAGAAACCGGGATAAGCTCCGGCTCTATGGGCCTTCTGGCTCGAAAGAACATACTTTACTAGGAAGCTACCTCCCAACCTTCCTGGTAAAATTGGAGGAGTCGATTCAGAACTGTATCTCCCAAAGTCAGAATGCAGCTACCTTCATTGTGGTGGGGGGGGGGGGAGGAGGAATACAGCTCTGAGCCAAGACACAAACACACATCCCCCCCCCACCCCCCAAAAACACCCTAGGTTCCGTCCACATCAAAGGGCTCCAGTGGGGTCAAACTCTGCCCACCTCTTGGTCAGAAGTGTTGACATCTTCCCCAGGTGCAGCAGAAACATCATCCTGAGAATAACATCACGCGCAAAGGAGATCGAATAATGTCCACTGTCTTGTCACAACCAAGTTTCAATCCACGAATTCCATTTCTTTTAAAAGGTAAAGGTGTTCCCATAACCTATGTGGTCGTAGGGGAGATCTCAACTTCTCCAGGGGCCAGCATATTGAGGGCGGTGCCCATCTCCTCTCCCTCGCTGCTTTACCTTCCCTGACCCTAAAGAGGGCAGGTACCCATTTACAGCTGGGTGAACTGAGGGAACTGAAGCCAAGGCGCGAAAAACGGTCACCCATCCAAGTGGTAACCACGCTCAATGCTGCTTAACCTTAGCTGGGGGAAAGCGAGAGCTCCGACCGCTGAGCTATCCCGTCCCCTGAATACAATTAGGGTTTTTTAAAAAAAATAATGAATAGAATCACAGAAAAGTCTAAGTCAAATCTTTCCAGTCTACAGTGAAAAACAACAACAACAACAAACAAACAAACAAACCCTCACACACCAAGACACTTGGACGTCTTGGGAACACACTCGTGCAGAAAACGAGTCAACATCTATCCAGGTTCTAATGTTGCGGCAACTACGATTCATCACTAGGCTTAGGGAACACCAACAAGCTATGTACAAACTTGCTACACTGATAACTGCAATCCATTCCTCAAGGCCTGCGTGTGTGAAAACAGATACTGGGAACACAGCCAAGCAGCACAACACCTGACAACAACTACTGTCCACTTCTTGCTTTACACTGGCTTCAAAGTTCACTCCATTCATCCCGCCGTCAAAAACAACGCCATGAAAACAAAGTCACTCACTTCCCCTGTGGGGATGCCGGGGGCCTGTCGGTATATAAACCATATCCCCACCTTCCGGAAATCATGCGTTAGGAATTCCCTCTTTTCTATCCCTCTCTTTCTTTCTGCCTTGTTCCTTTTCTTCCTGTCACCTCCTTCTTGTCTATTTTCTGCCTTCTCAGGTTCATTCTCCTGCCTTTTTTCCCCCCAGAAAGACTTAAAAGATAACTATTCTCTCCCACGCCAAAGTCAGATGCGCTGGGCCGGACTTGTCAGGGGCTTAACGGCAGCGCAACGCATTTTTGCTCATTTGACAGACAAGAACAGTTGCTGTCTGGGCCATCAACGAAGAAGAAGAAGAAAATTAATCCTTCACAATCCTAGCCAAACTCCTTCCAGTTATCTGTCACAAAGACTTCAGTCGAACAAGGTTTTTGTTGTGGGTTTTTTTAAGGAATATCCTCCCATAAAATCACGTACAAAAATATCTCCAAACCCTGTCAGTTCATTGCCGCAATGGCTTAAATTCACCCAGAGAGAGGGAACGCCGTCTTGGGAACAGGTCTCTGCACGAAGCTGGTCCACATCCTTCAATGAAGTTCTACATAACAGTGCAAGGGCCTTTGATTCATCACGACATTTAGAATTCTATCTTGAACATGCACACAATCATGAGCTAAAACGGTCGGAATCCTTCCAGTTCTTTGTTGTAATGGCGTCAACTTATCAAAACGTTGACATCGTGGAAACAAGTGTGCATCAATTTTGTCAACGTCCCCACCAACATACACACACACAGACATGCACACACACTTCTTTCCCCCCATCCCCCCCCCCCCCCCCCCCCCCCACACACTTACACACACACTTACATATATATCTACTCGTACAGACACACCTGCCCACTCACCTACTCACCCTCCTCCCAAACAGATACACACACTTACAACCCCCCCCACCAGCGCATCAAGACTTTTCTATCCCTCTCTTTGTTTCTGCCTTGTTCCTTTTCTTCCTGTCACCTTCATCATCAATGCCTTTGTGCCTTATTGGCATGTAGGGCAGCAACAAATGTTCTCCACTCCTGTCACCTTAGCAGATAACAATTCCCTCCAACTCTGATGCATTTTTGCTCATGTGACAGACCGCAACAACAGTTGCTGTCTGAGCGTTCAACGAAGAAGAAACAGAACGAGTGAACAGTGCTCACTGAACGCGAAAATCGTCTTTGTAAACATGAATACCATCTATACGCGATGAGCTTCACTTTATAATGGAATGTTCAAAGTTTTCTGAGCTTTGAAAGAAGGTTTTAGCTCACGAAGATCTGTAGATCCAAGATCTATGTTCACAGTGTGAAGTTTGTTCCAAAAGACATTGTTTTAAATCAAACTTGAGCAAATGTATATATATAGTCAAGAGTAAAGTTGCACGACATGGATGAAAAGGTTGACTACACTTCCGTCACATGCAATGTTGTAAATGTTTTTTCGCTAAGGCATATATAGATATCTCTCTCTCTCTCTCTCTCTCTCTCTCTCTCTCTCTCTCCTCTCTCTATATATATATATATATATAATATTTATATATATCCCTGTTAATTCTGTTGACTGAAGTCCTCCAAGCCCCAAGAAGGATCAACAGCTAATTAAATCTTGAGATTTTGAGAAGAGAGTCAGAAAACACCACCACCACCACCCAACACAAACCACCAAAACCTCCCCTCCCCTAAAAAAAAAATTTTAAATATCGGCACACAAATACTTTCGTCTTTCCCACTTTCTGTGAAAAACCACAGGAAAATACCCTGTCTGGTGAGCAAGCCTCCTCACTTTGATAAAAAAAAAAATTTTTAAGTGACCTCAAACACATAATTATGTCACAAACAAATCCCAACACACAAAACCTTTAGTCTCTCTCACTCCTCCACAATCCCTGTGGGGATGCTGGGGGCCTGTCAGTATAAACAGCATCCCCACCTTCTGGACATTCTGTGCTAGGTATTCCCTCTTTTCTATCCCTCTCTTTGTTTCTTCAGCCTTGTTCCTTTGCTTCCTGTCACCTCTTCCTTCTTGTCTATTTTCTACCTTCAAGTCAAGTCAAGTCAAAAACACTTTAATCATCCCATGAAGGGCAATTACACTACTGACAGGCATTGGTCCATTCTCCTGCCTTTTTTTCAGAAAACCTTAACAGATGACAACTCTCTCCTGTACAGAAGTTGGATGTGCTGGGCCTGACTTGTCAGGCGCTTAACGGCAGCGCAACATATTTTCACTCATATGACAGACCATACTTGCTGTCCAAAGCGTTTGATGAAGACTCCTCCACAAAATATACGGGAAAATACCCTGCATGGATTCACACACACACACACACACACATACAAATCCTTCCCTCCACATGAAAACTGTTCCTTTCTTTCACTCGTCCACAAAATATACTGGTAAACATCCTGAGTACATAAACGTAAACGTGTCCCACAACCTATACGGTCACAGGCGTCAGAGACCTCAACTTCTCCTGGGGCCAGCATATTGAGGGTGGCACCCATCTCCTCTCCCTCGCTGCTTTACCTTCCCTGACCCTAAAGAGGGCAGGTACCCATTTACAGCTGGGTGAACTG
>CM054154.1:39416969-39434469 GCA_028751875.1 Rapana venosa
AAATATGTATATATATATATCTCTATATATATATATATCTCTCTCTCTATATATGTGTGTATGTGTGTGTGTGTGTGTGTGTGTGTGTGTGTGTGTGTGTGTGTGTGTATGTATGTATGTATGTATGTATGTATGTATGCATGTATGTATGTATGTATGTATGTATGTATGCATGTATGTATGTATGTATGTATGTATGTATGTATGTATGTATGTATGTATGTATGTATGTATGTATGAACAACAATCAGAATAACAATCATCAGACGGACACAAAAGCCGAGTGGTTAACACCATTCCACGTCAATCCCATGGTCCATGAAGTCGTGGGTTTGAATCTCGGCAGTGACAACTGGTGAATTAAGGGTGGGGGATTTTTTTACAATCTCCCAGGTCAACTTCCAGTGCAGACCTGCCAGTGCCTTCACTCCCTTTGGGTATGCAATGCAGATCAAATATGCAAATATACGCAAATATGATTTACCCTGGGTCTGTCATTAGTAGTTGTTTTTTTCCACCCAGCTGTAAATGGGTACCTGCCCTCTTTAGGGTCAGGGAAGGTAAAGCAGCGAGGGAGAGGAGATGGGCGCTGCCCTCAATATGCTGGCCCCTAGAGAAGTGAGGTCTCTGACGCCTCGCTCCCCTACGACCTTATAGGTTATGGGACTCCTTTACCTTTTTATTAGAAACTTCACCTAGTATTCGCCCACTATTCGGCGGATCGGTGGTCTAGAGGTAACACGCCTGTCTAGAATATGAAAAGTCTGGGTCGGAAGTGTGCGGTGGTTTGAATCCCGTTTGGGCCCGAAACTTTTCCCCCATCCATTAGACCATGAGTGGTGGTCTGGGCGCTAGTCTTTCAGATGAGACGATAAACCGAGGCCCCTTGTGTTACACAAAATTATTCAGCGCACATAAAAGAACCCATGGCAACAAGAGAGTTGTCCCTGGCAAAATTCCTAGAAAAAAGCCACTCTGATAGGGAAACAAATACAATTGCAGAACCCCCCCAAAATTTTTTTTTAAAAAAGGGTGGCGCTGCTCTTGTGGCGACGCGCTCTCCCCAGGGAGAGCAGCCCGAATTTCACGCAGAGAAATCTCGTGACTTAAAGTGGTGTCAAATAAATTAAATAAATAAATACTAACGTTGAGAAAGCGTGTCTACGAAAAGGAGAGACACTGACCATGAAGCAGACATCCGTCAGTCTCCTAAAACTATGGAGTTGCGCTCTAGCTGTTTATACTCCAGAGGGAAAAGCCTGGGTAAGTCAGTATGGAGGGCAAGCTGTTACCCATGCAGCTGACTCCCCCCTCCCCTCTCCACGTCGCTAGAATGGTCCATTGGAAAGGCAATCGCCGATACACAAGGTTCCAGTGCTGTTGCAGGAGTTGCCAGAACAATGCTGTATCCCCCCATACAGGTGGCTGCGTTCCGAGATGGTGTCTAGACACGACACCTGTGTGCATGCTGGGTTTGTTGTTTTTACTTTGTCATCTGCTCCTACTACCGGCACACAATGGCCTACTGGCCAAAGGAAGAAGAAAGCGAAGAAGGAGAAGAAGAAGAAGAAGAAGGAGAAGGAGGAGGAGGAAAGAAGAAGAAGAAGAAGGGAGAAGGAGGAGGAGAGGAAAGAAGAAGAAGAAGAAGAAGAAGAAGAGAAGAAGAAGAAGAAGAAAAGAAAAGAAGAAGAAGAAAGAAGATAGGAAGAAGAGAAGAAGAAGAAGAAGAAGGAGAAGAAGAAGCGAAGAAGGAGAAAAGAAGAAGAAAAAGAAGAAGAAGGAGGAGAGAAGAAGAAGAAAGAAGAAGGAGGAGAGAGGAGAAGAAGAAGAAGAAGAAGAGAAGAAGAAGAAGAAAAAGAAGAAGAAGAAGAAGAAGAAGAAAGAAGAAGAAGAAGAAGAAAGAAGAGGAAGAAAAAGAAGAAGAAGAAGAAAAAGAAGAAGAAAACGAAGAAGAAAAAGAAGAAGAAAAAAAAAAAAGAAAAAGAAGAAGTAAGAAGAAGAAGAAGAACAACAACAAGCAGAAGAAGACAACAAAGAAGAAGAAGACGATGAACAAAAACAAGAAAAAGAAGAAGACGAAGAAGAAGAAGAATAACAACAACAAGATGAAGAACAACAACAACAACAACAAGATGAAGAAGAAGAAGAACAACAACAACAACAACAAGAAAAAGAAGACAAAGAAGAAGAACAACAACAAAACGAAGACGAAGAAGAAGATGAAGAAGAAGCAGACGATGAAGAAGAAGAAGAAGAAGAAGAAAAAGAAGAATATTAAGAACAAGAAGAACAAGAAGAAGAAGAAAAAAGAAAAATATTAAGAACAAGAAGAACAAGAAGAAGAAGAACAAGAAGAAGAAGGACAAGAAAAAGAAGAAGAGGATAAAGAAGAAGAAGAACAACAACAACAACAAAACAAAAAAAAGAAGAAGATGAAGAAGAAGAAGAACAACAACAACAAGACGAAGAATAACAAGAACAAGAACAAAAAGAACAACAACAAGAACAAGAACAACAACAATAATAACAACAAGACAAAGAAGAAGAACAACAACAACAATAACAAGAAGAAGAAGAACAACAACAATAACAAGAAGAAGAACAACAACAATAACAAGACGAAGAACAACAACAATAACAAGACGAAGAAGAAGAAGAACAGCAACAACAAGACGAAAGAAGAAGAAGAAAGAAGAAGAGAAGAAGAAGAAGAAGAAGAAGAAGAACAACAACAACAACAACAACAACAACAACAACAACAACAACAACAAGAACAAGAGGCTTAAAAGGGGGAGGGAGGACGGCACAAAGCGCACCCTGGGCCTGTCATCAGGGCCGGGGTCTGCCGCTGTCTGGGGGGACATCAAGGGTTCTGTGCTGGAGTCTGCACACCACACCACACCACACCACAGGCGCTTTCAACGTCCATCAGTCAACAACAACTACAACAACAACTACAACAACATGAATGAAGCATTTAAAGCAACAACAAAATGAATGAGGCATTTAAAACAACAACAACAAAATAAATGAGGCATTTAAAACAACAACAACAAAATGAATGAGGCATTTAAAACAACAACAACAAAATAAATGAGGCATTTAAAACAACAACAACAAAATAAATGAGGCATTTAAAACAACAACAACAAAATGAATGAGGCATTTAAAACAACAACAACAAAATAAATGAGGCATTTAAAACAACAACAATGAAATTAATGAGGCATTTAAAACAACAACAACAACAACAAAATAAATGAGGCATTTAAAACAACAACAACAACAATGAAATTAATGAAGCATTTAAAACAACAACAACAATGACAAAGCATTTAAAACAACAACAACAATGAACAAAGCATAACAACAACAATAAAATGAACAAAGCATTTAAAGCAACAACAACAAAATGAACAAAGCATTTAAAGCAACAACAAAATGAACGAAGCATAACAACAACAATAAAATGAACAAAGCATTTAAAACAACAACAACAAAATGAACGAAGCATTTAAAACAACAACAACAAAATGAACGAAGCATAACAACAACAATAAAATGAACAAAGCATAACAACAACAACAATGAAATGAACAAAGCATGGCAACAACAACAACAATGAACAAAGCATAACAACAACAATAAAATGAACAAAGCATTTAAAGCAACAACAACAAAATGAACGAAGCATAACAACTACAATAAAATGAACAAAGCATTTAAAGCAACAACAACAACAAAATGAACAAAGCATGTAAAGCAACAACAAAATGAATGAAGCATAACAACAACAACACCAAAATGAACAAAGCATAACAACAACACCAAAATGAACTCAGCATTTAAAGCAACAACAAAATAAACAAAGCATTTAGAACAACACCAAAATGAACAAAGCATTTAAAGCAACAACAAAATAAACAAAGCATTTAGAACAACACCAAAATGAACAAAGCATTTAGAACAACACCAAAATGAACGAAGCATTTAAAACAGCAACAACAACAACAACAAAATGAACAACGCACCATCTGGTAAAAGCTTCAACTAAGGCCGCGCTCACACTGCCTCTCATAACTGCTGGGTGGCCAAGACAAGGCCTGCATGCTTTGGAATAGGTTTTCTATTTCTTCATTTCCACACCACTTTAAAGGGGGACGGGATAGCCTAGTGGTTAGAACATTGCGCTCGCAATCTGACGACCCGGGTTCGATTCCCGTTCAAGGGGGAGTTAACATCAGTGCAGACTCCACTCTCCCCAAAAGTCCTTCGGATGAGACTATAAACCGAGGCCCCGTGTGCGAATGCATGCAGGACATCTTGCGCACACGTTAAATCCTGTTCTGCTTTTCATAAGAGTAGGCTATTGTGTGCCGGTGAGAACAGATGACAGGATTTACAAAACTGCATACACACGGGGATTGGATGTAAAAAAGCACATAAGTGCTTATTCCATTATCCTCGATATAAAAGATTTTTTTTTAATGAAATTTAAAAAATACTATCTTCAATATAAAAGAATAAAAAATTTTAAAAGTGGTATACAGCAAAAGGTAAGGTAAAGGTGTCCCCCCATAACCTATGTGGTCATAGGGGAGCGAGGCGTCAAAAACCTCACTTATCAAGGGGCCAGCATATTGAGGGCGGCGCCCATCTCCTCTCCCTCGCTGCTTTACCTTCCCTGACCCTAAAGAGGGCAGGTACCCATTTACAGCTGGGTGAACTGGGGGAACTGTACTGAAGCCAAAGCAGCGCAAACGGTCACCCATCCAAGTGGTAACCACGCTCGACGCTGCTTAACCTTGGCTGGGGGAAGCGAGTGCTCCGACCGCTGAGCTATCCCGTCCCCTAGTGGTATGCTGTACTGTTCAGCAAAGTCTTTCTGATGAGAGAGAGCTGTAAACCAAGGTGCTCACTGCTAACTCACACAGACACAGCATGTCGCACGCACACACACACATATCGTAACTCCACCGATTTACTGCAGTAGTAGTGGTAACACTAGTAGTAGTAGTAGTAGTAGTAGTAGTTGTAGTAGTAGTAGTAGTAGTAGTAGTAGTAGTAGTAGTAGTTGTAGTAGTGGTGGTAGTAGTAGTAGTAGTAGTAGTAGTAGTAGTAGTAGCAGTGGTAGTAGTAGTAGTAGTAGTATAGAAGTAGCATATAGTAGTAGTTTATATTGCATATATATACAGTAGTATATTGTATGTTTTAGTAGTATACACCACCACCACCCCACCACCACCACCACCACCACCACCACCACCACCCCCCCAAACCACCACCACCACCACCACCCCCAAACCCACCACCACCACCCACCCCCACCACCCCACCACCACCACCACCACCACCACCACCACCACCACCACCACACCCCCACCAACCACCACCACCACCACCACCACCACCACCACCACCACCACCACCACCACCACCACCCCCACCACCACCACCACCACCACCCCCCACCACACCACCACCACCACCACCACCACCACCACCACCACCACCACCACCAACCACCACCACCACCACCACCACCACCACCACCACCACCACCACCACCACCACCACCACCACCACCACCACCACCCACCACCACACCACCACCACCACCACCACCACCACCACCACCACCACCACCACCACCACCACCACCACCCACCACCACACCACCACCAACCACCACCACCACCCCCACCAACCACCACCACCACCACCCACCACCACCACCACCCCACACCACCACCACCACCACCCCACCACCACACCACCACCACCACCACCACCACCACCACCACCACCACCACACCACCACCACCACACCACCACCACCACCACCACCACCACCACCACCACCCCACCACCACCACCACCACCACCACCCCACCAACCCACCACCACCACCACCACCACCACCACCACCTCCACCACCACCACCACACCACCACCAGACCACCACCACCACCACCACCACACAACCCCACCCCCACCATACACCACCACCACCCCCACCACCCCACCACCACCCACCACCACCCCCCCACACCCCCCCCCCCCCCCACCCCCCCCCCCCCAGCTCCTCTTCGGCTTTTCTTCTGGTAACAACCGCCACCCCCACCCACTACCCCCTCACACCACCGGGTTGCGCGTTGTTCCGTTTTTTCCATCCGTTGTCAGCAGGTTCTACTAAACGTTGTACAGCACTAGTCATGAAACCTGTGCCCACACACACACAACTCCACTCTCCCACCTTCATGCTAACAACCCACCCAATACACACTCACACACACTTTCACTCTTTTCTTAAAACACACACACACACACACACACACACCACACCACACACACTAACACACCACACACACACCCACACACACACACTACAACACACACAATACACACACAACACACACACAGTATGCACACACACAACACAAAATACACACACACTATCACACAACCACACACACTAAACACACACTACACACACAACTACAATTCACATTATACACACCCTTTATAATACACCCAAATACACAACAACACACACAACACAATACCCAAATAACAAACACAAACAGACTAAACAAGTTCACGCACTAATTTATACACCAACACACACACACATACCAACAAGTTCATTCCTTTCAAGCCTTTGTATGAATTAAAAAAAATTGAACAGAGAATAAACCTAAAGCAAATCCCAAATAAATGAACACAAACATAACGAAAAGAAGTTATCGATAATGTAATAAAAAAGTTGAATGACTCAATACATTTTTAAGTATATCACATTTTTTAAAGACATTCATCACTACTAAAACAAATTGAAATTTCAAGAAATTCCTGCTCTTACTGAATTTTGGAGCGACAGAACTTTCAATTGCTTTCATAGCTACAAAAATTATAACGGACATGGTTAAAATTTGGGATAAATCTGTTATAATTTCTTCCATGATCAAATGAAATTCATCCTAAAACAGACATATTTGCATTTAACATCATTTCTTCCCTTGTAATTATGGAAACGTAACCTCAATAGAACTTGTGACGCTACAAATCGAAACTTCATAAACTAAACATGTCATCTGAGACAAGTAATATTTTTCCATCCCAAATCAATCTTAGAGTTTTTATAAAGACATCTACTATTACTCCACAGCTCATTCTCCATTCATTAACATTTTCTTTTAAGAAGCTTTGATATGTGAATTTGAGAATGAATACTTGAACAAAACTGTCTCTCCCACAAACAGTCAAATTTCCGCTTTGTACTAAAATATTTTGTACCTTATTTAGCCATGATGATTGATTCAAGAATTTGTCATGTAAATCTTTCATCATTTGATAAACATTTAACGATAGCTTTTCAGACTGGATGTCAAGCCTAAACATCCAGAAACGAACCATTTGAACAGAGACCAAAATAGACAAAGGATATCTGCCCGTTTTCTCCATATACTACGAAGTTGAGGTTGTATGCTTTAAACAAAAAATATACTTTAAAAATCTTAACACACACACACACTTACCTCGAGAAGTCTTCTCCCTTTCAGTTTCCCTAAGACAAAACAACAACACACACACAAAGATTATCAACCAAAATATTAACATAAAAGTAATGACTGGTACAGCCACATAGCAATACATCTCATCTAAAAATAAATAAATAAATAAAACAATACATCTCATATATAAATAAAACAATTCATCTCATCATCCCATCTGCTCCCGTAACCCCCTCCAGGGTCGTAGGGCACTGCAGTGATGAACTTGCACCAGCTGGCTCCATTTGCGGCGGTTGTGGCAAGTGCCTGGTTGTGGAGAAGCCTTCCCGCCCCCATTCAGTAAATGTTGTCTGCCCATTTCTTCTTCGCCTGCCTTGCTTTCTCTTCCCCAATAAAAAAAAAGCTATTGTTATGCTTATTCTATAACCCTCTATAAATAAAATTTGTTCATTGTTCAAATTTGTTAATTGTGCAGTGTGATCTTGTCACATGCCCATACATCTGAATATTCTGCATTACTGATTCAAAATTCAAGACATCTCCCCCCCCCCCCCCCCCCCCCCCCCCACTCCCCTATTTGCTTGATTTCATCTAGGTCTTCTTTGTTTTCAGAGAACAAATTACAAAAATTTGCTACATGAGAGACAAACCAGGTTATCTCCAGCACACCCAGGCAAGGACATAACCTGGTTTGTCTCTAATGTAGCACACACACACACTCACACAAAAGTCCTTCGGATGAGACTATAAACCGAGGCCCCGTGTGCGAATGCATGCAAAACATCTTGCGCACGGTTAAAATCCTGTTCCGCTTATCGAAAGAGTAGTCCACTGTGTGCTGTGGGAACAGATGACAGAATTTACAAAACCGCATACACACGGGGACTGGATGTAAAAAAGCACATAATGCTTATTTCATTATCCTCGATATAAAAAAAATAAAATAAAATTTAAAAAAATAAATAAATAAAAACACACACACTCACACTCACACACACCACTACTACCTTTTTATTAAATATCTAACACTTTAACTGAGGGAATAATGAAAGTCTATAATATGTCATTGTGAACTAATATCAACACACGATACAAACATGGGCATGCCGGGGGCCTGTCCGTATAAACAGCGTCCCCACCTTCCGGAAATTCTGCGCTAGCAATTCCCTCTTTTCTATCCCTCTCTTTGTTTCTGCCTCATTCCTTTGCTTCATCTTTTCTTTGTCTATTTTCTGCCTCGTGGTCCACTCTCCTGCCTTTTTTCTCCCCAGAAAGACTTCAAACAGAACAATTCTCTCCCACGCTGAAGTCGGAAGCGCTGGGCCTGACTTGACAGGCGCTTAACGGCAGCGCAAAGCATTTTCGACCATACGACAGACAATAGTTGATGTCCGAGCAGTTGACAAAGAAGAAGCAGGAGAAAAAGAAGGAAAAGAAGAAGTAGAAGAAGAAGAAGAAGAAGAAGGAGGAGGAGAAGAGGAGGAGGAGAGGAGGAGGAGGAGGAGAAGAAGGAGGAGAAGGAGGAGGAGCAGAAGGAGGAGAGGAGGAGGAGAAGGAGAAGAAGAAGAAGAAGAACAAGAACAAGAACAACAACAACAACAACAAGACGGAGAAGACAAAAAGAAGAAGAAGAAGAAGAACAATAACAACAACAACAACAAGACGATGAAGAAGAAGAAGAAGAAGAAGAAGAAGAACAACAACAACAACAACAACAAGACGGAGAAGACGGAGAAGAAGAGGGAGAAGAAGAAGAAGAAGATGAAGAAGAAGATGAAGGAGATGAAGAAAAAAGATGAAGGAGATGAAGAAGAAGAAGAAGAAGAAGAAGAAGGAGATGAAGGAGAAGAAGAAGAAGAAGAAGAAGAACAACAACAACAACAACAACAACCACAAGAAGAAGAAGAAGAAGAAGAAGAAGAAGAAGGAGAAGAAGAAGAAGAAGAAGAAGAAGAAAAAGAAGAAGTAGAAGAAGAAGTAGAAGAAGAAGAAGAAGAAGAAGAAGAAGAAGAAGAAGAAGAAGAAGAAGAAGAAAAGAAGGAGAGGAGGAGGAAGAGGAAGAGGAGGAGGAGGAGAAGAAGAAGAAGAATGCAAAGAAGAAGAAGAAGAAGAAGAAGAAGAAAGGTGACTGAAACCCTCAGCAAAACATCACTCACTCCTCCTCGGTCTGATGATGAAGATGAAGACGAGGACGGCGATGACGATGATCAGAATGACGATGACAGCGATGACGCCCCAGCAATGGCCCCATCCATCTGCACTGCTGCTGCTGTGGCTGTTCAACACGGGGTTGATTATCACCATAAATATAAACCAAACATTAACGCACAACATGCGACACTCCCCCACATAATGAATCACACGGATAGCCTATGGTTAGAACATTGCGCTCGCAATCTGACGACCCGGGTTCGATTCCCGTTCAAGGGGATATTTTCCCCTGGAGTTAACATCAGTGCAGACTCCACTCTCCCCAAAAGTCCTTCGGATGAGACTATAAACCGAGGCCCCGTGTGCGAACGCACGCAGAACATCTTGTGCACATGTTAAATCCTGTTCCGCTTTTTGTAAGAGTAGGTCATTGTGTGCCGGTGGGAACAGATGACAGAATTTACAAAACCGCATACACACAGGACTGGATGTAAAAAAGCACATAAGTGCTTATTCCATTATCCTTGATATAAAAGAAATAAAATAAATAAATAAAAACACGGAGGTCAACTTTTAGTTGTTGACATGTTTAATCTGCAACAAAAAGGCTGTTGAATACAGATTGAAAATTGGATATTTTTTTATATGAAAAGTTATTACACATTGAAATATGTGAAAACCAAATGCTACGCTACATGACCAAGATCAAATGGGAAGACAGGATCACGAATGAAGAACTATGGAGAATGTGCAAAGTTGATGATCTGAAGTCAGTAGCTCGTACCAATAGACTGCGCTGGTTTGGGCATGTTCAGCGGAAAGCAGACCACCACATCATAAAAAGAGCAATGAACTTCGTAGTGGATGGAAAGAGACCAAAGGGAAGACCTAGCAAGACCTGGGCTGCCTGTATTGCAGATGATCTTAGAGAAAGGGGCATAAATAAATAGGAAGCTCAAAACAGAGAGAGATGGAGAAGGCTCATCAATGTCAAACCTCCCTTGGGAGAAACATGACAAAACAGGAAGAAGAAGAAGAAGAAGAAATATATACTGCAGAAAGCGACAAAATGACAAAGTGACAAGTTTAGCATCGTAACAGGTGGTCAGAATGAGGGCTTGGGTACTTTTTCAACATGCTTTTAAAGCTAAAGGAAACACAATTACGCCTTGATATTTCAGTACAAGGTAGAAGAACGGCTATAGTTTTATAATCAACCAAAATCGACAACCTGACCCCCACCTGCCTAAAATGGCTCCTAGCAGAAAAGTGGGTCAGGTGCAAAGTGACTCATTTCCTGGGGGAGTGTCACTAATAACAAATGTTTGGCATAATAAGTACAAAACTGTCGTAGTGTTGATGATCATCTTTACAAATATATCAACCAAACATCAACATACAATATAAGAAATGTTTGATATAGTGTTATTATCATCATCACAAATATATCAACAAAACATTAACAGACAACATAACAAATGTACATAGTGTTAATGATCATCACAAATATATACCAACCATAAACAAACAAAAATAACGAATGTTTGACATAGTGTTAATGATGATCAAAATCATCACAAATATCAGCCAAACATTAACCTACAATATAACAAATGTTCTACATAGCGTTGATTATCATCATCATTACAAAAATCACCAAACATAATACAACATAAAAAAAATGTACATTGTGTTAATGATGATCACAGCCATAAACCCTGTTCCTCCCCCACAACACACACACACACAAACACAAACTACACACACACACTACACAACACACAACAAACTACACACACACTCACACACACACACAAACCACACACTACACAAACTACACACCACACACATACTCACACACACAACACACACACAAACTACACACACACACACACTACACACCACACAAACTACACACACACTACACACATACTACACACACATACACACTACACACATACTCCACACACACAACACACACATACACACACACAATACACTGCACACACACTACACACTACACACACACTACACACACTACACACACACATACACACACACATACACTGCACCACACACCACACTACACACACATACACACACACACAACACACACATACACCACTCACACTACACACACCACACTACACACCACACACAAAACTCACACACACAACACACACACACACACACACACAAACTACACACACACACTACACAACACACACAACTCCACACACACAACACACCACACTACATACACTGCGCGCACACATACACACACTCACACACTACACACATACTCACACACACAACACACACATACACACTCACACTACACACACCACACTATACACACTAAAGCACACACCCACACTCACAACACACACTACACACACATACACACACTCAACACACATACACGCAAGCAGAACATCTTGCGCACCAAAAACGTTAAATCCTGTTCCGCTTTTCCTAAGAGTAGGCCATTGTTTGCTGGTGGGAACAGATGGCAGAATTTACAAAACCCCATACACACGGGGACTGGATGTAAAAAAGCACATAAGTGCTTATTCCATTATCCTTGACATAAAAGAATAAAATAAAATAAATAAAAAATAAACTACACACACATACACACACTCACACACACAACACATGTATACACACTCTACAAACCACACAAACGCTACACACACACACTACACACACATATCACACACACTACACAACCACTACACACACATATCACACACACACACACAACACACCAACCCACACACCCAATACACACACCACACAAACTCTCCACACACACACAAAACACATACACACATTACACACATACAACAACACACACTACACACACATACAACACACCCACACAATCCCCTGCCCCCTTCACACCCACACAAGCGCTTTGATTTGTTTTTTGCAAGATATAGCGCTGTATAAATTCCATGTATTATCATTATTCATTATTATATACTACACACAGACCATCCCCACAACACCCCCTATCCCCATCACACACACACGACCCTCCCCACCACCACCACCACCACCACACACACAGCCCCCCACTCTTCCCCAATCACCCCCCCCCCCCCCCCCACCCATCCCCTACACACACACTACACTACACTACACACAACACACACTCGTCTAATATCACTTAGAGTGAACAGACTTAAATTGAAGACAACAACAACAACACACCCACAACACAACAAACACACAGCATCCCCCCCCCCCCCCTATACCCCCTCCCACCACCACCACCACACACACAGCCCCCATCTCCCCCATCACCCACCCCCCTACACAAACACTACACACACACACAACCCCCCTCCCCCCACCACACACACAGCCCCCCATCCCCCCCCTACACAAACACTACACACACACAACCCCCCCCCCCCATAACCCCCCCCCCCCACACACACAACCAGCCCCCCACCCCCCCCCCTCCATCTCTCCCCCCCCCCCCCCCCCCACCCACACACACACACTTACTGACCCAAGGTGGTGACGGTGATGACAGCAGAGAAGAATTGCCCTACTGGTTGCGGGCAACGACACGAAAAGCTGTAGGAATGACCGGCCGGAGACCTCCGACCTCTACTTCCTGTGGCGCACCCTGTTTCCGTGTCCTGAAGAGCACAGGACGCGATTCCACATCCGAGATCGAGAGGTTTATAAAAAGAAATTAAAATTTTATTTTATTTTGAGGATAATGGAATAAGCACTCTCTCTCTGGAGTGTTGTGTGTGTGTGTGTGTGTGTGTGTGTGTGTGTGTGTGTGTGTGTGTTTATTTATTTATTCTTTTATATCGAGATAATGGAATAAGCACTCATGTGCTTTTTTACATCCAGTCCCCATGTGTATGCGGTTTTGTAAATTTTGTCATCTGTTTCCACGGCATACAATGGCCTACTCTTCCAAAAAGCGGAACAGGATTTAATGTGTGCGCAAGATGTTCTGCATGCGTTCAAACATGGGCCTCGGTTTTTAGTCTCATCCGAAGGACACAACACACAAAAAGCTCACAAGGATTGTTCTTCTGGAGTTAACATCAGTGCTGACTCCACTCTCCCGCAAAAGTCCAGATGAACTATAAACCGAGAACCTTGTGTGAACGCATGCAGATCATCTTGCGCACCACGAACGTTAAAACCTGTTCCACTTTTTGGAAGAGTAGCCATTGTGTGCCGTGGGAACAGATACAAAATTTACAAAACTGCATACACAAAGAGGACTGGATGTAAAAAAGCACATGATGCTTACTTCATTACCCAAGAAATTTTTTTAAAACACACACACTCACACACAGTGAACCATTGTGAACGCATGCAGAACATCTTGTGCACATATTAAAACCTTCCTACCTTTCTGAAGAGTAGACCATTTGTGTCGTGATAACTCTTGACAAAATTTTACAAGCTTCTACTTCTTAAACACAGGACTGGATGTAAAATTAATTTAAAAATTTTTTTCAAGCATATGACGGCTTATGCCACTATCCTTGAAATTAAATATTAAAAGAAAAGATATTTTTTACATTTTGATTTTTTAACAAGATCATATAAACACACAACACACACACACACCCAAAAACACACATACATACACACACAGAGGAACGGATAACAAAATTTACAATAACTGCATACACACGACTGCATGTAAAAAAAAAAAGCATATGGGTGCTTATTCCATTATCCTCGAAATAAAAAAAAATTTTAAAGTAAATAAAAAAAAAATAAATAAATCACACAAAACACAACCCCCACCCATCCCCCCATCCTACACCACCCTTCCCCCCCCCTCCCCCCCCCACACACACACACACACATACAACCCCCACCCATCTGCCCCCCCACCCCCCCCCCCTTATCCTACACCACCCTTTCCCCCCACACACACACACACACTCACACACACACATACACTCACACACATATACAAACACACACACCCACAAACACACAAACACACACACTCACACATACACTCACACACACAAAACTCACTCACACAAACACACAACACACTCACATACATACACACTCACACACACAAACACACTCACACCCAAACTCACACACACACACACTCTCACACACACAAACACACTCACACCCAAACCCACACCAAACCCACACTCACAATACACACACACACACACATACACACACACACCACACCCAAACTCACACACCCCGTCTAATATCACTTAGAGTGAACAGATGTTAAATTGAAGACAACAACAACACACACACACACACACACACACACACACACACTCACTCACACACACACGCTCTAATATCACTTAGAGTGAACAGACGTTAAATCGAAAGAACAACAACACACACACACACACAACACACACACACACACACTCACACACACACACACACACACACACACTCACACACACACTCTAATATCACTTACAGTGAAAAGACATTAAATCGAAAGAACAACAACACACACACACACACACATACACCCACACTCAAACCCACACACACATCACCACACACACACTCATAACGATTATTTGTATCAGAATAATACACACGATAAATGGATAAACACAGTGAAAAATATTCTGTACACAATTGGATTCAAACATGTCTGGAAAACCAAAGCACTCTTAATGTTCATCGGTTGAGTTAAAGCTGTTAGAAGAAAACTTGAGGACTTGTATAAAACAATTTGGATCTACCAAAAGAAAGAGTTTGCAAAACTAAAATTTTATGATTTTGCTACCAAAGAATACAGATTGGAACCATACTTATAAACTATGAAAACAAAACTCATAAGAAGACATATTGTAAATTTCGCACAACTGTCACAATTTAATGATAGAGAAAGGGAGACACCAAAATATATCCAGAGAGGACAAAAATGTAGACACTGTAACAAAATTGAAGATGAATTTCATTTACTTGATGAATGCATTTTATATGATGAACTCAGAAATAATTTGTTATTAAAAATCAAAACGAAAGACAAAGAACGCAAAAACTGTGTACATAAATTAAGTGACATAATCACAGTTGATATATATCAAGCAGATATCATCAGATATGTGATGAGTGTTTTGAAAAGAGAGAAAAAGAGAAGTAAAATACATGTTTTTAGTGTACATCACTTTTACCAAAATAGATAATAATTATAAATTGATGTTTTTGTTGTGTCAAATAAGTCTACATGATTTAAATGGCAATAAAATAATCTGAATCTGAATCTGAATCTCTCACACACACACTCTAATATCACTTACAGTGAAAAGACGTTAAATTGAAGACAACAACATACACACACACACACATACACACCCAAACCCACACCCACCCACCCACACACACACACTCACAACACTCACACACACACACACACTCACACACACACACACACAACACTCACACACTCTCTCACACACACACACAACTCACACACTCTCTCACAAACACTGCTCATACCTCCACTTCCAAAGGCACGGGCACCCACGCCCCATCTTTCGAGTGTTGGGCGTCTTGGTACTGCACGACAAAGGTTGGGCTTGCCGCCATGGAACCCGGGCAGCCACTGAACCCAGCCAGGTGTCCTCCCTCCACACAGAGGTCACGTTCTCGGGCCTTTTGGGCACACCTGGTCAAACCCCACCCACACGCCAAGCAAGAGGAAAATGTTGGGGAATGAAATCTTGTTATAAATGTCTGAAGTGGGGACATTCCATGATCAAATGAAATTCATCCCCTAAAACAGACATACTGCATTTTGAACATATTCTTTCTTCCCTTGGTATATTATGGAAACGTCCAACCTCAATAGGAAGCTTGTGACAGCTACAACGAAACTTCATAAGAGCGTAAACATGTACATCTGGTAGACAAGTTATATATTTTTCCATACCAAAATCAATCTTAGAGTTTTTATGATAAAGACATCTACTATTACTCCACAGCTCAGTTCTCCATTCATTAACATTTTCTTTTAAGAAGGCTTTGATATGTGAACTTGTAGAATGAATACTTGAACAAAACTGTCTCTCCCACAAACAGTCAAATCCGCTTTGTACTAAAATATTTTGTACCTTATTTAGCCATGATGATTGATTCAAAGATTTGTCATGTAAATCTTTCATCATTTGATAAACATTTAACGATAGCTTTTCAGACTGGATGTCAAGCAGCTGCATCCAGAAACGAACCATTTGAACAGAGACCAAAATAGACAAAGGATATCTGCCCGTTTCTCCATATACTAGCGAAGTTGAGGTTGTATGCTTTAAACAAAAAATATACTTTAAAAATCTTAACACACACACACACTTACCTCGAGAAGTCTTCTCTCCCTTTCAGTTTCCCTAAGACAAACAACAACACACACACAAAGATTATCAACCAAAATATTAACATAAAAGTAATGACTGGTACAGCCACATAGCAATACATCTCATCTAAAAATAAATAAATAAATAAAACAATACATCTCATATATATAAATAAAACAATTCATCTCATCATCCCATCTGCTCCCGTAACCCCCTCCAGGGTCGTAGGGGCACTGCAGTGATGAACGTTGCACCAGCTGGCTCCATTTGCGGCGGTTGTGGGCAAGTGCCTGGGTTGTGGAGAAGCTCTTCCCGGTCCATTCAGTGATGTTGTCTGCCCATTTCTTCTTCGGCCTGCCTTGCTTTCTCTTCCCCAATAAAAAAAAAGCTATTGTTATGCTTATTCTATAACCCTCTATAAATAAAATTTGTTCATTGTTCAAATTTGTTAATTGTGCAGTGTGATCTTGTCACATGCCCATA
>CM054154.1:39436969-39454469 GCA_028751875.1 Rapana venosa
GAGCAATGAACTTCGTAGTGGATGGAAAGAGACCAAGGGAGACCTAGCAAGACCTGGGCTGCCTGTATTGCAGATGATCTATGAGAAAGGGGCATAAATAAATAGGAAGCTCAAAACAGAGGAGAGATGGAGAAGGCTCATCAATGTCAAACCTCCCTTGGGGAAACATGACAAAACAGGAAGAAGAAGAAGAAGAAATATATACTGCAGAAAGCGACAAAATGACAAAGTGACAAGTTTAGCATCGTAACAGGTGGTCAGAATGAGGGCTTGGGTACTTTTTCAACGTGCTTTTAAAGCAAAAGGAAACACAATTACGCCTTGATATTTCAGTACAAGGTAGAAGAACGGCTATAGTTTTATAATCAACCAAAATCGACAACCTGACCCCCACCTGCCTAAAATGGCTCCTAGCAGAAAAGTGGGTCAGGTGCAAAGTGACTCATTTCCTGGGGAGTGTCCACTAATAACAAATGTTTGGCATAATAAGTACAAAACTGTCGTAGTGTTGATGATCATCTTTACAAATATATCAACCAAACATCAACATACAATATAAGAAATGTTTGATATAGTGTTATTATCATCATCACAAATATATCAACAAAACATTAACAGACAACATAACAAATGTACATAGTGTTAATGATCATCACCATCATCACAAATATATACCAACCATAAACAAACAAAAATAACGAATGTTTGACATAGTGTTAATGATGATCAAAATCATCACAAATATCAGCCAAACATTAACCTACAATATAACAAATGTTCTACATAGCGTTGATTATCATCATCATTACAAAAATCACCAAACATAATACAACATAACAAAATGTACATTGTGTTAATGATGATCACAGCCATAAACCCTGTTCCTCCCACACAACACACACACACACACACAAACTACACACACACACTACACAACACACACACAAACTACACACACACTCACACACACACACAAACCACACACTACACAAACTACACACCACACACATACTCACACACACAACACACACACAAACTCACAACACACACACACTACACACCACACAAACTACACACACACTACACACATACTACACACACATACACACTACACACATACTCACACACCACACAACACACACATACACACACACATACACTGCACACACACTACACACTACACACACACTACACACACTACACACACACATACACACACACATACACTGCACACACACACCACACTACACACACATACACACACACACAACACACACATACACACTCACACTACACACACCACACTACACACCACACACATACTCACACACACAACAACACACACACACACACACAAACTACACACACACACTACACAACACACACATACTCACACACACAACACACCACACTTACATACACTGCGCGCACACATACACACACTCACACACTACACACATACTCACACACACAACACACACATACACACTCACACTACACACACCACACTATACACACTACGCACACACCCACACTCACAACACACACTACACACACATACACACACTCAACACACATACACGCAAGCAGAACATCTTGCGCACACGTTAAATCCTGTTCCGCTTTTCCTAAGAGTAGGCCATTGTTTGCTGGTGGGAACAGATGGCAGAATTTACAAAACCCCATACACACGGGGACTGGATGTAAAAAAGCACATAAGTGCTTATTCCATTATCCTTGACATAAAAGAATAAAATAAAATAAATAAAAAATAAACTACACACACATACACACACTCACACACACAACACATGTATACACACTCTACACACACAAACGCTACACACACACACTACACACACATATCACACACACTACACAACCACTACACACACATATCACACACACACACACAACACACCAACTACACACCCAATACACACACCACACAAACTCTCACACACACACAAAACACATACACACATTACACACATACAACACACACACACTACACACATACAACACACCCACACAATCCCCTGCCCCCTTCACACCCACACAAGCGCTTTGATTTGTTTTTTGCAAGATATAGCGCTGTATAAATTCCATGTATTATCATTATTCATTATTATATACTACACACAGACCATCCCCACAACACCCCCTATCCCCATACCACACACACGACCCTCCCACCACCACCACCACCACCACACACACACAGCCCCCCATCTCCCCAATCACCCCCCCCCCCCCCCACCCATCCCCTACACACACACTACACTACACTACACACAACACACACTCGTCTAATATCACTTAGAGTGAACAGACGTTAAATTGAAGACAACAACAACAACACACCCACAACACAACAAACACACAGCATCCCCCCCCCCCCCCCTATACCCCCTCCCACCACCACCACCACACACACAGCCCCCATCTCCCCCATCACCCACCCCCCTACACAAACACTACACACACAACCCCCCTCCCCCCACCACACACACAGCCCCCCATCCCCCCCCTACACAAACACTACACACACACAACCCCCCCCCCCCCCCCATACCCCCCCCCCCCCACACACACAACCAGCCCCCCCCCCCCCCCCCTCCATCTCTCCCCCCCCCCCCCCCCCACCCACACACACACTTACTGACCCAAGGTGGTGACGGTGATGACAGCAGAGGAAGAATTGCCGTACTGGTTGCGGGCAACGACACGAATGCTGTAGGAATGACCTGGCCGGAGACCTCCGACCTCTACTTCCTGTGGCGCACCCTGTTCCGTGTCCTGAAGAGCACAGGACGCGATTCCACATCCGAGATCGAGAGGTTTATAAAAAGAAATTAAAATTTTATTTTTATTTTGAGGATAATGGAATAAGCACTCTTCTCTCTGTGAGTGTGTGTGTGTGTGTGTGTGTGTGTGTGTGTGTGGTGTGTGTGTGTGTGTGTGTTTATTTATTTATTCTTTTATATCGAGGATAATGGAATAAGCACTCATGTGCTTTTTTACATCCAGTCCCCATGTGTATGCGGTTTTGTAAATTTTGTCATCTGTTTCCACCGGCATACAATGGCCTACTCTTCCAAAAAGCGGAACAGGATTTAATGTGTGCGCAAGATGTTCTGCATGCGTTCAAACATGGGGCCTCGGTTTATAGTCTCATCCGAAGGACACACACACACAAGCTCACAAGGATTGTTCTTCTGGAGTTAACATCAGTGCTGACTCCACTCTCCCGCAAAAGTCCAGATGAGACTATAAACCGAGAACCTGTGTGTGAACGCATGCAGATCATCTTGCGCACACGTTAAAACCTGTTCCACTTTTTGGAAGAGTAGGCCATTGTGTGCCGGTGGGAACAGATGACAAAATTTACAAAACTGCATACACACGAGGACTGGATGTAAAAAAGCACATGAGTGCTTACTTCATTACCCAAGAAATTTTTTTAAAACACACACACTCACACACTGTGAACCATGTGTGAACGCATGCAGAACATCTTGTGCACATATTAAAACCTGTCCTACCTTTCTGAAGAGTAGACCATTTGTGTCGGTGATAACTCTTGACAAAATTTTACAAGCTTCTACTTCTTAAACACAGGGACTGGATGTAAAATTAATTTAAAAATTTTTTTCAAGCATATGACGGCTTATGCCACTATCCTTGAAATTAAATATTAAAAGAAAAGATATTTTTTACATTTTGATTTTTTAACAAGATCATATAACACACACACACACACACACACCCAAAAACACACATACATACACACACAGAGGAACGGATAACAAAATTTACAATAACTGCATACACACGGACTGCATGTAAAAAAAAAAGCATATGGGTGCTTATTCCATTATCCTCGAAATAAAAAAAAATTTTTAAAGTAAATAAATAAAAATAAATAAATCACACACAAACACAACCCCCACCCATCCCCCCATCCTACACCACCCTTCCCCCCCCCCTCCCCCCCCCACACACACACACACACATACAACCCCCACCCATCTGCCCCCCCACCCCCCCCCCTTATCCTACACCACCCTTTTCCCCCCCACACACACACACACTCACACACACACATACACTCACACACATATACAAACACACACACCCACAAACACACAAACACACACACTCACACATACACTCACACACACACACTCACTCACACAAACACACATACACACTCACATACATACACACTCACACACACAAACACACTCACACCCAAACTCACACACACACACACTCTCACACACACAAACACACTCACACCCAAACCCACACCCAAACCCACACTCACATACACACACACACACACATACACACACACACTCACACCCAAACTCACACACCCCGTCTAATATCACTTAGAGTGAACAGATGTTAAATTGAAGACAACAACAACACACACACACACACACACACACACACACACACTCACTCACACACACACGCTCTAATATCACTTAGAGTGAACAGACGTTAAATCGAAAGAACAACAACACACACACACACACACACACACACACACACACTCACACACACACACACACACACACACACTCACACACACACTCTAATATCACTTACAGTGAAAAGACATTAAATCGAAAGAACAACAACACACACACACACACACATACACCCACACTCAAACCCACACACACTCACACACACACACACTCATACGATTATTTGTATCAGAATAATACACACGATAAATGGATAAACACAGTGAAAAATATTCTGTACACAATTGGATTCAAACATGTCTGGAAAAACCAAAGCACTCTTAATGTTCATCGGTTGAGTTATGCTGTTAGAAGAAAACTTGAGGACATGTATAAAACATTTTGGATCTACCAAAAGAAAGAGTTTGCAAAACTAAAATTTTATGATTTTGCTACCAAAGAATACAGATTGGAACCATACTTAGTAAACTATGAAAACAAAACTCATAAGAAGACATATTGTAAATTTCGCACAAGCTGTCACAATTTAATGATAGAGAAAGGGAGACACCAAAATATATCCAGAGAGGACAGAAAATGTAGACACTGTAACAAAATTGAAGATGAATTTCATTTACTTGATGAATGCATTTTATATGATGAACTCAGAAATAATTTGTTATTAAAAATCAAAACGAAAGACAAAGAACGCAAAAACTGTGTACATAAATTAAGTGACATAATCACAGTTGATATATATCAAGCAGATATCATCAGATATGTGTATGAGTGTTTTGAAAAGAGAGAAAAAGAGAAGTAAAATACATGTTTTTAGTGTACATCACTTTTAGCCAAAATAGATAATAATTATAGTTGATGTTTTTGTTGTGTCAAATAAGTCTACATGATTTAAATGGCAATAAAATAATCTGAATCTGAATCTGAATCTCTCACACACACACTCTAATATCACTTACAGTGAAAAGACGTTAAATTGAAGACAACAACATACACACACACACACATACACACCCAAACCCACACCCACCCACCCACACACACACACTCACACACTCACACACACACACACACACTCACACACACACACACACACACTCACACACTCTCTCACACACACACACACACTCACACACTCTCTCACACACACTGCTCATACCTCCACTTCCAAAGGCACGGTCACCCACGCCCCATCTTGCGAGTGTTGGGCGTCTTGGTACTGCACGACAAAGGTTTGGGGCTTGCCGCCATGGAACCCGGGCAGCCACTGAAGCCGCAGCCAGGTGTCCTCCCTCCACACAGAGGTCACGTTCCTCGGGGCCTTGGGCACACCTGGGTCACCCCCACCCCCACGCCAAGGTCAAGGTATTTGACAGGTCAAGGTTGTTGGTTTTTTTTGGTTTTTTTGTTGTTGTTTTTTTATAATTCTTTTATATCAAGGATATTGGATTAAGCCCTTATGTGCTTTTTTTTACATCCAGTCCCCGTGTGTGTGTGTGTGTGCGGGTTTTTTAAAAGTCTGTCATCTGTTCCCACCGGCGCAGTATGGCCTACTCTTACGAAAAGAGGAACAGGGTTGAACGTGTGCGCAAGATGTTCTGCGTGCGTTTGTACACGGGGGCCTCGGTTTATAGTCTCGTCCGAAGGACTTTTTGGGGAGAGTGGAGTCGGCACTGATGTTAACTCCAGGGGAAATATCCCCTTCCACGGGAATAAAGGTAAAGGTAAAGGAGTACCATAACCTATAAGGTCATAGGATAGCGAGGCATCAGAGACCTCACTTGTCTAGGGGCCAGCGTATTGAGGGCGGCGCCCATCTCCTCTCCCTTGCTGCTTTACCTTCCCTGACCCTAAAAGAGGGCAGGTATTCATTGACAGCTGGGTGAACTGGGGGACTGTAATGAAGCCAAGGCGCGCAAACGGTCACCCATCCAAGTGGTAACCACGCTCGATGCTGCTTAACCTTGGCTTAGGGGAAAGCGAGTCCAAGGTATTTGGGAAGCAGAAATCTTTCTTCTTCTTCTTCTACATCGAACGCTCAGACAGCAAACTATTGTTGTGGGTCATGCGAGCAAAAATATGTTACGCTGCCGTTAAGCGCCTGACAAGTCAGGCCCAGCGCATCCGACTTTTGGCGTGGGAGAGAACTGTTACGTTTCTGGGAGGAAAAAATGGCAGGAGAATGGACCAAGATGGCGGACAAGAAGGAGGTGACAGGACGAAAAAGAACAAGATAGAAACAAAGAGAGGGATGGAAAAGGGGGAATTCCTAGCACAGAATTTCCAGAAGGTGGGGATGCTGTTTATACTGACAGGCCCCTGGTGTATCCTCACGGAGGTGCAAAACTATTTAAACATGAAGATACTGACACTGACAGATGCACAGTACAAGACATTATCCTCGAAGTAAAGAAAGAAATATTAAATAAATGCAAAGAGATGCATACACACATGTGCAATGGGATGATTACAGTGTTTTTGACTTGACTTGACAAGTGTATGCATGTCAGCACATGCATGTGCATACATACCTGTACACATACATACACACTCGCATACATGCATGAATGTGCACACACAAACACACACACACAAGCACTCACACACAGAAACACACACACACACACACACATATATATATATATATATATATATATATATATATATATATATATAATATATATAAAAACACACACACAAGCACTCACACACAGAAACACACACAATCTCCCCACCACCACTGCCACACACACACACACATCCACCCCCCACACACACCCCCTCACATTCCCCCACACCAACACCCCCACCACACACACACCACACACCCCCTCACCACCCCCACACCACCACCACTCCCCCCCCCCCCCCTCACCACTCCCCCCTCACCACCCCCCACCACACCCCTCATGTCACCACACCCTCCCTCACCTCACCACCACAAACCAACACCCACCCACCACCACACACCCACCCTCACCACCCTCACCTCACCCCCCCTCACCACCCACACCACCACCACCCTCCCCACCACACCCACACCCCCCCACACCCACCCCACACCAACACCTCCTCACCACCACCACCACCCACCCCACACCAACGCCCCCCCTCACCCCCCCCTCCCCCTCACCACTCCCCCAAAAGGGTGGATCGGTGGTCTAGAGGTAACGCGCCTGTCTAGAAAGCGAAAAGTCCGGGTCTAAAGTGTGCGGTGGGTCGTATTCCGTCTGGGCCCGAAACTTTTCCCCCATCCATTAGACCATGAGTGGTGGTCTGGGCGCTAGTCTTTCGGATGAGACGATAAACCGAGGTCCCGTGTGTTACAGAAAATTATGCAGTGCACGTAAAAGAACCCACGGCAACAAGAGAGTTGTCCCTGGCAAAATTCTTAGAAAAAAGCCACTCTGATAGGGAGGAAACAAAAACAGTTGCAGACCAAAAAAAAAAAAAAAAAGGGGTGCGCTGCTCTTGTGGCGTTGACGCGCTCGCTCTCCCCGGGGAGAGAGAGAGCAGCCCCGAATTTCACGCAGAGACATCTCTCGGGACTTAAAGTGGTATAAAAAAATAAAAAAATAAAAAATAAATAAATAACTAAACCTCACCCTTTTCTCTCAGCTTGAAGGCCAAGGTCTTGGTGCCCTCGGAGTTTTCGATGTCCAGGTAGAAGGTGCGGTCAAAGTAGGTGGCGATGGGGTTGTGCATGCGCAGCTCCAGGTCTGTCAGGTAGGGGTGGGAGGAGGTGTGCGTGGCGCTGGCGATCCACGTGTCTCTAAACTCTCGCTGCCTCCGCCCGCTCTCGTCCTCCGAGATGATGCGCGTGACCTTGGGGTGGGGGTAGGCTTCCACCTGAAAAAGGAAAGGGAGGAGGTTAACTCATTGGAGTCAGCGCGGTGAAGTGGATCCCGCCATTTTGTGGTGACGCGTGATTTGGGCTATATTTGAAAAACTCGGCAGACTTACCCAACATAATAATGACATACTCATTATACATCATTGACAAGTTTATCATGTCTTCTTTTGAGATTGTTTCACAGGTTTTTTAATAGATGACTGTATTTATTTTTTTACAAATTTCCAAAATATGTCACTGAATGCTGAAAAATAAAAAGTTTTGAAAATTAGGGCTGGTATCTTAAATGGCTTGAACTATCCATCAACTAGTCCCCTTGAAGCAATGTGATGATTTTTCACCAAAGTAAAGTTCCCTGAAGCTGGCTGAATCCATGTGATGTCACTTTTTGTACAACAGACAACAGACGAGCGCTTATTCCATTATCCTCGAAATAAAAGAATACAGAAAGTTTTTAAAAAATAATTATAATAATGAATCCGCGTCCTAAGTAGGAAAGTTGAGCGTGAATGTGAAGGGTGGTTTGGTTGGGAGGGACGGGGAGTTTGGGGGTGGGGGTGGGAGTTTGGGGGTGGTGGTTCTCATTCCTTTGGCTACAGCTAGAAAGTTTACCAATGGTGAGATTTTATGGTTCATAAATCAACACCAAACTATCCACCACACAACACCATCAACACAAACTAAACCAACTCAACACACACACACAACACACCACACAACAACACCACACACACACACACTCACCACAACAACACACACTCACCACACACACAACAACACATCACACACAAAACACACACACACACACACACTACACACTAACTCACACACACACTCACACACTCACACTACACACAAATCACACACACACACCACACACACACACACTACACACACACACCACACACACACACTCACACACACACACACACACACACCACACACCACACACACACACACACACACACCACACACACACACACACACACCACTCACACACACACACACACACATACAACACACACACACACTCACACTAACACACAACTACACACTACACCACTACACACTCACACACCACATCACACACAACATACACACACACACACACACTCACACACACACACACTCACCACACACACATCACCACACACACACAACACCCACACTACACACACTACACACATCACACACACACACACACACTCATACACACACTCACACACACTACACACAATCACAACACACACCACATAACACACACAACACACATACCCACACACACACTACACACACACACACATCACACACACACAACACTCACACTCACACACACAACACACATACACACACACACCTCACAACACACACCACACACACACAAACTCAACACACACACACACACACACACTCACACACACACACTCACACACACTCACACACTACACACACACACACACACTCACACACACTCACTCACACCACACACACACACACTACACACACAACCACTCACAACACACACTCACACACACTCACTCACTCACACACTACACACACACACATCACCACACACACACCACACACATACACACACACTCACACACACCACACACACACACACAACTACACACACACACACACACCACACACCACACACACTCACT
Organism: Rapana venosa; assembly: GCA_028751875.1. Classification (NCBI taxonomy): domain Eukaryota; kingdom Metazoa; phylum Mollusca; class Gastropoda; order Neogastropoda; family Muricidae; genus Rapana; species Rapana venosa. The sequence goes on from CM054154.1 coordinate 39,446,989, forward strand.
CACACACACACACACACACACACACACACACACACACACACACACACACACACACACCACCACCACCATATAGGTGGCCTCATTGCAACTTCAGGCATGGTGTCTAAACACGACACCTGTCTGCATGCGTTTTTGAAAAATTCTCTCATACGTTCCTACCTGCACGAAATGGCCTACTCTTCAGAAAGGCGGAACAGGTTTTTGACGTGTGCGCAAGATGTTCTGCGTACATTCCGCACACGGGGCCTCGGTTTGTTGTTTTAACCGAAGAACTTTGACTTTCAGTTCGATTTTTCTCGTCAAACCTGTATTGCAGATGATCTTAGAGAAAGGGGCATAACTAAGGTAAGGTAAAGGTAAAGGAGTCCCATAACTTATAAGGTCGTAGGGGAGCGAGACCTCACTTCTCTAGGGCCAGCATATTGAGGGCGGTGGCGCCCATCTCCTCTCCCTCGCTGCTTTACCTTCCCTGACCCTAAAAGAGGGCAGGTACCCATTTACAGCTGGGGGAACTGGGGGAACTGTCCTGAAGCCAAGGCGCGCAAACGGTCACCCATCCAACTGGTAACCACGCTCGACGCTGCTTAACTTGACTGGGGGAAAGCGAGTGCTCCGACCACTGAGCTATCCCGTATAAATAAGGAGGAAGCTCAAAACAGAGAGAGATGGAGAAGGCTCATCAATGTCAAACCTCCCCTGGGAGAAACATGACACAAAAGGAAGAAGAAGAAGAAGCTGGGAAGAAAGGAGAGCAAGGCTGGGGGGAATGGAACCCAGAACCTCAGGGCTGACTTGTCGGGCAGGTGAAGGTCTTAACCGTCCTGCCACCTTCCCCCTCACCTGGAATTTGATGATGAGGCTGTCTTGGGCAGACAGCAGGTACATCTCTCTCAGCCTCAGGTCCCCGTACGTGTTCCGGGGCATACCTGCGCAAAAAACACTGCCTTCTGTGATCTGTCCTCATTCACAGAGAGAGAGAGAGAGAGAGAGAGAGAACAAATGAACAAATTTTATTTATAGAGGGTTATAGAATAAGCATAACAATAGCTTTTTTTACATCCAGCCCTCTGCAACAAAACAAAAACAAAAAAAAACACAAACCAAAAGTAATTAAGGCGCAATACATAGCATGAAGAATGATATAAGAAAGAAAAAATACACACATTGATGATGGACTTTCCATGCAAATTTCACCCCAATCAAATTTTTTATACATTCAGGTAAGAGAGAGAGGAGAGAGAAAGAGAGAGGAGGGAGAAAGAAAAGAGGGGGGGAAGAGATAGGAGAGAGAGAGAGAAGAGAGAGAAGAGAGAGAGAGAGAGAGGGGGGAGAAGAGATAGGAAAAAAGGGGGGGGAAAGAAAAGAAGAGAGAGGGGAAGAGAGAATAAGAAGAAGAGAGATAAAAGAAAAGAGAGAGAGGGGGAGAGAGAGAAGAGAGGGGGAGAGAGAAAGAGAGAGAGAGAGATGAGGAGAGATAGAGAGAGGAGAGGGGGAGATAGAATAAGAGGGAGAAGGAGAAGAGAGAGAGAGAGAGAGAGAGAGAGGGAGAGAGGAGATAGAGAGAGAGAGAGATGAGAAGAGAGAGGGAGAGAAAAAGGGAGAGATTTTGAGAGAGAGAGATAGAGAGAGAGAAGATAGAGAAGAGGGAGAGAGATAGAGAGAGAGGAGAGAGAGGTAAGAGAGACAGAGACATAGAGAAGGAGAAGAGAAGAGAGAGATAAGGAGGAAGAGAGAGAAGAGAGGGGGAGAAGAAAAAGGAGAGAGAAAAGAGAGAAAGAGAGGCGAGAAGAACCTGAACCGAATCTTTAATGATTGCCTTTGGGCCCAACACTGGGGGTACTAAACAAATAATCACACAAGACTACATTTGATACAAAACAAATCATGCTTTACAGATTCCTTTAACTTGCTTGCTACTAGGGCTCCTTACAATCTTAAACAAAATTAGAAAGACATTGATAGTCAGCTTATTTCAGATGCAAGTAACATATTAATTTTAAACAATGAGGGACAATTGTAATATTTTTTTTGCAAAAACTGTTCCCTGGTGGGTGTATGCTGGACACACAATACAAGGGAATTTTCTTTTCTGTGCCGCACTGACATACGGACACATTAGGTCGCTCGACAGTTCCCTCTGAAACGCAGTTTAGTACTTTTCACTGAAGACCCTAGGGGTAATCGTATCAGACAATTTTCCTTTCTTTAATGTTTAATAGTTTTAGAAAAGTGGGACAGAAAATTAGATTTAATTTATACACATGTATCTTTTGTGACTGGGATCTTTTTTGTCCACTCCAAAAATAAACACAGTTAACCCTTTTCCTTTTCATTTAATAAACATTTTTTCCCTCACCTACCCTTTTATTTTCCCAAGCACCTAAAACCCTACTGTACAGGAAGAAACTAATATGAACCCAGACTCTGTTCCTTTCGCAAAAGAACTGACATCTTATAAGCTTTTTTGGGGGGAAACCGCTCATCTCTCATCTGTATAACCCCAACCCAAAACAAAGCCTTTGTGAATTTTTAACAAAAAGTGGGTACTACCGTTTTCACTGTAAACTGGGCATTAGGATTTAATGCCACATTTTTGAAAGCGCTTGATAGCAAAGAGGTGTACACGTTCAACAATTTCAAGTCAGTATTTAATCCCCAGACCTCTGCACCATAAGTCAACATAGGCTGTATTTGTGTGTCAAATAATTTAAAGAATATCTTATGAGATTTTTCCCAAGTGTATTAAGTAGTCTCAAAATGCTTATGATACCTTTTCCTTGCTCGGCTTGCCATATCAGTCAGAGCATGTGAAAAGACAATCTAGTGGATAGAATTATGCCAAGATATTTGTATGCATTTACAACCTTCATGAAATCAGTACCATAGACCATTTCTCATTGAGATGCAAATGACCACCATTTCTAAACACAACAATATTCGATTTTGCTAAATTAACGTTTAGACCTATTTTTTGGCTGTCTCATGAAGAACGTTTAGTTGCTTTTGTAAGCCACACACAGAATCTGACAAAAGAATAACATCATCAGCAAACATTAATACACATATTTCAACAAAGTCAGGAAATAACTGGATGCCATGCCTCCCCACGCTGGGCAAGTTCCTCTTGCTAACTTCATCAATAAGCAGTAAAAATAATACAGGCTACATAATTTCTCCTTGTTTGACTCCCAGTGGACATGTAAAAGACTCCTGTTAACTCCCCCCTAACTCTGACCTTTGCCTGCACAATGTTATACATACTAACTATTGCTTTATACATTCTACTACTGCCCTTAAGTCCTTTCTTTTCCAGAACATTCCACAGTTTAGTCCTATCTATTGAGTCGAAAGCTTTTCTAAAATCTATGAAAGCTACATAGAACTTTTTATGATAAACCAATTGCTTTTGTATTGTTGAAAATATTGTAAAGATATGGTCGATTGTACTGTATCTTTTACGGAAGCCTGCTTGGTATTCTCCTATCAACTTATTTTCTTCAATCCACTCATTCAAACGGTTGTTAAGTATGTGGCTGTATAACTTGCTTGAGATATTTAAAAGAGATATTCCTCGGTAGTTATCTGGGTTGTTTGTATGAGAGAGAGAGAGAGAGAGAGAGAGAGAGAGAGAGAGAGAGAGAGAGAGAGAGAGAGCGAGAGAGAGAGAGAGAGAGAGACAGAGAGAGAGAGAGAGAGAGAGAGAGAAAGAGAGAGAAAGAGAGAGGGAGAGAGAAAACCGAATGCTAGGCTACATGACAAAGATCAAATGGGAAGACAGGATCACGAATGAAGAACTATGGAGAATGTGCAAAGTTGATGATCTGGAGTCTGTAGCTAGTAGTACCAATAGACTGCGCTGGTTTGGGCACGTTCAACGGAAAGCAGACCACCACATCATAAAAAAGAGCAATGAACTTTGCAGTGGATGGAAAGAGACCAAGAGAGAGAGAGAGAGAGAGAGAGAGAGAGAGAGAGAGAGAGAGAGAGAGAGAGGGAGAGAGAGAGAGATAGAGAGAGAGAGACAGACAGACAGAGAGAGACAGACAGACAGACAGACAGACAGACAGACAGATAGACAGAAAACACACACACACACACAATCTCTCTTACAAACATACACACACACACACACCACATACTCTCTCTCTCAACACACACACACACAATAATACAACATACTCTCCTCTCTCTCTCTCTCACTCTCAGTCTCACTCTCTCTCAACTCTCTCTCTCAACTCTCTTTCACACATACACACAAACTACACGCTCACGCACACACTCTCTCTCACACCACACACACACATACACACCACATACGCACTCTCTCTCTCTGTCTCTCTCTCTTGCACACACACACATACACACACACACTCTGTCTCTCTCTAAACACACACAATAATACAACACACTCCCCTCTGTTTCTCTATCTCTCTCTCACTCTCTCACACACACATACACACACATACACACACTACACACTCACTACACGCACACACACTCTCTCTCACACACACATACACACACACACTAACTTAACAGCAACAAAATTTTTGATTCTCAATTCTTCACACACCTACCCTACCCACACCCACCCCCACTACCCATTCCGCTTTTCGTAAGAGTAAGCCATTGTGGCGTTCCAGATGACAAAATGTACAAAACCGCATACACACGGGGACTGGATGATGTAAAAAAAAAAAAGCACATACGTGCTTATCGCATTATCCTCGATATAAAATAAATAAAAATAAACAACTTAATGGCAATAAAGTGTTTGATTCTCGATTCTTCACACACCTACCCTTGAAGAAGAAGACCCTTTCTCTCTCTCTCACTCTCTCAGTCTCACTCTCTCTCACTCTCTCTCACTGTCAGTCTCACTCTCTCTCAACTCTCTCTCACTCTCTCTCTCTCTCACTCTCTCTCAACTCTCTCTCACTGTCTCTCACTGTCTCTCTCTCTCTGTCTCACTCTCTCTCAACTCTCTCTCACTGTCTCTCACTGTCAGTCTCTCTCTCTCTCTCTCAGTCTCTCTCTCTCACTGTCTCTCTCTCTCAACTCTCTCTCACTCTCTCTCTCTCACTGTCTCTCTCAACTCACTCTCACTGTCTCTCTCTCTCACTCTCACTGTCTCTCTCTCTCTCTCTCACTGTCTCTCCTCTCTCACTCTCACTGTCTCTCTCAACTCACTCTCACTGTCTCTCTCTCTCACTCTCACTGTCTCTCTCTCCTCTCTCACTCTCACTGTCTCTCTCTCTCTCACTCTCACTGTCTCTCTCTCTCACTCTCACTGTCTCTCTCTCTCACTCTCACTGTCTCTCTCAACTCACTCTCACTGTCTCTCTCTCTCACTCTCACTGTCTCTCTCTCTCACTCTCACTCTCTCTCAACTCACTCTCACTGTCTCTCTCTCTCACTGTCTCTCTCTCTCACTCTCTCACTCTCTCTCAACTCTCTCTCACTGTCTCTCTCTCTCACTCTCTCAAACATACACACTCACACACACCACACTCTCTCTCTCACACACACACACACACACTAACATAACAGCAACAAAATTTTTGAGTCTCGGATTCTTCACGCACCTACCCTCCCCACCCCCCACCCCACCCCACCAACACACACCACCCCATCCCCCCCATCCACCCCCAAAACCAAACCAAACTCACAAGCAATATGCAGCTCAGCCTCTCCGTCTCTCCCAGACCCCAGCTGATTCCTGGCGCTGCACTTGTATCGCCCAGTGTCCCCACACCCAGCGCCCCTCAGCTCAAACCGCGACACGAACAGCGACCGCTGCAGCCCGTTCCTCTCCACCCTGGGCACCTGACCTTGGAGGTCGTCCGTTTTCAAGGTCAGCTTCTTGCCGTTGACCTTGACCCAGTGGACGGAGGGGGCGGGGCTGCTGTCGAACTGACAGGCGAGGGTGACGTTGGCGTTTTCTTTCAGCAGCGCTCGGTCGCGGCCAGCTCCGTTGATGGTCAACTGTTGAAGGTTTGGCGGATCTGAGCAGACATCGAGAGGAGAGGGTTTAACGGTTGAGTTTGAGGGTTGTGTGCGTGTGTGGGGTGGTGGGTGTGGGGGGGAGAGGGGGTGGGGGGGGTGTGGGGGGAGGTGTGGGGGTGGGGGGTTGGGGGTTGTTTGTGTGTGTGTGTGTGTGTTTGTGTGTGTGTGTGTGTTTGTGTGTGTGTGTGTTTTTGTGGTGTGTGTGTGTGTAGTGTGTGTGATGTAGGGGGAGAGAGGGGGAGAGAGGGGGGTATGTGTAAGTAAGTAAGTCTTCAATTTTAGCGTCTTTCCACTTTAAGTGATACCAGACGGCCCTAAAATAGGAGACTGAATAAGAGAGAGAGAGAGAGAGAGAGAGAGAGAGAGAGAGAGAGAGAGAGAGAGAGAGAGAGAGAGATCTACTCTGTGTGGTGGTGCATGGGTGTGTATAAGTGTGTGTGTGTGTGTGTGTGTGTGTGTGTGTGTGTGTGTGTGGTGTGTGTGTGTGTGTGTGTGTGTGTGTGTGTGTGGTGTTTAGTGTGTGTGTGTGTGTGGTGTTTAGCATGTGTGTGTGTGTGTGGTGTTTAGTGTGTGAGAGAGATCTTCAGTTTAACGTCTATTCACATTTAGTGATTTTAGATGGGAAAACGTAATATAAACAAGAGAATGCAAACAATAACAAAAAGTGTCAAATAACAGTACTTAAAAACTAACTTTAACACACTACAAAAACTGAATTATCGGACTTCTTATCAATCCTAACACAATGTCCAACAGTAACGATGGTTCGGACAAAATCTGATCCAGTGATAAACTTGGTATAGCAGGTAAAAATGCTTTTAAATGTCCACAATAAAAAATAACATGACTATTGGTAATCTTCTCCAACAAATACAGTTTACATCTTTCACGTACTTTGTCCTGAAAGCATTTAGTTTAAATCTGTACATAAGGATAACATATTTCTACGATTATACCAACCACAGACTTTGTTAGAAATGAAAGCATTTCGAAAATCTATCACATTGCTTGTACAGCCATTATAAAGACAATAGCCAGAATCATATATTTTCTTTCTGAAGTGCTTCCAGCAAGCGTTTTGTAGCAAGCTGTATCCCTCATGCAGAGATAAGGCAACGTTTATTTCACAAGAACTATTTTTATTTCTCGCTTCATATTTTGCAAGACTGTCAACTTTTTCATTAAAAAAGATACCAGTGTGTGAGGGAACCCAACAGAAAGTAACAGTACTACCTCTTAAAATCAAAAAGTGTACCAGATGCCTGATTTCAATGATTAGGTCTTTTCTTACTTTAAAAGTAGAATTTCTTAAAGCATGTAAAACCGATTTAGAATCAACACACAAAAGTATGTTGAATATGTATGTTGAATATTTACTTCTATATTAAAAGCTTTCTGTCAGAAAGAATCATTCAAGCTAAAGTTGGGAATTGTTATTCTACCTCAAGGTCACCAGACATGGGTATCCCGCAAGG
>CM054154.1:39459469-39489469 GCA_028751875.1 Rapana venosa
AAAGGCCAACCAGCCCCCAGGGCTGCAGCACATAAGGACTGTGCGAGTCAAGCCTCCTAGTCAGAGAGTCATAGTCGATCACTAAAGACTAAGCTGTAAAGTGGAATTCCATGATGGAAAGAAGCCACTGGTCATACAGCCTCTCACCTTGCTGTTGCCCCCAGCGTCAATGGTTTAATCAAGAACTGTGATAAAGCCCAGGCGAAAGGAAAAGGTAGGTAAAGGTTAATGTGGGTAAGGGTAAAGGTGGGTAATGATTAAGGTGGGTAAGGGTAAAGGTAGGTAAAGGTAAAGGTGGGTAAAGGTTAAGTGGGTAAAGGTAAAGGTGGGTAAAGGTTAAGTGGGTAAAGGTTAAAGGTGGGTAAGAAAAGGTAACGGTTAAGGTAGGTAAAGGTAAGGTGGGTAAAGGGTAAAGGTGGGTAAAGGTAAAGGTGGGTAAAGGTAAAGGTGGGTAAAGGTTAAGGTGGGTAAAGGATTAAGGTGCTAAGGGTAAGGTAGGTAAAGGTTAAGGTGGGTAAAGGTAAAGATGGGTAAAGGTTAAGGTGGATAAGTGTAAAGGTAGGTAAAGGTTAAGGTGCGTAAGGGTAAAGGTAGGTAAAGGTTAAGGTGGGTAAGGTAAAGGTAGGTAAAGGTTAAGGTGGTAAGGTAAAGGTGGGTAAAGATTAAGGTGGTAAGGTAGTTAAAGGTTAAGGTGGGTAAGGTAAAGGTAGGTAAAGGTTAAGGTGGTAAGGGTAAAGGTAGGTAAAGGTTAAGGTGCGTAAGGGTAAAGGTTAAGGTGGGTAAGGGTAAAGGTAGGTAAAGGTTAAGGTGGATAAGGGTAAAGGTAGGTAAAGGTTAAGGTGGTAAGGGTAAAGGTGGGTAACGTTAAGGTGGGTAAGGGTAAAGGTTAAGGTGGGTAAGGGTAAAGGTAGGTAAAGGTTAAGGTGGGTAAGGTAAAGTAGGTAAAGGTGGGTAAAGGTTAAGGTGGGTAAGGGTAAAGGTTAAGGTGGGTAAGGGTAAAGGGGTTAAGGTGGGTAAGGGTAAAGGTTAAGGTGGGTAAGGTAAAGGTAGGTAAAGGTTAAGGTGGGTAAGGGTAAAGTAGTGTAGGTAAAGGTTAAGGTGGGTAAGGGTAAAGATAGGTAAAGGTTAAGGTGGGTAAGGGTAAGGTAGGTAAAGGTTAAGGTGCGTAAGGGTAAAGGTAGGTAAAGGTTAAGGTGGGTAAGGGTAAAGGTTAAGGTGGGTAAGGGTAAAGGTGGGTAAAGCCTCAAGACATTTATTTCAAACCTAAGATTCTCTCCTTTTGTTTCATCTCGTTTCTGTCCCTGCCCTCAACAACCAATCCCCTCCCCCATCACCCTGCTGGAGTGTACAACCTTTGTCTCTGTGTATGTGTGTGTGTGTGTGTGTGTGTGCGCACATGTGTGTGTGTGTGTTTATATTTGAATTTGTAAAATCTATTAACTCATTGGAGTCGCAGTGAAATGGATCCCGCCATTTTGTGGTGACGGGTGATTTTGGCTATATTTGAAAAATTCAGCAGACTTACCCAACAAAATAATGACATACACATTATACATCATTGAAAAGTTTATAATGTCTTCTTTTCAGATTGTTTCACAGTTTTTCAATAGATGACTGTATTTATTTTTTACAAATTTTCAAAATATGTTCCTGAATGCTGAAAAATAAAAAGTTTTGAAAATTAGGGCTGGTATCTTAAATGGCTTGAACTATTCATCAACTAGTCCCCTTGAAGCAATGTGATGATTTTTCACCAAAGTAAACTTCCCTGAAGCTGGCTGAATCCATCTGATGTCACTTTTTCTACAACAGATTATTTTTTTTAAAGAATCATAACACTGGAGTGCCTGAAATCCAAAAGATATCACTTGTTGACATGTCAAACAAAATTGGCCAACAGACAAAAACTAGGCAAGCTTATGGTCAAGGAAAGCAACTGTGTTTAGAAAAATGATTGCCCTACAGGCCAGAATACTTTCCCTTGAGTTAACCATAACTTATTGTTTTTTAAAAAATTCGTAAGTCTGCCGATTCTTAAGCTTCGGCACGTCACATGAGTTAATTGTAACTGGCTGCATATGAAAGACTAGGATGAATGAAAGCGCTTTGATTTGTTTTTATGCAAGATATAGTGCTGTATAAATTCCATGTATTATTCTTATTATTATAAAGGTAGGTATAGGTAGGTAAATGCAAAGGTAGGTACAGGTAAAGGTGTCCCCCCCATAACCTATGTGGTCATAGCGAAGCAAGGCGTCACAGACCTCAGCTTCTCTAGGGGCCAGCATATTGAGGGCAGTGGCGCCCATCTCCTCTCCCTCGCTGCTTTACCTTCCCTGACCCTAAAGGGGGCAGGTAACCCATTGACAGCTGGGTGAACTGGGGGACTGTACTGAAGCCAAGGTGCGCAAACGGTCACCCATTCAAGTGGTAACCACGCTCGACGCTGCTTAACCTTAGCTGGGGGAAAGCGAGTGCTTCGACCACTGAACAAACTATCCTGTCCCCTCAACCAAAAGTAGACGTGAGAGGAAAAAAAAAAGTATATATATATATATATATATGTACATATATATATATATATATATATATATATATATATAAAACCAAGTCAACATCCCTGAAGTCAGAATGCAGCTGCCTTAACTGGAGACAAAAATGGTCGCAGGCGCAAAATCTGACCAATAGTAAACCTCCTCGCTCTAGGCAAGGAATAATAATAATAAATTTTGTTCAAGTGTCCCAACTGTCTGGAATTCTCTTCCATCCAGTATGAAAAGAAATTTTGATTTCTGGGTTAGGCGTTTTTCGTGGGGTGGGGTGGGGGGGGGGGGGGGGGGGGGGGGTGGAGGGGGGGTTCTCTCTCGCTCCTTGGCTAGAGCTCTGAGATCCACCCATGGCGAGATTTTGCGTACGCCAACCGTTTCTGCACACCATGAAGATGGCCGCTTTTCCCAACTTTAAGGATGTATGCTGGGTATGTTCATGTTTTCGTAACCTACCAAATGCTGATATGAAATACGGGATCTTTAACATGCATATATGTGATGGTGCGGTAATTAGATTACCTCCCATTGATCAGAGCGATGTGTTACTATTTTGGGGCACACCTGCAAACTGTATGGTGCTCTGTTTTGTTGGGTGGTGGTTGAACACCGTTGTTGTATGCATTTCGCCTACATGGTGAAATGTAATTTTTTTTTTTTTTTTTTTTTGCTGCCTCATCTTCTGTGACTTCCCCCGTCCTGCTGTTCCCACGCCGCTCAATCCAGTCTCCCCGCCACAACCATACCCAGGTTTGTTATGTCTCATCCTCAGAGTCGGAGGTACACAGGGAGCCAATCACTATCAGGCCGCCGTGGGGCCACCAGCCAGAGGGGCCCTGCACTGCTGCTGGGTCACTTTGGTGGTGTTCAGTGGTGCCTGTTCTGAGCTAACATACGCAGGACACCACCTACTATACCCCCTACTAACGACAGTATTAGCTCAGTCGCGGAGCCAGACTGTGTGAGTTGCCCACCTGAGGTAGCAACCACCACAACGTCCCTCCAACAACCGTCCCCCGCAAACCTCCAACCCCAAAGGCTTTGACACAAACTCATCCCAGGCACAGAAGTGTATGGGCAAACCGAATCTGAGGCCACCATGAGACCAGAGAAACTGGGACCACCGAATCAGAGGCAATTTTTTTAATTGCATGATGATCAATGACAATGAGGATGACGTAATGATGCTGCTGTGGAAGTGCATATGCTTTGAGACTACTTGACAGGGTTGAACTCTACGCTTACTATCATAATGTATCCCGGCGTCAACCGGGCCCGAGAGATACAGACGCCTGCAGTGTTGGTCAGGTAATTTGAGCAACACTCTCAAACTCGCATCCGTTAAGTGGATGAAGCTCGACTGTGTGGTCCCAGTCTTCCCACTGAGCCCACAGCACACTCACTCTGGGTAGGAGCCGGCCGGAGTCTGAAAAATCCCTATGACTCTTATGGGAATCGAACCCGCGACCTTCCAGTCCGTAACCCAAGGCGCTAACCACTGCGCCATGGCGGCTGGTGAAATGTAATATTTATACAGCCTCTTTACAGAGGCCACATCCTGACTGTGAGACTGTGCCTTGTACCTGAGGCTTGTGCAGAGATGGGACATCAAATATGTCCACTCTGTTACATATATATATATATCTTCTGCATGTGTGTATACATAGAGGGAATGAAGGCACTGACAGGTCTGCACTTGAAAGCTGACCTGGGAAATGGTAAAAATCCCCACCCTTAATTCACCAGACGCTGCCGAGTTTTGAACCAGGGACTTCATGGATCTGTGGCACTGCAGTCAAATGGTCTTACCCACTTGGCTTTAGCAATTTAGCATCACATACACATAAATGAATGCTCACGCAGACACACACACACTTTACATACAACACACACACACCACACACAAACCTGACCTGCGCCTCTTCCTTCTCCCAGGTGATGGCACAGTGAGGATTGCAGGTGGCGCTGCACTGCACTTGGAGTGATCCCCCTTGACTGACTTCCGCTTCGCGGCGATCCATCGCTATATCCGACTCTCTGGGGGCATCTGCATCATACCGGCATGATTATGGATAACGATAATAAATAAGTATGATGAATCAGTCATGATTATGGATAATAAGTATGATGAATCAGTCATGATTATGGACAACGATAAATAAGTGTGATGAATCGGTCATGATTATGGATTATGATGAATCGGTCATGATTATGGACAACGATAAATAAGTATGATGAATCGGTCATGATTATGGATTATGATGAATCGGTCATGATTATGGACAACGATAAATAAGTATGATGAATCAGTCATGATTATGGATAATGATAAATAAGTATGATGAATCGTTCATGATTATGAACAACGATATATAAGTATGATGAATCGGTCATGATTATGGATAATGAATTACGCTTTGATTTGTTGCTTTACAAGATTCAGCAGCGCTATATAAATTCCATACATTAATATTATTATTATAATGATAAATAATTATGATGAATTGGTCATGATTATGGATACTGATAAATAAGTGTGATGAATCGGTCATGATTATGGATAACAATAAATAAGTATGATGAATTGGTCATGATTATGGATAATGATAAATAAGTATGATGAATCGGTCATGATTATGGATAATGATAAATAAGTATGATGAATCGGTCATGATTATGGGTACTGATAAATAAGTATGATGAATCGATCATGATTATGGACAACAATAAATAAGTATGATGAATCGGTCATGATTATGGATAATGATAAATAAGTATGATGAATCGGTCATGATTATGGATAATGAATTACGCTTTGATTTGTTGCTTTACAAGATTCAGCAGCGCTATATAAATTCCATACATTAATATTATTATTATAATGATAAAAAATTATGATGAATTGGTCATGATTATGGATACTGATAAATAAGTATGATGAATCGGTCATGATTATGGATAATGATAAATAATTGTGATGAATCGATCATGATAATGGATACTGATAAATAAGTATGATGAATCGGTCATGATTATGGGTAATGATAATAAATAAGTATGATGAATCGGTCATGTTTATGGACAACGATAAATAAGTGTGATGAATCGGTCATGATTATGGATTATGATAAATAAGTATGATGAATCGGTCATGATTATGGGTACTGATAAATAAGTATGATGAATCGATCATGATTATGGACAACAATAAATAAGTATGATGAATCGGTCATGATTATGGATAATGATAAATAAGTATGATGAATCGGTCATGATTATGGATAATGAATTACGCTTTGATTTGTTGCTTTACAAGATTCAGCGCTATATAAATTCCATACATTATTATTATTATTATAATGATAAGCAAGTATGATCAATCGGTCATGATTATGGATACTGATAAATAATTGTGATGAATCAATCATTATTATTATTATAATGATAAATAAGTATAATCAATCGGTCATGGTTATGGATAATGATAAATAAGTATGATGAATCAGTCATGATTATGGATACTGATAAATAAGTATGATGAATCGGTCATGATTATGGACAACGATAAATAAGTATGATGAATCGGTCATGATTATGGATAATGATAAATAAGTATGATGAATCGTTCATGATTATGAACAACGATATATAAGTATGATGGGGTCATGATTATGGAAAAATAATAATTACGTTTAAAATTTGTTTTTAAAGATTAGACGTTATAATTAAAAAAATTTATTATAAAAGATAAATAATTGATGAATGGGCATGATATGGAACTAAAATAAGTTATGAACGTCATGATTATGGATAATAATAAAAAAAATTATATAAAGGGTTCATGATTAGGAAAAATAAATAAGTATATGAATCGGTCATGATTAGGGGTATGATAAATAAGTTGTTGAATGATCATATTTATGGAAACAATAAAAAGTATATAAATCTCTTTATTATATAATGTAAAAAAGTATATGAATCGGTCATGATTATGGATAATAAAAAATTTGATTTGTTTTAAAAGATTAAGGGGATAAAAATTTCCCATTTTTAATTTGATAAAAAAATTTTTAAATTGGTCATGTTTAGGGATATGATAAATAAGGTGATAAATGGTCTATTTATGGATAATGATAAAAAAAGTAGATAATTCATCATAAAAAAATTTATAGAAAAAATAATTTGATAATGGGGTCATATAGGGTTGATAAATAATGTATAAATCGATATGAAATGGTACATAAAAAAGTTTGATGAATCGGTTCTTTTATGGATACGAAAAAAAGTTTGAATCGTCATGATTAATGAAAAAAATATGAATCTCATATTATGGTAAGATTAAATAAGTAGATGAATCTTATGATTATGGAAAGATAAAAAATTAGATATCGGGGTCAAATTATGGAAAAAGAAAAATAATTGATGAATCGTCATGTTTGGACAACGATAAAAAAGGGTTGAGATTCGTCAAAAAAGGAACAATAAAAAAGTATGATGAATCTCATGTTTAAAGGAAATAAAAAAGTATGATAATTTCGTCATGATTTATGGACAACATAAATAATAGATGAATCGTCAGATTAGGGATTAATAATAAGTTGTAAATTTGGTCATAATTAAGGATAAGGGAAAATAGTTGATGTTTTTCAGATTAACAGAAAAAAAATTATAACTTATATTTTTAAAAAAATAAATAAGTATGATGAATGGGTCATGATTATGGATAATGAAAAAATTATGATGAATGGGTCATGTTATGGATAAGAAAAAGTTATTTGTTGCTTTAAGATTAGATATAAATTATACTTATTATTATTTATTATAATGATAAGCAATTAGATAATCGCTGTTTTTGGTTTAACGTAAAAATTTAAATCATCATTATTTTTATTATAATGAAAAAATAATAAAATAATGGGTCTGATTAGGGAATATGATAAATGGGTTGAAAAGCCCCAGTTTATGGATTGAAAAAATTAAAATGATGAATCGTCAGATTATGGAAAACGGTAAAAAATAAGTATGAAAAATTTGGTCAAATTTGGATAAGAATTAGTTGATTTGTTGTTTTAAAAGAAAAAAAAATTTTTAAATAATTTTTTTTATTTTTAAAATGAAAAATAAGGGGATAATCGGTATGTTAGGAACGGATAAATAAGTAGATGAATCGTCAAAATTGGAAACCCAAAAAAAAAAATTAAATGAATCGTCATGATTAAATGGAAACGATAAATAATTTATGAACAGTCAGATTAATGGATAACGAAATAAGTTATGAATCGGCCCTGATTATTTTATTTCATTTCTTTTTTTTTCTTTTTTTTTTTACCACCTTAAGTCACAGATTTCTTCCCGCGTGAAATTCGGGCTGCTCTCCCCGGGGAGAGGTGTCCCACAAGAGCCGCCACCCATTTTTTTTTCCCTTTTTCCTGCCCGCAACTTTTTGTTTCCCAACAAGTGGTTTTTTCTACAGAATTTTTTTCAGGACAAACCCCCTTTTGCCCGTGGGTTCTTTTACTGCGCTGAATAATTGGGTAACACACGGGGACCTCGGTTTTTTTTCTCAAACTGAAAGACTAGCCCCAGACCACCACTTTATGACTAAGGATGGGGAAAAAGTTTCGGACCCAAACGGATTTGAACCCCGCACATTTTCCCCCCGGGAACTTTTCGCATTTTAGACAGGCGCGTTACCTCTAGACCACCATCCATCACACTGAATGGATAAAAATAAAAATTTTAAACTTTTAAAGGTAAGGTGAAAAAAAAAATAAAAAGTTATTTAAAAGAACCCGTTGGGCCCAAAACCCCCCAAAGCTCACACACACACCCCAACTTCACCAAACAAAACCCCCAAAAAACCCCACCCACCAACCCCCACATAAAAACCCACACCCCCCCCCCCCCACACACAACAACACCCCCCCCCCCCAAAAAAACCCACAACATCCCCCCCCCCCCCACAACCACACCCCAAACAACACAACACAACAAAACACCACCCCACACACACACAACCCCCCCCCCCCACACACACACACAAACAACACAACACACACACAACCCCCCCCCCCCCACCCCAAAACAAAACCCCCCCCCCCCCCCCCCCCCCACCCCCCCCACACCCCCAAACCCCCCCCCCCCCCCCCCCCCCCCCCCCCCCACACCACCACAAAACACCCCCACAACCCCCCCCCCCCCCCCCCCCCCCCCCACCCCAACCCCACCCCCCCCCCCCACCTCCCCCACCCCCCCCAACCCCCCCAACCCCCCCCCCCCCCACCACCCACCCCCCCCCCCCCCCCCCCCACCCCCACACCCCCACACCCCCCCCCCACACACCACACACCACACACACCCCCCCCCCCCCCCCCCCCCACCACACACACACACCACACAACACCCCCCCCCCCCACCCCCACCCACCCCCACACACCAACCCCCCCCCCCACACACACACCAACCCCCCCCCCCCCCCCCACACCCCCCCCCCCCCCCCCACACAACCACACCCACCCCCCCCACCCCCCCCACCCCCACCCCCCCCCCCCCCAAAACAACCCCCCCACCCAACCACCCCCCCCCCACCCCCCCCCCACCCCCACCAACCCCCCCCCCCCCCCCACACACCCCCCCCCCCACACCACCCCCCCCCCCCCCCGCCACACCCCACCCCCCCCCCCCCCCACCCCCCCCCCCCCCCCCCCCCCCCCCACCCCACCCCCCCCCCCCCCCCACCACCCCCCCACCCCCCCCCCCCCCACCCCCACCCCCCCCCCCCCCCCCCCCCCCCCCCACCCCCCCCCCCCCCCCACCCCAACCCCCCCCCCCCCCCACCCCCCAACCCCCCCCCCCCCCCCCCCCCCAAAAACCCCCCCCACCCCCCCACCCCCCCCACAAACCCCCCCCCCCCCACCCCCCCCCCCAAAAAACCCCCCCCCCCCCCACACCCCCCCCCCCCCCCCCCCCCCCCCCCACCCCACCCCCCCCCCCCCACCACCCACCCCCCACAAACCCCCCCCCCACCACCCCCAAACCCCCCCACCCCCCACCCCCCCCCCCCCCCACACACCCACACAACCCCCCCCCCCCACACAACCACACACCCAACACAACCCCCACACCCACACACACATAACAAAATAATAATGTAGGGAAATTTATAAGCGCTGATCTTGTAAAGCAACAAACAAAGGCTCACAATCAAAGCGCAACAAAAACACAACACACAACCCCCCCCACAACACACACACACAACCCCCCCCCAACCCCCACACACAACCCCCCCCCCCACACACACACACCACAAAAAACCCCCCACCCCCACAACACCCCCCCCCCCCAACCCCCAACCCCACAACAACTCCCCCCCCCCAACCCCCCCCCCCCCCCCCCCCCCACACACACAACAACCCCCCCCCCCCCCCACAACAACCAACCCCCCCCCCCCCCCCACACACACAAAACAAAACGAACTCACATTCAGGCACCAGGAACTAGGAAGCCGCGGGTCCGACCACAACTCCAAACCGTCAGAGGCCCGGCAGGAGTACCGCAGGTTCAAATCCTCCGCTGCACCAGGCAAGATCAAGAGCGGCCCAAACACCATGACCTCCCTGGCCCAACGCCAGGCCAGGGCCTTCGGTCAGCAAACGAACACTGGACCGCAGGGGCAGGCCGGTCGGGTGGGAGCGGTGGTTGGCCCGCACTTTCCCGATCAGTTTCTCGCCTTCGACCGCCGGGCCGTCAGCGCTGACCACGGACGTCCGTTGTGGCTGTGTTTTAAAAATAAGATAAAATAAAATAATAATAATAAAAAATAATAATAATAAAAGGAAAGTAAAGGATCCCATAACCTATAAGGCGTAAGGGACGAGGCGTCAGAGACCTCAACTCTCTAGGGCCAGCGTAATTTTGGGGGGGGTTTTGCCCATCTTTTCCCCCTCCCTCGCTGTTACCTTCCCTGACCCTAAAAGGTCAGGTACCCATTACAGCTGGGGAACTGGGAACTATCTGAAGCCAAGCTGCGCAAACGTCACCCATCCAAAACTGGTAACCACCCGACGCTGCTTAACTTGGCTGGGGAAAAACGAGTTTCCCGACCACTGAGCTACCGTCCCCTTAATTGTAACAATATAATAATAAAAATGTATGGAATTTATGAAGGCCGTGGTCGAGGGGGGATAGGGCGGTCAACTCTGATCCAGGAGGTCGCGGGGTCGATCCCCGCTCGGCTCGGTGTTGTGTCCTTGGGAAAGACACTTGACTCCTATTTTCCTCACTCCACCCAGGTGTACAAGTGGGTACCAGCTCTGCTGGGGAAGTATCTGGCGACAGACTAGCGTCCTGTCACAGGGGTGGTGAAAAACCATCAGTTCGCTTAACGCTACAGAAACCGGGATAAGCTCCGGCTCTATGGGCCTTCTGGCTCGAAAGAACATACTTTTTTATGGAATTTATATAGCGCTGAATCTTGTAAAGCAACAAATCAAAGCGCTCAGACGACAATTTTTTTATTTGTTTAAAAAAATTTTTTTAAAGAGATCGAGGATAATGGAATAAGCACTCATGTGCTTTCTTTTACATCCCTGTGTGTATGCGGTTTTGTCAATTTTGTCATCTGTTCCCACCGGCACACAATGGCCTACTCTTTCGAAAAGCGGAACAGGATTTAACGTGTGCGCTAGATGTTCTGCATGCGTTCGCACACGGGGCCTCGGTTTATAGTCTCATCTGAAGGACTTTGTTTTGTGTCGCAGAAGAAGGAGGAGGAGGAGGAGGGGGAAGGGGAGGAGAAGGCGGTGGAGGAGGAGGAGGAGGAGGAGGAGGAGAAGAAGAAGAAGAAGAAGAAGAAGAAGGAGAGAAGGAGGAGGAGAAGAAGGAAGAGGAGGAAGAAGGAGGAAGAAGAAGGAGGAGGAAGAAGGAAAAGAAGGAGGAGGAGGAGGAGGAGGAGGAGGAGAAGGAGAAAGAGGAGGAGAAGAAAAAGAAGGAGGAGGAGAATGAGGAGGAGGCGAAGGAGGGAAGAAGGGGGAAAAGAAGAAGGAGGAGGAGGAGAAGAAAGAGGAGGAGGAAAAGGAGGAGGACAAGAAGAATTGCGAAGAAGAAGAATTGCGAAGAAGTAGAATTGCAAAGAATCGCGAAGAAGAAGAATGCAAAGAAGTAAAAGATGAAGATGAAGAACAAGGAGGAGGAAGAAAAAAAAGGAGGAAGAAAGGAGAAGGAGGAGGAGGAGGAGGAGGAGGAGGAGAAAAAGGAGGAGGAGAAAGGAGGAGGAGGAGGAGGAGGAAGAAAGAAGAAGAAAGGGGAGGAGAAGGAGGAGGAGGAGGAGAAAAAGGAGGAGAAGGAGAAGGAAGAGGAGGAGGAGAAGAAGAAGGAGGAGGAGAAGGAGGAGGAGAAGGAAGAGGAGGAGAAGGACAAGGATGAAGAAGAAGAGGAAGAAGGAGGAGGAGATGGAGGATAAGAAAGGAGGAGGAGCAGAAAGAAGGAGGAGGAGAAGAGGAGGAGGAGAAGGAAAAGGAGGAGAAGAAGGAGATGGATGAAGAAAGAGAAGGAGAAGAAGAAGAAGAAGGGGCGGAGGAGGAGAAGAAGAATGAGGAGGAGAAGAAGGAGGAAGAGAAGAAAGAGGAGGAGAAGAATGAATATGAGGAGGAGGAGGAGGAAAAGAAGGAGGAGGAGAAGGAGGAGGAGAAGGAAAGGAGGAGGAGGAAGAAAGAAGAAGAAAGAGGAGGAGGAAGAGGAGAAGGAGGAGGAGGAAAAGGAAGAGGAGGAGGAGACAAAGAAGGAGAAGAATGAAGAAAGAGAAGGAGAAGAAGGAAGATAGAAGAAGAAGGGGGAGGAGGAGGAGGAGAAAAGAATGAGGAGGAGGAGGAGAGAAAAGAATGAGGAGGAGGAGAAGAATGAGGAGGAGGAGGAGGAAAAAAAGAAGGAGGAGGAGAAGGAAAAGAAGAAGAACAAGAAGAAGAAGGAAGAGAAGGAGGAGGATGAAAAGAAGAAGAATGAGGAGGAGGAGGAGAAGAAGGAGAAAGAGAAGAAGAAATTTGATTATCAGGTTTTGTTGTTGTTGTTGTTCAGCTAGAGTTCCAAGATTCATCAATGGTGTCACAAACACACACACACACACACACACACACACACAGACGGGAGAGAGGGGGACGGGATAGCCTGGTGGTCAGAGTGATGTATTTGTGATCTGCTGACCCGGGTTCGATTCTCGTTCAAGAGGATTTTTCCTCTGGAGTTAACATCAGTGCCGACTCCACTCTCCCCAAAAGTCCTTTGGATGAGACTACAAACCGAGGTCCCATGTGCGAACGCACGCAGAACATCTTGCACACATGTTAAAGCCAATTCTGCTTTTCATAAGAGTAGGCCATTGTGTGCCGGTTGGAACGGATGACAAAATTTACAAAACTGCATACACACGGGGACTGGATGTAAAAAAAATAGCACATGAGTGCTTATTCCATTATCCTTGATACAGAAGAATAAAAGAAAAGAAAATGAAAGAAACAGAAGTGACAGACAGACAGACAGAAACACACAGATATTGTAAATTTCGCACAAGCTGTCACAATTTAATGATAGAGAAAGGGAGACACCAAAATATATCCAGAGAGGACAGAAAATGTAGACACTGTAACAAAATTGAAGATGAATTTCATTTACTTGATGAATGCACTTTATATGATGAACTCAGAAATAATTTGTTATTAAAAATCAAAACGAAAGACAAAGAACGCAAAAACTGTGTACATAAATTAAGTGACATAATCACGGTTGATATATATCAAGCAGATATCATCAGATATGTGTACGAGTGTTTTGAAAAAAGAGAAAAAGAGAAGTAGAATACAATATGTTTTTAGTGTACATCACTTTTAGCCAAAATAGATAATAATTATAGTTGATGTTTTTGTTGTGTCAAATAAGTCTACATGACTTGAATCTGAATCTGAATCAGAATCAGATACAGAGACAGACTGAAACAGACACAAACACACAGACACAGAGACAAAGACAGACAGAAACACAAACACACAGTCAAACAACCCCCCTCCCCCACCCCCACACCCACCCAAACCTACTCACCCACAACCACCATCATCTGCCCGCAATCCTCTATGATGGGCTCGTCCCCGAAACCGTCGATACACACGTAGCGCCCGGCGTCAGCCTCGCTCACGTTCTTCAAGGTGAAGGACACCAGGCCGTTGCCCACACCGAGGCTGTCCAAGATGTCGATCCTGCCCTGGAAAGCGGAGTCCTGCTGGATGCTGGCCGCCTTCATGTTGCAGTAGAAGAGGGGCTGCACCTGGCCGTTGGAGCGCCGCGCGATGGTGATGATGACGGCGCCGGATGGCGGGAGGCTCCATCGCAAGGCCGCGTCCGTCCCTGGTTTGAACAAGGCCGGTTCTGCCTGCTCCCCTCTGACCCCTGAAAGACAGAGAAGTAGATTGGGGTTGGTTGGTTGGTTTTTATAAATTATTATTCGTTTATTTCGAGGATAACTCTGCCATTGCCGGTCCCAAGCCCGGATGAGAAAGGAGGAGGGTTGGGCGTGGGGGGGCTAGCAACCCCACCCCCTAAAAACAAAGTTTGCTACAGATACGCCAACAACGGACCAAGAGACTACTGCCCTGGGAGAGGAAGGGTCCTCGCCAAGAGGATGTATGACGCCGTGTGGTGAAAGCCGTGAGTCTACGGAAGCCACAAGGCCGACCCCCCCTTTTATCGACCAGGACCATCAACGTCGGAACATGGAATGTGAGGACCATGTATGAGACGGGAAAAACAACACAAGTAGCAGCAGAGATGAAAAGCTACAACCTCACATTGCTTGAACACGAAAAACAGGAAGGCCAAGAAACACCTCGCGACGCACCTTGAGGCAGAAACCAGAAAGATGGGATATACCTGGAGACAGCTGGAGAGAACAGCCCAGGACAGAGGACTCTGGCGGACTGTTGTCGGCGGCCTATGCTCCAGGGGGAGTGATGGGCCTAAGTAAGTAAGTAAGTTATTTCGAGGATGATAGAATAAAGCCTCATGTGCTTTGTGTGTGTGCGTGTGTGTGTGTGTGTTGGTGGGTGGTGTGTGGTGCGTTGCGTGCGTGCGTGCGTGCGTGCGTGCGATTGTGGTGTGTGTTTCATCCGAGTGAGAGTGAGTTTTGCATTGTAGGAGAATGTGTTTTGCATTGTAGAGAATGTGTTTCTGCATTGTAGGAGAATGTGTTTTTGCATTGTAGGAGAATGTGTTTTGCATTGTAGGAGAATGTGTTTTTGCATTGTAAGAGAGTTAAGTTGTAAGAGAGTGAGTTTTGCTTTGTAAGAGAGTTGAGTTTTGCAGTCAGAGAGTGAGTTTTGCATTGTAAGAGAGTGAGAGTAAGAGAGTGAGTTTTGCATTGTAAGAGAGTGAAGAGTAAGAGAGTGAGTTTTGCATTGTTGGAGAATGTGTGTTTTGAATTGTAAGAGAGTGGAGTATAAGAGAATGAGTTTTGCATGTAAGAGAGTGAGTTTTGCACTGTAAGAGAGTGAGTTTTGCATTGTAGGAGAAGTGTTATTTTGCATTGTAAGAGAGTGAGTAGTAAGAGAGTGAGTTTTGCATTATAAGAGAGTGAAGAGTAAGAGAGTGAGTTTTGCATTTAAGAGAGTGAAGAGTAACAGAGTGAGTTTTGCATTGTAAGAGAGTGAAGAGTAAGAGAGTGAGCTTTGCATTGTAAGAGAGTGAAGAGTAAGAGAGTGAGCTTTGCATTGTAAGAGAGTGAAGAGTAAGAGTGAGCTTTGCATTGTAAGAGAGTGAAGAGTAAGAGAGTGAGCTTTGCATTGTAAGAGAGTGAAGAGTAAGAGAGTGAGCTTTTGCATTTAAGAGAGTGAAGAGTAAGAGAAGAGTGAGATTTTGCATTGTAAGAGAGTGAAGAGTAAGAGAGTGAGTTTTGCATTTAAGAGAGTGAAGAGTAAGAGAGTGAGTTTTGCATTTAAGAGAGTGAAGAGTAAGAGAAGAGTTTTGCATTGTAAGAGAGTGAAGAGTAAGAGAGTGATTTTTGCATTGTAAGAGAGTGAAGAGTAAGAGAGTGAGTTTTGCATTATAAGAGAGTGAATAGTAAGAGAGTGAGTTTTGCATTGTAAGAGAGTGAAGAGTAAGAGAGTGAGTTTTGCATTGTTGGAGATTGTGTTTTTGCATTGTAAGAGAGTGAAGTAGTAAGAGAATGAGTTTTGCATTGTAAGAGAGTGAGTTTTGCACTGTAAGAGAGTGAGTTTTGCATTGTAAGAGAGTGAGTTTTGCATTGTAAGAGAGTGAAGAGTAACAGAGTGAGTTTTGCATTGTAAGAGAGTGCGGAGTAAGAGAGTGAGTTTTGCATTGTAAGAGAGTGAGGAGTAAGAGAGTGAGTTTTGCATTGCAAGAGAGTGAGTTTTACATCGTAAGAGAGTAAATTTTACATCGTAAGACAGTGAGTAGTAAGAGAACACACACACACACTACACACACACACACACTACACACACACACACACACTACACACACACACACACACA
This sequence comes from Rapana venosa, assembly GCA_028751875.1. Taxonomy (NCBI): domain Eukaryota; kingdom Metazoa; phylum Mollusca; class Gastropoda; order Neogastropoda; family Muricidae; genus Rapana; species Rapana venosa. The sequence continues at coordinate 39,475,548 of CM054154.1, forward strand.
TACTCTCAACTGCACAGCAGTAGCATGATCTGTGATCTCATGAAACAATAAGTACAAACGGAGGCCTGAATGAGAATGCATGCTGAACATCTTGCGCAATGGTAAAACCCTTTCTGCCCTTCGGAAGAGTAGGCCACTGCAAGCCGATAGAAAGGGATGGACAAAATAGATGTGCATACACCCCTGTACCATAGTTAAACACCATTCCCGAAGATGCAATGCGGCTTCCTTAAGGGTGAAAATGGTCACAGACAGACAAATCTCAACCATTGGTGAACCTCGGAGCTCTAGCCCAGGAACGAAGAAAAGAAAAAAATAAATAAATAAACCAAAGTCCTCTATATATCACATATGAATCCATGCAGAACAGCTTATGCAGTTGTCCACACACACACACACACACACACACACACACACACACACACACACACACATGCACACACACACACCACCCACCACCACCACCACCACCACCACCACCACAACAACAACACACACACACACACATACACACACACACACACACAACACAACAACAACAACACACACACACACACACACAACACACACACACACACCAAACACACAAACCAACAACAACACACACACAAACCAACAACAACAACAACAACACACACACACACACACACACACACACACACAACACACACACACACACATACCCACAACACACACACACAACACCACAACAACACACACAACAACACCACACACACACACAACACACACACACACACCCACACACACAACACACACACAACACACACACACAACACACACACAACCACACACACCACACACCACGCAACACACACACGCAACACACACACGTCACACACACTGCCAAAGTCGGATGCGCTGGGCCTGTCTTGTCAGGCGCTTGACGGCAGCGCAACGCATTTTCACTCTGAATATGCTGTCTGAGCGTTAGGAGCATGACTCATCAAAGAATTAACATAGGTGAAGTGAAGTATGTATGATAATGTATGTATCCAAATGACACGTATGTATACTATAGTATGGGGGACAGGATAGCTCAGTGGTCAGAGCACTCGCTTACCCCCAGCCAAGGTTAAGCAGCATCGAGCATGGTTACCACTTGGATGGGTGACCATTTGCGAGCCTTGGCTTCAGTACAGTTCCCCAGCTGTAAATGGGTACCTGCCCTCTTTAGGGTCAGGGAAGGTAAAGCAGCGAGGGAGAGGAGATGGGCGCCGCTGCCCTCAATATGCTAGCCTCTAGAGAAGTGAGGTCTCTGACGCCTCGCTCTCCCCTACGACCACATAGGTTGTAGGACACCTTTACCTTTTTATACTATAAACTGGGCCACACAAGACGGCGGTTAGCTCGACACAGGCAGATCCACAGTTAACAGGGACAGCCGTGCCTCAGCATAACGTAAACCACTGACTTCAACACTCAGTCCAGATACACTTTTGTCTTTAAACAAACCCAGCAGGTTGCACTGTCACAAAAGCATGGTTTCAACTGGTGTCACGCATTAAAGAAACGGTTTTGCTATAACTTGTATAAGCTGAAGCATTTATAATCAATCTTTTTTTCTTTTTTTGGTGTGTGTGGGGTTTTTTTGTTCCTGGACTAGAGCTGCGAGGTTCACCAATGGTGAGATTTGGCGTATGCGACCGTTTTTGCCCACCATGCAGGTAGCCGCATTCTGACTTCAGGGATGTATGATCGTTTAATGGAACTTTGGCGATGATGAATGTTTAAAAACGGTACAGGTATGCACGCATTTTTTAATCTGTCGTCCGTTTTTTTCACCCGCACGCAATGACCTACTCTTCCGAAAAGCAGAATGGGTTTTTACCATGTGCGCAAGATGTTTTTGTTGTTGTTTCTTATTCTTTTACATCGAGGATAATGGAATAAGTACTTGCATGCTTTTTTTTTACATCCAGTCCCTGTGTGTATGCGGTTTTGTAAATTTTGTCATCTGTTCCCACCGGCACGCAATGGTCTACTCTTCCGAAAGGCAGAATGGGTTTTACCATGTGCGCAAGATGTTCAGCATGCGTTCTCACACCGGCCAGGCCTCCGTTTATACTTATTGTCTCATTTGGAGGACTTTCGGAAGTCCTTCGGATGAGACTATAAACCGAAGCCCCGTGTGCGAACGCATGCAGAACATCTTGCGCACATGCTTGTAAATTCTGTCATCTGTCTCTAACTCCTTCTTTTTGTCTATTTTCGCTCATATAACAGACAACAATAATTGCTGCTATCTGAGCGTTCGAAGAAGAAGAGGAAGCAGAAGGAGGAGGAGGAGGAGAAACAGAAGAAGAAGAAGAAGAAGAAATAGAAGAAGAAGAAGAAGAAGAAGAAGAAGAAGAAGAAGAAGAAGAAGAAGAAGAAGAAGAAGAAGAAGAAGAAGAAGAAGAAGAAGAAGAAGAAAGAAGAAGAAGAAGAAGAAGAAGCAGAAGAAGAAGAAAAGAAGAAGAAGAAAAGAAGAAGAAGAAGAAGAAGAAGAAGAAGAAGAAAGAAGAAGAAGAAGAAGAAGAGAAGAGAGAAGAAGAAGAAGAAGAAAAGAAGAAGAAGAAATAGAAGAAGAAGAAGAAGAAGCAAAGAGAAGAAGAAGCAGAGAAAAGCAGTAGCAAAAGAAGTGAATAGACGTTAAACTGAAGATATATAGGAGAAGAAGAAGAAGAAGAAGAGAAGAAGAAGGAGAAGAAGAAGAAGAAGAAGGAAGAAGAAGAAGAAGAAGAAGAAGAAGAAGAAAGAAGAGAAGAAGAAGAATCAGGCTGGATCCCGGGCAGTCAAACCGCGAGGGCAATGCTCTAACCACCTCGCCACCCCAGGATAGCCTAGTGGTTAGAACATTGCACTCGCAATCTGACGACCCGGGTTCGATTCCCGTTCAAAGGGATTTATCCCCTGGTGTTAACATCAGTGCAGACTCCACTCTCCCCAAAAGTCCTTCGGAGGAGACTATAAACCGAGGCCCCGTGTGCGAACGCACGCAGAACATCTTGCGCACACGTTAAATCCTGTACCGCTTTTCGTAAGAGTAGGTCATTGTGTGCCGGTGGGAACAGATGACAGAATTTACAAGCCCGCATACACACAGGGGATGGGTGGGGGGGGGGGGGGGGGGGGGGGGGGGGGGGGGGCCTGGATGTTTAAAAAAAAACCACTTAAGTGCTTATTTCATTATCATCGATATAAAAGAATAAAATAAATACAAATGAATAAATAAACACACAAACATGTCCATTATCCTCGATATCAAAGAATAGAATAAATAAAATAACAATGTAAAAACCCTCCTCCCAGTCTCCTGAGAGAGAAAGACTGTCAGTGCCGTGTTGTGGTCAGCACCCACCAGCCTTTACCCCTGAAGTGAAAACAGGGAGGGGCAGGGATCGCCCAGTGGTTAGAACACTGCGCAGTTACAACACGGCCTGAGATCGAGCCACACATAGAATTCAAGGGGATTTTTTTCCCCCTAGAGTTAACATCAGTACCGACTCCAACACACACACACATGCACGTACGCACGCACATACTCACACACACACACACGTACGCACACACACACACTCACTCACGAACACACACACACACATGCACGCACGCACACACACACACACAAACACATGATCATTGTCATATTTACTATTATAATTTCCTTTTCTATACGGTTTGCTATTCTTGTTTGTTTGTGTGTGTGTTGTTCTTCTTTATGCTTGACGAGAAGAATGATGAAAAAGAAGAAGAAGAAGAAGAAGAAAAGAAGGAAAAAAGCAATGTTTTGCTTGTTCAATGTACCCATCTGGAAATAACAGTAAATTTGACTTTGACTTTGACAAGAATGGAGGAGACACAAGATTAACTATGGGGACCGGCCAACCCCATCCCCCCCCCCCCCCCCCCACCACACACACACTCACCCTCCCCCCCCCCCCCCCCCCCCCCCCCCCCCAGTTGGTGGGTAACAAGCCACTCAAATAAAATGGGAGCCAGAATTAGCTCACATCATCGTGACACTGTAATCACTTACTATTACTCTCTCTCTCTCTCTCTCCCACTCTCTCTCCTCTTTGTCATTGTCTCTCTCTCTCTCTCTCTCTCTCTCTCTCTCCCTCTCTCTCTCTCCTTCTCATCTTCTCTCTCTTAATCTCTCTTTCTCAATCTCTCTCTCTTTCTCAATATCTCTCCTCTCCTCTCTCTCTCTCTCTCTCTTTGTCATTCTCTCTCTTCTCTCTCTCTCTCTCTCTCTTCTTCATTCTCTCTCTCTTCTCTCTCTCTCTCTCTCTCTCTCCTCTCTCTCCTCCTCTCTCTCTACTCTACCTCCCCAACCTCCCCTCTGACACGATATGTTTTGTGCTACCCCCCACCCCCACCTACCCTTCTCCACTGCTCTATTGGAATAGCATCTCGTTATCACAAAAACCTCTTGCTCACTGTCATTGTCCCATTCTGTCTCTGTCTTCCTTCTGTCTGTCTCTTCTGTCTGTCTCGTCTCCTGTCTCTCCCTCTCCCTCTCTCTCTCTCCTCGATTAAAAGAATAAAATTAAAAAATTAAAAATAAAAAAATCTCTCCCCACCCCCACCCCCTCTCCTCTCTCCCTCTCCCCAACCCTCTCTCTCTCCCCACCCACCCTCTCTCTTCCTCCCCTCCCTCTCTCCCTCCCTCTCTCTCTCCCCCCTCCCTCTCTCTCTCTCCCTCCCTCCCTACTCTCTCCCTCCCTCTCCTCTCCTCGATATAAAAATAAATTTTTAAAAAATAAAAAATCTCTCCCCACCTCCACCCCCCTCTCTCTCTCTCCCTCACCCCAACCCTCTCTCTCTCCCCACCCCACCCTCTCTCCCTCTCCCTCCCTCCCTCTCTCTCTCTCTCTCTCCCCTCCCTCTCTCTCCTCGATATAAAAGAATTTTTAAAAATTTTAAAATAAATTAAAAAATCTCTCCCCACCCCCCTCTCTCTCCCAACCTCCCTCCATCCCTCCCTCCATCCCTCTCTCTCTCTCTCCCCACCCCCCTCTCTCCATCTCCCTCTCTCCCCTCCCCCCCTTCTCTCCCTGCCTCCCCCCCCCCCCCCCTCTCTCTCTCTCTCTTCTCTCTCCTCTCTCTCTCTCTCTCTCTCTCTCTCTCTCTCTCCCCTCTAAGTTCCCTTACTGGGTGGGATGTGTAGTGTCTGGTCTTCTTCTGTCACTTTACAGGAGGTCTGCTGCCTGCTGGCCTCAGCCCTCACATGCCGACTTCAGAGCAGCTCATTTCATTGTACAGGTTGCATGCTGGGTATGTTCCGAGTTCCCGTAACCCGCCCGAACGCTGACAATGAAGGACGGGATCTTTAACGCGCATATTCGATCTTCTGCACGCGTACATACATGTATACACGAACGGAAACAAGGAAGTGGCAGGTCTGCACTTGAAGACATGAGATATCTGGCAAAAAAATCCCCACCCTTAATTCACCAGACGCCAACGTCGAGATTCGAACCCGCGATCTCATGGACCCACAAGATTGAAGTCAAACGTTTCACCACTCGGCCATAGCAACCGTCACTGAGCTGTTACAGATTCAACTAACCACCTCCCTCCTATTCCCCCTCCACCCCCCCAAAAAAATGGTTTCTACCCTACAGACAGATCACTACTTTTGTTTTTCCTCATTTAATAATAATAATAATAATAATAATAATAATAAATGGAATTTATATAGCGCTATATCTTGCAGATACAAATCAGAGCCGCTTCCATTCAATCCGCTCCTACACAGGCAACCAACAATGATTAACAATATTGTAACAAATTCAAATGCACACACACACAGATGACAAAATTTACAAAACCACATACACATGGGGACTGGATGTAAAAAAGCACATAAGTGCTTATTCTATTATCCTCGATATAAAAGAAAAAAATATAATAAAATATATTTCAATACACACACACAGGTTATACATTTCAGCAGGGTGATGGAATTTTGGCTGTTGAAGGCAGGGACAGATATGAGATGAAACAGGAGGGAAAAATCTTAGGTTTGAAATAGGTATGTTTTGAGGCTGGATTTAAAGCTGTCGTAAGTAGGCTTTTCACGAAGGGAGAGAGGGAGGTCATTCCAGATTGATGAACCAAAAACAGAGAAAGAGTGACAGCCAACAGTGGATTGGTTGAATCTAGGTATTCTTAAGCACAAGGTATCTGCAGCAGAGCGAAGTGAACGAGGAGTGTACAGGTGAAGGCATTCACAGAGGTAGGAGGGTGCTGTTTTATGGAGACATTTGTAACAGAGGGTACTGATCTTGTACTTTACTCTCTATGGCACAGGCAACCAGTGGAGAGATTGCAGGAGAGGAGTAATATGCTCAGATTTCAGTTAAAACTGTTGAAAACAGTTCTCATAACTTAATGGCACTGTGAAAAGGAACATAAGGTAATTTTCAAGGTTTTCTTAAAGTTCTAAAAGTGTTGGAATTTCAAACAGAAGGTATACAAACATGTGAGTACATGCATGCGCAGAATTGTGAATACACACACACATTTATAGTATACACAAACATACATGTGTGTAAGCAGGCACACAACACACACACACACATGTATGTTATACACACACACACATCACATTCCCCAACTTCACACACACACACACACACACACACACACACACCACACACACACACACACACCCACTACCCCTACAATTACACACACATACACACACACTACACACACATACCTCACACAACACACACACACACACTACACATACACTACCTCACACAACACACACACATACTCCCCCTTACACACACTACAACACCCCCTCACATACACATCACAAAACACACACACACACCACACACACACACACACAAACACACATTCCTCCACCTCACACATGCATGCATACACACATTCCCTCAGACACAAACACACACACAAAACACACACACACAAACACACACAACACACACACACAACAACACACAACACACACACACAACACACACTTAACCGTCTAATATCACTTTTGGGTGGAAGGACATTAACTGAAGAACTAACACACACACACACACACACACCAAAACAAAGCCTCTCATCCTTCAGCCCCTCATCTACACCCTCCAGCCCTGCCATCAACACTGACCCACTCAGCCACCCCCTTTAATAAATCAAGACCTACCTACCCACCTACCCGGGCAAGGCACCCTTACCCAGATCTGGGTAAAGGAGCAATCCAAATACCCATTAACACCCAGTCCATTCCCTGCAAGCTTGGCTGCTCCCAGGCGTGTTAATTAAATAGCAGTGCCTTTCAGGACCCACGTCTGTCTGTCTGTCTGTTTTACCAGGATTGCTCTTGCCCTCTTGGCCACCAAGGACGCCATGGCCCGGTGGTTAAGACTGTCTGACTTCAAGCCCATGGGTTCATGACGGCCTACTGGTCAGAACATTGCGATCGCAATCTCACGACCTGGGTTCGATTCCCGTTCAAGGGGATATTTTCCTCTGGAGTTAACATCAGTGCCGACTCCGCTCCTCCCCAAAAGTCCTTTGGATGAGACTATAAACCGAGGTCCCATGTGCGAACGCACGCAGAACATCTTGCGCGCATGTTAAACCCTGTTCCACTTTTCGTAAGAGTAGGCCATTGGGAACGGATGACAAAATTTACAAAACCGCATACACACGGGGACTGGATGTAAAAAAGCACATATGTGATTATTCCATTATCCTCGATATATAAGAATAAAATTTTAAATAATTAGAAATAAAAAATAAAAATGAACTGTTTTAATTTTTGCATCAGTCTGGTGAGTTAAGCCATATTTAAGGGTGGGGACATTTTTACCATGTCAACTTCAAGTGCAGACCTGCCAGTGCCTTAATTCCCGTATATGTATACATTCATGTCAGCGTTTGGTGGGTTACACTTACAGAAGAAGCACGACTATACCCAGCACATGTCCCTGAAGTCGGAATGTGGCTATCTTCATAGTGGGCAAAAACTGTAGTGAAAGGCTCGAGCAAAAGCCTGGTTGGTCGTTTTTATTTATAAATTGTTTTTGGATGTTTCTGTTAAATTCGATTTTGTTGAATTTTTGACATGTTAGAATCCCAACCCCTTTTTTCTTCTTTTCTTTCAACACCGTAGTATGTACAGATTGTTACTTGTAGTGTAGACAATACTTTTGCACATACACACACGCGCGCGCACGTGTGCGCTCACACTGTATAACACACACATATATAAATACACAAGCATAATGATATACACAGACACTCAAGCATGCTCTCACTCTCTCTCTCTCACCTCCCCCCCCCCCTTTCACATACACACACTACACCGGATGAAAAGTGAAGCCGAAGGACAATGAAAACTTGATCAGCTACAAATTAATCTTGGGTGCACACACATATATGCATACACACACACACACACACACACACACACAAACACACACACACACACACACACACACACACACACAGGATAACAAACATCCCACCACGATTTCATGCCCACAGTACTACCAGTATACCACTTGAATCAGTATGGATCCATGAATGCTACAAGTACAATATACAGTACTGGTTAGTGCCTATTTCCTGAACATCTGTAACTTCCTTTGTTTTATCCGAGAATTGTTCTTGGGACATTTCAAGTCCAAAGGCCCTGCTTCATCATCACTGTGTCTTCAGTAATACTCAAGACTTCGTCTTCTTCATCAAACGCTCAGACAACAACTACAGTTGTCTGTCATACGAGCTAAATCACAGGTGTTGTGCTGCCGTTAAGCGCCTGGCAAGTCAAGTCCCAGCCCATCTTGACTTTGGTGTGGGAAAGAATCGTTACCTTTTAACGTTTTAAGTCTTTTAAAGTTAACTTTTTAAAAAGTCATTCTGGAAAGGAAAGGCAGGAGAAAGGACCGTGAAGGCAGAAAATAAGACAAGGAGGGGGTGACAGGAAGAAAAGGAAGAGGGCAGAAACAAAGAGAGGGATAGAGAAGAGGGAATTCCTAGCACAGGATTTCCAGAAGGTGGAGATGCTGTTTATACTGACAGGCCCCCAGCATCCCCACGGGAGGCATCTGAACTACTTTAGATCATTACAGACTACTGTGAGCAGTCCAAACTGTATTTCATTTTGGGGAAGTAGCCTATTTTTAATTAACAAAGTAGTGTAAAGGCCTACAGATCTATACTACACAAGTTGTGTGCTCCATTCCACACACCTAAGCACTTACTGTTACACTTACAGTGTTAGTGGTACTGAATTTCAACTTCAGAGTTACCCCCCCCCCCCCCACCCCCAAGCATTTAAAGCACATGACAGCGTACGCACATGTACACACGCATGTAGTATGTACACACATGTGAGCACTGTACATACTTGGACTCACTGAATAAAAACACACACATACACACACAGCTTACACACACACACACACACACACACAGATAAAACACACAGATCGATCACACACACACATTGTATACACACATACTATACGTGTACACACACACACACACACTATTTACACACACATACACACACACTCTGTATTAATGTATATATCACACATGCACACGCGCGCGCACACACAAAGACTTACAAGTTACAGATGACTTTATACAACTTGTTAGTCACACACACACACACACACACACACACACACACACACACACACACACACACACACACAAACTGTTTACACACATACACAAACACACACACAACACAACACACACACACACATACACACTGTTTTAGTTTACACACATACACACACACACTGTTTACACACACATACACACACACACACTGTTTACACACATACAGTGACACACACACACACACACACACTGTTTACACACACACAACACACACACACCACAACACATACTGTTTACACACATACACACACACACACACACACACACACAACACACACACACAGTGACACACACACATACACACACACACACACACACACACACACACACAGTGACACACACACACAACACACACACACACTTTTAAAACTCCTGCAGTTTCCCTTTCACTTTCAGGCAATGTTCCAGAATCAGGCAATGTTTCATTTTCAAAGGTGACTAAAGACAAAAACTGACATTCCTTGACAAGTAATTCTGAATCCTCTATAGATATCCTCATGTGCTCCCAGTGACTCAGCAGTCAAGATCATCAACTTCATATTAATTAGAAAATAAATTTCTCTGACACCACACACACACACACACACACACACGCACGCACACGCACACACGCATGCACACACATATATTCACTCTCACCTAAGTCCTTCGGATGAGACTATAAACCAAGGCCCCATGTGCAAACGCATACAGTGATACACACACACACATACTTAGTGACTTACAGAACTAACTTCATACACACACACATGCACGCATGCATGCATGCACGCACGCACACACACACACACTTAGTGGCTTGCAAGTTACAGAACTAACTTCATGCAAACACACACACACACACATCAGTCAGTCTTACAAACCAGACCCAAGCAGAAGTCAACTAGTAAAATACCCTGGGGGAACAGAACACACTATAAGTATAACTCAACTGTATAAGTGACTATATATATATATATAAAATCTGAATTTTGATGACAAACTTCTACCTAACCATGATCCCTCCCATTTGAACTCAGTCCCACACTTCACCCTGAGGGCCTGGTATCCAGGTAAAGGTATATTATTATCATGGAATAAGCACTTGTGTGCTTTTTTTTACATCCAGTCCCCGTGTGTATACGGTTTTGTCAATTTTGTCATCTGTTCCCACCGGCACACAATGGCCTACTCGAACAAAAAGCGGAACAGGACTTAACATGTGCGCAAGATGTTCTGCGTGTGTTCGCACACGGGACCTCAGTTTATATTCTCATCCGAAGGACTTTTGGGGAGAGTGGAGTCTGCACTGATGTTAACTCCAGGGGAAAATATCCCCTTGAACGGGAATCGAACCCGGGTTGTCAGATTGCGAGCGAAATGTTCTAACCACTAGACTATCCCGTCCCCCCTAAACAATGCGTAGATCTAAACAAGCAGCAGCACTAAGAGAACATGAAACTAAAGAATCTTACTTCATTACTGCCGGTATGGTGACTGGATTAATTTTACACAGGGTTCATACAAAACTTCAGAATGAACATTTTAAGTCCTGACTTTTATTAAGGACCTTGCTCTCATTTTTTAAAGGATCTTCTTCTTCACCAAAGAATGTTTGCTACAAAATTCACAGTCTGAAGCTGACAAACAAAATCGACATTTATTTTAACCATGTTGCACCATCTTCTTCATGAAATGAAACCAGCTGCTGTTCCCTTTCAGTTGCATGAAACCTGATACCTACTGCTGAACACTGCAATGATAATATATTCTAGCAATTATCGCCCCCCCCCCCCCCCCCCACCCCCACCCCCCTTCAACAGTTCCTTCCTACCCCCTTTCTTGGCAATCAGATAACCCTGCTCCTCTTTCATTGTAAATCATCATGATCAAAATAATCAGCTATACACTTACTTTAAGACTTAAAGTTAAATTTAAGCACTTTTTACAGACCTGGAGGCAACATACATACATGTATACCTGACTTTTAAATACTTTCAACTATAGTATAATCCAAGGCCCCCAAAACTTAAGGACTTTTAAGGACTGCACACACCCTGTTTAAAGGCCTTTGCTATCTACTATCTAGATTCATGAAGTAACAGATCTGGAGATTTGAGTCTAGAGTTGTGTATTCCCCAGCTTCACAGTATATTATACACCCTGGGGGTCACCCAGAACATGCACTCTGACTCACTCATCCCATCTGGGAATCACTGTGAGATAAGAAGTACACCAGATGAGAAGTTTGCGTGTATGACTCTTTTCAAGTACCTCACCATATAGGCAGCCATACTCTGGCTTCAGGGGATTTTTTTTCTCCTTTAAGTTTAATAATAATAATAATAATGAATGGAATTTATATAGCACTATATCTTGCAAAAAACAAATTTGTATCAAAGCGCTTGCATACAACACACCCATACACATACAACCAATACCAATTAACAGACTTTACAAATTCAAATGCACACACACACACACACACACACACACACACACACACACGCACCCACCACACACACACACACATACACACACACACACACAGGTTATACACTTTGGCAGGGTGGTGGGGATTTCTGCTGTTGAAGGCAGGGACAAATTTAACAAAGGAGAGTGCAGGTTGAACATTATGATTATAATTATGTTAACAGCTTGTCATGTCTGAAGCAGTGAAGACAATCTCAGCACAACATTGTACAACATAACAACATTTTAGTGCAGGCCTTGGCAATTAGCTCAGGACATCAACAACTGAGGCAGCTTTTGGCCTGGGCCTAGAGTCTCCACTACTGTCTACAGTGAGGTTGGCTTTATTCTGATCCCAGTCCTCAGATCTTCAGATATACATGTGTGGTTTTATCTTTTAAATTTTATTTATTCTTTTATTTTGAAGATAATGGAATATCCTGTTCTTTTTTTCCATCCAGTCCCCGTGTGTATGTTTGTAAAGTTTGTCATCCGTTCCCATTGGCACACAATGGCCTACTCTTCCGAAAAGCGGAACAGGTTTTAATTGTGCAAGATATTCTGCGAGCGTTTGCTACCTCAGTTTATAGTCTCATCCGAAGGACTTTTGGGGAGAGTGGAGTCAGCACTGAAGTTAACTCCAGAGGAAAAATCCTCTTGAATGAGATTCGAACCCAGGTCAGCAGATCACATCACTCTAACCACCAGGCTATCCCTTGTGTGTGTTTGTGTGTGTGTGTGCACACGTGCCCACGCATGTGTGTGTCACTGTACATATTCGAATACATAATTATGTGTACACTGTTCAGTATACATGTGTTCGTGTTTGTGTGTGTGTGTGAGTGTAGCCTACTGTAGGTGGGTGTGTAGATGGGTGGGTAAGAGTGGATGAGTGGGTGTGTAAGACTGTAACACTTACATACAGGTATGTCATAACATGCATGGCATTTCTTCTTGAAAAGAAAAGTCATGAGTCAGTCAAATACTTCCCCCAAAAACGACTGGGGTTATTTTGTGAGATCTAGTCACTTCAGTAACTACAATCTGAGCCCAACATCCAGTTGAGAGCAAATCACATGCACAGAAAACTGCTCCTTACTTCAAAAAACGTTACAAAAACTTGTAACGCACGTATCATTTACAGCAATAGTTGAGAATTTACTCACCTGGACACACTAAAGAAAGTAAACAGACGAGAATGTAGCAAAGTCTCTCCATGTTGACACTCCACCTCGTTGCTCACTCTGCAAGCTCTGGACTCCCACGGTCAGTTTGCTTGTCACTCTCCGTACTAACGGCGTTAGGCTAGGCCCCTATCCCGAAGGCTGTGGGAAAATGACTACACTGACATTTGCCAGTCCAATTACTCTCTCATCAGCTATGGCTTTGCGCTTTCACACACTACAAGGGGGCACTATCTAACTGCCGGCTTCCGCATAGACCACACTGCTTTTACAATAAAACTACACACTGTTGAAACCGAAACTCGGTCGGTCACTCGATCGTCCAACGCTATCTAGCACTGACGCTGGCAAATCATTTTGTAAAACTCTTCAGGCGCCTAGGCCTAACTCTCCAATCGATCAGTGTCAAAGTCAGTGGGAAATACTTTCACAAACTGAAGACGGTCACAGCGGACCAACCAAAAGTGTCGTCTTGCTTCAGAAGACTTTCGGCTCAACTTTTCTCCCTTCAACAACTAGACTATCCTGTGCATGTTTTGGCACACCTATACTATAGTCCCCCACTTTGTTCGGGGATGTCAGATGAAGTGTACGTGTTGAGATCATTCATGCGAA
>CM054154.1:39496969-39522993 GCA_028751875.1 Rapana venosa
AAAGTGACAATTGCAATCTGATGACCCAGGTTTGATTTCCATTTAAGGGGGATGTTTTCCCCTGGAGTTAACATTAGTGCAGACTCCACTCTCCCTAGAAGTCCTTTGGAGGAGACTATAAACCCTGTGTATGAACGCATGCAGAACATCTTGCGCACATGTTAGATCCTGTTCTGCTTTTCGTAAGAGTAGGCCATTGTGTGCCGGTGGGAACAGATGACAGAATTTACAAAACCGCATACACACGGGGACTGGATGTAAAAAAACGTATAAGTGCTTATTCCATTATCCTTGATATAAAATTAAAATTTATTAAAAAAAATTGTGGCACAGACTTTTTTAAAAAAAAGTTTTTATTTCAGGATTTAAACAATTTTGTGTGTGTGTGTTTGCATACAACATGCCCCCCCCCCCCCTCCCCACCTTACACATGCACACATAATTATTGTGGCACAGATATCTTCCTTTCTTTTCTTTTCTAAAAACTTTAATTCAGGAATAAATTTTGATTTTTTTTTTGTTTGCATGCAACATCTTCACCCCCCTCCCACAAACGCATGTATACACAATTGTGGCATATATATTGTTTATTTATTAATTTTTTTAAAGTTTTAATTTCAGGGTTTAAACATTTTTGTGTGTGTGTTTGTATACAACATCCTCCCCCCACCCCCACCCCCTCCCCTCCCCGCCACCCCTCACACACGCATACACAATTGTGGCACAGATTTTTTTTAAAAGTTTTTATTTCAGGATTTAAATGAAATTTTTTGTGTGTTTGCATACAACATCTTTCCCCACAAACACACACGCACACACAATTGTGGCACCGATATATAAATCTTTTTTAAAGTTTTTATTTCAGGATTTCAACAAAATTTCCCCCCTTCTCACACACACACACACGATTATGGCAAATATTTTCTTTCTTTTCTTTTTTAAAAGACTTTAATTCAGGAATAAATTTGTTTGTTTGCATGCAACCTCCATCCCTCCCCCCACCCCTCCACAAACGCATGCACAATTGTGGCATATATATATATTTTAAAGTTTTTATTTCAGGCTTTAAACATTTTTGTGTGTGTGTTTGCATACAACATTCCCCCCCCCCCCCCCCCCCCCCCCCCTCTCGCACACACAATTGTGACACCAATTTTGTTTTTGTTGTAAGTTTTTTATTTCAGGATTTAAACATCTTTTGTGTGTGTGTTTGCATACAACATTCCCCCCCCCACCCCCCTCGCACACACAATTGTGACACCAATTTTTGTTTTTGTTGTAAGTTTTTATTTCAGGATTTAAACATCTTTTGTGTGTGTGTTTGCATACAACATTCCCCCCCCCCCCCCCCCCCCCCCCCTCGCACACACAATTGTGACACAAAATTTTGTTTTTGTTGTAAGTTTTTATTTCAGGATTAAACATCTTTTGTGTGTTGTGTTTGCATTCAACATCCCTCCCCCCCTCCTCGCACACACAATTGTGACACCAATTTTTGTTGTTGTTGTAAGTTTTTATTTCAGGATTTAAACATCTTTTGTGTGTGTGTTTGCATACAACATCCCTCCCCCCCTCCTTGCACACACAATTGTGACACCAATTTTTGTTGTTGTTGTAAGGTTTTATTTCAGGATTTAAACATCTTTTGTGTGTGTGTTTGCATACAACATTCCCCCCCCCCCCCCCCCCCCCCCCCCTCGCACACACAATTGTGACACCAATTTTTGTTTTTGTTGTAAGTTTTATTTCAGGATTTAAACATCTTTTGTGTGTGTGTTTGCATACAACATCATCCCCCCCCCCCCCTTCCCCACACACACACATGCACACACAATTGTGGCACCGAAATAATATATATATTTTTTAAAAGTTTTTATTTCAGATTTAAACAAAATTTTGGTGTGTTTGCTTACAACATCCCCCCCCATCCCCCCCCTCTCTCTCTCTCTTTCACACACATACACAATTGTGGCACATGTTTTTCTTTGTTTTCTTTTTTAAAAGACTTTAATTCAGGAATAAATTTGTTTGTTTGTTTGCATGCAACCTCCCCCCTCACAAACGCACACACAATTGTGGCACCGATATATATATATTTTTTTTAAAGTTTTTATTTCAGGATTTAAAATCTTTTGTGTGTGTTTGCTTACAACATCACCCCCCCCCCTCTCTCTCTCACACACACATACACAATTGTGGCACAGATGTTTTTTTTCTTTCTTTTTCTGTTTTAAAAGACTTTAATTCAGGAATAAATTTGCTTGTTTGCATGCAACCTCCCCCCCCCTCCCCCACCCCCACGCACACACAATTGTGGCACCGATATATATATATTTTAACAGTTTATTTCAGGATTTAAACAAAATTTTTGTGTGTGTTTGCTTACATCCCCCCCCCCCCCCCCCCCCCCCCCCCCCGCCTCGCACACACCAATTTTTGTTGTAAGTTTTTATTTCTTCAGAATTTAAACATCTTTTGTGTGTGTTTGCATACAACATCCTTCCCCCCCCCCCCCCCCCCCCCCCCCACACACACACACACACGCAATTGTGGGGCAAATTTTTGTTGTTGAAAAGTTTTGTTTCAAGATTTAAACATCTTTTGTGTGTGTTTGCTTACAACATCACCCCCTTCCCCCCTGCTCCCTCTCTCACACACACTTTTTGGCGTAGATCTGGAAGGAGATGTTCGAGCCTCTGCACTGCCTCAACTTCAGCGTGGGCGGGGACCAGACCCAGCATCTGCTGTGGCGTATCCTCAACGGGGAGCTGGACAACGTGGAGCCCAAGGTCAGTATAACAATAACAACGATAATAGTAATAATGATAGTGATAATGATAGTGATAATGATAGTGATAATAACAACAACAACAATGATGATGATGCAGACCACCACATCAGTATAATAACAACGATAATAGTAATAATGATAGTGATAATGATAGTGATAATAATAGTGATAATAATAGTGATAATAACAACAACAACAATGATGATGATGATGATGATGATGATGATGCAGACCACCACATCAGTATAATAATAACGATAATAGTAGTAATAATGATTACTTACTTACTTACTTAGGCCATCACTCCCCCTGGAGCATAGGCCGCCGACAACAGTCCGCCAGAGTCCTGTGTCCTGGGCTGTTCTCTCCAGCTGTTTAATAATAATAATAATAATAATAATGTATGGAATTTATATAGCGCTGAATCTCGTAAAGCTACAAATCAAAGCGCTTTTTAAATTTATGCATGTGTATGCGGTTTTTTAAAAATTTTGTCATCTGTTCCCACCGGCACACAATGGCCTACTCTTTCGAACAGCGGAACAGGATTTAACGTGTGCGCAAGATGTTCTGCATGCGTTTGCGCACGGGGCCTTGGTTTATAGTCTCATCCGAAGGACTTTGACATTCAGTTCGATTTTTTTGTCAAACTGGGAAGAAAGGGCGAGGCTGGGAATCGAACCCAGAACCTCACGGTTTAATTGTTGGCAGGCAAACGTCTTAACCATCCTGCCACCGTCCTTCCAGGTATATCCCATCTTGGGTTTCTGCCTCAAGGTCGCGTCGCCAGGTGTTTCTTGGCCTTCCTCTTTTTCGTTTTCCCTGGGGGTTCCATGATAGTGCCTGCCTTGTGATGTTGCTGGCTGGCTTTCTCAGGGTGTGCCCAATCCATCCCCATCTCCTGCGCCGGATTTCATTTTCGGCTGGCAGCTGGTTGGTACGTTGCCACAGGTCTGTGTTGCTGATGGTGTCGGGCCAGTGGATCTGGAGGATTCGTCTCAGGCAGTAATAATAATAGTGATAATAATAGTGATAATAACAACAACAACAACAACAATAATAATGATGATGATGATGTAGACCACCACATCATAAAAAGAGCTATGAACTTCGTAGTGGATGGAAAGAGACCACCAAAGGGAAGACCTAGCAAGACCTGGGCTGCCTGTATTGCAGATGATCTTTAGAGAAAGGGGCATAAATAAGGAGGAAGCTCGAAACAGAGAGAAATGGAGAAGGCTCATCAATGTCAAACCTCCCCTGGGAGAAACATGACAAAAAAGGAAGAATATGATGATGATAATAATGTATGGAGTCTATATAGCGCTAAATCTTGTAAACTAAACAAATCGAAGCGCTTGCATTCAAATCATTCACACGCATGCAACCGTCCGCAAATACTAGGATAAACAGATATCAAATTTACACATACATGCACGCGCATGCACGCACACGCGTTCGCACACACACACACACAAACACACACACACGCTAACGCACTCACAACATGCTTAGGTGGGGGTGGTGGAGGTGAAGGTAGCTGTTGAAAAGTAGGAAAGGATAACGGGGAAGATCTCAGGTAGAAAATAAGTGTGTTTTGAGGCTGGATTTGAAAGTATAAAGTGAAGGTTTTTGGCGAAGTGGGAGAGGGAGGTATCACATCAGAGGTCTGGTGGATTTGTATTCTTACCTTACTGATGGACACTGTTGGGGTGGGGAGGGGTGGGGTGGGGAGGGGTGGAGTGCAGTATAGTGTAATATGGTGTAGTAAAGTGGAGTGGAGTAGAGTGCTGTGCAGTGTAGTGTAATATAGTGTAGTGTAGTGTACTGAAGTGTAGTGTAGTGTACTGAAGTGTAGTGCAGTGTAGCGTAATATAGTGTAGTGTAGTGTACTGAAGTGTAGTGTAGTGTACTGAAGTGTAGTGCAGTGTAGCGTAATATAGTGTAGTGTAGTGTACTGAAGTGTAGTGTAGTGTACTGAAGTGTAGTGCAGTGTAGCGTAATATAGTGTAGTGTAGTGTACTGAAGTGTAGTGCTGCGCAGTGTAGTGTAGTTTAATGAAGTGCAGTGCAGTGTAGCGTAATATAATGTAGTGTGCTGTAGTGGAGTGCAGTGCAGTGCAGTAGAGTGCAGTATGTTATAGTATAGTGTATTGCATTGCATTGCATTACATTGCACTGCATTGCATTCCATTGTATTGTGTTTGCAGGAAAAAACTGAAATGTGATCTCAACAACAAAAAACCAAACACTAACAACAACAACAACAACAAAAACCTATTGTGTTGCCTTGCACACTGCTTTAAGTCGCGGCGTATTTCTGTGCGTGAAATTCGGGCTGCTGTCCTCCAGGGAAAGTAATTCACTACAAGAGCAGCGCCATCCTTTTTTATTATTTTTCCTTCATTTTCTGTCAGCATGTGTTTTAGTTTCCCAGTCGTGGCAGGGGTTTTCTTTCTACAGAATTTTGCCAGGGACAACTCTCTTGTTGCCGTGGGTTCTTTGACATGCACTAAATGCCGTGTTGCACGCGGGACCTCGGTTTATCGTCTCACCCCCGAAAGACTAGCAAAATTCTGATTGATATGTCGTTGATGTTGTGATTGACATGTCATTGATGTTGTGATCGACATGTCGTTAATGTTGTTACTGATATGTTGTTAATGTTGTGACTGACATGTCATTAATGTTGTGATTGATATGTCGTTAATGTTGTGACTGACATGTTGTTCATGTTGTGATTGACATGTCGTTAATGTTGTGATTGACATATTGTTATTGATATGTCGTTAATGTTGTGATCGACATGTCATTAATGTTGTGATTGATATGTCGTTAATGTTGTGATTGATATGTCGTTAATGTTGTGATTGAAATGCCGTTAATGTTGTGATTGACATGTCGTTAATGTTGTGATTGATATGTCGTTGATGTTGTGATCGACATGTCGTTGATGCTGTGATTGATATGTTGTTGATGTTGTTCAGGTGATAGTCATACTGATCGGCACTAACAACCATGACCACAGCGCTCAGCAAGTGGCCTCCGCCATTGAAAAAATCATCGACGTCCTCGGCGAAAAACAGTCACAGGCTCAAGTGATTGTTGTGGTGAGTTCTTGGCCGACATACTGTCATCGTTATTGTTGTCGTTATTTTGCATGTCTGGTGTTGTTTGTTGGTTTGAATTTTGTCATTTTATCACACATTTGATCGATAATTTGTTTGATTTAAAATTTTAAATGATGTATGTGTTACCCAAGTGATTAAAACCAGTCGACTTCAATCCCATAGGTCCAAGAAGCTGTAGGTTCAAATCTTGGCAGCGCTGGGATTTTTTTTACAATCTCCCAAGTCAACTTCTAGAGCAGACCTGCCAGTGCCTTCGTTCCCTTCACGTATATACATGCTGGAGATCAAATGAGCATGTTAAAGATCCCGTAATTCATATCGGCATTCAGTGGGTTTGGAAACATTTATTTATTTTATTTATTTATTTATTTATACCACTTTTAGCCACGACATTTCTCTGCATGAAATTCGGGTTACTCTCCCCGGGGAAAGCGCGTCGCCACAAGAGCAGCACCACCCATTTTTTAATTTTTTTTTTTTGTGGTCTGCATCTGTATTTATTTCCCTGTCAGAGTGGCATTTTTCTAAGAATTTTGCCAGGGACAACTCCCTCCTTGTTGCCGTGGGTTCTTTTACGTGCGCTGAATAATTTTGTGTAACACACGGGACCTCAGTTTATCGTCTCATCCGAAAGACAAGCGCCCAGACCACCACTCATGGTCTAATGGATGGGGGAAAAGTTTCGGGCCCAAACATGAACATACCCTTAAAGAAAAAGCACACACACAACCACCTCGCAATCTGACGACCTGGGTTCGATTCCCGTTCAAGGGGGATATTTTCCCCTGGAGTTAACATCAGTGCAGACTCCACACTCCCCAAAAGTCCTTCGGATGAGACTATAAACTGAGGCCCCGTGTGCGAACGCACGCAGAACATCTTTGCGCACACGTTAAATCCTGTTCCGCTTTTCGAAAGAGTAGGCCATTGTGTGCCGGTGGGAACAGATGACAGAATTTACAAAAGTGCATACACACGGAGACTGGATGTAAAAAAGCACATGGGTGCTTATTCCATTATCCTCGATATAAAAGAATAAAAATGAACCTCCTGTAGGAACATACCCAGCGTACATCCGTGAAAGTCAGAATGCGGCTACCTTCATGGTAGAAGGGAAAAATCTGGCCGCGTACGCCCCCAAAAAAATCCGCCGTTAATGAACCTCAGAGGTCTAGCCAAGGAACCAGATAGAGAAATGTATAATTGTTTATTCTTTTTTATTTCAAGGATAATGGAATAAGCACTCGTGTGCTTTTTTTTTTACATCCAGTCCCCGTGTGTATGCAGTTTTGTCCATTTTGTCATCTGTTCCCACCGACACGCAGTGGCCTACTCTTCCGAAAAGTGGAACAGGTTTTTACGTGTGCGGAAGACGTTCTGCGTGCGTTCGCACACGGGACCTGGGTTTGTAGTCTCATCTGAAGGACTTTTTGGGGAGAGTGGAGTCAGCACTGATGTTAACTCCAGAGGAAAAATCCTCTTGAACGAGAATCGAACCCGGGTTAGCAGATCACGAAAACATCACTCTAAACCACCAGGCTGTCCCTTCCCTCCTAAAAATAGTCGAGTCCTTTTCATTCATTTTTTTGTGTTTTTTTCCCTATCTTTATTTAGGGACGGGATAGCTCAGTGGTCGGAGCACTCGCTTTCCCCCAGCCAAGTTAAGCAGCGTGGAGCGTGGTTACCAGTTGGATGGGTGACCGTTTGCGCGCCTTGGCTTCAGTACAGTTCCCCCAGTTCACCCAGCTGTAAATGGGTACCTGCCCTCTTTAGGGTCAGGGAAGGTAAAGCAGCGAGGGAGAGGAGATGGGCGCCGCCCTCAATATGCTGGCCCTAGAGAAGTGAGGTCTCTGACGCCTCGCTCCCCTACGACCTTATAGGTTATGGGACTCCTTTACCCTTTTTTTACCTTCTCCCCTGTCCTTTCGACTTCAGGGTTTGTTGCCGCGCGGAGAAAACCCCAACCCGGTCCGCGAGAAACTGGCGGCCATCAACCGCCTGCTGGATGAGCGGCTGAGCGACCTTCCCAACGTGACCTTCGTCAACCTGGAGCCCTCGCTGTTCTACGAGGCGGGCACGCAGACGATTCGGCGGCAGAACATGTGGGACTTTGTGCACCTGACCAAGCAGGGCTACCAGAAGCTGTGCGAGCCTCTGCTGGAAGAAGTCCAGTCTCTGCTGCAGAACTTTGTCAAGGTGGAGAGCACCTCCGTTGACACGGCCTCCATGGCAGGAGAGCTGGCGTCGGATCGACCTTGATCCGACCTTGATCGACCTTGACCCTGAGTGGCGCCTGGGTCGGGTCAGATCGACCTTGACCCTGAGCGGCGCTGTGGGTCGGGTCAGTTGGCTGGCGTCGGATCGACCTTGATCTGACCTTGACCCTGAGCAGCGCTGTGGGTCGGGTTGGGTTGGGTCGGGTTGGTGGGCTGGCGTTGGACTTGACCTTGACCATGCGAGGCGTGGGGGTTGTTGGTTGGCTGGTGTCGGATCGACCTTGACCCTGAGAGGTGTGGGGGTTGGTTGGTTGGCGTCGGATCGACCTTGATTGACCTGAGTGGCGTGGGTTATGAAAGTGGCTTCGTTTTAGGTCGGTCTCGACGACGTCTTCTTTTTTCTGAACTTGTCTCCCTTGGATAGAATTAAAATTTTTTTTTTTTTAAGGATGCTTCGAGGGTTTTTGTTTGTTTTTTCTTTCCTTCTTTTGTCGGACCTTATTACTCCCCCCCCCCCCCCTGTTAAAGTTTACCCCTGGACACTTTGTGTTTGCTTTTTTTTTCTCTTCGAAATATTGTTAGATTTTGGAGGGGGGTAGATATTTTTTTGTTTTGTTCTGCACTTTTTGATGCTTGGGGCTGGGTTATTTGTTGTTGATGATTTTCCGTGTAAAATATTGTTGATGTAGATGGCAAAAAACCCAAGAAACATTTTGGCAAAAGGGGTAGAATTTTGATTCTTTTAAAAAAAAAATTATGTGCATGTCTGTGTTGTTTATCTTCTGCATCAAACGCTCAGACAGCAACTACTGTTGTCTGTCATATGAGCGAAAATGCGTCACGCTGCCGTTAAGCGCCTGACAGGTCAGGCCCAGCACATCCGACTTCAGCATGGGAGAGAATTGTTATCTTTTAAGTCTTTCTGGAGAAAATGTGGGAGAATGGTCCAAGAAGGCAGAAAACAGACAAGAAGGATTTGTTTGTTTTTTAAGATTCAGCGCTACATAAATTCCATATATTATTATTATTAAGAGTGAAAGAAAATGATAAACTACTTTCAACAAGGTCAGAGTCTTCAGCATAAAGTTGAGGTTAATTTTTATTTTATTCTTTTATATTGAGGATAATGGAATAAGCACTTGTGTGCTTTTAAACATCCAGGCCCCGTGTGTATGCGGTTTTGTAAATTTTATCTGTTCCCACCGGTACACAATGGCCTACTCTTACAAAAAGCGGAACAGGATTTAACGTGTGCGCAAGATGTTCTGTGTGCGTTCGCACACGGGGCCTCGGTTTATAGACTCATCCGAAGAACTTTTAGGGAGAATGGAGTCGGCACTGATGTTAACTCCAGAGGAAAATATCCCCTTGAACAGGAATCGAACCCAGATTGTCAAATTGCGAGCGCAATGTTCTGACCACTAGGCTATCCCGTCTTGTAAGAGTGCACGTAGGCACAAGAGCAGCTCCACATTTTTTTTTAAAGTAGAAAATATTTTTTGTATCGTCAGATATTCCTTTCCATAGATTCCTGGTTTGCTAGGAGAGTGGCTTTTTTCTGTAGAATTTTCGCCAGGGACAGCTCTTCTGTTGTGTGTGTGTGGTGTGGGGGGCGGGGTTTGTTTTTCTCCCATGGGCCAGATGTATGTGGCACACGGAACCTCAGTTTATCGCCTCATCTGAAAGACTAGCACCCAGACTCGGTTCATGATCTAGGGGGTGGGTAGATCTGGTTCCAGACAGGATTCAAACGCATGACCGCTCTCTTTCTGTGTAGAGACGTAACCCCTGGAGCGTAGATCCGTCAACGTTTTGATAACTGGAAACACATTTGTATGGCTTGACTCCCCCCTTTTTTTTTAATGTTTATTCAGGACTGTGTACATAGTGATGGATGCTGGGTCTGTGAGAGATTCTTGAGATTGATTACGAGATTTGCAGTTCATTTTGGATGTTATCTCCTCCCCCCCCTTTTTTTTTTTGGTTCCCCAAGAGAAATCGAAACTGAAGTTTTGAGATGGGGGAAAAAAAGTGAATGAAGAATGAAGAGGGGTATGTTGGAGAATTCTTGTGCAAAGTCCTCAATCATGCAATACGAATCAGCGAAGAAGAGAGAGAGATAAGAGAACAAACAAGAAAAATCTCGTTAATTTTTTGTTAAAAATAACGGTAAATTGAAAGGTCTAGAGATGGGGAATATATGAACATGAAAAAGAAAGCTACTTAAGGTAGGGGGGTCTTGAGAGAGACTTGTCTGATTGGTCGGCTGTTCGTGCACGCATTTTATCAGTATGGTATGAAACGTGTGCGTTTATAATGATATGGACATTTTCCTCACGGACAGATAACATAAACCAGAATTTATTCAAATGACTTAAAAACATGTTGGTTTTTCTTTAAGCAAGAAGAGTTCAGACCAAATCCAGAGTTTAGATTACGTTACAGAAGCAAGAGCTTGACTTGTAGCGTGCGTTTGGATGTTCCGTTGAAACGGTCTTACATCCCCAAAGTCGGAATGCGGCTACCTTCATGGTGGGCAAAAACGGTCCCATGCTCAAAATCTCACCATTGGTGAACTTTTTTAAAAGATTAAAGTGCTAAGAAAACTGTAGTAGCTATGGTGTCTTGTTTGAGTTAAAAGATGATTTTTTGGGAGGGGGTTAAAATTTCAACTTCTCACTATCATGTAACATTTATTGATTTTGGAGCTCTAGCTGAGGAATAAAACAAAGAAAGAAAGAGAGAAAGAAGCAGAAAAAAAGTTTAAACAAAGCGATTGTGAATTGTTCTGACATGTTCTGAAAATCAGCCTTTTGAGGCGAACATGGCACCGTAGAGTTGCTACTGTCACACCATTACCCAGGGTGGAGCAGTGTGTCGGTGACAAGACACAGCTTGCTGCTGAGCAAAAGTAGGCTACCCTCTCAGCCCTGGTTTTACAAGAGACAGGCTGGGGCCACTGTTGGCTGTGGCCGCTTTTGGCTGCGGCCATTGTTGGCTGGGGCCACTTTTGGCTGTGGCCACTTTTAGCTGTGGCCACTTTTAGCTGTGGCCACTTTTAGCCAGATTGAATACAAAGGGGCATCTTCCAACTAGCCGTGAATACCTGGTAAGGGTGCAGAATGGGTTAAGGTAGATTTTATTTTTTTTTAAAGATTGAAGTTTTAAGAAAACTGTAGTAGCTATGGTGTCTTGTTTGAGTTAAAAGATGATTTTTGGGGGGGGGTTAAAATTTCAACTTCTCACTATCATGTAACATTTATTGATTTTATTTTGATAACCAATGTTTTGGTTGGGTTGGGTTTTTCTAACCATTTTGCGTAGGTTTTGTATTGTTGAATGATCGTGTGTGTGAAGTACGATGTTTTTGTGAACTTTAGGAGCTGAAGTGTTTGAAATGTGGTCGTAAGTGGAGAGAGAGTGTTTGTGGATTGGTGTACAAGAATGTTGGAAATGTTTATTGTGAATTTTGAGAGGTTATCCATTTTAATCTTATTCATAAGTGAAAGTATTTGTGGGTGCATTGATTTGTTGACAAGAGTCAAATTGTTATGCTTTTTATGGACATTATTTTGTCAGTATTGTTTGTTTTAAAAAAAAAGTTATTCCAGGCGTGTGTGTGTTGTTGTGTTGTCTTCAATTTAACGTCTGTTCACTCTAAGTGATATTAGACAAGTGTGTGTGGTGTGTGTGTGAGAGATAGAGAGAGAGAGAGAGAGAGAGAGAGAGAGAGAGAGAAATTGACAGCAAGTGTGTTATATCATGTGAAAATCATGCAAATGAAATGAGATTTATTCAGTTTGGGTCATTTTTTTCTCTCTTATTTTTTTGTTTCGTTGTTTCTGTGTCTTTTTTAAAATTTATATTTAAGTTAAAAACATTTATTGATCAGTAGATATATTGATGCCTTAGAGCAACAACGATCTAGCGATTGACAGAGCCGCCATTTTGAAAGTTTTGAGATACACTCATTTGAAAAGTTTGAAAGGTCAGAACAAATCGAGGATTGAACAGAAGTATTCAGTTTTTGGAAAGAGAATGGGTATTGATGCGATCTTTATCATAACATCTTTATGTTGTAAACATGTAGAAGAAAGCGCATAAATGCATATTGACAACTGGTGGCCTGTCTTTGCCCGGAATTTTCTCACAGTCTGCATGTGAAACTTTGATGTCCACTAATTCTGGTCCTCTCAAGGCGATGCTAGGCTAGGCTAGTGCAGAAAGTGACATTTCCTGTAAAGGCCAGGATAGCAAAAACACTGGCAGTGAAGGTAGACCACCTTGCTTGCAGAGAAAATACAGCAGGCATGGCACAAAGCTTGACCCTCTTTCCCAGATAAGATCACATTCCAGCCATCAGTTTTCAGCAGGAAGAACCACAAAACCTCCAGGCCTGCCAGTGTTACATAAACCCTGCCCAGCAGTCCAAGTGTATCCACTCCTAGGCAAGCAGGGTTTGCACAGCTGGATGTCCGCTGTTGCATAGCCCTGTCCCAGATAATTGGCATTAAATTGGCATAAAAACATTTAGAGGAAAAGCGGGATGCTGTGCGGTAGTCCAGTGTACCCTGTGAAATTTGCTAGGATAATTTTGTGCAACAAAGGTTTTCTTCAAATATCTTTGAAATTAATAATACTTTTACTTACTTTCTTTGTCATCTGAAAGTTTACAGTAAATTCTACCAAATATGGAAAAATCGAAAATTGCAAATTTTTTCAGATAAACCGTTGTTGCTCTAAGGCATCGATATATCAATTGTGCTTTACATACGAATGTAGAAAAGATAAGAAAAGTATTATTTATCTGTTTAAGTTTCAAAATCGTACAGGCTTTTATTAATTTTTAATTTTTTTTTAGGGAGGAGGAGGAACCTTAAAAAACATTAATCATGAAAGTGATATTCTAGTTTTTTTATTCTGTTACAGGAGTTGCTGGATTTTGTTTTTTTTAAACCATAATGGACCTCATTATGTATCATAAAGGTAGTAGATTTTTCTTTAAACGTAAAAAAATATATGCTGTACATTAGAATACTGTCCACGGTGGATTGATTTCAAGATCAGCAATAATGGTCATTAAAATTAAAAACATGAATTTCTAAACTGCCTCTTGTGTAGCTTACCGGCATTAACTGCCGATTTTTATCGCAGACGATTTCTTTCGATATGTCGGTTATATTTAGGCCAGAATGTTCAACGTGTTCTGCGTGTGTACACGTTCTTTGGTGGGGTTTTTTGCTAGGTGTAAGCTTTTCTTGAAGGTGTGTTGCATTTCTGTGTATGCGTGTGTAAGGTTTGGTTTTGGATGTTACATGCTTTTGTAAAGTCACTCTTTGAGTGTTGAATGTAGCAGCGATTGAAATATAACCACAGTCTTGTCAAATGTAACACACAACAAAAACTCCTAAATCCAACTCCCTCCCCCCCCCCTACTAAACTATTAAAAATTTGGGGGGTGCTTAGAGTGGATTTTTTAAAAAAAATGTTGGGTTCTTTTTTTTTTTACACCGGGGGGAGGGGTAATTTTTTAGGGGTCTTTCTTTTTGGGGGGGTATTTTTTTGGGTGGGGGGGTGATCAGAATTTTTGCTGTTGCACATGTATACATGTGAGAATTTAAGCAGCCTGTTATATCAGTCAGTCCTTCACCCTCAGTTATTTCAAACCGAAAAGAGTACGTACCATTTTGTGACAACTATTCCATCTTGCGTTCATGAACATCTAAAGCTTACGTATAACTGACAAAAGATAGCACGGAAAGCGACACCTTTCGGAAGAAGAGTAGACCCTTGTGTGGGAACGGATGACAACATTTACAAAACTGCATACACTCGGGGACTGGATGTGTGGAAAAAAAAAGCACGCGAGTGCTTATTCCTCGAAATAAAAGAGTGAAGAAATAACATCTTTCTCAGGAGTGGGAAACTCTGCCAAGACGAAACTGTTACTCTGCTCAAGTTCTTGGTGCCGCGTCCATGAAAAATATTTTTGGCCGGATTTGTGAACCCACGCGCAGGGAACGCTGTTACGACCAACATGGCCGTTTACCGACATCTCAGGGGCGTGTGGCTGGTGGTATTTTTATTTATTGATTTATTTTTTGTCGGTGGTATCGTTTCTCAGGGCTATTTTTCAGGAGCCAGGGGTCCCTGTAGTTAGTTAGTTAGTCGCTCCGTTTGAATTAGACTTCACCTTCCACCTGTCCCGTCGTCTCATAGACCGTGGGGGCGCCACTGAAGAGTTTTGCAACCAGCTTCCTCACGACAGGACAGGAAGGTGATTGCACTTAACTTGCTTCCAGCAAAATAACCCTTATCCCCGAAGTCGGAATGTGGCTACCTTAATGATGGAGCAAAAACAAATAAACCAACAGTCGCATGTCTACGCCAAAAAAATCTTGCCATTGGTGAAGCTCAAGAACTCAAGCTGAGGGGGGGGCAACAGAAGGAGGGGGAAGGGGACCCAACCCACCCCAAAAAGACTCCTCTGTACATGATTCACATTTTACTTCTTCCTTTCATCTCTTTAGGGAGTTGTCCAGACTTCAGGGAGTTATTCAGATGTTAGGAGTTTTCCAGACTTAAGGGGAGTTTTCTAGACTTGGCTCTTTAGGGGAGTTTTCCAGACTTGTGGGGAGTTTTCCAGACTTGTGGTGAGTTTTCCAGACTTGTGGTGAGTTTTCCAGACTTGTGGGGAGTTTTCCAGACTTGTGGGGAGTTTTCCAGACTTGTGGTGAGTTTTCTAGACTTGTGGGGAGTTTTTCAGACTTGTGGGGAGTTTTCCAGACTTGTGGGGAGTTTTCTGGACTTGGCTCTTTAGGGAGTTTCCCAGACTTGGCTCTTTAGGGGAGTTTTCCAGACTTATGGGGAGTTTTCCAGACTTATGGGGTGTTTTCCAGACTTATGGGGAGTTTTCCAGACTTGGCTCTTTAGGGAGTTTTCCAGACTTGTGGGGAGTTTTCCAGACTTGGCTCTGTAGGGGAGTTTTCCAGACTTGGCTCTGTAGGGGAGTTTTCCAGACTTATGGGGAGTTTTCCAGACTTGGCTCTTTAGGGAGTTTTCCAGACTTATGGGGAGTTTTCCAGACTTGGCTCTTTAGGGGAGTTTTCCAGACTTGTAGGGAGTTTTCCAGACTTATGTGGAGTTTTCTACACTTGGCTCATTAGGGGAGTTTTCCAGACTTGGCTCTTTAGGGGAGTTTCCCAGACTTATGGGGAGTTTTCTAGACTTGGCTCTTTAGGGAGTTTTCCAGACTTGTGGGGAGTTTTCTAGACATGGCTCTTTAGGGGAGTTTTCTAGACTTGGCTGAGTTTTCCAGACTTATGTGGAGTTTTCTACACTTGGCTCATTAGGGGAGTTTTCCAGACTTGGCTCTTTAGGGGAGTTTTCCAGACTTATGGGGAGTTTTCTAGACTTGGCTCTTTAGGGGAGTTTTCCAGACTTGTGGGGAGTTTTCTAGACTTGGCTCTTTAGGGAGTTTTCCAGACTTGTGAGGAGTTTTCCAGACTTGTGGGGAGTTTTCTAGACTTGGCTCTTTAGGGAGTTTTCCAGATTTATGGGGAGTTTTCCAGACTTGGCTCTTTAGGGGAGTTTTCCAGATTTATGGGGAGTTTTCCTGACTTGGCTCTTTAGGGGAGTTTTCCAGACTTATGGGGAGTTTCCCAGACTTGGCTCTTTAGGGAGTTTTCCTGACTTTTAGGGGAGTTTTCTAGACTTGGCTCTTTAGGGGAGTTTTCCAGACTTATGGGGAGTTTTCCAGACTTAAGGGGAGTTTTCCAGTCTTATGGGGAGTTTTCCAGACTTGGCTCTTTAGGGGAGTTTTCCAGACTTACAGGGAGTTTTCTACACTTGGCTCTTTAGGGGAGTTTTCTAGACTTGGCTCTTTAGGGAGTTTTCTACACTTATGGGGAGTTTTCCAGACTTGGCTCTTTAGGGGAGTTTTCCAGACTTGGCTCTTTAGGGAGTTTTCCAGATCTTTTCCTGCATCGTGTCTTTGATGAGTTGAACGTGGCAGAATCGGTGGTCTAGAGGTAAGGCACCTGCCTAGAAAGCCAAAAGTCCGGGCTTCATGTGTGTGGTGGTTTGATCCCCGTTTGAGCCGTAAACTTTTCCCCTCATCCACTAGACCGTGAGCGGTGGTCTGAGTGCTAGTCTTTGGGTTGAGACGTTAAACCGAGATCCCGTGTGCGATACTCATTTAAGTGCGCGTAAAAGAACCCAAGGCAACAAGAGAGTTGTCCTTGGCAAAATTCTTTTGGTTGAGACGTTAAACCGAGATCCTGTGTGCGATGCTTATTTGAGTGCGCGTAGAAGAACCCAAGGCAACAAGAGAGTTGTCCTTGGCAAAATTCTGTAGGGGAAAAAGCGGCTCTGATAGGAAACTAAACACATATATGGAGACAGGAAAAGAAAAAACAAAATAATGGGTGGATCACAAGCGGATTCGACTTCACCATGGGGGAGAATCGTTATCTTTTAAGTCTTTCTGGGGGGGAAAAAGGCAAGAGAATGGACCAAGAAGGCAGAAAATTGAGAAGGAGGAGGTGACAGGGAGAAAAGAAAAGAAAAGAAGGCAGAAAGAGAGGGATAGAAAAGAGGGAATTCCTGGCACAGAATTTCCAGAAGGTGGGGATGCTGTTTATACTGACAGGCCCCCCAGCATCCCCACAGGGGAGTTAGAGCATTTAGATTTACAGGACATTTCTGGGAGGTGAAAACCCTGATAGGGCCTCAGTTATCAGTTGGGGGTCTGATTGTTCTCATCAGTATCCTTTGACCTAGATTGGTCCTGGGGGGGCCCTGGAAGGGGGGATGTGTTGGT
Organism: Rapana venosa; assembly: GCA_028751875.1. NCBI lineage: Eukaryota > Metazoa > Mollusca > Gastropoda > Neogastropoda > Muricidae > Rapana > Rapana venosa. Next base: position 39,513,928 of record CM054154.1, read on the forward strand.
TGACAGGTTTTTTTTCCAAGCTGGTCTGTCTTTGGGAGAATGATGTGGGGGGGGGGGGGTTATTTCTCGTTCTGTTTCACTTGAAGCAGTATTTCACAGTGATTGTACAGTATTACATGATATGAATTCTGTTCTTTTTTTTTTTCTGTCTATGATTCCATTGATTCCATTCCAAATTTTGAATTAGTGTGCATTGTGTGTTTGTTGTGTGTGCGTGTTGTGTCTGTGTTGTGTGTGTCTGTGTTATGTGTGTCTGTGTGAAAATTCTCTTTTTAGTTTTGCCTGTGAGTTTTTCAAGAGAGAATGGACCTTTGTTTACATAATCCAATGTTGTTGTTTGTTTTTGTTTGGTTGGTTGGGGGTTTTGGGGTTTGTTTGTTTGGGGTTGTTTTTTTGTGTTGTTGCTGTATTTTTTAGATAGAGGGCAGGTAGGATACAGTTTTTGAAGTATTTTGAAAATGAAAGAATTTTACACAAGAAGTGATGGCAGGTTGATAGTACAGTCCTTAAATCGGATAGCTTCGCTGGGAATGCAGTACAACCTAACCAAGCCATGTTTTGAACCTTTTGTAACAAGAGACAGAACAGTGGATAATCTATTCGTTTTAAATCTGATAATCTCCCCTGAAGTCGGAATACGGCTACCTAAATGTGTGTGTGTGGTGGGGGGGGGGGGGGGGACCTCGGAGCTGTTAGGGAGGAACGGTTTACACACAAAAAAAAGTCCAATAATCGCCATTTTTCTGCTTCAGAAAATGTATTGACGTCAGTATGGAAAAACTGCTTTATGGGATAAGTAAGCGCGTGTGTGTGCGTGTGTGTGTGAGTTAGTGTGTGTGCATTTGTGTGTGAGTTTGTGTGTGTGTGTGTGTGTGCATGTATGTGTGTGAGTGTGTGTGTGTGTGAATGTGTGTGTTGTTCTTCAATTTAACGTCTATTCACATTAAGTGATATTAAGTGTGTATGTATATCTGTGTGTGAAGTTTTTGCATGATTTTTTTATGCTTGAGAAGTCAACCTGCTTTTTTCTTTTACTTGTTAGTGAGACAAGGAGACGCGATAGCTCAGTGGTCAGAGCACTCGCTTTTCCCCAGCCAATGTTAAGCAGCGTCGAGCGTGGTTACCAGTTGGATGGGTGACTGTTTGCACGCCTTGGCTTCAGTACAGTTCCCCAGTTCACCAAGCTGTAAATGGGTACCTGCCCTCTTTAGGGTCAGGGAAGGGAAAGCAGTGAGGGAGAGGGGATGGGCGCCGCCCTCGATATGCTGGCCCTAGAGAAGTGAGGTCTCTGAAGCCTCGCTTCCGTACGACCACATAGGTTATGACTTGAAAAATGTTTAAGCAGACATCTACCCGAGAAATATAAAAAGAAAAACTTGTGGAGAAATTCACGCCTTGTAAACTTAGGGAGAAGCGATTGCATTGGACTGGTTTTGAAAAGGGGAGGAGGAGGATGTAGTGGTTGTCACTGTAGAGGGTGAGTCAGGTTTTTTTGTGTTTTTTTTCCCCAAAAAATTTTTTTTAATTTTTTTTGTTGTTTTTTTGGGGGGGTGAGTTAGTTTTAGCTCTTCATTTAGTCATCTTTTGCACCCAAAAAAAAAAAAAAATTTTTTTAAAATCGTCTTGTGCAGGAGCAACTCCACTATCATCGCTTCTTTTTTTCTGTTTTTTTTCTTCTTTTTATCAGCACATGATCTCCTTTTCAAAGTTCTGTTTTTAAACTTTTGTTGTTGTTAATATTTTTTCTTGGCAGATGAGTGTAATTTTGAGGAGAAGGAAAAAAAGTTTTTAGGAAAAAGGTTATGGTCGTACACTGCTTCTTCTTCTTCATCGAACACTCGGTTAGCAATTATTGTTGTCTGTCACTTGAGCGAAACTGCGTTGCGCTGCCGTTAAGCTCCTCATAAGTCAGGCCCTGCTGTGCGTTCTGGTTGTATGATATTTCTTGGTGTGTCGCATGTTTTGTGGAAAACTTGTAGACGTAGTTTGAATTGAAAATATACTTTCATGTGGCTTTTGGTGTGTGTGACTGTGTGTATGGGGACGGGATAGCTCAGTGGTCAGAGCACTCGCTTTCCCCCAGCTAAAGTTGAGCAGCATCAAGCATGGTTACCACTTGAATGGGTGACCGTTTGCGCGCCTTGGCTTCAGTACAGTCCCCCAGTTCACCCAGCTGTGAATGGGTACCTGCCCTCTTTAGGGTCAGGGAAGGTAAAGCAGCGAGGGAGAGGAGATGGGCGCCGCCCTCAATATGCTGGCCCTAGAGAAGCTGAGGTCTCTGACGCCTCGCTCCCCTACGACCGCATAGGTTATGGGAACACGTTGACCCTAGGGTGTGTATATAGTTTTGTGCACAACTTTTCTGGTGATAATGGTTTTTGTTGTCAGAGCTGGCTGTATGTGGTGTTGGTTGTGTGGAGACAACAGTTTGTACAGAATCGGCCTGTGTGTGTGTGTGTGTGTTGTTATTGTTTTTTGTTCTGTCTGTGGCTTATGTGTGTCGACTTTGTGCTGGGCATTGGCCTCTTGGTACCTGGTAGTTCATATAAAAAATTAAAAAAATCTATATATATATATATATGCATATTAAAACTGTATAAATTAGATAGTGTAGTGTTCCTACGTGGGTTTTATTTCCCTGTGAAATGTCAGGGGTGTTTTTTCCTTCTCCTGCTGTCAGTTATAAGATGACTCTTTTTTTAAATCCCTGAAGTTGGTATGCGGCTACCTTAGTGAACGGTTGCAGGGGGTGGGGGAGTGGTTGCAGGGGGTGGGCAGGGGGTGGGGGAGTGGTTGCAGGGGGTGGGGCAGTGGTTGCAGGGGGTGGGGGAGTGGTTGTGGGGGAGTGGTTGCAGGGGGTGGGGGAGTGGTTGCAGGGGGTGGGGGAGTGGTTGCAGGGGGTGGGGGAGTAGTTGTGGGGGGAGTGGTTGCAGGGGGTGGGGGAGTGGTTGTGGGGGGTGGGGGAGTGGTTGTGGGGGAGTGGTTGCAGGGGTGGGGGAGTGGTTGCAGGGGGTGGGGGGAGTGGTTCTGGGGGGGTGGTTGCAGGGGGTGGAGGAGTGGTTTGTGGGGGAGTGGTTGCAGGGGTGGGGGAGTGGTTGTGGGGGAGTGGTTGCAGGGGGTGGGGGAGTGGTTGCAGGGGGTGGGGGAGTGGTTGTGGGGGGAGTGGTTGCAGGGGGTGGGGGAGTGGTTGCAGGGGTGGGGGAGTGGTTGCAGGGGGTGGGGGAGTGGTTGTGGGGGGAGTGGTTGCAGGGGGTGGGGGAGTGGTTGTGAGGGGTGGGGGGAGTGGTTGCAGGGGGTGTGGTTGTGGGGGAGTGGTTGCAGGGGGTGGGGGAGTGGTTGCAGGGGGGGGGGGGGGGGTTGCAGGGGGGGGGGGGGGGGTTGGGGAGGGGGGGGGGGGGGGAGTGGTTGTGGGGGGGGGGGGGGGGGGTTTGCAGGGGGTGGGGGGAGTGGTTGCAGGGGGTGGGGGAGTGGTTGTGGGGTGCGGGGGGGGGGGGGGGGGGGGGGAGTGGGGTTGCAGGGTGGGGGGGGGGGGGGGTGGGGGGAGGTGGTTGCAGGGGGTGGGGGGGAGTGGTTGCAGGGGGGTGGGGGGAGTGGTTGGGGGGGGGGGGGGGGGGGGGGGGAGTGGTTGCGGGGGGGGGGGGGGGGTGGGGGGAGTGGTTGCAGGGGGTGGGGGAGTGGTTGCAGGGGTGGGGGATGGGGGGGGGGGTGGGGGAGTGGTGGGGGGGTGGGGGAGTGGTTGCAGGGGGGTGGGGGAGTGTTGCAGGGGTGGGGGAGTGGTTGAGGGGTGGGGAGGAGTGTGGGGGGATGGTTGCAGGGGGTGGGGGAGTGGTTGCAGGGGGTGGGGGAGTTGGTTGCAGGGGGAGTGGTTGCAGGGGGAGTGGTTGCAGGGGGGGGGGGAGTGGTTGCAGGGGGTGGGGGAGTGGTTGCAGGGGGTGGGGGAGTGGTTGCAGGGGGGGGGGGGGGAGTGGTTCGCGCGAATGTAAAATCTCACCATGGGTGAACCTCGGAGCTCTATCCGAGGATTGAGGAAAAAATTGATTTTGTTTTATTTTGTTGATTGAAAGGTATGTTGATTTGTGTGTATAGATATGTGAGTATACATGTATGTATGTATTTATCTATGTATTTCTTTCTGTCTGTATTCGCTTAGTTTTCTTTTCTTTTTTTTTCTTATTTGAACTTATTCTTCAGTCATTAGACGATATTTTATTTGTATGATCTCCAGCAATTTTTTCTGGTGTTTCTTCTTCTTCTTCTTCTTCTTCTTTTTCTTTTCTTCTTCTTCTTCTTCTTCTTCTTTTTCTTCTTTCTTCTTCTTCTTCTTCTTCTTCTTCTTCTTCTTCTTCTTCTTCTAGTCCTTCTTCTTCTTCTTCTTCTCCTTCTTCTTCTTCTTCTTCTCCTTTTCTTCTTCTCTTCTTCTTCTTCTTCTTCTTCTTCTTCATCAAACGCTCATACAGCAACTACTGTTGTCTGTTATATGAGCAAAAATGCTTTGCGCTGCTGTTAAGCACCTGACAAGTCAGGCCCAGCGCATCCGACTTCGGCATGGGAGAGCATTGTTATCTTTTTAAAGTCTTTGAGGATAAAAAGGCAGGAGAATGGACCAAGAAGGCAGAAAATAGACACAGAAAGGGGTGGTGATAGGAAAAGAAAGGAACAAGGCAGAAACAAAGAGAGGGATAGAAAAGAGGGAATTCCTAGCACAGAATTTGCAGAAGGTGGGGATGCTGTTTATACTGACAAGCTCCCGGGCATCCCCACAGGGGAATGTTTGTTTTTTATGATAACATTTGTTTATGTTACGTTCCAAAACAATCATATATATATATGATAATATATTTAATATTATATATATATATTTATATATATAAATAAAATATATTATATATTATATATATATATACTTTTTTGTTTTGTTTTGTTTTTTGGGTCACAAATATTCTGTTGATTTCTTCCCACACAAAAATTCAGTTTTATTCATGCCGCATGTCTTTGTAGTTCGTTGAGCTGTGAAAAACGAAAGAAGGAAAGAGTGAAAGAACAACTGATAATGTAAACAACTGAATGAATGAAGGAGGCACCGTGGTCGAGTGGTTTAGGCGGCCAACTCGTGATCCAGAGGCCGCGGGTTCGATCCCCGCTCGGCTCGGTGTTGTGTCCTTGGGAAAGACACTTTACTCCTATTTTCCTCACTCCACCCAGGTGTACAAGTGGGTACCAGCTCTGCTGGGGAAGTATCTGGCGACAGACTAGCGTCCTGTCACAGGGGTGGTGAAAAACCATCAGTTCGCTTAACGCTACAGAAACCGGGATAAGCTCCGGCTCTATGGGCCTTCTGGCTCGAAAGAACATACTTGAATGAATGAAAAGGGAAGGAATGAGTGTCTGAATGAATGAACAAGGAGTGGAATGAATGAGTAAACGAATAAATCGGTGAATTGAACAAGGAAGGAATGAAGAAAGGAAGGAAGGAAGGTATGGATGAAAAATAAAAATGAATGAAATAGCTTGTAAGAGAACAGTTATTTAACAATTCATATCCAACTTTTTTTTTTTTTACATTAAACCATTCCTGTTCCAAAGCTTTTCTGAAAAGTTTATGTAAAACTTATGCGTTTTTTGGGGGGATTTTGGTTGCAATTTTTCCTTTTTGGTAATATATTTAGCTGTGAAGTGATTTTTTTTCTCTTGAGATTTGCATTTCTTGTGATGTGTTGGGTGATTTAAAACCTTATTTTTCCGTATCTTGTAGTAAAATTTTTGTGGGCTTTTTGGGGGTCAAGTTTTCTTTTCTCACTAGAATATATGTAAGAGAGATATCAGTAGTATGTCTGTACACAACATTATGTAGTTATTAGGACAGTGCTACATCTTTGGTGGATGAACAATTTTTCGTTTGATTTATCAGAAATCTGTCTGACTGTCTGTGTATCTGTAAACAGTGCAACATCTTTTGTGCGTTTATACAATTTTTATTCAGTTTTCTTGAAAATATCTCTCTCTCTCTTTCTTTCTCTTTCATTCGTGTAGATCTTTCAGAATGAGAGAGATATTGTTATCCTAAGTCGTGTTTTTGTAACTGACCTTTTTTTGTTATACAATAACATTTTGTTGTTACTATTACCACCAAAATACTAAGCAGTTCGGCACCCCCCCTTCATTTATGGGCCAATGGCCTTTTTGTGAATAAATCAGTCGAGTTTTCTCTATCTATCTCTCTCTCTCTCTCTCTCTCTCTCTCTCTCTCTCTCTCTCTCTCTCTCTTCTCTCTCTCTCTCTCTCTCTCTCTCTCTCCATCCATTCCATCCATCCATCAACCCACCCATCCATCCATTTTGCTTATTTGTCTGTCTGTCTCTCCATCTATCTGTCTATCTCTGCCTGTCTGTGTATCTGTTTTGTTGAGGTTGGTTTTTTCCCCCCACTAAAATGCTAAGCAGTTCAGCAACCCCTTTCAAGTATGGGCCAATGGCCTTTTTGAGAATAAATCTTTCGAGTTCGAGTTCCGTCTGCATCTGTCTATCAGTCTCTGTCTGTCGGTCTGTCTGTCTCTGTTTGCCTGTCTGTTTATTTTTATCTTTTAGATTATCTTGCACACCTTTAGCTTGGCAAACCTGCTGTGTTTTGTTTTGTGTTTCTCCTGTACACCTTTCATTAGAGGAAGCAAAGAGTTCGTTTTCTTAAGCGTGTGCACTCGCATGCGTGCGTGCATGCACCCGCACATGCATGCATGCGTATCAATGTTGTTTTGTGTGTAAGTATATGTGTGTGTTTTATTCTTTATGACGTGTGTGTGTGTTCGTGAACATGTGTGCGCGTGTTTGCATGCATGCATGTGTGTGTATGTGCGTGTCTTGCGTGTGTGTGCACGTATAGAAAGGGGGGGGGGGAGGGTTAGGGAGAGGGTAAAACTGATGTAATGTACTTAAAATCAAGAGTGCAGCTGAAACTGACACATGGAAGACCAACTCGACCACAGCCATGTTACTCCTTAGATTCACATACAACAGTAAGAATACTGTCAGAAACAATGCCGTCAGCGCCTGGGCTTTATCACAGTTCTTGATTAAACCATTGATGCTGGGGGCAACAGCAAGGTGAGAGTGGCTTTCTTTCCCACTCATGGAATTCCACTTTACAGTTTAGTCTTTAGTGATCGACTATGACTCTCTTACTAGGAGGCTTGACTCGCACAGTCCTTTATGTGCTGCAGCCCTGGGGGCTGGTTGGCCTTTGGAGAGAACATCTCCAACACTGACTGTCCTTATGCCCACTTGGCTGAGAGAGTGGGGATGTGCTGTGGGCAAGGCATCTCCACTAAAATCAAATTTCTGCCCAGTTTTCAAAAGAGCAACTGCCTCCTCTGCTGTTTTGGAGGTCATCGTCGGACACGACGGACAAAACATTCATGTCACTATTTGCTCTCGTATCAACCAGCCCTGAAGGCGGAGTGTGGCTGCCTTCGTGTTGGGCGGACGCAAACGGTCATGTACGCAAACAATCTCGCGATTGGTGAACTTCAGAGTTCTTGGCGAGGAATGAGGAATTGATATCCCCCGAGAATAAAGCTTTCGCAGTCGGAACCTAAATCAGTCGTAATGGTTCATTTTGGGTAAAAAAAATTTTAGAATTTAGATTCCGGTTAGGAAGTATGCTTTTTTTTTTTTTTTTTTTTTTTTTTTTGGGGGGGTGGTTGGGGGATTTGGATGGGGGCAACAAGAAGCAGTTCTTGAACTTATGAAGGAGATAATAACGTTGATGAAATGTGGGTATTGTTTTGTGTATGTGTTGATTTGTATTGTTTGTGTTGTTTTGTTTTGTATTGTGTGGTATCACATTCTGAGTTATCTTATTGCATTGTGTTATGTTGTGTTGTATTGTTTTGCAATTGTATTGTAAGTTATGGTATTGCATTGTTTTGTGATGTACTTCATTGCATTGTAGTGTGTTGCATTGTTGTGTATTGTTATGGTATTGCATTGCACTATGGTGTACTGCAATGTTTTGCATTATGTTTTATTGCATATTATCTTGTACAGTATGGTACTCTGTAGTGTATTGTATTTATTTTTTAAAATTATTTAGTTATTTTATTTTATTCTTATATCAAGGATAATGGAATAAGCACTCGTGTGCTTTTTTACATCCAGTCCCCGTCTGTATGTGGTTTTGCAAATTTGTCATCTGTTCCCATCGGCACACAATGGCCTACTCTTACAAACAGCGGAACAGGATTTAACGTGTGTGCAAGATGTTCTGCGTGCGTTGGCACATGGGACTCATCCGAAGGACTTTTGGGGAAAGTGGAGTCTGCACTGGATGTGAAAAAAAGAAGCTTGTAGTGCTTAATCTATTACCCTCTGAAAAATAAAATGTGTTCTCTCTCCCTCGTTTTTGTTTCTTTTCTGTCTTGCTGTGTTATTCTTGTTTTCTCACAGGGATTTTAGTGTGTCTGTGATTTTCTGAAAATGTTGTGTGTGTGCGCACGCACACGCGTGCATGCATGTGTGTGGAAGAGATGTACATTTTTTGCCTTCTGTAAATATGCTTGGTTTTGTTTTATTCTGTTACTGGAAATGCTTTTGGGCATGTGTGTGCATGCATATGCGTGCGTGCGTGCGTGCGTGCGAGCGTGCGTGCGTGTGTGTGTGTGTGTGTGTGGAAGAGATGTACGTTTTTTGCCTTCTGTAAATATGCTTTGGTTTGTTTTATTCCATTACTGAAAATGCTGTGGGCTCTGGTTTTGGTTATGTATGTTGTTTTTGCATTTTGTTTTTGTTTTATTTTTTTCCTCAGCTAGAGCTCAAAATTAGACTATAGCATGGCGATATTTTTTGCGTACGCCGCTGTTTTTGTCGGCCGTGAAGGTATCCACATTCTGACTTCTGGGAAATGCTGCTTTGTAGAGTCGTGTTATTTCATGGCGCACATGTTTAGGTCACTGGGTGAAGATGAAGATTTCTTTGGCTGCAAAGTTTTTGTGGCCAGTGTTTTAGAGATGCCCCTCTTTTCTATCACTCTCCTCTCTCTTTTCATTGTAGCTTTCCTTCTTGTAAGCCACCTCCC
>CM054154.1:39523493-39528493 GCA_028751875.1 Rapana venosa
AGTAAAACAGAATTTTAATGTGCGCGCAAAATGTTCTGCGTGCGTTGGCACACGGAGCCTTGGTTTATAGTCTCATCCGAAGGACTTTTTGGGAGAGTAGAGTCTGCACTGATGTTAACTCCAGGGGAAAATATCCCCTTGAATGGGAATCGAACCTGGGTTGTCAGATTGCGAGGGCAATGTTCTAACCACTAGGCTATCCCGTCCCCGCATGCGTGCGTGTGTGTATAATATATATGCCTCTGTGTGTTTGTGTGCGTATATGCCTCTGTATGTTTGTGTGAATGTGTGAGTGTGTGTGTGTGTGTGTGTGTGTGTGTGTGTGTGTTAGTCAACTTTCAAGTCAAAGTTTTATTTCCAGATGTACATTGAATAAGCAGTGCATTTAGTTTATTTTGTCAAGTCATCTATCGAGGAACAAGAACAACTGGGTCAATATTATCTAACTATATTATTATTACCATAACCAGTAATAATGAAACTGACTCAAAGATTAAAAAAATCCCAGACTAAACACAAACCATTAAAAAATTTTTTTTAAACCAAAACCATACAAGCAAAAAACCCAAAAAACCCGAACAAGAAAAAGTACTCTGCAGAACTTGTAAAACACACACACACACACACACACACACACACACACACACACACACACACACATGCACAACACAACACAGCACAGCACTCGCACGCACACACAAATACATGTATACATTCATACATGCTTACAAACACATACACACACACATGTGTACTCACTTATATTTGGATTCCTAAAAGATTAGAGGGAAAAAAAACCCTAATAAAAAGAACAAATAATAAGTCAAATTATATCAGGTTACAAAATCACCCGTTCTTTCACGTTCATACTTTTATAAGACAAGCAACAAACAAAAACAACAACAAAACTGAAAAAGCAAGCAAGCAAACAGAACAAAGCAAACAAAAAAAACAAACAAAAAAGAAAAACAAACATAAAATATACTAAGCATTCATATCTGTTAGCATTGACAATACTGTCAGCAGTGATGTGTGTGTGTGTGTGTGTGTGTGTGTGTGTGTGTGTGTGTGTGTGTGTGTGTGTGTGTGAAAGTCAAAGTCAAAGTCAAACTCAAACTCAAATTTTTATTTCCACATGGTACCTTGAATAAGCAATGCATTTGCTTTTTGTCATCAACTTCAAGCCATCTATCTAGGAACAAATGGGCTTGTATATATATGTGTGTGTGTGTGTGCACCTGTCTCTGTGTGTGTGTGTGCATGTGTGGCACACTGGCATACATGTGCCTGTGATGACCCAAAACTTAGCAGCAGGAAACTGGGACAGGCCAGGCCAGGACATGGGCTAGTACAAAGTGTAACATGGACTGGTAAGCTGTCAGCAGACATACATAGTGAGCTGAGGAGGGCTGGAAGAGATCTATACTGATAGATAGAAAGTGGGCTGAAAGGTCAGGCTATGCATTGGGCAGACCTGCCACAGTGACATAAGTGGCCTTATGTCCTGAGAGATGGTATCGTGATCAGGATCAGGATCTGCTGTGCAGTGCAGTGCTCTGTGGACCCCTGTATTGCATGGTGTTGGTATTGTGCTGTGTTTGCATTGTATTTGTATGGTATTGCATTGTTTTGTCTTGTATAGTATTGTGTTTGTATTGTATTGTTTGTATGGTATCGAATTGTGTTTGTATTGTATCTATTGTGTTTGTATCGTATCGTATTGTGTTTGTACAGTATTCTCAGTAAGGCAGGTGGCATGACGGTTTAAAAGACGTTCGTTCGCCTAACATTACAAGTAAACCGTGAAGCTCTGAGTTCGATTCCCAGCCTTGCCCTTTCTTCCTAATTTGACGAGAAATGCGGCTACCTAATCTTGGAGCTCTGGTTAAGGAACGAAAACACAAAAAAAAAACAACAAAATTTCACGTAAAACTGATAAAATCGATTCGGGATAGAAAGACTGGAGAATTTCTAGCGTAAGCAAAAGAATAATTATTGGCTTTCGAGTACGCACGAACAGCGAAACTTGGCCGTTAGTTCCGTAATTTAAAAAAAAAAGAAAAATAAACGGACCGGGAGCTACCTCGCTGGCAAGTGAGTGCCATAGCGTAACGCTCAACTGCCGTTTCCATTCGTCGTGGTGGGAAAAATAACATCGCACGGCGCATTAACTCCACAAAACGCCAATCTTCTACACAAACACTCCTGTGGGCTTGATTTTGCCACTTAAGAACGAAAACCGGTGGAAGAGGAAAATCGTCATGAGATATTTTAATGGCATTGATGCATTTAGAAGCGATGTATATTTAAACGATAAATATGATGAAACCGGTGTTAAGTCATTCGGCTATATCTGTCATCGGTAGCGGTACAGTGCGTGATTTGTTGTTGGGTTCTTTTTTGTTGTTTTTTCTGACAACCGTTGAGTCCACTTCCAAACTTCGATTCACTTTTTCAGTCCATGTCGCGCGTATACTTGTATCAGGCCGGGTAGGCATTAACTTTTTTCAGTACATGTATATGTACTCCCAACGGGCTGTAGGCAACAGCTTGTCTGAAAATGTAACTTGTAAAATCGTTTTTACTTATGACGCTTATATTAGTGATAAAGAACACCCCCCTCCCCCCTCATTAAAATTTAAGAATTTTGCCTTTTCTAAGAAAGGTGGGGTTTTTGTTTTGTTTAAAAAAAAGTTAAATGCCAAAATCATGTCCTCAGGACATATGCAGGGGAGTGAAGTGATGTGTAGAAAGAGTTAACAGCCTTTGTTTAGATCTGTGTTCAGTCAGCTTTGGATCTGTTCAGACTGTAGATCTCTCTGTAGATCTATTTTTACTGTTTTCTGATTTACTAGATCAGAAGATGAATAAGGACAAGAAGAATCGTTCAGTTTGTGATATCTCATACAGCTTTCCCAGTGGAAGCTCCCTTAGATCTGAATAGGTGAAAGTGAGCTCTCCCCAGCAAAATGAGCTTTCCCCATTTCAGTTCTAAGTGAGATTCCACTGTGAAAGCTCATTTTGATCTAAGAAATAATGTGTGCCTGCATTTGTGCACACACACACGCACACACACACACGCGCACACACACACACACACACATAATATACACACCCTTCCATCTTCTCTCTCTCTCTCTCTCTCTCTCTCCTGTCTGTCTTTCTGTGTCTGTCTGCCTGCCTGCCTGTCTGCCTGCATGCCTGTCTGTCTGTCTCTCTTTCTGTCTCTGCCTAGTGCATTTTAGACTCCGTAGGCTACTAAGATGTAGTGATCTTGATAATGTTAGCAACTTAGCTTTATATAAATTTATGCAAAGCCTTTAGAATAAGAGATGATGTCATGAGAGGTTTGTTTTTCCCCCACTGTGGATGTGTTTGCATTACAGATTTGTTTGTCACAGCTTTAGTGTCTTCTTACCGTTAATCATCAATTTGATCAGCATTCTTTTTTATGTACCATGGGCCAATGGCCTCTTGATGAGTAAAGCCTTTCGGTGTTCAGAACTCTCTCTCTCTCTGTATCTCTCTTTTTCTGTCTCTTTGTCTCAGTGTCTGTCTGTCTGTTTGTCTGTCTGTCTCAGTGTCTGTCTGTCTCAGTGTCTATATGTCTCGTGCTCTCTCTCTCCCCCCTCTCTGTCCCTCTCTCTCCGTCTGTCTCTCCCTCTCTCTCTCCCTCTCTGTCTCTCTCTCTCCCTCTCTGTCTCTCTCTCTCTCCCTCTCTGTCTCTCCCTCTCTCTCTCCCTCTCGTGTCTCTTTCTCTTTGTCTTTCTCTCTGTCTCTCTCGCTCTTTGGTTCAGTTTTAGATATATTTATTTTTCAAGCCATAAACAGAATGGAGTTAAAAAACACAATGGGAATGTTCTACTGGGAATGCAATTCCACCATCAAAGATTTGTGGAGGGCACCAAGTGAATCTGAACACAGCTTGAGATGTTCAGAACATCTCACAAGTCTTGATTCTGTGATCCTTCCCTGAGCTTTCCCATGGGGATGCTGGGGTCCTCTCAGTATGAACAGCATCCCCACCTTCTGGAAATTCTGTGCTAGGAATTCCGTCTTTTCTATCCCTTTCTTTGTTTCTGCCTTGTTCCTTTTCTTCTTGTCACCTCCTTGTCTTTTTTATGCATTCTTGGTCCACTCTTCCGCATATTTTTCCCCAGAAAGTCTTAAAAGATCACAATTCTCTCCCATGCCAAAGTTGGATGCGCTGGAGGCCGACTTGTCGGGCGCGCAACGCATTTTTCGCTCATATGACAGACAACAATAGTTGCTGTCAGAGTGTTCAAAGAAGAAGATGATCACTGGGTTGTATCACTCCCTGTTGTTGGTGTCGTTATTTTGAATCTTACCCACAGATTTCTTGTGGTGCTGCATATTATGATACCTGGTTTTTTCTCTACTGTAGTGTAACGGTACTAAGGGGACAGGACAGCTCCGTGGTCAGAGCATTCACTTTCCCCCAGCCAGTGTTAAGCAGCATTGAGCGTGGTTACCACTTGGATGGGTGACTGTTTGCGCGCCTTGGCTTCAGCACAGTCCCCCAGTTCACCCAGCTGTAAATGGGCACCTGACCTTTTTAGGGTCAGGGAAGGTAAAGCAGCGAGGGAGAGGAGATGGGCGCCGCCCTCAATATGCTGGCCCCTAGAGAAGCTAAGGTCTCTGACGCCTCACTCCCCTTTGACCACATAGGTTATGGGACACTTTTACCTTTTATTTTTTAGGCATATATTGGCAATTGCCGGCGTTGGCACTGAAGGGGCTAATAATAATAATAATAATAATGTATGGAATTTATATAGCGCTATAGGGTTAACTGACACAGAGTATGTTAGTCCGTGGTATGACCTCCAAAACAGCAGAGGAGGCAGCTGCTGTTTTGGAAACTGGGCAGAAATTTGATTATAGTGGAGATGCCTTGCCCACAGTACATCCGCACTCTCTCGGCCAAGTGGGCATAAGGACAGTCAGCGTTGGAGATGTTCTCCAAAGGCCAACCAGCC
>CM054154.1:39533493-39623493 GCA_028751875.1 Rapana venosa
TGGTTTAGTGAGAAAGAAAAATTAAGATGGCGCATGTGTGTGTGAGAGAGAGAGAGAGAGATGAGGTGGTGTGTGTTGTGTGTGTGTGTGTGTGTGTGTGTGACTGGGTGTGAGTGTGTTTATGCTGGATCATGGTTGCTTGTGTAAACGGATAAGTTGTGCATACATGGGTAACCATGGTGTATGTGTGTGCGCACGCTGTGTGTATGTGTGTGTGCGTGCAGCTGTGTGTGTGTATGTGTGTGCCACTTGTGTGTGGTGTGTGTGTGTGGCACTGTGTGTGTGTGTATGTGGCTGTGTGTGGCGTGTGTGGGTGGGTGCGTGCATGCATGTGTGCATGCATGCGACTATGTGTGTACACACAAATTATGTATAAAATCAGACAAAAATAAACTGTTGATTCATAAATTACACAGACTAGGCCTGTGCAACAACAAAAAATAGTTTTAAAAAACTTGACACAGAAGCCTGGATACCCCCCCCCCCCCCCTCTCCTCTCTCTCTCTCTCTCTCTCTCTCTCTCTCTCTCTCTCTCCTCTCTCTCTCTCTCTCTCTCTCTCTCTCTCTCTCTCTCTCTCTTCTCTCTTTCTTTTTTGTTGTGAGTTCATGAAAGTTTCATAGGTAGGGTCCTATTAGGTGGTGAACAGAGTGTTAGATTTAAAATGAAAAAAACAACCCTACCTTTCCTGTTTTGAGAAAGGAAGGTGGCAGGATGGTTAAGACATTTGCCTGCCAACAAGTAAACCTTGAAGTTCTGGGTTTGATTCCCAGCCTCACCCTTTCTTCCCAGTTTGACCAAAAAATCGAACTGAATGTCAAAGTCCTTTGGATGAGACTATATTCCGAGGCCCCATGTGCGAACGCATGCAGAACATCTTGCGCACATGTTAAATCCTGTTCCACTTTTCAAAAGAGTAGGCCATTGTGTGCCGGTGGGAACAGATGACAAAATTTACAAAACCGCATACACACGGGTACTGGATGTAAAAAAGCACATGAGTGCTTATTCCATTATCCTCGATTTATAAAAAAAAAAAAGGTAATCTCTTCGTCTCTGTCTGTCTGTCTGTCTGTCTGTCTGTCTGTCTGTCTGTCCTGTTCTCCTTCTCCTCTCTCTCTCTCCTCTCTTCTCTACCTCTCATCTCTCTCTCTCTCTCCAGAGGGCTGGTGGTAAAAAGGCATGTTTGCTTATGCCATAACCTCTTTAAATAAAATTTATTCAATTAATCTTTCTTCTCTCTCTCTCTCTCTCCTCTCTCTCTCTCTCTCTCTCTCTCTTCTCTCTCTCCTCTTCTTCTCTCTCTCTCTCTCTCACGCACACACACATACACACACTCACACACACAAACGACTTTAATTTAAAACTTAAAATGTCTAGACAGCTTCATTTCAATCATGACATTGGCACCAGGACAACTTGTTATATTCTGAAGATATTGTTGATAACGTCTACACAACTGTGCTGTGCATTTGTTTCGTTTTGTTATATTTGACGATATGATTTATGATATCTACACAACTAGTCTGTCACAGGTTTTTTTTGGGGGGGTTATATCTGACGATATGATTGAAAATATCTACACAACTAGTCTGTTACAGTTTTTTGTGTGTGTTATATCTGACAATATGATTGATAATACCTACACAACTAGTCAGAGTTTTTTTCTTTGTTATATCTGATAATATGATTGATAACAATTAACATCTACACAAATCGTGTCTGTTACAGTTTTTTTCTTTGTTGAATCTGACAATATGATTTATAACATCTACACAAATCGTGTCTGTTACAGTTTCTTTCTTTCTTATATCTAACGATATGATTTATAACATCTACACAAATCATGTGTTACAGTTTTTTTCTTTGTTATATCTAACGATATGGTTTGTATGGTGGATCGGTGGTCTAGAGGTAACGCGCCTGTCTAGAAAGCGAAAAGTCCGGGTCTGAAGTGTGCGGCGGTTCGTACCCCGTTTGGACCGGAAATTTTTCCCCCATCCATTAGACCATGAGTGGTGGTCTGGGCGCTAGTCTTTCGGATGAGACGATAAACCGAGGTCCCGTGTGTTACACGTAATTATTTAGCGCACGTAAAAAACCCCACGGCAACAAGAGAGTTGTCCCTGGCAAAATTCTTAGAAAAAAGCCACTCTGATAGGGAAACAAATACAGCTGCAGGAAAAAAAAAAAAAAAAAAAAAAAAAGGGTGAAAGGGTGGCGCAGCGCTAAGTAGCGACGCGTTCTCCCGCTCTCCCCGGGGAGAGCAGCCCGAATTTCAACTTAAAGTGGTATGAAATAAAATCTGAGCGCTTTGATTTGTTGCTTTACAAGATTCAGCGCTATATAAATTCCAAACATTATTATTATTATTATTGTAACATCTACACAACTCACGTCCGCTTTATTTCTTTTGCAGACAGACAAAGGCCCAGCACCGCTGTGGACTCGAAACCAGCAGCGGACAAAGGGCAGGAATCTGCCGAGAACTTGGGCACCGAACCTTCCTCCACAGTTGTCCCCCATCCCTGCGATTACGCTCCACCACACCAAGAGCTCTCTGTGAACTTCCATCTCCCTCTCTTTCCTGGAAGTGATGTCTCGCGAGTGATTTTGATCTCCTGCGCTGAACAATCCTGAAGCGTGATATAGACGGTGGCGATTCAGAGACTGTGCTAAACTGCGATCGTTGCGGAATTCCCGAGTTGACATTTTGAAAACACAGACATTTCCAGTTTTGTGTGTGTGTGTGTTTTATGCTGAAAATCATCTGCTGACCCCTCCTAAAGAAGAGGAGTGGAGTAATCTTGCGCAAAGATTGCTAGGGAGTTCAGGCGTTGATCGTTTCAAGTGTCGAAGTTCGACTGTGTAGTCTGTTACAGGGCTGCACATTTTGAATTTTGATTGGAACTCGGTAGCAAACAGAATGAGCCAATGAGAAGGCAGATCTTGTGAAGCAGCGAGTTGATTGGTTTAAACGTGGACTCATGTTTGGAACCTGTGCTGTTGTTGTTATGTTCTGCGAGGCTTGCGGGCACCAAGTGACTGTGACCTTTTGACCCGACCTTCACATTTACGGAACTGTCAGTGTGAAGTGAGAAAGACTTCAAAATTTGATTGGCCGTTGGCGCTGATTCAAGATGGCCGAGCTTCTGTCTGTTCAGGTGGGTATTTATGAGATTAAGTCAATAACTACTACCAGTACTAGTATAGCTGTAAATGGGTACCTGCCCCTTTAGGGTCAGGGAAGGTAAAGCAGCGAGGGAGAGGAGATGGGCGCCGCCCTCAATATGCTGGGTCTCTGATGTCTCGCTCCCTTATGACCACATAGGTTATGGGACACCTTTACCTTTTACTTTTATTACTAATACTGCACTACTACTACTACTGCTGCTACTGCCGCTGCTGCTGCTACTGCTACTACTACTATTAGTTACTACTACTACTACTACTACTACTACTACTACTACTACTATTGTATTATATACCACTTAAAGTCATGGCAGATATCTCTGCATGAAAGTTGAAACTCGGGCTGCTCTCCCTGGGGAGAGTGCGTTGCCACAAGAGCAGCGCCACCCATTTTTTTTTGCTTTTCCTGTCTGCAACTGTATTTGTTTCCCTATCAGAGTGGCTTTTTTTAAAAACATAATTTTGCCAGGGACAACTCTCTTGTTGCTGTGGGTTCTTTTACCTGCGCTAAATGATAATGTGTAACACACGGGGACCTTGGTTTATTTTCTCATCTGAACGACTAGCACCCAGACCACCACTCATAGTCTAGTGGATGGGGGAAAGTTTCGGGCTCAAATGAGGATCGAACCTCCACACACTTCCGACCCGGACTTTACTCTTTCTAGGCAGGAGTGTTACCTCTAGACCGCTGATCCACTAGTCTACTGCTGCTACTACTAATGCTGCTACTGCTAATGATGCTACTACTACTAATGCTACTACTAATGCTGCTACTACTAATGCTGCTGCTATTGTAGTAAAAGATATCAGAAGGGATGATGATGATTCTTCTTCGTCAAACGCTCAGACAGCCACTATTGTTGTCTGTTATATGAGCGAAAATGCATCACGCTGCCGTTAAGTGCCTGACAAGTCAGGCCCAGCGCGTCCGACTTTGGCACAAGAGAGAATAGTTACCATTTAAGTTCTTTCTTGAAAAAAGGCAGAAGAATGGACCAAGAAGGCAGAAAATAGACAAGAAGGAGGTGACAGGAAGAAAAGGAACACGGCAGAAACAAAGAGAGTGATAGAAAAGAGGAAATTTCTAGCACAGAATTTCCAGAATGTGGGGATGCTATTTATACTGATAGGCCCCCGGCATCCCCTCTGGGGGATGATGATGATGATGATGATAACGATGATGATGATGCTTGTGAATGGGCTCAAACTCGAGAGTCCCTGGGTTGATAATCTCAGTGGCAGATGGGATAAGGATGCAGAATAATAATAATAATAATAATGTATGGAAATTATATAGCGCTGAATCTTGTAAAGCAACAAAAAGAAATTTCTCCATTAGTGAACCTCGGAGCTCCAACTGAGGAAGGAAGAAAAAAAAAAGAGAAAAAAAATCTATCTGTAGGATGGAGATTCTACAGTGTTAAAATATCTATCTGTAGGATAGAGATTGTACAGTGTTAAAAAAAATCTATCTGCAGGATAGAGATTCTACAGTGTTAAAAAATCTATCTGTAGGATGGAGATTCTACAGTGTTAAAATATCTATCTGTAGGATAGAGATTGTACAGTGTTAAAATATCTATCTGTAGGATAGAGATTGTACAGTGTTAAAAAAAATCTATCTGCAGGATAGAGATTCTACAGTGTTAAAAAATCTGTCTGTAGGATAGAGATTCTAAAGGAAGGTAAAGGAGTCCCATAACCTATAAGGTCATAGGGGAGCGAGGCGTCGGAGACCTCACTTCTCTAGGGCCAGCATATTGAGGGCGGCGCCCATCTCCTCTCCCTCGCCGCTTTACCTTCCCTGACCCTAAAGAGGGCAGGTACCCATTTACAGCTGGGTGAACTGTACTGAAGCCAAGGCGCGCAAACGGTCACGCTGGGGGAAAGCGAGTGCTCCGACCACTGAGCTATCCCGTCCCCATAAGATTCTACAGTGTTCAAAAATCTATCTGTAGGATAGAGATTCTACAGTGTAAAAAAAAATCTATCTGTTGGATAGAGATTCTACAGTGTTAAAATATCTATCTGTAGGATAGAGATTGTACAGTGTTAAAAAATCTATCTGCAGGATAGAGATTCTACAGTGTTAAAAAAATCTATCTGTAGGATAGAGATTCTACAGTGTTAAAATATCTATCTGTAGGATAGAGATTGTACAGTGTTAAAAAAATCTATCTGCAGGATAGAGATTGTACAGTGTTAAAAAAATCTATCTGTAGGATAGAGATTCTACAGTGTTAAAAAATCTATCTGTAGGATAGAGATTCTACAGTGTTAAAAAATCTATCTGTAGGATAGAGATTGTACAGTGTTAAAAAAATCTATCTGTAGGATAGAGATTCTACAGTGTTCAAAAATCTATCTGTAGGATAGAGATTCTACAGTGTTAAAAAAATCTATCTGTAGGATTGAGATTCTACTGTGTTAAAAAATCAATCTGTAGGATAGAGATTCTACAGTGTTAAAAATATCTTTCTGTAGGATAGAGACTGTACAGTGTTAAAAAAATCTATCTGTAGGATTGAGATTCTACTGTGTTAAAAAGTCAATCTGTAGGATTGAGATTCTACTGTGTTAAAAAATCAATCTGTAGGATAGAGATTCTACTGTGTTAAAAAATCTATCTGTAGGATAGAGACTGTACAGTGTTAAAAAAATCTATCGGTAGGAGCCTGCTACACCCTACAGTGTTAAAAAAAAATCTATCTGTAGGATAGAGATGGTACAGTGTTGAAAAAATCTATCTGTAGGATAGAGATGGTACAGTGTTCAAAAATCTATCTGTAGGATAGAGATTCTACAGTGTTAAAAAATCTTTCTGTAGGATACAGACTGTATAGTGTTAAAAAAATCTATCTGTAGGATAGAGATTCTACAGTGTTAAAAAATCTATCTGTAGGATAGAGACTGTATAGTGTTAAAAAAAAATCTGTAGGATAGAGACTGTACAGTGTTAATGTGCATGCAGTGAGTGTGGGTTTGTGACCTTTCAATGTGATATAATATAATGTAAATATACCCAGAGGTGTTTAATGAGGCTTGATGACTGTTTTTAGTGAGAAGGAGAAAAGGGGTGGGTATGAGAGAGAGAGAGAGTGTGTTTGAGGTTGTGTGTGGGAGGGGGGGGGGGGGGGGGGGGTTGTGAGTAACTTTAGTAAGTGTGTGACTGTGTCAGTGTGTGTGTGTGAATCTGTCAGTGTGTGTGTATGTGTGTCAGTGTGTGTGTGAGACTGTGTCAGTGTGTGAGAGTGTGTGTATGTGTGACTGTGAGTGTGTGTGTGACTGTGTCAGTGTCTGTGTGTGTGTGTATGTGACTGTGTCAGTGTGTGTTACTGTGAGTGTGTGTATGTGTGACTGTCAGTGTGTGTGCATAGTATGCATGCATGCGTGACTCTTAAATTTTTAAAAGTTATTATTCTTTTATATTGATGATAATGGAATAAGCACTCATGTACTTTTTTACATCCAGTCCCCGTGCTGTTTTGTAAATTCTGTCATCCATTCCCACCGGCACACAATGGCCTACTCTTACAAAAAGCGGAACAGGATGTAACGTATGCGCAAGATGTTCTGCATGCGTTCGCACACGGGACCTCGGTTTATAGTCTCATCTGAAGGAGTTTTTGGGGAGAGTGGAGTCTGCATTGATGAGTCTGTGTGTGTGTGTGTGTCTCTGTCAGTCTGTGTCAGTGTGTGTGTGTGTGTGTGTGTGTGTGTGTGTGTGTGACTGTGTCAGTGTGTGGTGTGTGTGTGTGTGCATGCGTGAATCGAGTCAGTGTGTATGTGGGGGGGGGGGGGGTTGTGAGTAACTTCAGTAAGTCACTAAGTGTGTGAGTGAGAGAGAGAGAGTGTGTGCGCGTGTATGTGGGACTGTGTCAGTGTGTGTGCGTGCATGTGTGTTGGGGGGTGTTCATGTTTTAAGATAATAAAAAAGTGTTCAGGTGTTCCTGTATGGTTGTACAGCGCATCTAGAATGAAATGTGTCTGGTTTTAGGCACTGCACTTAGTTTTATTGTTGGTTTTGTTACTAGTGTGTAAAGTTGTGTGTGTTGTGTGTGAAGTTCTCAGTGTGTGTGTGACTGTATGTAAAGCTCTCTGTGTGTGTGACTGTGTGTGTGTGTAAAGTTCTCTGTGTGTGTGACTGTGTGTGTGT
The DNA here is from genome assembly GCA_028751875.1 of Rapana venosa. NCBI lineage: Eukaryota > Metazoa > Mollusca > Gastropoda > Neogastropoda > Muricidae > Rapana > Rapana venosa. The sequence goes on from CM054154.1 coordinate 39,540,843, forward strand.
GTAAAGTTCTGTGTGTGTGTGTGACTGTATGTGTGTGTAATGTTCTGTGTGTTTGTGACTGTATGTGTGTGTAATGTTCTGTGTGTTTGTGACTCTGTGTGTGTGTGTGTGTGTGTGTGTGTGAGAACTGTGTGTTTGTGTGTGTGTACATGTACCGTGTAACAATGCATTCATGTATAAATACAAATGGAAGGATGGTTGAAAAACAAAAGGGAAGTACTACTGTTAAAAAGAAAGTAGGACATTGTTTTCTTCAAATTTTTGTAATGGAAGTTTACCGTGTGTTAAATATTCCACTGCTGCAGTCTCCAGTCATTGAGTATTTTATATAAATTATAATTTTGTATTATAGTTAGTCTAGTTCACATACATGTTTATGCTTTTTCTCTTTTGTTGTGTTAAATAGGCATGTGGAGGTATGGCTGTGCGTGTGTGCGCACACACACACATAGTTACACACACACACACACACACACACACAGTTGTCTCTCACAGGAACAAAAAAAATGCATCACGCTGCCGTTAAACACCCGACAAGTCAGGCCCAGCACATCCAACTCCGGCATGCATACGAATACCTGCCACTGATAGCACACTGGTTGTCGCAGGTTCAAATCCCCAAGCATCTGGGCCAGTTACTGAAGCCTCCTACCCGCAAGCCGTTATTGGCGGACGGGGGAGGGGGGAGTGTGAGGGGGTCCATCACCAGCAAAGACGCCCGCAACAGCTCCCACCTGAAACGTCGCCGCGCCGTGGACATCGAGTTCAGGGATCTGCAGTACTTTGTCAAGGAAGGATCCAGAAACAAAGGTGGGATTTGTTTAATTGTTATTATTTTATTTATTTATTTATTTTTTACTGGTGGGATTTGTTTAATTATTATTTCATTTATTTATTTATTTTTAATTCTTTTATATCAAACCAGCCCCTGTTGGCCGTCGCTCTTTTTCTGTTTCTGCCTGGAATGACCTCCCTCTTTCACTTTGCCGTTGTATTTACTGAGGATAGGGGGATTGCCGTTGTATTTACTGAGGATAGGGGGATTGCCGTTGTATTTAATGAGGATTGGGGGATTGTCGTATTTACTGAGGATTGGGGGATTATCGTTGTATTTAATGAAGATTGGGGGATTATCGTTGTATTTAATGAGGATTAGGGGATTGTCGTTGTATTTAATGAGGATTAGGGGATTGTCGTTGTATTTAATGAGGATTGGGGATTATCGTTGTATTTACTGAGAATTGGGGGATTTTTGTTGTATTTAATGAGGATTGGGGATTATCGTTGTATTTAATGAGGATTGGGGGATTATCGTTGTATTTACTGAGGATTGGGGGATTATCGTTGTATTTACTGAGGATTGGGGGATTTTTGTTGTATTTAATGAGGATTGGGGGATTATCGTTGTATTTACTGAGGATTGGGGGATTATCGTTGTATTTAATAAGGATTGGGGGATTATCGTTGTATTTAATGAGGATTGGGGGATTATCGTTGTATTTAATGAGGATTGGGGGATTGTCGTTGTATTTAAAAAGGATTGGGGGATTATCGTTGTATTTAATGAGGATTGGGGGATTATCGTTGTATTTAATGAGGATTAGGGGATTATCGTTGTATTTAATGAGGATTGGGGATTACCGTTGTATTTACTGAGAATTGGGGGATTTTTGTTGTATTTAATGAGGATTGGGGATTATCGTTGTATTTAATGAGGATTGGGGGATTATCGTTGTATTTACTGAGATTGGGGGATTATCGTTGTATTTACTGAGAATTGGGGGATTTTTGTTGTATTTAATGAGGATTGGGGGATTATCGTTGTATTTACTGAGGATTGGGGGATTATCGTTGTATTTAATGAGGATTGGGGGATTATCGTTGTATTTAATGAGGATTGGGGGATTGTCGTTGTATTTAAAAAGGATTGGGGGATTATCGTTGTATTTAATGAGGATTGGGGGATTATCGTTGTATTTACTGAGGAATAGGGGATTGTCGTTGTATTTAATGAGGATTGGGGGATTTTTGTTGTATTTAATGAGGATTGGGGGATTGTCGTTGTATTTAATGAGGATTGGGGGATTATCGTTGTATTTAATGAGGATTGGGGGATTGTCGTTGTATTTAATGAGGATTAGGGGATTGTCGTTGTATTTAATGAGGATTAGGGGATTGTCGTTGTATTTAATGATGATTGGGGGATTTTTGTTGTATTTAATGAGGATTGGGGGATTATCGTTGTATTTAATGAGGATTGGGGGATTTTCGTTGTATTTAATGAGGATTGGGGGATTATCGTTGTATTTAATGAGGATTGGGGGATTATCGTTGTATTTACTGAGGATTGGGGATTATCGTTGTATTTACTGAGGATTGGGGGATTGTCGTTGTATTTACTGAGGATTGGGGGATTGTCGTTGTATTTACTGAGGATTGGGGGATTGTCGTTGTATTTAATGAGGATTAGGGATTGTCGTTGTATTTAATGAGGATTGGGGAATTGTCGTTGTATTTACTGAGGATTGGGGGATTGTCGTTGTATTTACTGAGGATTGGGGGATTGTCGTTGTATTTACTGAGGATTGGGGGATTGTCGTTGTATTTACTGAGGATTAGGGGATTGTCGTTGTATTTACTGAGGATTAGGATTGGGGATTGTCGTTGTATTTACTGAGGATTGGGGGATTGTCGTTGTATTTAATGAAGATTGGGGATTGTCGTTGTATTTAATGAGGATTGGGGGATTGTCGTTGTATTTACTGAGGATTAGGGGATTATCGTTGTATTTACTGAGGATTGGGGGATTGTCGTTGTATTTAATGAGGATTGGGGGATTGTCGTTGTATTTACTGAGGATTGGGGGATTGTCGTTGTATTTACTGAGGATTGGGGGATTGTCGTTGTATTTACTGAGGATTGGGGGATTGTCGTTGTATTTACTGAGGATCGGGGGATTGTCGTTGTATTTAATGAAGATCGGGGGATTGTCGTTGTATTTAATGAAGATCGGGGGATTGTCGTATTTAATGAGGATGGGGGGATTATCGTTGTATTTAATGAGGATTGGGGGATTGTCGTTGTATTTAATGAGGATTGGGGGATTGTCGTTGTATTTAATGAGGATTGGGGGATTGTCGTTGTATTTAATGAGGATTGGGGATTGTCGTTGTATTTAATGAGGATTGGGGGATTATCGTTGTATTTAATGAGGATTGGGGGATTATCGTTGTATTTAATGAAGATTGGGGGATTATCGTTGTATTTAATGAGGATTGGGGGATTATCGTTGTATTTAATGAGGATTGGGGGATTATCGTTGTATTTAATGAGGATTGGGGGATTATCGTTGTATTTAATGAGGATTGGGGGATTGTCGTATGTAAGAAGGATTGGGGGATTATCGTTGTATTTATTGAGGATTGGGGGAATTGTCATTGTATTTAAGAAGGATTAGAGGATTATCATTGTACTTAAGAAGGATTAGGAGGCACCGTGGTTGAGTGGTTTAGGCGGTCAACTCGTGATCCAGAGGTCGCGGGTTCGATCCCCGCTCGGCTCGGTGTTGTGTCCTTGGGAAAGACACTTTACTCCTATTTTCCTCACTCCACCCAGGTGTACAAGTGGGTACCAGCTCTGCTGGGGAAGTATCTGGCGACAGACTAGCGTCCTGTCACAGGGGTGGTGAAAAACCATCAGTTCGCTTAACGCTACAGAAACCGGGATAAGCTCCGGCTCTATGGGCCTTCTGGCTCGAAAGAACATACTTTTTTTTAAAGAAGGATTAGGGGATTATCGTTGTATTTATTTATTTATTCTTTTATATCGAGGATAATAGAATAAGCACTCATGTGCTTTTTTACATCCAGTCCCCGTGTGTATGCGTTTTTGTAAATTGTGTCATCTGTTCCCACTGGCACACAATGGCCTATTCTTTTGAAAAGCATTAGGGGATTATCGTTGTATTTAAGAAGGATTGGGGGAGGGGGAGGGATTATCCTTGTATTTAAAAAGGATAAGGGGATTGTCGTTGAATTTAAGGTTTGAGGGATTATCATTGTATTTAAGGAGGATTGGGGGATCATTGTTGTATTTAAGAAGGATTGGGGTTTTTTTCTGTTGTATTCAAGAGGGATTGGAGGCTTATGGTTGTATTTAAGGAAGATTGTGGGATAATCATTGTGTTTAAGAAGGATAAGGGGATTGTTGTTGTATTTAAGAAGGTTTGAGGGATTATTGTTGTATTCAAGAAGGAAGGTGGCAGGACAGTTAAGACGTTCACCTGCCTAACAAGTAAACCGTTCTGGGTACACACGCACGCACGCACGCACGCGCACACACACACACACACACACACACACACAAATCCAAACTGAACGTCAAAAGTCCTGTGGAAGAGACTACAAACAGGTCCTATGTGCAAATGCACGCAGAACATCTTGCGCGCATGTTAAAAAACCCGATCAGCCTTTCGGAAGAGTAGGCCGTCTTGTGCCGGTAGGAACGGGCGACAGAATTTCAAAAGCGCATGCACACAGGTGTTCAGACACCAACCCTGGAGTTAACATCAGTGCAGACTCCACTCTCCCCAAAAGTCCTTCGGATGAGACTATAAACCGAGGTACTGTGTGCGAACGCACGCAGAACATCTTGTGGTAAAATCCTGTTCGGCTTTTCGTAAGAGTAGGCCATTGTGTGCTGGTGGGAACAGATAATTTACAAAACCGTATACACAAGGGGACTGGATGTAAAAAAAGCACATAAGTGCTTATTCCATTATCCTTAATATAAAAGAATAATATATAAGAAAAAAATTAATTTAAAAAATAAAATAAAATAAAAAACCCTCCCCAAAGTTGGAATATGGTTACCTAAAGGGTGGGGGGGGGGGGAGTCGCATAATTGTGCAACAATCTCACCATTGGTGAACCTCAGAGCTCTAGCCAAGGAATAACACTCCCACCCCCCCTCCCCCCAAACCCCCCCCCCAAAAAAACAACCACCACCAAAAACCTATAAAAAAAACCCCACCCCAAAAAGAAAGGAATTTATCTGTTCATGTATTGATCAATTGCTTACCGTAGTTATTATTGTGTAGAGTTCAGAAGGTGATCATTGATTATTATTGTTGTTGTTATGTTGTTGAGGTCAAAAGGTAATCCTTTGTTGTTATTGTTGTTGTTATTGTCACATTGTGTACAGGTCAGAAGAAGATCGTTTATTATTTATTATTATTGTTGTTATTGTTGTGTACAGTTCAGAAGAAGATCGTTGATTGCTATTGTTGTTGTTATTCTGATGATAATTGTTGTTATTGTGATTATACAGGTCAGAAGGTATTATTATTATTGTTGTTGTTGTTGTTACTGTTGTGTACATGTCAGAAGCTGATCCTGGATTATCATCATTCATCATCATTATTATTATTTATTGTTAAATTTTTTAAATATTTCTTTATGATTATTATTGTTGTTATTGTGTACAATTCAGAAGATGATTTATTACTATTATTGTTGTTGTTATTGTGATTGTACAGGTCAGAAGATGATCCTGAAGTCCATCTCTGGGAAGTTCAGTAGCGGTCAGTTGACGGCCATCATGGGCCCCTCTGGTGCTGGCAAGTCCACCCTGATGGACATTGTGGCTGGATACAAGTCAGTCTGTGTGTGTGTGTGTGTGTGTGTAGTGTGTGTGTGTGTTGTGTGTGTTTTGTAAACGTGTGTGAGTGGGGTGTGTGTGTGTAAACGTGTGTGAGTGTGTGTGTGTGTGTGTGTAAACGTTTTGTGTGTGTGAGTGGTGCTGGCAAATTACCCTGATGGACATTGTGGCTGGATACAAGTCAGTCTTGTGTGTGTGTGTGTAAACGTGCGTGAGTGTGTGTGTGTGTAAACGTGTGTGTGTGTGTGGATTTGGTGCTGGCAAATCTACCCTGATGGACATGTGGCTGGAACAAGTCAGTGTGTGTGTGTGTGTGTAAACTGTGTGTGTGTGAGTGGTGCGGGCAAATCTACCCTGATGGACATTGTGGCTGGATACAAGTCAGTCTCTGTGTGTGTGGTGTGTGTGTGTGTGTGTAAACGTGTGTGTGTGAAAACGTGTGTGTGAGTGAGTGGTGCTGGCAAATCTACCCTGATGGACATTGTGGCTGGATACAAGTCAGTCTGTGTGTGTGTGTGTGTGTGTGTAAACGTGTGTGTGTGAAAAACGTGTGTGTGATGGTGGTGCTGGCAAATCTACCCTGATGGACATTGTGGCTGGATACAAGTCAGTCTGTGTGTGTGTGTGTGTGTGTGTGTGAGTGAGTGGTGCTGGCAAATCTACCCTGATGGACATTGTGGCTGGATACAAGTCAGTCTGTGTGTGTCTGTGTGTGTGTGTGTGTGTGTGTATGTGGTGTGTGTGTTGTGGAGAGAGAGAGAGAGAGAGAGAGAGAGAGAGAGAGAGAGAGAGAGAGAGAGAGAGAGAAGAGAGAGGATAGAGGAGAGAAAGATGTGTGTGTGTGAGAGAGAGAGGAGAGAGGAGAGAGAGAGTGAGAGAGAGAGAGAGAGAGAGGGAAAGATGTGTGTGTGGTGTGTGTGGTGCTGGCAAATCTACCCTGATGGACATTGTGGCTGGATACAAGTCAGTCTGTGTGTGTGTGTGTATGTGTGTGTGTGAGAGAGAGAGAAAGAGGTGTGTGTGTGTGTGGTGTGAGAGAGAGAGAGAGAGATAGATAGAGAGAGAGAGAAAGATGTGTGTGTGTGTGTGTGTGTGAGAGAGAGAGAGAGAGAGAGGAGATGAGAGAAGAGAGGAGAGAGAGAGAGAGAGAGAGAGAGAGAGAAATGTGGTGTGTGTGTGTGTGTGTGTGTGTGTGAGTGTGAGTGGTTCTGGCAAATCTACCTTGATGGACATTGTGGCTGGATACAAGTCAGTCTGTGTGGTGTGTGTGTGTGTGTGTGTGTGTGTGGTTGTGGTGTGTGTTGTGTGTGTGTGGTGTGGTGTGTGTGTGTGTGTGTGTGAGAGAGAGAGAGAGAAAGAGGTGTGTGTGTGTGTGTGTGTGTATGTGTCTATGTGTGTGTGTGAGAGAGAGAAAGAGGTGTGTGTGTGTGTGTATATGTCTGTGTGTTGTGTGTGAGAGAGAGAGAAAGAGGTGTGTGTGAGAGAGAGGAGAGAGAGAGAGAGAGAGAGAGAGAGAGAGAGAGAGAGAAGAGAGAGAGAGAGAAAGAGAGAGGTGGGTAGTGTGTGTGTGTGTGTGTGTGTGTGTGTGTGTGTGTGTGAGAAAGAGGTGTGTGTGGGGTGTGTATGGTGTGTGTGTGTGTGTGTGAGTGGTCCTGGCAAATCTACCTTGATGGACATTGTGACTGGATACAGTCAGTCTGTGTGTGTGTGTGTTGTGTGTGTGTGTGTGTGTGTGTGTGAGGTGCTGGCAAATCCACCCTGATGGACATTGTGGCTGGATACAAGTCAGTCTGTGTGTGTGTGTGTATGTGGGTGGGCGGGTGGGGTAGTGCTAGTAGTTGTAGTAGAAAAGGTAGTATCATTTAATGCTTTTCATAGCTTTGATATTTCACAAAATGAGAGAGAGAGGTGGGGGTGGGGGAAGAGCTAGAGAGAGAAACTTAAGAGACTGAGTCACATACTGACACAGTGAGTGAGTGAAAGAAATGAGTAAGTGTGTGAGAGGTTCGTGAACCTTAGACTCTACATCATCAGAATGTATGTGTGTGGCAATCGTTCAAGTGGCCTCTTGACGAACACAGTCCTTGCTTGACATGATGTGGCCGCATTGACGCACAAACGAATTAAGCTTCCGCAATGGCTTCAGTTCATATTCTTCGTCTTCTTTATAGAACACTCGGACAGCAACTACTGTTGTTTGTCATATGAGCGAAAATGCGTCGTGCTGCCGTTAAACAAGTCAGGTCTGGCGCGTCAGACTTTGGCGTGGAAGAGAATCATTATCAGTCTTTCTGAAATAAAAAACAAACAAAAAAAGGGCAGGAGCATTGGATCAAGAAGGCAGAACATAGACAAGAAGGAGGTGACGGGAAGAATGAAGAGACGAGGCAGAAATGAAGAGAGGGATAGAAAAGAGGGGATTCCTAGCACGGAATTTCCAGAAGGTGGGGATGCTGTTTATAAGGACAGCCCCGGCACCCCCATAGGGGAACCAGTTCAGGTCGGTTACAGAATTATCAGCCAACCTTTCAGCCTGATGACGGTTTTCAAAATAAACGGAAAATTTGTTCCACCAAACACTCAGTGTTGTGCTCTTACTTGTTTGCTCTAACAACTATTTCATGGGAAAACATTGGGCACAGTCAGACGTGCATTGAAGATGTCCTTTCTCTGTGGTAATAAGATGGATTTAAATAAGTGGCTGGGGGAAAGCGAGTGCTCCGACCACTGAGCTACCCTGTCCCCTGATGACCTTAATATAGGTTATGGGACACCTTTTTAAATGAATGGAAAATTTGTTCTGCTAAACGCTTAAGACAGTGTTGCATTCTTACTTGTTTGCTCTTAACTCAATGGAGTCAGTGCAGTGAAGTGGATCCCGCCATTTTGTGGTGACGCGTGATTTTGGCTATATTTTAAAAATTCAGCAGACTTACCCAACATAATAATGACATACAAATTATACATCATTAAAAAGTTTATCATGTTTAATTTTGAGATTGTTTCACAGTTTTTCAATAGATGACTGTATTTATTTTTTTAAAAACAAATTTTCAAAATATGTCACTGAATGCTGAAAAATAAAGTTTTGAAAATTAGGGCTGTGTATCTTACATGGCTTGAACTGTTCATCACCTAGTCCCCTTCAAACAATGTGATGATTTTTCACCAAAGTAAAGTTCCCTGAAGTTGGCTGAATCCATCTGATGTCACTTTTTGTACAACAGATTTTTTAAAAAAGAATCATAACTCTGGAGAGCCTGAAATCCCAAAGATGTCACTTGTTGACATGTCAAACAACATTAGCCAACAGACACAAACTAGGCAAGCTTATAGTCAAGGAAAGCAAACTGTGTTTAGAAAAATGATTGCCCTGCAGGCCAGAGTACTTTCCCTTGAGTTTAACATCACTTAGTGTATTTTTGTATTTTAACAAAATTCGTAAGTGCCGAATCTTAAGCTTCGGCACGTCACAGTGAAGAAGAGGAGTGCCGAAGCTTGAGCTTTGGCACAACCTCATTGAGTTAATGTGGTATTTTTTTTCATGGGAAAACATTGGGCGCAGTCAGACATACATTGAAGATGTCCTGTCTCTGCACTAACAAGATTCCTGTCTCTGCACTAACAAGATTCCTGTCTCTGCACTAACAAGATTCCTGATTTACGTTCATTCAGGTACCATACAGGAGGGAGGGGGAGGGGGATAGCCTAGTGGTTAGAGCATTGTGGTTTGATGGCTCAGGTTTGTCTCAACATGAATCCTGTTCAGATGAAAAGTCTATAGATTTTCCCCTGGAGTTAACAACATCAGTACTGACTCTGCTTCCCTCCCGACTCCTGCCCCCCTCACAATCAAATTCCATTTTTGGGGAATCTCGGAGGTTTGGCTAAGTTCTATGCTTACATGTATGTATACATACTCGCAAAGCAACCCTTGAGTAATATTTTAAAAAAGCAAAACAATACAATAAAAAAAATATTTTTCTGTCTCTCTTCCTCTCTGTCTGTCTGCCTCGCTGAGTCTCTCTGTGTCTCGCTGTCTCTCTGTCAGACTGTCTATCTTTCTTTCTGTCTGTCTTTCTTTATCTGTCCATATGTGTGTGCGTGCGTGAGTGCGTGCGTGTGTGCGTGCGTGTGTGTGTGTACAGGAACATATATCAATCTGTTTAATCTATCTATATATCTATCAATCTATCTCTCTCTCTCTCTCTCTCTCTCTCTCTATATATATATATAATAAATATATATATGCACATATACATACATATAATTATAAAAAATTTTTAAAATATTATACATGTGTGTATGTGTATAATATATATATATATATATATAATATATATATATATATGTATGTATGTTTGTATACATGTGTGTGTGTACACAACCATGTGTAAAACACACACAATCTATTTCTTAAAACCTTTCCTCTTGTACACGATTGCCAGTGACACTGACTGACCAGAAGGAGGACGGTGTTGTCTTTGTCTCGCAGGACGAAGAACGTGATCGGTACCATCATGGTGGGGAAGAAAGAGCGCGACCTTCGCTCCTTCCGCAAGATGTCGTGCTACATCATGCAGGACGATCACCTCCTGCCTCACCTCTCTGTGGAGGAAGCCATGATGTGCTCCGCTAACCTCAAACTCGACGAACAGCTGTCCTCCCACGACAAGCGAGAAATGGTCAGCCGGGTTTTTTTTTGTTTTTTTTTAATAATTTTTTTATTAAAATTTTTTAACATTCTTTTATATCGAGGATAATGGAATAAGCACTTATATGCTTTTTTTTTTTTACATCCAGTCCCCGTGTGGTCGGAGCACTCGCTTTCCCCCAGCCAAGTTAAGCAGCGTCGAGCATGGTTACCATTTGGATGGGTGACCGTTTGCGCCGCGCCTTGGCTTCAGTACAGTTCCCCCAGTTCACCCAGCTGTAAATGGGTACCTGCCCTCTTTAGGGTCAGGGAAGGTAAAGCAGCGAGGGAGAGGAGATGGGCGCCATTCTCAATATGCTGGCCCTAGAGAAGTGAGGTCTCTGACGCCTCGCTCCCCTACGGCCTTATAGGCTATGGGACTCCTTTACCTTTACCTTTACCCCGCGTGTATGTGGATTTGTGAATTCTGTCATCTGTTCCCACTGGCACACAATGGCCTACTCTTCCGAAAAGCGGAACAGGATTTAACGTATGCGCGAGGTGTTTGTTGTTGTTGGGTTTTTGTTGGTTTTTGTGTGTGTGTGTGTGTTTGTTTGTTTGTCAGGTTAGAACTCTGAGGTTCACCAATGGAGAAATTTTTTGGGCGTATGCGACCTTTAAGATGTGCTCTGCTAACTGAAACTAGATGAACAGTTTTTGTATCATGACGCAAGAAATGGTCAGTTTTTGTTGTGAAGAGAGGAGAGAGAAGGGGGGGGGGGGGGGGGGGGGGGGGGGGGGGGGGGGGGGGGGGGGGGGGGGGGGGGGGGGGGGGGGGGGGGGGGGGGGGGGGGGGGGGGGGGGGGGGGGGGGGGGGGGGGGGGGGGGGGGGGGGGGGGGGGGGGGGGCCCCTTTTTTTTTTTTTTTTCCTGGCTAGAGCCGGGAGGTTCACCAATGGAAAAATTTTTTTGCGAAATGGACCGTAAAATATCTCGCTTACTTAAACAAAGATACACAGCCCTCCCCGGGAAAAGGGCGAGAGAATGGTCAGTTTTTTTTTTCCGGGTTTTTTGTGGGGTTTTTTTTTTTTTTGGGGGGGGGGGGGGGGGGGGGGGGGTGTTTTTTTCCTCCAGCTAGAGCTCTGGGGTTTTCCCCAAATTGAAAAAATTTTTTTGGGGGCGAAATGCAACTGTGAAAAATGTGCTCTGCTAACTTGAAACTTGACAAACAACATTTTCCTCCCTTTGGACAAGAAAAAATGTGGGTGTTTTTTTTTTGTGTTTTTGTGTTGGGGGGTTTTTCCCTGTTTTTGTTTGAAATTTTTTTTGTTTTTTTTTTTTTGGGGCTAGAGAAAACCCGATTTTCACCAAAGGGAAAATTTTTTTTGGGGCGTATGCACCTTGTGATTTGCTCTCTAATTTTAAAACGGGAACGAAAAAACTTTTTTCAAATGACAATGAAAATTTACAAAGACAAATTTTTTTTTATTTTGAGGAAAACCGCAAAAAAAATTCCATAAAATTATTAAAAAGAATAAGCCCCATGGCTTTTTTTACAATCACCCCCCCCCGCCCTTAGGGGGGGGAAAAATATATGAGGAAAGAAAAGAGAGTGGGGGGGGAAGGATAAAAGAGGGGAAAAGGGATTTTGGGGTGGAATTGAACCTAAGCCCTGTTGGGGGTTTTTTTCCACCCTGCTGTCCAAAACAGTTCACAAACAAAAAGGGCAAAGCGGGTTTCAGTTAAAGGTCTGGGTTTTTTTTGCAGGCCGTGTCCCCTCTGTTTTTTTTTTTTCCATTTATAGAAAGGAAAAAGGGCCCGGGAAATAGCTCAGGGGTCGGGACCCAAAAAATTTTTCCCCCTCGTTTTTTCCCCCCTTTCCCCCACCCCAATTTTAAGCGGGCGTCGAGCGGGGTTTAACCCCCTTGGGAAAAGGGGTAAACCTTTTGCGCGCCCCGCTTGGTTCAGTACATTTCCCCCCCCAGTTTCACCCGCGAAAATTTTGGGTCCCTTTCCCCCTCTTTGGGGGCCCGGGAAAGGGTAAAAAGGCAGGGAGAGGAATGGGTCCCCGCCCTAAAAATTTTGCCTGGCCCAAAAAAAAAAAGGGGTCTCTGCCCGCCTCGCTCCCCTCCAAACGCTTATGGGGAAAGGGACCCTTTTTCCCCTTTTAAAAACCTTTCCCCTGGGAAACAGAAATTCCCCCTTTCCCCCCCTTCTAAAAAATTTTTGTGAAAGGAAATTTCCCCCTTCTTAGTTAAAAAATCTGTTTGGTTTTTGTTTGTGTTGTCTGTCATCCCAGAATTTGCCAGAAGATCAATTTTTTTGTCAGTGGGAACAGCATCTCCCCCAAACAAAATTCGTGTGCGGGAAATTTCCCCTCTTTTCTTAAAATGTTTTTTGGGTTTTTTGAAATTGTTTTTGTACGGTTTGTACGGGTCATGGGGGAAGATCAATTATTTGCCCGGGTAGGAACAGCATCCCCCCCCCTTTCTAAAAATCTGTGTGCGGGGAAAATTTCTCTCGGATTGAAGTCTGGGGTTGGGTTTTTTTGTATTGTGTTGTTTTGTGCTGTATTTTGTCATGCTGAAGAACAATATTGTCATGGGAATAGCATCCCCCCCCCACCTTCGGGAAAATTCTGTTGCTGGGGGAATTTTCCCCTCTGTAGTTAAAAATCGGGTTTTTTTTTTTGGGAAAATTTGTGCTTTTTTAAAATAAAAAATGTAGGGGAATTTTTTTAATATCCTAAATTTTTAAAAAAGGGCAACAAATCAAATTTGTGGCAGTACGGGCATGCAGGGGGGTCAAATATGCACTGGGGAAAAAACTTGAAGATCCCTTATTCTGTCGCTGTTGGGTGGGTTAAGGAAACCCCAAAGAAAAGGATAACCCCAAAAAGTTTTTTGTTTTTTTGGGGTTTTAAGATAAACAAAAGTTCATCATTATTTAAAAAAATTTTCTTTTTTTCATAAATTTCATTTCCCATCATTTCATCCACTGTGGGTTTCATATTACATAAATTATTTTTTTCCCCCTTCTTTTTTTTTTTTCACCCAAAAATTAAATTATCATTATCATCTTACCATTATCATAATTTCCTCATTATTACTCTCATTTCATCATTATCATCATCATCATCATCATCATCATGTCATCATTATCATCATTTTTATGCGCCTGGATGTGTCGCATCATGTACACATGCACGTCAAGTCACTCACATCATCAGTTATCTTTGACCATTATTCATGTATGATAATTCATTCATGTATTATTATTTATTCATGTGTTATAATTCATTCGTGTATTATAATTCATTCATGTATTATCTAATTTATTCACATATTATCTGATTTATTCACACATTACAATAATTTATTCATGTATTATCTAATTTATTCATGTATTATAAAAATGTATTCACATATTATTTAATTCATATATTATATAATTTATTCATGTATTATCTAATTCCTTCACGCATCATCTAATTCATTCACGCATTATATAATTCATTCACGCATTATCTAATTCATTCACGCATTATATAATCCATTCGTGTATTATAATAATTTATTCCGCGTGGCCAGGTGGACGAGATCCTGGACATCCTGGGACTGACGGAAGCGAAGAAAACGCGGGCAGGAAACCTGTCGGGCGGTCAGCGGAAACGTCTGTCCATTGCGCTGGAGCTGGTCAACAACCCCCCCATCATGTTCTTCGACGAACCCACCAGGTAATTAATCACACTACCCCCCACCAGGTAATTAATCACACTACCCCCTCCAACACCCACCAGGTAATTAATCACACTACCCCCCCCACAACCCACCAGGTAATTAATCACACTAAACCCCCTCCAACAACCCACCAGGTAAATTAATCACACTACCCCCCTCCACACCCACCAGGTAATTAATCACACTACCCCCCCCACACCCCACCAGTAATAAATCCCCACAACCCCACCCCCCACCCCACCAGTATATTTCCCCCCACCCCTATCTCCCCATCATGTTCTTCGACAAAACCCCCAGGTAATAAATCACCCCAACACCCACCAGTAATTAGTCCTCCCCCCCATCCCCCTCCCACAACAAGGTAATAATTTCCCCCCCCCCTTCCTCCATCATTCTTCGTCGAACCCACCAGTAATAAATCACCTCCCCACCCAACCGGTAATAATCCCCCCCCCAACCCACCAGTAGTAAGCCCCCCTACCCCCCCCCCCCCCAGGTAAGAAACCCCCCTACAACCCACCACAGTATACCCTCCCCCCCCTCCATACCCACCAGGTAACCAACAACCCCCCCCCCCCCCCACCCCCCGCCAACCCACCAGTATCACACACACACCCCAACCCACCAGGTAATCACACACCCCCCTTCCAACCCACCAGTAATCACACACACAAAACCACCCCCTCCAACCCACCAGTTAATCACCACCACACACACCCCCCACCACCCCCCCCCCAACCCACCAGTAATCCCCCCCACCCCCCCCCCCCCCCCCCCCCCCCCCCAACCCACCAGGTAATCACACACACCCCCAACCCACCAGGTAATCCCCCCCCCCCCCCACACACACACACACACAATGCACCAGTAATAATCACCCACCCACCAGGTATTAATCCCCCCACAACCCACCAGGTAATACCCCCATACCACTCCCCCCCCCCCCCCCCCCCCCCCCCCCCCCCCCCCCCCCACCCCCCCCCCAGGTAAGTAATCCCCCCTTCCCCAACCCACCAAGTAAGTAATTCCCCCCCCCCTCAACCCACCAGGTTGCTTTATTCGTGGCGGCTTTTACATGTAGTTGGTAGTTGTTCATTTTCTAAGTTTAGAGTAGTTTTTCAATTGATCTGTTTTGTTGTTATTATTTGCGTTTCTTTGCCCTGTCATACACACTGTACGGTTTTCGCAGCGTATCGTTTAGAAAGTTTGGAATCAGTTTTTTAATGTACATAAATACCAACATAGGGGACGGGATAGCTCAGTGGTCAGAGCACTCGCTTTTCCCCAGCCAAGTTAAGCAGCGTCGAGCGTGGTTACCAGTTGGATGGGTGACCGTTTGCGCGCCTTGGCTTCAGTACAGTTCCCCCAGTTCACCCAGCTGTAAATGGGTACCTGCCCTCTTTAGGGTCAGGGAAGGTAAAGCAGCGAGGGAGAGGAGATGGGCGCCACCCTCAATATGCTGGCCCCTAGAGAAGTGAGGTCTCTGACGCCTCGCTCCCCTACGACCTTCTAGGTTATGGGACTCCTTTACCTTTTACTATATAGGGTGCACTTGCACTGGGCAGTTAACCCTAGTAGCGCGGTTCCCGGAATATTCCGGTAAAGGCGGGTCTAAGCTGTGTGGCGGATCCCGGAATATTCCGGGATGACGTGGGTGGTCATAGTTGAAAGCTTACTTTCGCTTTCAAAGGTCAGCCAATGAATGTTAAGGCCGTTGTAGGCCCGCAGAAAGGGGTGAAGGTCGTTTGACACACACAAGCAACGAAGAATCTGATTGGTTAAGAGTGTATTTTTATTTTTTTTCGGACCAGCCGAGATCGTCTTCAACAAAAATGGCGGCCAGTGTTTGCACTAGAATTTCTTCAAGCGTTTTTCGAGCTTTTTTACAATATTGACAGCGAGGAGCAGTTTTAGAGGCTGGATTTGGTTGAAATAAACAATGAGAGAGACGATGAGGTAAGGATTGTGGAATATTTTTGAAAAACTTGGTAAAAATCGATCGCGATCGGACTGAATCGAGCGGTGCTAGTTTTGCTGGATGGACTTCTTCGCTACTCAGCGATTTCAACGTCACAGATTGTTTTACTTTATTTTGATGCAACGAGGCTTCGAAATAACTGTTGTTGAGTCAAATTGCTATGCTGCTGAATACTTTGCATTACATGAAATCAAGCGATCTTTGTATTTTCGTCTAAGAAAGCCACCACTTCGCACATTCCACCATGACGGTCACGATGGCGTCGATCCTTTCGCTGAACTTTTCCGAGTATTTGGTGACCGATAAAGCGATACAAACTCCTTATTTTTTGAAAACTAATGTCAAGAAATAGTGTTTACCTAATCATGACATTTATGCACCGCAAGAACTTTGCTTATCGTGTTAAAATCGATCCGGGGCCCTGACGATGGAACAGTGATCAGTAGTGCGCACACGATTTTTTTTTTTTTGGATTTTTTTTACATAATCATAATCACTACACACTATTATAAAATTACACTCATTTAAAAGCATATTATCTGTTCTTTCCAGTGATATATAGCTTAACACATTTAATTCAGTTTTATATATCAATATCAAGGGTTGTTTGAGCCCACCCTGCTCCAAAACAATACTAGCCAATGTTAATTCAGCCAATAGAAGTGAGGCTTGTTGCTGCATATTCAGCGCTACTAGGGTTAAGAGGTTAAGCTGGGGAACTCACAACAGCAACATATAATGATGAATGATGATGGTGGTGGTGATGGTGATGATGAAGAAAGTGATGATAATGATGGTGATGATGATGGTGGTGATGATGATAATGATGGTGGTGATGATGATTAATGATGGTGGTGGTGGTGATGATGATGATGGTGATGATGATGGTGGTGATGGTGGTGGTGATGATAATGGTGATGGTGATGATGATGGTATGATGATGGTGATGATAATGGTGATGATGATGGTGGTGATGGTGGTGGTGGTGGTGGTGGTGATGATGACGATGATGGTGGTGATGATGGTGATGATGATGGTGATGATGATGATGATGATGATGATGATGATGATGGTGGTGGTGGTGGTGTGTGTGTGTTGCAGTGGTCTGGACAGCGCCTCGTGTTTCCAATGTGTGTCGCTGCTGAAGAAACTGGCTGCCGGGGGCCGAACCATCATCTGCACGATCCACCAGCCCAGCGCCAAGCTCTTCGAGATGTTTGACCACGTAAGAAGGACAGAGGGAGGGAGGGGATGGGGAGGAGGGGGGGGAAGGGGAGGGAGGGGGGAAATGGGGAGGGAGGGGGAGGGAACTTGAATTTTTGTAATGAGGGTATATGGAAAAGCCAGTGGCTTCTTTACACCAGGCCTCGTCCAGAGGAGAGAATGAGGGGGAGGGGTGGTTGTAACAGAATGTAGGGAGGGGGGAAATGGGGAGGGAGGGGGGGAATGGGGAGGAGGGGGGAAATGGGGAGGGAGGGGGGGAATGGGGAGGAGGGGGGGAATGGGGAGGAAGGGGGAATGGGGAGGAAGGGGGGAATGGGGAGGGAGGGATATGGGGGAGGGAGGGGGATGGGGGTGCAATGGGGAGGGAGGGAGGAGAATGGGGAGGGAAGTGGGGAGGAGAATTGGGGGGAGGGGGAGGGTTGGTTGTAAAGGAATGTAGGGGGGGAGGGGGGGGGGGGAATGGGGGAGGGAGGGGGGAATGGGGAGGGGAGGGGGTAGGAGAATTGGGGGGAGGGTTGGTTGTAACAGAATGTTGGAGAGTGGAGTGTGTGTGTTGGTTGTAGATACTTCTGTATCGTTTTTTGGGGTGTAGGATGTGTGTGTGTAGAGATGAGTGGAGTGTGTGTGTTGGTTGTAGATACTTCTGTATGGTTTTTTGGGGTGTAGAGATGTGTGTGTGTAGAGATGAGTGGATGTGTGGTGGTGGTGGTGGGGGGATGTGTATGTGTAGAGATGAGTGGGTGGTTGTGTGTGTGTGTTCTTCTTTGATTTAGTGTCTTTTCTCTCACACACACGCCACTCACTCACTCACACACACACACACACACACACACACATACACACACACACACACACACACACACACACACACACTGTATGGCAGGTGGAGGGACAGTGTGTGTACATAACAATATCGTCATCATCAGTATTATTACAACGATGATATTGTTGTTGTGATGATAATGTGTGTTGTGTTATGTGGCAGCTATACATGTTAGTGGAGGGTTGATGCAATACATAACAATACAGTTGTCATCATCATCATTATTACGATGATATTATTGTTGTTGTTGGACTGTGTTTGTACATAACAATACAGTCACCATCTTTATCATCATTATTACAACGATGATGTTGTTGATGTTGTTCTGGTGATAATGTGTGTTGTGTTGCGTGTTATGTTGCAGCCCTACACGTTGGTGGAAGGACAGTGTGTGTATGAAACAATATCGTCGTCATCAGTATTATTACAGCAATGATGATATTGTTGTTGTGATGATAATGTGTGTTGTGTTATGTGGCAGCTGTACATGTTGGTGGAGGGACAGTGTGTGTATGAAACAATATCGTCATCATTATCAGTATTATTACAACAACAATGATGATGATATTGTTGTTGTTGTGACGATAATGCATGTCGTATTGTGTTGCAGCTGTACATGTTGGTGGAGGGACAGTGTGTGTACCGAGGCACTGTGCGAGCCTTGCTGCCTTACTTCCAGTTACAGGGCCTTCAGTGCCCCAAGTACCACAACCCTGCAGACTACGGTCAGTGCACACCCCCCTCCCCCCTTCACCCCCAAATACACATACAGACATGCGTGCATGCAGACAGACATGCGCGCACACACAAATGCACTATCATATACACACAAATGCACTCAGGCACAAATGCACTATCATATACGCTATATAAATTCCATACATTATTAGTATTATTATTATTATTATTATATACGCACACAGATGCACACTCAGACACAAACACACTATCATACGCACACAGATGTGCACTCAGACACACATGCACTATCATATACGCGCGCATACACACACATATATACATACATGCATACATACATACATGCACAAACGCGCACACACACAAACATGCATACGTATACACATGCATGCACACACAAACATGCATACATACGCATGCGTGCAGGCACGCACACACACACACACACTCTCTCTTTTTTTTCAGAGTTCAGAGAGTTCTCCTTCTCTCTCTCTTTTTCCTCTATTCAGTCTCCTATTTTAGGGTCGTCTGGAATCACTTAAAGTGGAAAGATGTTAAACTTCAAGACTGACCAACTGACTGACTCTCACACACACACACACACCACATACAACACACACACACTACACCTTACACACACACACACACACACACACTCTCGCTCTCTCTCACACACACATTCACACACACACACACACTCTCACTCGCTCACTCACACACACCACAACACACACACACATACTACAACCTCACTACACACACACACACAACACACCCCACACTAACACAACACACACACACACACACTACACACACCTACACACACCACACACACTACACACACTACACACACACCACACACACACACACACACACACACACACACACACACACACACACACACACACACACACAAATACACACACACATCTCTCTCTCTCACACACACACACACATTCACACACCCCCACCACTCTCACTCACTCACACACACACACACACACACACACAACACCAAAAACACACACACACACACACACCACATCCTAGTCACTGCAACTACACTCATCAGTCTATCACTCATCAGACACACACACACACACACATTTGCACGCTTATAATAAACCACATCCAAACACACAATTTCGTAGGCTCTTGGATAATGACTGGGGATGGGAGGTCCATGTCTGAAACACATGCAGACACACACCACACAAATTTTCTAGTTCTTTTATGGCTTGTCATCTTTAGTCCATTCTTGTGAACACTTGCTGATCATCATGGGATTCGGGGGTGGGGGCCCTTCAGTTAACTGCATTCCGTCCCTGGAAATTCTGTGCTAGGAATTCCTCTTTACTAACCTCTCTTTGTTTCGCCTTGTTCCTTACCATCTGTCACCTCTTCCTTTGTATATTTTCTGCTTTCGTTTATTCTTGGGCCTTGTGCATCCAAAACCTTAAGATATTCATCTCTGTACGAAGCGTGGGCTGACTTGTCAGGCGCTTAACCTAGTAGCGCTAAATAAACAGCAACAAGCCTCACTTCTATTGGCTGAATTAACATTGGCTAGCATTGTTTTGGAGCATGGTGGGCTCAAACAACCCTTGATATTGATATATAAAACTGAATTAAATGTGTTAAGCTATAGATCACTGGAAAGAAGAGATAATATGCTTTTAAATGAGTATAATTTTATAATAGTGTGTAGTGTTTATGATTATGTAAAAAAAAATCAAAAAAAAAAATCATGTTCACACTACCGATCACTGTTCCACTGTCAGGGCCCCGGATCGATTTTAACACGATAAGCAAAGTTCTTGCGGTGCATAAATGTCATGATTAGGTAAACACTATTTCTTGACATTAGTTTTCAAAAATAAGGAGTTTGTATCGCTTTATCGGTCACCAAATACTCGGAAAAGTTCAGCGACAGGATCGACGCCATCGCGACCGTCATGGCGGAATGTGCGAAGTGGTGGCTTTCTATGACAAAAATACAAAGATCGCTTGATTTCATGTGATGCAAAGTACTCAGCAGCATAGCGATTTGACTCAACAACAGTTATTTCGAAGCCTCGTTGCATCAAAATAAAGTAAAACAATCTGTGACGTCGAAATCGCCGAGTAGCGAAAAAGTCCATCCAGCAAAACTAGCACCGCTCGATTCAGTCCGATCGCGATCGATTTTTACCAAGTTTTTCAAAAATATTCCACAATCCTTACCTCATCGTCTCTCTCATTGTTTATTTCAACCAAATCCAGCCTCTAAAACTCCTCCTCGCTGTCAATTTTGTAAAAAAGCTAAAAAAACGCTTGAAGAAATTCTAGTGCAAACGCTGGCCGCCATTTTTGTTGAAGACGATCTTGGCTGGTCCGAAAAAAAAATAAAATACACTCTTAACCAATCAGATTCTTCGTTGCTTGTGTGTGTCAAACGACCTTCACCCCTTTCTGCGGGCCTACAACGGCCTTAACATTCATTGGCTGACCTTTGAAAGCGAAAGTAAGCTTTCAACTATGACCACCCACGTCATCCCGGAATATTCCGGGATCCGCCACACAGCCTAGACCCGCCTTTCCCGGAATATTCCGGGAACCGCGCCACTAGGGTTAACGGCAGCATGACGCATTTTTGCTCACAAAACGGACAACAGTAGATGCTGTCTGAGTGTTCGACGAAGAAGAAGAAGAGAAAAAGAAGAAAAGAAAACAAGAAGAAGAAGAAGAAAACAATAAAAACAGAAGAAGAAGAAGAAGGAAAACAGAACAAGAGCTGTGAAGTTGACCAACTGTCAGAACCAGGATTGCGAGTGCTTGGAAGAAATGGAAAGATTTGGCAAGTCTGCTGGGAAATCACAAAATCCCACTGGGGGGATGGGATAGCCTAGTGGTCAGAACATTGCGCTCGCAATCTGACAACCCGGGTTCGATTCCCGTTCAAGGGGATATTTTCCCCAGGAGTTAACATCAGTGCAGACTCCACTCTCCCTAACAGTCTTTCGGATGAGACAATAAATCGAGGCCCCGTGTGCGAACACACGCAGAACATCTTGAGCACACGTTAAATCCTGTTCCGCTTTTTCTAAGAGTAGGCCATTGTGTGCCGGTGGGAACGGATGACAGAATTCACAAATGCGCGTACACACGGGGACTGGATGTAAAAAAAGCACATAAATGATTATTCCATTATCCTCAATATAAAAGAATAAATTAAAAAATAAATAAACACACAATTTTCCCTAGGTCTTTGGATAAATTTGTAAACTGAGGTCAGGGGGACTGGATGTAAAAAAGCACATAAGTGCTTATTCTGTTATCCTCGATATAAAAGAATAAATAAAATTTAAAAGATAAATACCTCCCTTTAATCGTGGCGTGGTGTGGTGGCTGCTCTTTCAGTGATGGAGGTGGCAGCGGGAGAGTACGGCGACGACAAGGTCAGACAACTCATCTCCGCCGTGGCAGACGGCAAGTGCGAGCCCTTTCAAGAGGAGTTTGAGCGCACCCACTCAGGGGCCTCAACTCCCAGCGACGATCGCTCGTGTCTCGGGGAGGATGACGGAGACGACTCCTGCATGGAGAAGAAGGATTTGTCCACCGTGGTCAACGGCTGCTGTAACGGAGACCCCTCGCGCGAGATTTTGAAGAACGGGACGTGCTTGGGATCGGAGGTGAGAGGGAAAGAGGGGTGGAGGGGGGTGGGAGGGTGGGTGGAGGGAGTGGGGGGTTGGTGGGAGTGTGTGTGTGTAGGATGGGTGGAGGGAATGTGTGTGTGTCATTGTCAAAAGTCATACTTTTATTTTCAGACGGTACATTCTATAAGCAGTGTGTGGATGTTTCTGTCCATATGTGTGTGTGTTGTGGTGTGTGTATATTGTGTTGTGAGTGTGGTGTGTTGTGTGTGTGTGTCATTGTCAAAGTCAGACTTTTATTTTCAGACGGTACATTCTATAAGCAGTGTGGGGATGTTTGTGTCCATATGTGTGTGTTTTGTGTGTGTGTGTGTGTCAAAAGTCTAAAAGTCAAAGTCAAACATTTATTTTCAGACAGTACATTGAATAAGCAGTGTGTAGATGTTTGTGTCCATATGTGTGTTTTGTGTGTGTGTGTGTGTGTTGTGAGTGTGTGTGTTGTAAGAGTGTGGTGTGTGTGTCATTGTCAAAGTCCAAAGTCAAAGTCAAACTGTGAGTGTGTGTGTTTGTTGTGAGTGTGGTTGTGTGTGTGTGTGTGTCAAAAGTCTGAAGTCAAAGTCAAACATTCATTTTCAGACGGTACATTTTATAAGCAGTGTGTAGATGTTTGTGTCCATATGTGTGTGTTTTGTGTGTGTGTGTCAAAAGTCTAAAGTCAAAGTCAAACATTTATTTTCAGACAGTACTTTGAATAAGCAGTGTGTAGATGTTTGTGTCCATATGTGTGTGTTGTGTGTTTTGTGTGTGTGTGTTGTGTGTTGTAAGAGTGTGTGTGTGTGTGTGTCAAAAGTCAAACATTTATTTCAGACAGTACATTCTGTAAGCAGTGTGTAGATGTTTGTGTCCGTATGTGTGTGTTTTGTGTGTGTGTCAAAAGTCAAAGTCAAACTTTATTTTCAGACGGTACATTCTATAAGCAGTGTGTAGGTGTTTGTGTCCATATGTGTGTGTTTTGTGTGTGTGTGTTGTGTGTGTGTGTGTGTTGTGTGTGTCATTGTCAAAGTCATACTTTTATTTTCAGACGGTACATTCTATAAGCAGTGTGGGGATGTTTGTGTCCATATGTGTGTGTTTTGTGTGTGTGTGTGTGTGTGTGTGTCAAAAGTATGAAGTCAAAGTCAAACATTCATTTTCAGACGGTACATTTTATAAGCAGTGTGTAGATGTTTGTGTCCATATGTGTGTGTGTTGTGTGTCATTGTCAAAGTTAAAAGTCAAAGTCAAACTTTTATTTTCAGATGGTACATTTTATAAGCAGTGTGTGGGTGTTTGTGTCCATATGTGTTGTGTTGTGTGTGTGTGTGTGTGTGTGTCTAAAGTCAAAGTCAAACATTTATTTTAAGATGATACATTCTGTAAGCAGTGTGTGGATGTTTGTGTGTGTGTGTTTGTTGTGAGTGTGGTGTGTGTGTCTGTGTGTCTGTGTGTGTGTTGTGTGTCTAAAGTCAAAGTCAAACTTTTATTTTCAGATGGTACATTGAATAAGCAGTGTGTGATGTGTTTGTGTATATATGTGTGTGTTTTGTGTATGTGTTTTGTGTGTGTTTGTGTTGTGTGGTGTGCGTGCGTGCACATATTCCAGAGCTTTTAGGATCATGCGCATGCTTTCTTGTGTAAATTTTTTGTGTATGAATGTATTCCAGTTCTTTCACATATGTGTACATGCGTGTGTGTCTGTCTTGTCTGTGTGTGTGTGTATTTCAGAGATGTTAGGTTCATTTACGTGTTTCCTTGTGTAAAATTGTGTGTGTGTGTGTAAATTCCAGTTTTTTTCATGTACAAGTATACTTACATACACATAGTTATGTGTGTGAGTGTTTGTGTGTATAATTATGTCTGTGTGTGTGTGTGTATAACTAAGACAGAGAGAGGCGAAACAGAGAGAATGTGTGTGTGTGTTTGCATGCGCGCGTAGACGTTCCGATCTGTCTGGCTGTGTCAGTTTCATGTTGATGCATTCCCCTGTGGGGATGCCGGGGGCCTGTCAGTATAAATAGCATCCCCACTTTCTGGAAATTCTGTTCTAGGAATTCCCTCTTTTCTATCCCTCTCTTCGTTTCTGCCTTGTCCCTTTTTCTTCCTGTCACCACCTCCTTCTTGTCTGTTTTCTGGCTTCTTGGTCCAGTTTCTTACCTTTTTTCCCCCCTCCCCCCCAGAAAGACTTGAAAAATAGAGCAGTTGGCTTCCCTGCTGAAGTTGGATGATGCGCTGGGCCCGACTTGTCAGGCGCTTAACGGCAGCACGATGTATTTTCGCTCATATGACTGACAACAGTAGTTGCTGTCTGAGCGTTCAATCAAAGAAGATTAAAACCAAAACAGAGGGTAGCAAAACAACACCCCCCCCCCCCCCTTTCAAAAAAAATCCCCCACCCTCAACCCCAAACCCCAACAGCAAAACCACCTACTTCGTTTCTTCCGAAAGGCTAGCACCTCAGCCCATGATTGGAGTCTGGGGATGGCGACGCGTGTGTGTGTTGGTGTGTAGTTGTGTTGTGTGTGTGACAGTTGTTGTTTTTTTTAATGTTGTTTTTTGTTGGGTTTATTTTATATTTTTTAAAAATGTGTTCCTGGGCTAGAGCTGCGAGGTTCACCAATGGTGAGATTTGGCGTACGCGACCGTTTTTGTCCACCGTGAAGGTAGCCGCATTCTGACTTTGGTGATGTCTAAGTCTGGTTTTGTTTGATAAATGAATAGAATGGTGGGAGAGAGGGCATAGGGAGGAAGAAAGTATGTCTGTGTGTGTGAGAAAGATGGAAGTTGTCGTAGGATGTTTAACGCGCAGAATAGTGGGTTTTTTTCTTGATGTTTATGGACATGTTGTCTCTGGTCTGTATCTGTTCAGATGCAGGTGAGGTTGGGTGTTGTGGCAGCTCTTCTCTTTCTTTTTTTTTTTTTTTTGTGTGGTTTTTTTTTTTCGTGTGTGTGTTTTATGTCATGGATTTGTTGTTATGATTCTTCAGGTTTTCTTTATGTTATTTTAGTTATTTTATTTATTTTTTGGATGAAGATGGTGAAAAGATGATTTTTCTGTCAGTTAGTGTCAGCACTTGTTTTTTGTGTTTAAGTGTGTGGTTGTGGTTGTAAGAGTGTGTGTGTGTGTGAGAGAGAGAGAGGTTGAGTGTGTGTATGTGTGTGTGTGAGAGAGAGAAGTAGAGAGTGTGTGTGTATTCTGTATGTACTTTGTGTGTGTGAGTGTGTATCTGTGTGTCTGTTAGTTAGTGTCAGCACTTGTTTTGTGTGTTGTGTGTGAGAGAGAGAGGTTGAGTGTGGGTTTGTGTGTGTGTTTTGTGTGTGTGTGTGTGTGTTCTTTTTGTGAGTGTGTATGTGTGTGTTTTGTGTGCGAGTGAGTGAGTGAAAGGGAATATGAGTGTGTGTGTGTACTCTGTAATGTATGTACTTTGTGTGTGTGTGTGTGTTTGTGTGCACACACAAGCACGCGCACATGTATGTGTGTGCGTGTATACTGTGTAATGTATGTACTTTGTGTATGTGCGTGTGTGTGTGCATGAGCGCGCGCACATGTGTGCATGCGTGCACGTGAAGTTTGTCATGTTGTTGTAATGCGTCTGTTTTTCACAAGCGTTTTTCCTTCTTTTGTCTGTTCTCTCCATGTAAAGCTCTTTTTTTCTTTCTTTTTTTTGGTTGAAAGTACGTGCGCGCGTGTGTGTGTTGTGTGTGTGAGAGCAGGGTTCGTACAAATCTTAAAAAGCCCTAAAAGGCCCTGATTTTTGAAGATCCAAAATAAGGCCCCTAAAAAGCCCTAAAAATGATACCTATGGCCCTGGAGGCCCTAAAAAGCCCTAAAATTGGGAACCATGAGTGAGAGTTTCTGTTGAAATGTAGATTAAACAAATACACAAAAAACTTACGAGAAATGAAAGTAAGAAGGGTGTCCAAAGATCATATTATCGCCGATAGAGCCTGTCGTCTGCTATTCATGTCACGCCACCTATTTTGCCAAGGGAGGTAATTTGCCTCCATTGGAAGTGCATATTCGCTTTGCTTTCACCAGTTATTTTTTACATGCCGAAAACTACCTACCCCTATGGTATGCCCGTAATTTGCTTGGAAAATGATGTTTAACTATGAAACTGCAACCATGAGTCAAAAACATACCAGTTTTCTGTTTACTGCGCTACAGTCCTTCTCTACGAGATTTGTCAATTTTAGCACAGCTGCACTGTGAATGGCAAGGCCTATTGTTTCTCCTGTGGGCAGTTTACAAAATGGCAGTCAGTGATACAGTCGTGTGTCAGAATGGGAATACAATAAAACCTGTAGCCAGATCTATTTATTTGAGGAGATTATCCCACAGATTTCCTGCAGAACGCATACAGAAACGAATCCAGTTCATAAGGCAAGTCACAAATGCCTGAATATTTACAAATGTACAGGAAAAATACAAATATTATTTGAATATTTTCCACCACTCAATGTAGTCGATTCAGTTGACTTTACTTTAAAATTCGCAGATTATTCAGTTATTGGCCAACTTGATTTGAAGATTCTTGCTTATAAAGAAAAAACCTATGGGGAGAGGGTGTTGGCATCCTTTTCAAGCCAGTGTTAGGCCCACCTCTCTGTCTGCATTGACGATACGGGACTTGTGCATGTATTCACAGTGAAGAGAACTTGTGTCCAGCAGCCTCTCTCTCTGTCTTTCTGTCTCTCTTGTGCATGCATGCGTGTGCATGCATGCACGTGTGTGTGTGTGTGTGTGTGTGTGTGTGGTGTGTTGTCAATGCCTGCATGTAGGCATGTGTGAGATTGAAATAAAATAATAGAATTTGGAAGAGGCACTGTGACTGTGTGAGGGTATTGTTATTACAGTTCTAGTACCAGGCAACCATCTGCATCTTTGATAAGGCAAGGAGACTAGTTCACAAGTTTGAGGGATAGTGTCTTTTAAGTTCACTTTGCTAGCTGTTTGTGAAAAACATCTTAGAATCAGAGACACTTATTTCAGTTTTCACTTTACTTCGTATTTCAAGACATGGACACTTCCATCACACCATGGATGTTTTACTGTGTGAGGATTTTCATTCATTGTAGTATCTATGAGTGAAAGACATTTTATTCTAGAACTTCACTTGAATTTGTGTCAATAATCAATATCCAACATGCAGTTGTAGACAAGAACACTTTGCTTACATGAGTTTGAGATTAGTTTATCAATGTAAACGTGTACACAGGTTGATAAAATGTACTTTGATACCCTGTGGCTAGGCCCTAAATTTGGAAATAATGGCCCCTAAAAAGCCCTAAAAAGGCCCTAAATTTTTTCCAACCAAGTCTGTATGAACCCTGGAGAGAGATATTGTGAAGTTTTTCTGGTTGCGAAAACCACAGCCAAATTTGACACACCATTTTACACACAAGATATCTCAGCTTACATTTACAAGTGTGTACATTTTCACACTTTTATTAATACACGTGTGTAGTATACCTGACACACATTTTTACCTAGTATTTGAATAACAAAGTCTTTTTCACTTTAGACAATATCTCGGATCTTGTAAAAATTTGGTGCTAGAAATTTCCTCTTTTTGTGTCACTCTCTGTGTGCAAATTTTGTCTGTATTGGTTTATATCTTCTCTTTGATGTATCGTTTATGTTGGGTCAGTGATTGAGCTTTTTCAAGTTTTTGTAAAAAAATTTATATGTAGGTTTAATGTTTGGTCATTTTATGAAAATGATTATTGTACCTGGAGTGTACCAAATGTCTTTTTACAAATTTTTTTGTGGCTGTTGCTTTTAATTAATTTTTTCTTTTTGTATTTTTTAAAATATAGATTAGGTTGGAGAATTTTTGTAGGTAATTTTATTTTTAGGCATTTGTAATGGTATATAAATAAAATCCATGTTAGAATTTTTTTTTTTTGAATGTTTTTTTAAATTTTAGGGTGTGTACAAACATTGCTTTTTTTTGTTTTTAACTGGTGGTGTGTGTGTGTACGTGTGTGTGCGCGCGCATGCATGCCCAAGAGAAAGAGAGAGAGCGTAATTTATATGTGTATAGTTCATCTTTAAATGCTATTTGAAATTTTAAAATAATTGCTTGGAATTCCAAGCTGTGTATATTTTATTAAACTAAGGAGAAAGGACATTTCGAGTTAAGAATACTCGACACAAATGTCTGTTTAAAAGCTTGTGTGGCAAGTTCGAGTATGCGTTCAAGTGCGCATGCCTTTTATGTGGATGTTCTCAACATGCAGTTTGTGTTGATTGTGTTGTGTCTATGAGTGTTTTCATCTTTGTGAGTGTGTATGTGTGTGTGTGTGTGTTGTGTATGTGTGTGTGTGTGTGTATGTCTCTCTGTGTGTGTCCGTGTGTGTCCGTGTGTGTGTGTGTGTATGTCTGTGTGTGTGTGTGTGTCAAGTCAAGTCAAATATTTATTTCCATATGGTACATTAAATCAGCAACGCGTTTGCTTGTGTGTGTGTGTGTGTGTCCATGTGTGTTTGTGTCAGTGTGTGTGTGTGTCTTTTTTAATTTTCTTTCTTTATTTTATTCTTTTATATCGAGGATAACGGAATAAGCACTTATAAGCTTTTTAAAATCCAGTCCCCGTGTGTATGCGGTTTTGTAAAATTGTCATCTGTTCCCACCGGCACACAGTGGCCTACTCTCACGAAAAGCGGAACAGGATTTATTGTGTGCGCAAGATGTTCTGTGTGCATTTACACACGGGGCCTCGGTTTATAGTCTCATCCGAAGGACTTTTGGGGAGAGAGGAGTCTGCACTGAAGTTAACTCCAGGGGAAAATATCCCCTTGAACGGGAATTGAACTTGGGTCATCAGATTGCGAGCGCAATGTTGTAACCACTAGACTATCCCGTCGCCCTTGTGTGACCGTGTGTGTCTGTGTGTCTATCTCTGTGAGTGTGTGTGTGTGTATGCCCGTGTGTGTGATTGTATCTGTGTGTTCATCTGTGTGTGTGTGTGTGAGTGTGTCCATGTGTGTGTGTGTCCATCTGTGTGTGTGTGTGTGTGTTCATCTGTGTTGTTCTTCAATTTAACGTCTATTCACATTAAGTGATATTAGACACCTCTGTGTGTGTGTGTTCATCTGTGGTGTTCTTCAACTTAACGTCTATTCACATTAAGTGATATTAGACACCTCTGTGTGTGTGTGTTCATCTGTGGTGTTCTTCAATTTAACGTCTATTCACATTAAGTGATATTAGACACCTCTGTGTGTGTGTGTTCATCTGTGGTGTTCTTCAATTTAACGTCTATTCACATTAAGTGATATTAGACACCTCTGTGTGTGTGTGTTCATCTGTGGTGTTCTTCAATTTAATGTCTATTCACATTAAGTGATATTAGACACCTCTGTGTGTGTGTGTTCATCTGTGATGTTCTTCAATTTAATGTCTATTCACATTAAGTGATATTAGACACCTGTGTGTGTGTGTGTGTGTGTGTGTGTGTGTGTGTGTGTGTGTGTGTGTGTGTGTGTGTGTGAGTGTATGTGTGTGTGTTCTGTACGCCATCTCATCTCATCTCATGGCCTCATATGTTGTTTGTGCTTTTATTTTTTGTGATGGCGTCTAGCAGTCGGATTCTGCCGAGGTTTGTACTCTTTTGCTTCTTGTGGTGTTGTTGTTGTTGTTGTTGTTTTTTGCGGTGGTTGTTGTCCATCGTTGGCTCGTTCGCTCGTTTGTCGGGTGGCGTGTGAATTGCATGGCTAAAGCGGCTAATTCATTTTCTCCAACCCACCATTCTCTTTGTTGTTGTGGGCATATTTATGCTGTTGTGTGTAGTGCGCTGATACTTATTATTCTTTTTAAAAAAAAAAGGTTTTGAGCATTGCTGTGTGTAGTGCGCATGCACTTTAGGGTGTCGGTGTGAGCGCACTCTTTAGGGGGTGTAGTGCGCATGCACCTTTGAGAGGTTAGCGTAATGTGCATGTACTTTTGGGGTGTGGTGCGCTTGCACCTGTGTGGTGCGCTTGCACTTTTGGGGTGTTGTGTGTGCGCATTTTTGGGGTGTGTTGTGCTCGTGGGTTTTAGGTATATGTTGAGTTGGGAATGGTGGTTTTTTTGTTTTGTTTTTAGTTTGTGTTGTGTGGGTTTTGTTGTTGTTGTAGTTATGGGTTTATTCTTTCATTAGTGTGGGTTGTCGCAAAGAGAAACATGTTGATTTTAGATTGTTGTCGTGTTTCATATTATTGTTATTCTCTTCAGCGGCTTATTCCTTGGTGTTGCGTGTTATTTTGTTATTATTGTTGTTGTTGTTCTTTGGTGCTGGCTTCTCATAATAATCAAAGGCATTTCAGTTTTCTCCTTGTATGTGTTTGTGTGTGTGTGTATGTATTATACATGATAGTATATATTATATATTTATATATATTATATATATATATATATGTGTGTGTGTGTGTGTCTGTGTAGTCATATTAGATTTCTGTTGTGGGTGATATCTTTTTTTGTTGATATATTCATTTTTCAATATTTGCATGCATGGTCTAGAGATAAATTTCCAGAGCTAGTTATTCGCTTGTAGTGTAGTCCTCGTTAATTTTTAAATTTTATTATGACATCGTTATTGGTATTTTTTATATGGAAAGTTGCGTGCGTTGCAAAACAGTTTGACTTTAGTATATATACAGCTTTCTCTCTTTCTGTCTGTCTGTCTGTCTGTCTGTCTGTCTCTCTCTCTCTCTCTCTCTCTCTCTCCTCTCTCTCTCTCTCTCTCTCTCTCTCTCTCTCTTTTCTCTTTTTGTGTTGTGTGTGGTGTTTTGTTGTAGTTATGGGTTTATTCTTTCATTAATGTGGGTTGTCGCAAAGAGAAACCGTGTTGATTTTATAGATTGTTGTTGTTTCGTATTATTGTGTCTCTCTCTCTCTCTCTCTCTCTCTTTCTCTCTCTCTCTCTCTCTCTCTCTCTCTCTCTCTCTCTCTTCTCTCTCTCTCTCTCTTTATATATATATATATATTATATATATATATATATATATATAAAATGTATATAAAATCATTATTATTTGATATAGCTTTGACTGTAAGGTTATAATGATTGATCTAACTACTTGGCTAATCAATGATTCCTCTTTTTTCAATCTTTTTTTTCCCCCGTCGCCCAAATTTGGATGCGCTGGGCCCGAATTGTGAGGTGCTTAAAGGCAGCACAACACATTTTTGCTCATATGACAGACAACAACAGTTGCTGTCTGAGCGTTCAATAAAGATGATGATTATCTTTTTCCCTCTTCACAAGAGCTCAGGAATTCACCAGTGGTGAGATTTTTTGCGTACACGACCATTTTGGCTTTTTTTTTTTTTTCTTTCTCCCCCACCATTTAGATAACTACATTCCATCTTCGGAGATAGTGTATAAAAACAATACTTTTATTTATTAAAAAAAAAATTCTTTTATAACGAGGATAATGGAATAACCACTGATGTGCCTTTTTTTTTTACATCCAGTCCCCGTGTGTATGCGGTTTTGTGAATGCTGTCATCTGTTCCCACCGGCACACAATGGCCTACTCTTATGAAAAGCGGAACAGGATTTAACGTGTGCGCAAGATGGTCTGCGTGCGTTCGCACACGGGGCCTCGGTTTATAGTCTCATCCGAAGGACTTTTAGGGAGAGTGGAGTCTGCACTGATGTTAACTCCAGGGGAAAATATCCCCTTGAACGGGAATCGAACCCGGGTGGTCAGATTGCGAGCGCAATGTTCTAACCACTAGGCTATCCTTTCCCCCCTGTGCACGTATGCGTTTTGAAAAATGTCATAATAATAATATATGGAATTTATATAGCGCTGAATCTTGTAAAACAAACAAATCGAAGCGCTTACATGATTTGTTCCTACTGGTACGAAATGGCCTACTCTTCCGAAAGGCAGGACAGGTTTTTAACGTGTGTGTGTGCATGATGTTCTGTGCGCATTCACACACGGGGCCTGGGCTTAGAGTCTCACCTGAGGGACTTTGACATTCAGTTTGATTTTCTTGTCAAACTGGGAAGAAAGGGCGAGGCTGGGAGGAATGGAACCCAGAACCTCAGGGTTTACTTGTTAGGCAGGTGAAGGTCTTAACCGTCCTGCCACCTTCCTTCTTGGTTGGATCTTGGAATAACTACAATATATTGGAATAAATACAGGATCTTGGAATAACTACAGGATCTTGGAATAACTACAGGATATTGGAATAACTACAGGATATTGGAATAACTACAGGATATTGGAATAACTACAGGATATTGGAATAACTACAGGATATTGGAATAACTACAGGATATTGGAATAATTACAGGATATTGGAATAACTACAGGATATTGGAATAACTACAGGATATTGGAATAACTACAGGATATTGGAATAACTACAGGATCTTGGAATAACTACAGGATATTGGAATAATTACAGGATATTGGAATAACTTCAGGATATTGGAATAATTACAGGATCTTGGAATAATTACAGGATATTGGAATAACTAAAGGATATTGGAAAAATTACAGGCTACAGGATATTGGAATAAATACAGGATCTTGGAATAATTACAGGATATTGGAATAACTACAGGTTATTGGAACAACTACAGGACATTGGATTAATTATAGGATATAGGAATAATTACAGGATATTGGAATAACTAAAGGATATTGGAACAATTACAGGCTACAGGATATTGGAATAACTACAGGATATTGGAAGAACTACAGGATATTGGAAGAACTACAGGACATTGGAATAGCTACAGGTTATTGAAATAACTACAGGGTATTGGAATAACTACAGGATATTGGAATAACTACAGGGTATTGGAATAACTACAGGACATTGGAATAACTACAGGACATTGGAAAAACTACAGGATATTGGAATAATTACAGGATATTGGAATAACTACAGGATATTGGAAAAACAACAGGGTATTGAAATAACCACAGGATATTGGAATAACTACAGATTACAGGATATTGGAATAGTTACAGGATATTGGAATAACCACAGGATATTGGAATAACTGCAGGCTGTGTGATATTGGAATAACTACAGGATATTGGCATAGCTATAGGATATTGGAATAATTAAAGGGTATTGGAATAACAACAGGCTACAGGATATTGTAATAACTACATGATATTGGAATAATTACAGGTCACAGGATATTGGAATAACTACAGGATATTGGAATAACTACAGGCTGCAGAATATTGGAATGATTACAGGATTGGAACTACATGTTATTGGAATAACTACAGGACATTGGAGTAATAGGATATAGGAATAATTACAGGACATAGTCCAATTACAGGATATTGGAATAACTATAGGATATTGGAATAATTTACAGGCAACATGATATTGGAATAACTACAGGATATTGGAATAATATAACAAACGCTAAGTTTTTCAACAGCATGACTGTAGTCTGTACTCTTGTTTATATGTCAACATGACACTGTCTTGCTCTTTGAACATTCTGCGTTCATATTGTTATCATGTTGTTGTTGTTGTCCTGGATAGTGTTGTGTGTGCATGACACTGTTGTCGTCGCCGTTATCATTGCATTGGTGTGGTTGTTTTGTATGGCGCTGTGTTCCCTAATCCCATGATTCAACTGAAGTTGGATGTGCTTCTCCTGACATTGGGTTAACGGCAGTTCAGGTCACTTTTGACAGACAACAGTAATAATTGCTGACTTGAGGGTTTGACGACGACAGCGACGAAGAAGAAAGAATTCTATGATTGAACCAGACACTTGGCAGTGTCGTTTCATCGTGAGGTCACGCATCTGTAACCGCCCCTTGTGAGGATGTCAGTATATAAACAGCATCCCCGCCTCCTGGAAATTCTGTGCTAGGATTTCCCTCTTTTCTATCCCTCTCTTTGTTACTACTGCCTTGTTCCGTTTCTTCCTGTCACTTCCTCCTTCTTGTCTGTTTTCTGCCGTCTCGGTCCATTCTCCTTCTTCTTAGTCCTTATAGCTCCTAGCGGAGCATAGGGCCTCAACAGCGTCCCTCCACCTTCTCCTGCCTCTGGCAAGGGTCTTGGCCTCTTCCCGTGTCAGGCTGGAGTCTCTCAGCTCACTGTGCAGGCTTCTCCTCCAGGTCTGTTTGGGGCGCCCTGTCTTTCCATTCTCCTGCCTCCCCCTGTTTTTGTCTCCAGAAAGGCTTAGAACGTAGCGATTCTCTAAAGTCGGGATATGCACAGCCTGCCTGACTGGCCAGGTGTTTAATGGCAACGCGGGATCTCTCGTGTTGACAGACGACGATCGTTGATGTCTGAGCGTTTGACGAGGAAGAAGAAGAAGAAAAGATAACTCCGGGGGGTTTGGTTTTGTTGTTTGGTTCTCAGGTAGAGCTCTGAGCGTTCAACAATGGTGAGATTTTTTGCGTATGCGACTCTTTCCCCCCCCCCCCCCCCCCCCCCCTCCCCATCTCCCTCTGCCATTCAGTTAGCCACCTTCCAACTTCGGAGACAGTATCGAGGGGTGATTGGGGTTTTTTAAAAAAGTTTTTTTTTTTTATAAGCGTTCACATCTTTGTCTAGATGCTTTTTATTTTTTTTATTATTATGATTGCTGTGGAAAAATTGGTAGGTTCAATTCCCAACTGTATCCCCGAAATTTTATTTTATCAATTTATTTCGAGGATAATGGAATAAGCACTCACATGCTTCTTTTTTTTCATCCAGTCCCCGTGTGTATGCAGTTTTGTAAATGTTGACGTCCGTTCCCACCGGCACGCAATGGCCTACTCTTACCAAAAAGCGGAACAGGTTTTAACGTGTGCGCAAGATGTTCTGCATGTGTTCGAACACGGGGCCTCGTTTATAGTCTCATCCGAAGTACTTTTGGTCAGGGAGGCAGGAGGGCTTACCTGAGTGACAGAGAGGTTGCTTCCCCTACCTTCCCCTGCTTGTCGGTGATGTGACTGATGTCGGCTGTCTCTTTGTTCTTTCCGTTCAAATTCTATTTTCTGGATAAAACGCCGACAGTTAGCTTTTTGGGGTTTATTTTTAATGTTAACAAGATTATGATAAGAGTGAAGGCAATGTTTGGTGGGTTTAACTCTGTGAGAAATATCAGCCGTGTATTTTTCTGTCAGTTTGCCAGAAATCTGAAACAGCGACAGCAATGTTTCATGAGTGTAACTCTGTGAGAAATATCAGTTGTGTTATTTTTCTGTCAGTTTGCGAGAAATCTGAAACAGTGACAGCAATGTTTCATGAGTGTAACTCTGTGAGAAATATCAGTTGTGTTATTTTTCTGTCAGTTTGCAAGAAATCTGAAACAGTGACAGCAATGTTTCGTAGGTTTAACTCTGTGAGAAATATCAGCCGTGTATTTTTTTGTCAGTTTGCCAGAAATCTGTGATTATTTCACAGTGTCTCATCCTCCACTGCAGCAGTTTGAAAAGCAAGACACGTGTGTGTGTGTGTGGAGAGCGCTTTTCAGCATTTATATATATATATATATACACACACACACACCCCTGTAGAGCTTGTAATTATGAAGTGCATGTGCTGAGAACAAACTTGGTACATGTGTACTCTTAGCTATGAAGCTGCACTCATATATTATCAAGCTGTAGCATGTGTTAACTGAACTGAGACATGCATGCAAGCAATCTTGGTACACTTGTACTTTATCAATGAAGCTGAACTTCCAGATTGAGCATGTGAGCTGAAACCTTTTAGCGCATGCACTGCAAGTAAACTCGGTACGTGTGCACCTTATAAAGCTGAACTGACGCATTATAAAGTGCATGCAAGCTTGGTTCATATGTACCTAACTTGTGAAACTGGACTGATGTATTGAGTACGCTTGCACTGTAGCATGATCTCGGGCCGGTGCATTCGGTGACCGAACCACCAAGTGCAAGTGTTCCTGCTGTGTCTTGAGAGTGGAACTGTGCATAATGGACGCTATAGCCGAGTGGTTAAGACCGTTCATCTTCAATCCCTGGGTCCATGAAGTCGTGGGTTCGAACCTCTTCAGCGGTGTCTGGTGAATTAAGGGTGGGGGGAATTTTTACCATCTCCCAGGTCAACTTCAAATGCAGCCCTGCCAGTGCCTTCATGTATTATATACATGTATACATATATACATTTGTAAAAACTATTAATTGTGACTGGCTGCATGTAAATGAGTAGGATGAATGAAAGCGCTTTGATTTGAGGTTTTTTGGCAAGATATAGCGCTAAATAAATTCCATGTATTATTATTATTACTACTACACATGCAGAAGATCAAATATACACGTTAAAGATCGGTTTTCAGTGGGTATGAAAACACAAACATACCCAGCATGCAACTTGTATAATGAAATGAGCTGCTCTGAAGTTGGAATGTGTGGGCTGAGGCCAGCGGGCAGACCTCCTGCAGAGTGACAAGCACAGGAAGGAGAAGACCTGGCACTACACACCCTGCCCAGTAGGAGAATGCAGAGAAGAGAATGCAGAGAAGAGAATGCAGAGAAGATAGTGAACAACGGATAACGGACAGTTCCATGGAAAGTTATCACAAATTGAAACGGTAGACTGCAGAACGGGAAGAAGGGGACGGGATAGCTCAGTGGTCGGAGCACTCGCTTTCCCCCTGCCAAGTTAAGCAGCGTCGAGCGTGGTTACCAGTTGGATGGGTGACCTTTTGCGCGCCTTGGCTTCAGTACAGTCCTCCAGTTCACCCAGCTGTAAATGGGTACCTGCCCTCTTTAGGGTCAGGGAAGGTAAAGCTGCGAGGGAGAGGAGATGGGCGCCACTGCCCTCAATATGCTGGCCCTAGAGAAGTGAGGTCTCTGACGCCTCGCTCCCCTACGACCTTCTAGGTTATGGGACTCCTTTACCTTTTCCTTAGACTGCAGAAAGCGACACCATGAGAAATTGACACGTTTTGCATCGTAAAAGATGGTCGGTATGAAGGCTTGGATGTTTTTAACTGCGTATTTAAAGCAAAAGGAAAACAAAATTGCGCCTTGATACTTCCAGTACAAGGTAGAAGAAGGGCTATAGCTTTTTTAATCAATCAACATCGACAACCTGACCCCCCCACCTGCCTAAAATGGCTCGTAGCGGAAAAGTGGGTCAGGTGCTAAGTGACTCATTTCCTGGGGGAGGGTCACTAATGAACTAATCACGGTGCACAAATCCAGCATAACTCAGTCGAGGGTCATGCAGGGCCCAGTGCTAAAATCAGCCCTTCCTTCCTTCCTTTGACCAAGTTTAAGTGTGGTCAGTTTCTGCTGTAATTAATCAGCACCAGCTGGGCTGGAATAGACAGCAGCTGAGAGTAGCTGAAAGTGGGGGAAACTGACAGCTGTGTAATATATATCTTTGACGTGTATACACGTGGGTTGTGACGTGGTCTTCTTCTTTTCACTGTGACATGGTGACACCAAACCAGGCCTCCTGAAAAACAGTGCACTGCTGACCCCCTGTGTTGGTGGCGGTCAGTTCCTCCTCCTCCTCCTCCTTCTTCACCCCCACTTAGCACTTACAGATTGTTTCCCCTTGTGGGGGTGCCGGGAGGCCTGTCAGTATGTAAAAATAGCATCCCCGCCTTCTGGAAATTCTGTGCTGGCAATTCCCTCTTTTCTATCTCTCTCTGCCTTGTTCCTTTTCTTCCTGTCACCTCTTCCTTCTTGTTTATTTTCTGCCGTCTTGGTTCATTCTCCTGCCTTTGTTTTTTTTCAGAAAGACTTTGAAGAAAGCAATTCCCTCTTTTCTATCTCTCTCTGCCTTGTTCCTTTTCTTCCTGTCACCTCTTCCTTCTTGTTTATTTTCTGCCGTCTTGGTTCATTCCGCTGCCTTTTTTTTCCCCATAGTCTCTCCCACACTGAAGTTGGATGCGCTGGGCCTGACTTGTCAGGCGCTTAACGGTGGTGCAGTGCATTTTCGCTCTTAGGATAGAAATCAGTACTTGTTGTCTGAGCGTTCAGTAATGAAAAAGAAGAATTTAATGTTTGTTGAAAGCCGATCTGTAACATTTTTGTTGATATTCATCACTTAAAATCTGCCTGTGGCTGATTCTTATCTTCATTCGTTATTAATTGCTGTTTTAAAGTTAGGTGTGAGCTTTTATCATTATATGTAAATTCCATTTATTATTATTATTATTATTTTGAAAACAGACAGGAAAAGAAAAAAATAATAATGGGTGGTGCTGCTCTTGAGGCGACGCGCTCTCCCCGGGGATAGCGGCCCGAATTTCACGCAGAGAAATCTGCCGTGACTTAAAGTGGTATACAATACAATACAGTACAACACAGTGGGCTAATTGTTATAAGTAGGATTTTTAGGCCTTGTATGAATTATTCATTGATTCATTACTTTGTTTTCAGGTGTTGCTTTAAAAAAAAAATCTTTTGACCTTAAATTTTTTTTTTCTTTTTCAAAGAAAACAATGAAAACGGGAAATATTTGTCAAGATCAGTGAAAAACACAAACACGCACGCACACACACGAAATAAAAATTTGACTGACTTGACTTGACTACACACACACACACACACACACACACACACACACACAAACACACACACACACACACACACACAACACACACACACACAAACACACACACAAACCACACACACAAACACACACACACACACACACACACACACAAACACGCAACACACACGCACACAACACAACACACACACACGAACACACACACCAAACACACACAACACACAACCCACTACACAAACCACCACACAACACACACACACACACACACACACACAACAAAACACAACACACACACACACACACACACCCCACTACACAAACAACACACACACACACAAAACACACACCACCACACACACACACACACACACACCTACACACCACACACACACACACACCACACAAACACACACAACACACACACACACAAACACAAACACACACACACACAACACACACACACACACACACACACACACACACACACACACAACCACACACAACACACACACAACCTACACACACACAACACACAGCACACACAACACACACAAACACATACACACCTCACACAACAACACACACACCACACACACACACCACACACACACAACACACCTACACACAACACACACACATCCTACACACACACACACTACCACATCACCACACAAACACACATTCACACACACAGAGTTGGCACCTATGCTTCCTCAGCATAGCACTCCAAGGTTCACACCAGTAGGCGACCTTTTCCGACATAGCTCAGTGGCTCGGACACCCTTTCCCCCAGCTAAGTTAAGCGCCTCAACGAGGTTACCAGTAGCGAGAGTAACGCTTGCCATTGCTTGGCTCCAGTATGAGTCTCCCAGTTCACAACCAGCTAGATAAATGGGTACCATTTGCCTTCTTAGCATGCAGCTTGGTAAGCAGCGAGGGGACGTCTTTGATAGGCAGCTGCCATACATCATCAGCTAAATGGCACCTTAGTTAAGACAGTGAGAATCCTGACGCCTGTCAGCCTCTATCTGACCTTAAATAGGTTATGGGACACCTTTCCCTTTACCTTTACTATACATACGACCGCTTTTACCCAGGTAGCCGTATTCTGTCTTTGGGCATTAACCACTAGACTGCCCTACCCCGGACATTTTCCAGGGCTAAACGTGCACCCTATACGCCTTACAACCAGGAAAATTTCCAGGGTGTCAAGCCGAAGTAAACAAGCCTGCTTCCTTGACTACAGTTAAAGGGAAAGAACTCCAAAGTTAATGGAGATCACTCTCCAGTTGCTTGACAACATCCAGCTACAAAAACCGTAGCAAAAACGATCGTGTTTTTAGCTCATATTTTGTGTTTTTATGCATGACTGCTTGGGAAGTTCTTGTTCAAAATGGCTGACACTTCTTGTTGAAGGCATCAATAACTTTACACAGCTGTAAAAGTGGCAAATAAAACTGTAGATTTACCTAACAGTGATGAAAACGATCGTGTATGATTCAGGTGATCGTGCGTTAAAAAAAAAAAAAAGAGATTTGGCCTAGACTTATGTTTGACGTTATTGAGATCGGGAGTACTCAGAATGACAGTGGTGATAAAGAAATCGTATTTTTGGTCGATTTTTTACATTTTAAATATATTTTCGCAGTGCTAACTAATTTGAGCTTGCCTCGAAGTAATCTACGATATATATATATACTGTCATTGGGCAGACTATCAGGAATATTCATGTCGTAGTTTCTGAGTAAGAGGGATATGAACATAGCAGTGGTACATAGGAATTTTATTCCCCGGCATATATGCTGGCCCTAGAGAAGTGAGGTCTCTGACGCCTCGCTCCCCTACGACCTTATAGGTTATGGGACTCCTTTACCTCCTTTACCTTTATAGGGTGCACTTGCACTGGGCAGTTAAGAGGTTAACGTCTGGGTGACGGTGTTGCAGAACTTGCCTGGGGAGCAGGAATGCCATTCCTTCAACACCAGCTGCTTCACGCAGTTCCGCATCCTCTTCGTACGCACGTTCATGTCCATCATGAGAGATGCCGTGAGTAGACTGTCCGTCTGTCTGTCTGCCTCCCTGTCTGCCTGTCTGTCTGCCCATCTGTCTCTGTCTGTCTGCCTGTCTGTCTGCCTGTCTGTTTGTCTGTCTGCCTTTCTGCCCTTCCGAGGTGTCATTGTTTGTTATGTTTTGCTGTTGTTGCTAGTTCCGTATTCTCTTCATACGCACTTTTCATGTCCATCATGAGAGATGCCGTGAGTGTCTGTCTGTCTGTCTGTCTGCCTACCACTCTGTCTGCCTGCCTGTCTGTCTGCCCTGAGGCTTCGTTGTCGTTGTTTGTTATGTATTGTTGCTAGTTCCGCATTCTCTTCATACACACATTCGTGTCCATCATGAGAGATGCAGTGAGTGTTGGTCTGTCTGTCTGTCTGCCTGTCTGTCTGTCTGCCTGTCTGTCTGTCTGTCTGCCTGTCTACCACTCTGCCTGTCTGCCTGTCTACCACTCTGCCTGTCTACCACTCTGCCTGTCTGCCTGTCTATCTGTCTGCCTGTCTGTCTGCCCTTCCGAGAGGTTTGTTACCGTCGTTTGTTATGTTTCGATAATGTTGCCAGTTATCAGTGATATAACTCTGACAGTGTTTTCACACCCACAGACGCTGTAGCGGAGTGGGTAATTAAAGAGAGTTCGATTTCAACCCCAGGGGTCCATGACGTCGTGGCTTTGAATCCCAGCAGCGTCCGGTGAATGAAAGGGTGGAGCAGATTTTCCACCATCTCCCAGCTAGGTCAACTTCAAGTGCAGTCCTGCCAGTGCCTTCATCCCCTCCGTGTACATTCACATGCATAACACGTTAAAGATCCTGTAATTCATGTCGGCGTTACTGAAACGGGAACATACCCAGCATGCATCCCTGAAGTCGGACTGCGGCTGCCCTCAGGGTTAGGGGAAAAAAAACGGTCGCGTACGCAGAATGTCAGCGTTGGTGAACCTCGTTCGGAGCTCTAGCCGGGGAACGACATGCCGCCATCTGCAGGCGTCGACACAACTCCGACCTGCATAACAGTATGATGTTGCTATGTCGACGATATCGCTCGCTGCTGTAGCAAAGACTGCCTGCGTCCGTGCGTGCGTAAATGATAAGTGTATACGTCTTTCCTAGTCGGTGGTTTTTATAACATTGTATTTCCTACATTTGGGGGGTGTTTGTTTGTGTGTGTGTGTGTGTGTGTGTGTGTGTGTGTGTAAGTTAGAGAGTGTGTGTGTGTTTGTGACATTTTTTATTTGAAGTTATCTGGGAATGTTCATACCAATATGAAATGTACTTTCTTGTGTCTTTCGAGATGATGATATGTATAAAACTCCCTGTCAGTTTTGAAATTCCCCTTCATGGGATGGTTAATTGTTTTTGATTGAAGACTTATGATACAAAAAACTCATGACATGAAATGTTGGGAGAAAGACGACATTAAAAATTTTGGGTACAAGACTGAATTAAAATTGGGAAAAACCCAACTAAATTTACATATTGAATGCTGACATTAAATATTGGTGTAACAAAGAGAATTAAATATTGGGTAATAACGATACATGAAATTTTTAAACGACGGGCATTAAATATTGGCGAACAATGTGACTTAAAATAGGGCGTAAAAAATGAGACATTAAATTTGGGCGTAACAAAGATGCTTTAAATATTGGCGTAAAACGATGCTAAAATTTAAAGCCCGGGAAAATTTAAACCTCGACTAAAAACCAAAAGGGAAATAAAAATCACCCGACCCGCCCTAGGGAAGAAAATGTTGGTGCCAAGTGGGCAGACGTTGCGCGGCTGGGCTGATTTTCCACCTGTCGGGGGGATCCTGATTGGTGCGTCCGGGGGCATCGGCAAGAGGCGCCCAGGCCTTCAAAAACGCCGGCTGCCTCTTTTTAGCTTTCCTCATGTTCACCGCCATGATCCCCCCGCCCTCACTGTCAGTCTGGGGGGGGGGAAGGGGGGGGGGGGTGGAGGGGGGGGGGGTGGGGGAAGGGGGGGGGGGTGGGGAGGGGAGGTGGGGGGAGGGAGGGGAGGGAGGGAGTGTGTGTGGGGGGGGGAAGGGGGGGGTGGGGGGGGGGGGGGGAGATGTGAGGGGGGGGGGGGGGGGGGGGGGAGGGGGGTGGGGGGGGAGGGAGGTGGGGGGGGGGGGGTGGGGGGGGAAAAGGAGGGAAGATGTGGGGGGGGGGAGGGAGGGGGGGATGTGGTGGGTAGGTGTGATTGGGGGTATTTTAAAAAAAAAACTTTTTTAATCTTTTTTCTGAAATATTGAGGATAATGGAATAAGCACTTGTGTGCTTTTTCTTTTTAACATCCAGTCCACGTGTGTATGCGGTTGTGTAAATTCTGTCATCTGTTCCCATCACCGGCACACAATGGCCTACTCTTACGAAAAGCGGAACAGGATTTAACGTGTGCACAAGATGTTCTGCGTGCGTTCGCACACGGGGACCTCGGTTATAGTCTCATCCGAAGGACTTTTGGGAAGAGTGGAGTCTGCACTGATGTTAACTCCAGGGGAAAATATCCCCTTGAACGGGAATCGAACCCGGGTAGGGATGCCGTAGGTAGGTGTGGTGGGGGGTGGAGGGGTAGGGGATGTGGGGGGTAGG
This sequence comes from Rapana venosa, assembly GCA_028751875.1. Taxonomy (NCBI): domain Eukaryota; kingdom Metazoa; phylum Mollusca; class Gastropoda; order Neogastropoda; family Muricidae; genus Rapana; species Rapana venosa. Next base: position 39,584,375 of record CM054154.1, read on the forward strand.
GAGAGTGGGGGGGGTGGTGGTAAGGGGGGATTAGGTGTGTTGGGGGGGGGGGGGGGGGGGGAGGTTAAGTGTGTGTGTGAGAGAGAATGAATTTTGTGTTTTGGTGTGTGTGTTGAGGGTAATACATGTTTGTGTGTATGTGGGGGGTGAAGGGGGGGGTTAGGTGTTTGTGTGGGAAGGGGGGGGGGTTGTGTGTGTGAGAGAATGTAAGTGTGTGTTTTGGGGGTGTAAGTTTGTGTGTGTGTGTGCTTAGGAGTTTGTTTTGGTAATGGTGATGATTATTATGATAGTAGTAGTAATGATGATGATGTGATGATCATAGTGATGATGATGATATTGATGATGATTATCATGATCAAAATGATGATGATCATGGTGGTGATGATGATTACTATCATGATGGTGATATTGATGAATATCATGATCATGATGGTGAATTTGTTGAATATCATGATAAAAAGTTTGATGATGGTGATATTGATGTTGTTTATGATCATGGTGATGATGGTCATGGTGATGATATTAATGGTGATGATGATCATGATCAAAATGATGATGATCATAGTGAAGATAATGATGATCATATTGATGATGGCGATATTGATCATGATAAGGACAACAATGTTGATGATGATCATGATGACGATGATAACGGTGTTTCAGTTCCCATGGAGATGGCAGTGTTTGTGAGGGAGCACTTAAACTACTGGTACAGTCTCAAAGCCTACTACATGGCCAAAACAATGGCTGATATGCCTTTCCAGGTGTGTATCTATCTATTATTTATCTAGTTATTCTTTTATAGCGAGGATAATGGAATAAGCACTCATGTGCTTTTTTACATCCAGTCCCTGTGTGTATGCGGTTTTGTAAATTCTGTCATCTGTTCCCACCGGCGCACAGTGGCCTACTCTTACGAAAAGCGGAACAGGATTTAACGTGTGCGCGAGATGTTCTGCAAGCGTTTGCACACGGGGCCTCGGTTTATAGTCTCATCTGAAAGACTTTAGTGTGCATGTGTGTGTGTGTGGTGTGTGTGTATGTGTGTGTGGTGGTGGTGGTGTTCTTTCGATTTAACGTCTTTTCAGTATAGGTGATGTTAGACGAAGGGAGATGGATAGGGAGAAATGTAGGAAAAAAGGATAATTATGTTTATGTGTGACTGAAAGTTTGTTTTGTCACTAGTAATGTGTTGTGTGTGCACATGCGCGCGTGTGTAGTGTGTGTGTGTGCGTGGGTGTGTGTGTGTGTGAATATGTGTGGGTGCGTAGTATGTGTGTAGTGTGCGTGGTGTGAACATGTCTGTTTAGGGTGTATGTACGTAATGGATGTGTGTCGGGTGTGTGTACATATTATGTGTTAGGTATATGTGAGTCTGTGTGTAGTGTGTGTGAACATGTCTGTTTAGGGTGTATGTACGTAATGGATGTGTGTCGGGTGTGTGTACATATTATGTGTTAGGTATATGTGAGTCTGTGTGTAGTGTGCGTGTGTGTGAACATGTCTGTTTAGGGTGTATGTACGTAATGGATGTGTGTCGGGTGTGTGTACATATTATGTGTTAGGTATATGTGAGTCTGTGTGTAGTGTGCGTGTGTGTGAACATGTCTGTTTAGGGTGTATGTACGTAATGGATGTGTGTCGGGTGTGTGTACATATTATGTGTTAGGTATATGTGAGTCTGTGTGTAGTGTGCGTGTGTGTGTGAACATGTCTGTTTAGGGTGTATGTACGTAATGGATGTGTGTCGGGTGTGTGTACATATTATGTGTTAGGTATATGTGAGTCTGTGTGTAGTGTGTGTGAACATGTCTGTTTAGGGTGTATGTACGTAATGGATGTGTGTCGGGTGTGTGTACATATTATGTGTTAGGTATATGTGAGTCTGTGTGGGGTGTGTGTGTGTGTGAGTGAAATAGAGAGTGTGTGTGTATTGTGTTTGTTTATTCTTTTATTAGTGCACGCGTGTGTGCATGCATATCGTGTGTGAGTGAGAATGAATCACAAAAGTTAAAACGTCAGTAAGAAGCAGAAGACATCATCATCGTCAGGACCATCAACATTTCTGACCATGCAAAGTCCTCCTTTAACTCAACACCACTGCAACCGCCCACAAACGCCCTGGTAAAAATAGATCCCAGTTTTCCTGCAAATGCCCAATAATGCCCTCAAACATATGCTTACTATAGGCGCCGCCATTGCTGTTTACAGAAACGAGATTCTCGTGAGAGTTGCTGTTTTGCGTGAACAAGAAGCAGCCATGTTGTTTGCACTTTACTGTGTCCAAATCAGTGAGGTTTTAAGCAAAGTATGAAATTTCAAAGTTTGCTAAATAAATTTTGTTATGGGCAGTAGTTGGGATGTGTGCTGAGAGAGGATTTGGACGCCTATAGAGCAGATTTAAAGTTTTTTTTTTTGATCGGAATATTGTTAAGACTGATCAAGCAGATGTTGTTTACAAGTTTAGTAGAAGAGATCGTGATTGTCATACAGATAGCAAAAGTGATGAGGTATCGTGATTTTTTTGGTGGTTGTAAACAACTGCATGAAAGCAAAAATTGCCTGGCCCAGTGTGTACTTTATTTAATGCAGAATGCAGGAAATAACATTTCTTGCAGTAAAAAGATAGCATCAATATATTTAATCGTTTTTTTTTGTTGTTGAGTGACTATTGAAAGTTGTAAAAATGACTTCCCTTGACAGTCCTGAATTGTGTGAGGAATGTACTGGGTGACCTCAGGGTGCTGTTTAAACAACAAGCTCCGCTGTCGGCAGATAAACCAGCTCACAGCGGCGCGCAAATCCAGCACAACTCGGGCTAGGGCCCAGTGTTGAAATCAGCATGCCCCTCCCTCCCCTTCCTTTTACCAAGTCCAAGTGTGGGGGTCAGTTCCTGCTGTGAATCAGCACCAGCTGGGCTGGGGTGGAGAGCAGCTGAGAGTAGTTGAAAGTGGGGGAGACTGACAGTTGAACGCTCCATATTTAAGTATTTATTTATTTTATTCTTTTATATCGAGGATAATGGAATAAGCACCTCTGTGCTTTTTTTACATCCAGGCCCCGTGTGTATGCGGTTTTGTAAGTTCTGTCATCTGTTCCCACTGGCACACAATGGCCTATGACTCTTATGGGAATCGAACCCACGACCTTCCAGTCCGTAATTATCATCGTCACTAACCAGACATTATCGTCACTAACCAGACATTATCATCATCACTAACCAGACATTACCATCATCACTAACCAGGCATTATCATCATCACTAACCAGACATTATCATCATCACTAGCCAGACATTGTCATCATCACTAACCAGACATCATCATCATCACTAACCAGACATTATCATCATCACTAACCAGACATTGTCATCATCACTAACCAGACATTATCATCATCACTAACCAGACATTACCATCATCACTAACCAGACATTATCATCATCACTAACCAGACATTATCATCATCACTAACCAGACATTACCATCATCACTAACCAGACATTATCATCATCACTAGCCAGACATTGTCATCATCACTAACCAGACATTATCATCATCACTAACCAGACATTATCATCATCACTAACCAGACATTACCATCATCACTAACCAGACATTACCATCATCACTAACCAGACATCATCATCACTAACCAGACATTATCATCATCACTAGCCAGACATTGTCATCACTAACCAGACATTACCATCATCACCAACCAGACATTTATCATCATCACTAACCAGACATTACCATCATCACTAACCAGACATTACCATCATCACTAACCAGACATTATCATCATCACTAGCCAGACATTGTCATCATCACTAACCAGACATTATCATCATCACTAACCAGACATTATCATCATCACTAACCAGACATCATCATCACTAACCAGACATTACCATCATCACTAACCAGACATCATCATCACTAACCAGACATTATCATCATCACTAGCCAGACATTGTCATCATCACTAACCAGACATTATCATCATCACTAACCAGACATCATCATCATCACTAACCAGGCATCATCATCATCACTAACCAGACATTACCATCATCACTAACCAGACATTACCATCATCACTAACCAGACATCATCATCACTAACCAGACATTATCATCATCACTAGCCAGACATTGTCATCATCACTAACCAGACATTATCATCATCACTAACCAGACATCATCATCATCATCACTAACCAGGCATCATCATCACTAACCAGACATCATCATCATCACTAACCAGACATTATCATCACTAACCCACATTATCATCATCACTAACAGACATTATCATCATCACTAACCAGGCATTATCATCATCACCAACCAGACATCATCATCACTAACCAGACATTATCATCATCACTAACCAGACATTATCATCATCACTAACAGACATTATCATCATCACTAACCAGACATTACCATCATCACTAACAGACATTACCATCATCACTAACCAGACATTATCATCATCACTAACCAGACATTATCATCATCACTAACCAGACATTAATCATCATCACTAACCAGACTTGATCATCATCACTAACCAGACATCATCATCACTAACCAGACATTATCATCATCACTAACCAGACATTATCATCATCATCACTAACCAGACATTATCATCATCACTAACAGACATTATCATCATCACTAACCAGACATTACCATCATCACTAACCAGACATCATCAGACATTATCACCATCACTAACCAGACATTATCATCATCACTAACCAGACATTACCATCATCATCACTAACAGACATTATCATCATCACTAACCAGACATTATCATCATCACTAACAGACATTATCATCATCACTAACAGACATTATCATCATCACTAACAGACATTATCATCATCACTAACCAGACATTATCATCATCACTAACCAGACATTATCATCACTAACAGACATTATCATCATCACTAACCAGACATTATCATCATCACTAACAGACATTATCATCATCACTAACAGACATTATCATCATCACTAACCAGACATTACCATCATCATCACTAACAGACATTATCATCATCACTAACCCACATTATCACTAACCAGACATTATCATCATCACTAACCCACATTATCATCATCACTAACAGACATTATCATCATCACTAACCAGACATTATCATCATCATCACTAACCAGAACATTATCATCATCACTAACCAGACATTATCATCATCACTAACCAGACATTATCATCATCACTAACAGACATTATCATCATCACTAACCCACATTATCATCATCACTAACAGACATTATCATCATCAGCACTAACCAGACATTACCATCATCATCACTAGCCAGACATTGTCATCATCTTTAAATCCAGGCATCTTCACTAACCAGACATTATCATCATCACTAACCAGACATCATCATCATCACTAACCCACATTATCATCATCACTAACCCACATTATCATCATCACTAACCCACATTATCACTAACCAGACATCATCATCATCACTAACCCACATTATCATCATCACTAACCAGACATTATCATCATCACTAACCAGGCATTATCATCATCACTAACCAGACATCATCATCATCACTAACCCACATTATCATCATCACTAACCAGACATTACCATCATCACTAACCAGACATTATCATCATCACTAGCCAGACATTGTCATCATCACTAACCCACATTATCATCATCACTAACCAGACATTACCATCATCACTAACCAGGCATTATCATCATCACTAACCAGACATCATCATCATCACTAACCTACATTATCATCATCACTAACCAGACATTACCATCATCACTAACCCACATTATCATCATCACTAACCAGACATTACCATCATCAGCACTAACCAGACATTACCATCATCACTAGCCAGACATTATCATCATCACTAACCAGACATTACCATCATCACTAACCAGACATCATCATCATCACTAACCCACATTATCATCATCACTAACCAGACATTACCATCATCAGCACTAACCAGACATTACCATCATCACTAACCAGACATTATAATCATCACTAACCAGACATTATCATTATCACTAACCAGACATCATCATCATCACTAACCAGACATCATCATCACTAACCAGACATTATCACTAACCAGACATCATCATCATCACTAACCAGACATTATCATCATCATTAACCAGACATTATCATCATCACTAACCAGACATTATCATCATCATCACTAACCAGACATTATCATCATCACTAACCAGACATTATCATCATCACTAACAGACATTACCATCATCACTAACCAGACATCATCACTAACCAGACATTATCATCATCACTAACCAGACATTATCATCATCACTAACCCACATTATCATCATCACTAACCAGACATCATCACTAACCAGACATTATCATCAGCACTAACCAGACATTATCATCATCACTAACCAGACATTACCATCATCACTAACCAGACATTATCATCATCACTAACCAGACATTATCATTATCACTAACCAGACATCATCATCACTAACCAGACATTATCATCATCACTAACCAGACATTATCATTATCACTAACCAGACATTATCATCATCATCACTAACCAGACATTATCATCATCATCACTAACCAGACATTATCATCATCATCACTAACAGACATTATCATCATCACTAACCAGACATCATCATCATCACTAACCAGACATTATCATCATCACTAACAGACATTATCATCATCACTAACCAGACATTACCATCATCACTAACCAGACATTATCATCATCACTAACCAGACATTATCATCATCACTAACCAGACATCATCATCATCACTAACCAGACATTACCATCATCACTAACCAGGCATTATCATCATCACTAACCAGGCATCATCATCACTAACCAGACATCATCATCACTAACCAGGCATTATCATCATCATCACTAACCAGACATTATCATCATCATCACTAACCAGACATTATCATCATCACTAACCAGACATTATCATCATCACTAACCAGACATTATCATCATCACTAACAGACATTATCATCATCACTAACCAGACATTATCATCAGCACTAACCCACATTATCATCATCACTAACCCACATTATCACTAAACAGACATCATCATCATCACTAACCAGACATCATCATCACTAACCCACATTATCATCATCACTAACCAGACATCATCACTAACCAGACATTACCATCATCACTAACCAGACATTATCATCATCACTAACCCACATTATCATCATCACTAACCAGACATCATCATCGCTAACCAGACATTATCATCATCGCTAACCAGACATCATCATCATCACTAACCAGACATCATCATCACTAACCAGACATCATCACTAACCAGACATTATCATCATCACCAACCAGACATCATCACTAACCAGACATTACCATCATCACTAACCAGACATTATCATCATCACTAACCAGACATTATCATCATCACTAACCAGACATCATCATCATCACTAGCCAGACATTGTCATCATCACTAACCAGACATCTTCACTAACCAGACATTATCATCATCACTAACCAGACATCATCATCATTATCACTAACCAGACATCATCATCATCACTAACCAGACATTATCATCTCACTAACCAGACATTACCATTATCACTAACCAGACATTATCATCATCACTAACCAGACATTATCATCATCACTGACCAGACATCATCATCATCACTAACCAGACATTATCATCATCACTAACCAGACATCATCACTAACCAGACATTATCATCAGCACTAACCAGACATTACCATCATCAGCACTAACCAGACATTATCATCATCACTAACCAGACATTATCATCAGCACTAACCAGACATTACCATCATCACTAACCAGGCATTATCATCACCACTAACCAGACATTATCATCAACACTAACCAGGCATTATCATCATCACTAACCAGACATTATCATCATCATCATCATCATCATCGCTAACCAGACATTATCATCATCATCACCAACCAGACATTATCATCATCACTAACCAGACATCATCATCATCACTAACCAGACATTATCATCATCGCTAACCAGACATTATCATCATCACTAACCAGACATTATCACTAACAGACATTATCATCATCATCATCATCATCACTAACCAGACATTATCATCATCATCACTAACCAGACATTATCATCATCACCAACCAGACATTATCATCATCACTAACCAGACATTATCATCATCACCAACCAGACATTATCATCATCACTAACCAGACATTATCATCATCATCACTGACCAGACATTATTATCATCATCACTAACCAGACTTTATCATCATCACCAACCAGACATTATCATCATCACTAACCAGACATTATCATCATCACTGACCAGACATTATTATCATCATCACTAACCAGACATTATCATCATCACTGACCAGACATTATTATCATCATCACTAACCAGACATTATCATCATCATCATCACCAACCAGACATTATCAATCATCACTAACCAGACATTATCATCATCACTGACCAGACATTATTATCATCATCACTAACCAGACATTATCATCATCATCATCACTAACCAGACATTATCATCATCATCACCAACCAGACATCATCATCATCATCATCACTAACCAGACATTATCATCATTATCACTAACCAGACATCATCATCATCACTAACCAGACATTATCATCATCACTGACCAGACATTATCATCATCATCACTAACCAGACATTATCATCATCACCAACCAGACATCATCATCATCATCATCATCATCACTAACCAGACATCATCATCATCATCACTAACCAGACTTTGCGTGGTTTTCCGTGCGCGCAGATCATCTTTCCGCTGGTGTACGGCAGCATTGTGTACTGGATGACGTCACAGCCGACGGACTTTTTACGCTTCGTCATGTTCCTGACGCTGGCCACGCAGACGTCACTGGTAGCTCAAAGCCTGGGATTGCTCATTGGGGCCGCCACATCACTGCAGGTCTGTCGATTGGTCGATAGCTTTGGTATCTTTGCTGTGATTGGCTGAAATTGTTGCTGGTGCTGTGGTGATTGGTTGAAATTGTTGTAGGTGCTTTGTGATTGGCTGAAATTGTGCGATGGGTTGAAATTGTTGTAGGTGCTTTGTGATTGGCTGAAATTGTTGTAGGTGCTTGGTGATTGGTTGACATAGTTGCTTGCAGTCGAGTGATTGGCTGAAATTGTTGTGGTGCTGTGTGATTGGCTGAAATTGTAGGTGCTTTGTGATTGGTTGACATAGTTGCTTGCAGTCGAGTGATTGGCTGAAATTGTTGTGGTGCTGTGTGGTTGGTTGAAGTTGTTATAGGTGCTTTGTGATTGGTTGAAATTGTTGGTGGTACTGTGATGGGCACTGGCGTGTTCGGTTTGTTTGTTTGTTTTGGGGGGGGGGGGGGGGGGGGGGTTGCTGTCCTGTTTGGAATGAATGCTTTTCTATTCTCTGATTGGCTGAAAGTTTTTTTGTTTTTTTTAGCTGAAATTGTGATTGGGTGAAACTGTTGCGGTTCAGTGATTGGCTGAAATTGTCGCTGTTCTGTGATTGTGTCCATGTGTGTGTGATTGTGTGTGTGTGCGTGCGTGTAGTGTGTGTGTGCGCGTGCTTGTGTGAATGTACGTGTGTGCATGTAGTGTGTGTCTGTGCATGTGTGTTGTGTGTGTTAATGTGTTTAGTTTATTATTTTTATATTTATTTATTCTTTTATATCGAGGATAATGGAATAAGCACTTATTCTGTCATCTGTTCCCACCAGCACACAATGGCCTACTCTTATGAAAAACGGAACAGGGTTTTAATGTGTGCGCAAGATGTTCTGTGTGCGTTTACACACGGGGCCTCGGTTTATAGTCTCATCCGAAGGACTTTGGGGGAGAGTGGAGTCTGCACTGATGTTAACTCCAGGGGAAATATCCCCTTGAACGGGAATCGAACCCGGCTTGTCAGATTGTGAGCGAAATGTTCTGACCACTAGGCTATCCCATCCTGTGTTGTGAGTATGTGTGTGTATGTATGTGTGTGCGTGTGTTTTATGTGTTGTGCGTATGTGTTTTGTGTGTGTCTTTGTGTGTGTGTTGTGTGCGTGTGTTTTATGTGTTGCGTGTGGTGTGTTTTGTGTCTGTGTGTATTGTGAGTATGTGTGTTTGTATGCGTGTGTGTGTCTGCGCGTGTGTGTGTGTTGTGTGTGTTCATGTGTTTTGTTTATGTGTTGTGTGTGTCTGTGCGTGTGTATTGTTTGTATGTGTGTTATGTTTATTTGTTGTGTGTTAATGTGTTGTGTGTGTTAATGTGTTGTGTGTGTTAATGTGTTATGTTAATGTGTTATGTGTTGTGTGTCTTATGTGTTGTGTGTGTGTGTTATGTTTGTGTGTTGTGTTTATGTTAATGTGATGTGTTTATGTGCTGTGTGTTGTGTTTATGTGTTGTGTGTGTTAATGGTTTGCGTTGTGTGTGTTAATGTGTTATGTTTATGTGTTATGTTTATGTTCTTGTGTGGTATGTTAATGTGTTGTGTGTGTGTTATGTTAATGTGTTGTGTGCGTGTTATGTTAATGTGCTCTGTGTGTGTTATGTTTATATGTGTGTGTTGTGGTTATGTATGTGTGTGTGTGTGTGTGTGTTATGTTAATGTGTTGTGTTAATGTGTCATGCTGTTGTGTTGTGTGTTATGTTTATGTGTGGTGTGTGTGTTATGTTTATGTGTGTTAGTGTTATGTTTATGTGTGTGTGAATGTGTTATGTTAAATGTGTATGTTGATGTGTGTGTGTTATGTTAATGTGTTGTGTGTGTGTTATGTTTATGTGTTATGTGCTGTGTGTGTTATGTTTATGTGTTGTGTGTGTGTGTGTTGTGTTTATGTGTTGTGTGTGTTATGTGTGTGTGTTACGTTTATGTGTTATATGTGTGTGTGTTGTGTTAATGTGTTATGTTGTGTTATGTGTGTGTGTTATGTTAATGTTTATGTGTGTTATGTGTATGTTTCTGTGTTGTGTTGTGTTTATGTGTGTGTTATGTTGATGTGTTATGTGTTATATGTTATGGTTGTGTGTTATGTCTGCAGGTGGCGGTTTTCCTGGGTCCGGTGACGGCGATTCCCATTCTGCTCTTCAGCGGTTTCTTCGTCACTTTTGGCACCATTCCCCCTTACCTGCAGTGGCTGTCCTACCTGTCCTACATCAGGTTAGCCACTGTCTGTCTGTCTGTCTGTCTGTCTGTCTGTCTTACCTGCAGTGGCTGTCCTACCTGTCCTACATCAGGTTAGCCACTGTCTGTCTGTCTGTCTGTCTGTCTGTCTTACCTGCAGTGGCTGTCCTACCTGTCCTACATCAGGTTAGCCACTGTCTGTCTGTCTGTCTGTCTGTCTTACCTGCAGTGGCTGTCCTACCTGTCCTACATCAGGTTAGCCACTGTCTGTCTGTCTGTCTGTCTTACCTGCAGTGGCTGTCCTACCTGTCCTATATCAGGTTAGCCACTGTCTGTCTGTCTGTCTTACCTGCAGTGGCTGTCCTACCTGTCCTATATCAGGTTAGCCACTGCCTGTCTGTCTGTCTGTCTGTCTGTGTCTTACCTGCAGTGGCTGTCCTACCTGTCCTATATCAGGTTAGCCACTGCCTGTCTGTCTGTCTGTCTGTCTGTCTGTCTTACCTGCAGTGGCTGTCCTACCTGTCCTATATCAGGTTAGCCACTGTCTGTCTGTCTGTCTGTCTGACTGTCATAAGTGTGAGTGAGTGTGTAGGCACCATCCCTCCTTACCTCCAGTGGCTGTCTTACCTCTCCTATATCAGGTTTACTCAGTGGAGTCGCAGTAAAATGGATCCCCCCATTTTGTGGTGATGTGTGATTTTGGCTATATTTGAAAAATTCAACAGATTTCTCTTCTTCTTCTTCTTCTTCTTTTTTTGTCATGTTTCTCCCAGGGGAGGTTTGACATTGATGAGCCTTCTCCATCTCTCTCTGTTTTGAGCTTCCTCCTTATTTATGCCCCTTTCTCTAAGATCATCTGCAATACAGGCAGCCCAGGTTTTGCTAGGTCTTCTCTTTGGTCTCTTTCCATCCACTAGAAGTTCATTGCTCTTTTTATGATGTGGTGGTCTGCTTTCCGTTGAACATGCCCAAACCAGCGCAATCTATTGGTACTAGCTACAGACTTCAGATCATCAACTTTACACATTCTCCATAGTTCTTTATTCGTGATCCTGTCTTCCCATTTGATCTTTGTCGTGTAGCGTAGCATTCGGTTTTCACAGCTCTTCAACAAACGTTAGACGGTTTTTGTGAAAACCCACGTCTCCGAACCATACAGGAGAACAGGTCTGATGCAGGCCTCATATATCAGCCAGCGTCTCTCCAGTGGGATTTTCTGATTTCCGAACAGACTTGCCAATTCTTTCCATGCGACATTATTGGGCTAATATGAAAAGCTTCTGCTCTTACCTCCTGTTGCTATTCCTATTGTCCTGTTGCGTTGTGTGAATATTGAATAAGGGATAGGTAAAAGGTAAAGGAGTCCCATAACCTATAAGGTCGTAGGGGAGCGAGGTGTCAGAGACCTCACTTCTCTAGGACCAGCATATTGAGGGCAGCGCCCATCTCCTCTCCCTCGCTGCTTTACCTTCCCTGACCCTAAAGAGGGCAGGTACCCATTTACAGCTGGGTGAACTGGGGGAACTGTACTGAAGCCAAGGCGCGGCGCAAACGGTCACCCATCCAACTGGTAACCACGCTCGACGCTGCTTAACTTGGCTGGGGGGGAAGCGAGTAGCTCCGACCACTGAGCTAGTCCCGTATTGAACAAACCATGTGTAAACCAAACCCACCCCACCTGCATTCTCCCCACCTGTGTGGCAGGTATTCTTTCGAGGGCGTGCTGCAGGCCATATACGGGCGTGACCGCGGCGAGTTGGACTGCAGCGAGCAGCAGTGCATCTTCACGCAGGCCTCGGACGTGCTGGAAGAGCTGGACGTGCAGCATGCCGAGTTCTACCTGGACTTCATCATCCTCTGCATCTTCTTCATCATCCTCCGCATCGGCTGCTACCTCGTCCTGCGCTGGAGAGTCAAGTCTCAACGCTGAGCGAACGAGCGGAGAGGTCAAGAGTGCGTTGAGGGTTGGGGGGGGGGGGATTTTTTTAATCTAGAGAGTGGGTCAACTGTGACGATTGGTGGAGGTGAAGTGTGGAGATTTTGTTGTTTGTTTTGTAGGGGTTTCAAAAAAAATAAGGAGGAAGTTTAGGAGGAAAAGCTAAGAACAAGTTTTTTTGTTGTTGTTGTTGGATCTGACTTGTTTTGTTCAAGTGGGGTGGTGGTGGTTTGGGGGGTGGGAGGGTTGGGGGGGGGGGTGGTTTCGGAGGTGTGAAGTTTGTTTCTTTTAATGTTGGGTTGGTTGTTTTTTTGGGGTGGTGGGGGGGCGGGTTGTTTTCTTTGTGTTGTTGAAAAAAATTGCGTGAAAGATGCCGGCTACTGTCGATGTAGCAATTTGTGGGAAGTTGAAACTGTAGGTGGACATTGGGCCTGTGTCTGTAACGGCATCTTTCATAAGTTGTCTGTCATAGGAGCGAAAATGCGTTGCTGCTGCCGTGAAGCGCCTGACAAGTCAGGCCCAGCGCATCCCACTTGGGCAAGGGAGAGAATCGTTATCTCTTAAGTCTTTCTGGTGACAAAAAAGGGCAGGAGAACGGACCAAGAAGGCAGAAAACAGACAAGAAGGAGGAGGTGACAGGGAGGAAAGGAACACGGCAGTAAACAAAGAGAGGGGTAGAAAAGAGGGAAATCCTAGCACAGAATTTCCAGAGGGTGGGGATGCTGTTTATACTAACAGGCTCCACAGGGGATGGGTTTGTTTTGATTTTTGGGTGGGTGTGGGTTGTTTTTTTTAAAGAGAAATATCAGGATGGGGTGGGGGGGGGGGGTTGTACAGTTGGAAGGTTTAGGTGTATGTGGAGGGCAGAATATTGAGAAGATAACAACGACAATAATGATGATGATGAGTTAGAGAGAGAAGGGGAGAAAATTGAGGTGATGATGTGATCGGAATATTTGTCTCTTATGTTTGATCAACGTATGCTGCAATATTTTTTTTGGGGGGGGATTAATTGTCATGTATGATTAGGTGTGTGTGTGTGTGTGTGTGCATGCATTTGAGAACAGTAATCATCGACCTATTTCCTCCCATGTGTTTGTCTGCATACATGATTGTGTCTGATAATCATTAATCACTTGTAATATGATTGTCTATGTATGAAGACAGTGGTCGGTCATTAACGTGATTGTCTATGTGAAGACGGTTGTCGGTTATTAACACGATTGATTGTCTCTGATATGTATTAATCACATATTACGTGATTGTCTATGTCAAGTCAGGCGTTGGGTTATAAACAGGATTTTTCCTCTGTGTAACTTGCGTCGTTAATCAACACATGATTGTCTTTATGTGAATTCGGTCGTCATCATTCTTTCCTGTACATACGTTGTGATCGTTGAGACTTTCGCCCTCGCGCACTTGACGATTTTTCTGCGTATGCGGCAGATGCAAAGCCCATGGACAATCTGCGACTTTGAACAAGTCCACGGTGAGGAAATTCTCTTTTTTGCGCGTGTCCTGTACAGTCCATGTATATAGTTACATCACATCCTGGTCACGGTGTCCCACCCCCCCCTCCCCTCCCATAACCTATGTGGTCGAAGGGGAGCGAGGCGTCAGAGACCTCAACTTCTCCAGGGGCCAGCATATTGAGGGCGGTGGCGCCCATCTCCTCTCCCTCGCTGCTTTACCTTCCCTGACCCTAAAGAGGGCAGGTACCCATTTACAGCTGGGTGAACTGGGGGAACTGTACTGAAGCCAAGGCGCGGCGCAAACGGTCACCCATCCAACTGGTAACCACGCTCGACGCTGCTTAACTTGGCTGGGGGAAAGCGAGTGCTCTGACCGCTGAGCTGTCCCGTCCCCTAATGGTAAGCTGCTAGTAAAACAATACATTGTAAGTGAAACAATGCATTGTAAAAAAAAAAAAAAAAAAATTTTTAAATTAACCAGCAACAAAATGGGGGGGGGGGGTGTTGTATTTTGCTACACAAAAAAAAAATAGTCATGATGGATGAACAATATGTTGTACAATGGCGGTTGGTTTTTCAGGCCGTAAGAATGTTTCAGAGGTAGGGTCATTCGTACGCGGTAACATCCCCTGACATTGTAATGTGGCTGGCTGCCTCAGTCGTGTAGGGGGGGAGATAAATAATAAAAATAATAATGTATGGAATTTATATAGCGCTGAATCTGGTAAAGCAACACATTCTAAATTCTACTTTTGGTCAAGCTTGGAGATGTAGCCGCGGAACGTGAAGAAAAAAAGAAAAAGAAAAAAAAACGGTATTGTATCATAGATCGTAGCGTCATGGAGCGTAGTGCTGTTGGGTGTATGTAGATTGTACTTACTTTTTTTTTTTTTTTTTTAATTTACTTTTTTTGTTTGTTTGTGGGTGTGTGCGCGCGCGCGTTTCTCTGCTAAAAAAAAACTGCACGGGTTTCGCCCACTGCGAGATTTTGGCGTACGCAGCCGATGTTTACCCCACAGTGTAGGTAGCTGTCAGTTGCTCACCCGGAGATTGTTGGGTTTTGGAAGCATCGGCAGTCCCTGATGTACTACTGGGGTGTTCACGGGGTGGATTTGTCGCACGACCAAAATACGGAAAGGTGTGCAGGTGTCAACTCCGCGTTGAAGCGACGTTGTGTGATTAGCAACGCACAGCAGTCCCAGAACCGCGAAGAAACGAAATGTGGTCAGAAAAGGGGGAGGGAGACAAACGTGCGAGGGATAGGACGAGATTGGTTCACGGGCGTGCGAGTTGTCTTTTCTTTTTTCAGGATGTATACTTCTTTTTTCTATTTTAAAAAAAAAAGATTTTGTTGTTGTAATTTTCTTAATTTTTTTAAATTTAATTATTTTATATCGAGGATAATGGAATAAGCACTTGTTGCTTTTTTTACATCCAGTCCCCGTGTGTATGCAGTTTTGTCAATTCTGTCATCTGTTCCCACCGGCACACAATGGCCTACTCTTACGAAATGCGGAACAGGATTTAACGTGTGTGCGCAAGATGTTTAAAGAAAAGACGTTCAGTGTTTGTACAGGAGATGGATGAAGGAAGAGGTCTTGAATCTCTTTCTGTTTAAAAAAAACAAAACAAAAAACGGGGGGGGGGGGGGTTGTTGAGAAAATGGATGTGTACGGAAATTCTGGATGGCAACAAACTCGTGCACGGTTTTCGTGAGCACAAGAAACTGTACATATTGATGCCTTGTGTGTGTGTGTAAAAAGAAGAAGAACAACAACAAAAACTCACATGGTTAATGTTATTGCGTGTGAATGGCATTCTGCCGGTAAGGGAAAACTATAACAGAGGTTTGTGGGGAGAGAGAGAGAGAGAGAGGCAGGCCTCATGAATATTCAGATATTTGGACGTGACCTGTGCACTCAATCAAGTTCAATGGCAGGTTTTCCTTCTCTCAAAGAATTTTGTCTGTCGATATTTTTTTTGGGGTGGGGTGGGTTAAAATCTGGAAGTCTCCACATTTGGAATTAATTATAATATATATAATAATATATATGTGTGTATGCGTGTGTGCGTGTAATCCAGCATAACTCAATCGAGGGTCCAGTGCTATAAAAAAAAATTTTAAAAAAGGAACAAAGCCGAAACAAAGGAGGGGGATAGAAAAGAGGGAATTCTTAGCACAGAATTTGTTTTTGTTTTTGGTTGTTGTTTTTTTAACTGACAGGCCCCCTGGCAACCGCACAGCAGGAGATGGGGGGTGGGGAGGGGTGTGAAGTATCTGGTTTGTAGAGTTGGGGGGGGGGGGGTGGAGGGCACGTGCGCTGTGTGTGCACCATACACAGTCACACTTTAAGGAAAGAAAAAAAAGAAAACTTCAATCGTTTTAGTCACAGTATCCGGTGTGCTTTTTGTGTTGGGTTGGGTTTGTTTTTTTAATATACTTTTTCCACGCTGAAAATCTCGGTTATAGTCGAAACGCAGAGGGGTATTTTTTTCTGCTTTACTTTTTTTTTAAAAAACTTTTATTTTGTAAAAACATTAGCCTGGTGAGCTTAAAAAGACAATGAGTAGATGGAGAGGCTTTGTTGAGGTGGTAGTGGTGGTGGTGGTGGTGGTGGTGGTGGCTTTTTTTTTTTATCTTGGGGAGTTTGTCTTCAAAAAGTGAAGAGATGATTCAGATTTGTACAGAGATGCTTGGAGATGGCTGTAGTTTGGTGTGTGTGCGTGTGTGTTTTTTGAAGCGGATTTCATCATTTATAAAATTTGGAGTTGGTAATCTTTTCTTTTAAAAGCCCTTTTGTGCTGTGTAAATAGTGTATGTAGTCATTTCTTCGCCAGCTTAAACCAGCTGTTGAAGAGAGCAATGTGATTGTCGCCGTGATAATCCAGCGCTAGATGATAGATAGACCCGCAGGCAGGCAAGCAGACAGGCAGACAGACAGGCAGGTATTCACTCTGACAGGATCAGAAGCCTGTGAATTGAGCAGTAACCGTCATCTTGGCATAACATGGAGAACGTATATTTATCGATAATAATTCATGATTCTTGCACCAAAGTTTTGGGTCCTCCCCCCCAAAAAAAAACTTGTGGTGACACGAATATTTGCAAGAGTCGGTAGCAGTTTTTGAAAAAGCCACCGATTCGTGGGCATGTTCGTACAGTGGA
Source organism: Rapana venosa (assembly GCA_028751875.1). Taxonomy (NCBI): domain Eukaryota; kingdom Metazoa; phylum Mollusca; class Gastropoda; order Neogastropoda; family Muricidae; genus Rapana; species Rapana venosa. The sequence continues at coordinate 39,602,202 of CM054154.1, forward strand.
AAGTTTTGTAGAACGGTTTTGTTTCTTGAAATATAGTCTTGAGTTGTTTGTGTTTTGGTATTGGCTATCGGTAAACTAATGTGGAGATGATAGTCTCAGAGATGAGGGGGGGGTCCTTTGATTCTTGTTTTCGTCTTTTGGTGGGGTTTGGGTTTTTTTGGTGGGTTTGTTTTATTATAATTATTATTTAAACAGAAAGTGGAAAAAACACTGAAGTTATGGTGAGAAACCATAGAATCATTTCTTTTATTCCGTTGAATACTCTCTGTATTTATTTCATATTTTGTTGTTCGTTGGAAGTTTTTTAAAGAAATTTCACTTTGCTCTCGTTTTAAATTAATCTTTTATATATGTGTATGTATATATATAAAAAGGATGCCGATTTAAGTGTCTGCAGAGGAGAAAGACACGGTGAGTTGAGAAATGTTAGACTTTCTGATGTGATGATGTGTATCGCGATACATGTCGTATATATATATATATATATATATATATCTAATCTCTCTCTCTCTCTCGAGACAGGAAGAGTTTGTTTGGTTTGTCGTTTACTGTGATTTATTTATTGGGCTTTATTTTTCTCCCTTCTTGGATGATGTCAATCTCCCCCCCTTTTAAGGAAGAAAGGGGGTGTAAATATACTCACCGTTTGCTAGATCTGTTTTGTGAAGATATACATTACATCATTTATGTAACTGGATTTGTTGGGGGAGGGGGGGGGGGGGGGGGCGGGTTGTTTGTTTATGTTTTTGTTTGTTGAATAAACTCTAAAGTGGTTCTTGGTCGTTGCTTGTTTTCATATATTGTGTGCGAAATTGGTGCGATTTTTTTTTGCAGAAAGTACACTTTAACATTCTCTCTCTCTCTCTCTCTCTCTCTCTCTCTCTCTCTGTCATCTGTCTGTCTGTCTATCTCTCTCTGTTTTTCAACACTCCTTTAACTCCCTGAAGAGTCGTTGGGGACACTGCACTGCACTGAAGTTTTCAGGCCGCGTGTCTTAGGGAAGTTGAACCTGGCGGAGCCCATCCCTCTCCAGGAACAGAATGCATGCTGGGTATGTCTTTTTTTTTTCCCAAGCCCATTGAAATCTGACATGAATTTGATCTACTGCCTGCGCTTCGATTTGTTTGTTTTACAAGATTCAGCGCTATATAAATTCCATATATTATTATTATATATATGCACAAAAGGAATTAAGGCACTTGCCGATCTGCAGGTCTTTCAGTAGGTACCATTTTTTATCTTTACTATTTTTTGAACAGTGTGTTCACTCTTTTTGAACAGTGTCTTTACTATTTTTGAACAGTGTCTTTACTCTTTTTGAACAGTGTCACTCTTTTTGAACAGTGTCTTTACTATTTTTGAACAGTGTCTTTACTCTTTTTGAACAGTGTCTTTACTCTTTTTGAACAGTGTCTTCACTCTTTTTGAACAGTTTTGTTTTGTTTTTGGGGTTGTTGTTTTTCAAACAGTGTCTTTACTATTTTTTGATAGTGTCTTGACTAGTTTTCAACAGGTTTTTTTTTGTTTTTTGGGTGTTGTTTTTTAAACAGTGTCTTCACTCTTTTTTGATAGTGTCTTGACTAGTTTTCAACAGTGTCTTTACTATCACCTTTTCACTACAGCTTGGACTCAAAAACTGGAGAGAAAAAAACCCAACAACAACACCCACCTCTATACACATGACATTGGTACACTTTGGACTGGTGAGAAATGTCTAGCTGTGAGACAGCCAGACACAGCAAAGAAAAACCAACGCCATCTTATCTCTCTTCATCGAACACTCCAGACAGAAACTATTGTCTGTCATATGAACAAAAATTAGAACCCTTTACTACTACTACTACTTAGGAGGCACCGTGGTCGAGTGGTTTAGGCGGTCAACTCGTGATCCAGAGGTCGCAGGTTCGATCCCCGCTCGCTCGGTGTTGTGTCCTTGGGAAAGACACTTTACTCCTATTTTCCTCACTCCACCCAGGTGTACAAGTGGGTACCAGCTCTGCTGGGGAAGTATCTGGCGACAGACTAGCGTCCTGTCACAGGGGTGGTGAAAAACCATCAGTTGGCTTAACACTACAGAAACCGGGATAAGCTCCGGCTCTATGGGCCTTCTGGCTCGAAAGAACATACTACTACTACTACTACTACTACTACTGTTAGAACTATTAATTGTTACTGGTTGCCTGACAGTGCAAGCGCTTTGATTCGTCTCTTCAAGACATAGCGCTATGTAAAATCCATTTGTCATTATATGAACAAAAATATTTTAAGTGTCCATGGAAGGAAAAAAAGCAAAGGCAGGAGAATGGACCAAGTAGGCAGAAAATTCAGAAGTAAAGGAACGTGGCAGAAACAAAGAGGGAGATAGAAAAGAGGGAATTCCTAGCAATGAATTTCCAGGTGGGGATGCTGTTTATACTGATCCCCATGTTGCCCGAATATGACTGTTCAGGGGAGAAGACTGATACGACAAAGGTTATCGTTAATGGAAGTTCTGAAAAATGCTTTGAACGATCAAGATGTTCGTGGAGAGAGCTTTCCCTTCCAATATTTGTTCAGGCTTAGAACAACACTGAGACAGACTGACGCCTTGGAGTTGTTGTTTTTTAATTTATTATTTCATATCGAGGATAATGGAATAAGCACTTGTGTGGGTTTTTTTTACATCCAGTCCCCGTGTGTATGCGGTTATGTAAATTTTGTCATCCGTTCCCACCGGCACACAATGGCCTACTCTTACGAAAAACGGAACAGGAATTAACGTGTGCGCAAGATGTTCTGCGTGCGTTCACACACGGGGCCTCGGTTTATAGTCTCATCCGAAGGGTTTTTGGGGAGAGTGGAGTCAGCACTGATGTGAACTCCAGGGGAAAATATCCCCCTTGAAAGGGAATCGAACCCGGGTTGTCAGATTGCGAGCGCAATGTTCTAACCACTAGGCTGTCAGTACTGATGCCACTGCCGTGAACGTCCTTCTGGTGACACTGGAAACCAAGGTGTCACGGTGCACGAACGCACGCACAAGTTAACATCTTGCGCACACGTTTAAGCCTTTCAACTAGAGAGTGGGCCAGCTGTGCCAATAAGAACGGATGACAACCCCCCCCCCCCCCCCCCCTAAAAAATAAAAAATAAGAAAGAAAAAGAAGAGAAGGCAGGCATAAGAGAAAAGCTTAAGCACTGGAGAGAGAACGACAATAAAACCGCACACAGGTGTCCTCTTTTGACATTGTCCCTGGCACCAGTAGCTCGGTTGGAGGCACCGTGGTCGAGTGGTTTAGGCGGTCAACTCGTGATCCAGAGGTCGCGGGTTCAATCCCGCTCGGCTCGGTGTTGTGTCCTTGGGAAAGACACTTTACTCCTATTTTCCTCACTCCACCCAGGTGTACAAGTGGGTACCAGCTCTGCTGGGGAAGTATCTGGCGACAGACTAGCGTCCTGTCACAGGGGTGGTGGTGAAAAAAACCATCAGTTCGCTTAACGCTACAGAAACCGGGATAAGCTCCGGCTCTATGGGCCTTCTGGCTCGAAAGAACATACTTTTACTACCAGTGGCTCGGTGGTCTAGAGGTAACGCGCCTGTCTAGAAAGCGAAAAAGTGTGCGGTGGTTTGAATCCCGTTTGGGCCCGAAACTCCCCCCCCCCCCATCCATTAGACCATGAGTTGTGGTCTGGGCGTTAGTCTTTCGGATGAGGCGATTAACCGAGGTCCCGTGTGTTACACAAAATTATTCAGAGCACGTAAAAGAACCCACGGCAGCAAGAGAGTTGTCCCTGGCAAAATTCTTAGAAAAAGCCACTCTGATAGGGAAACACAGTTGCACACCAAAACAAAAAACAAAAAAAAAGGGTGGCGCTGGTCTTGTGGTGTTCACGCGCTCTCCCCGGGGGAGAGCAGGCAGCCCGAATTTCACACAGAGAAATCTGCCGTGACTTAAAGTGGTATAGAAGTTGTATACAGACACCAGACATTGGGCTACCTCAATGAAGGCGGGCAGAAACAGGCACACACACACACACACACACACACACACACACAACTCTCGCCAATGGTGAACCTCGGACTCTGGCCTAGCAACAGCAACCCCCCCCCCCTCCCCCCCCAAAAACCACCCCCCCCCCCCAAACAAGAACACACAAACAAATTCCTTGTCGATGAATTTGAATAGAACTTATGGAATGGTGTTTCCATTGTACACACACGAAAACACCAGAAGAGAACCATTCATCCCATTACATTTCCCCCATGAGAATGCCAGGGGCGGGCCTGTCCGTATAAACAGCATCCCCCACCTTCTGGAAATTATGTGCTAGAAATTCCCTCTTTTCTATCCCTCTTCTTTGTTTCTGCCTTGTTCCTTTTCTTCCCACCACCTCCTTCTTGTTGTCTATGTTCTGCCTTCGTGGTCCATTCTCCTGCCTTTTCTCCCCAAAAAGACTTCAAAGACAGCAATTCTCTACCACGCTGAAGTCGATGCACTGGGCCTGACTTGTCAGGCGCTCAAAGGCAGCACAACACATTTTCGCTCATGTGACAGACAATAGCTGCTGTCTCCGGAGCATTTGACGACGAAGAATCCCATTATGCTTAATTGCTTCTGTGGTATTCACCAACATCCATACAAAAGACTCCCAAAAAAAATTATATATGATGAAGCTTTTATTGCAATCTGTAACGTAAATTTATCTGTTTATGATATTTTTTTTTTTTAAAGTATGTTTGAATTGAAGCTTTTTAAAACCCAAAATACTTAATTAATTATGCAGTCAAATCTATAGCACTGTTTCGGGGGGGGGGGGGGGTTGTAGGGGGGGGGGGGGGGGGGGGATTTCTCTATGAAGGCTTTTCCCCTAAAAAAAAGTATATTGGGAAAACAGCACTGTACAATGATCTCAGTGAATGCTAGATCTTCTCTGAACACTGGCTGAACTGAACAAAAACCATTACGTTCATCACTGCTACAACGTTCACTGAGCACGGCAAATTACTACTGACAAAAGCATATACTGCTATGACATCTGTGGTCAGTTTGCACTACTGCTTGAAACAGGTCAAAAGCATCAGTTAATTAGTACTGTCAAAACAAAAAATCCCCCCTCAACAACCTCATCTGTCTCCATCACTGCTGTGGAGGGTCCTAGGCAATGCTACCAGGATTAGCCATCTTTCTTTCTCCGTCTCTGCCCAGTTCTAAGATCTCCTGTAGCCCTCCTCCCAGACCACTTATCTCACAAGTGTTTGTAGGATAATTACTAACAGCAATTATGGCCACTTTGCACTGTCAGGACAAAATAAGGATGATTATCAGTACGGCCACCAGGATTATTGTCACGGCAGTGGACACTGAGACGGAACACAGATGCACTGTAAGTTCTCCCACAGTGACTATGATCAACGCCTATGGATACGATCATTTTTTACCACAGCAACTACAAGCAAGATCATTTTTTACCACAGCAACTACAAGCAAGATCATTTTTTACTACAGCAACTATTAAGCAAGATTATTTTTGCCACAGCAACTATAAGCAAGATTATTTTTACCTCAGCAACTATAAGCAAGATCATGTTTACCACAGCAACTATTAAGCAAGATTATTTTTACCACACAACTACAATAAAGATCATTTTTACCACAGCAACTACAATAAAAATCATAATGTTTTTACCACACAACTATAATCAAGATCATGTTTACCACAGCAACTACAATAAAGAACATAATGTTTTTACCACACAACTATAATCAAGATCATGTTTACCACAGCAACTACAATAAAGATCATAATGTTTTTACAACAGCAACTGTAATCAAAGTCAGTTGGTAGATCAACCTATAAACACAAAGTCATGGGGTGAAATCTGTCATTAAAAAAGTGAAAACCTTTATAAAAAAACAACAACAAACAAAATCTGTCAATACTAAATATTATGTTAAGTGAAAACCTATATCAAAACAGTTGATAGATATCAAATTTGTGACATGAAATCCTTCATTAAAAAGCAGTCTGTGAATATCAGATATGTGAAGTGAACAAAAAGTGAAAACCTTCAGAAAAAAACCCCTGCTCTCAATTAAAAGAAAATAAAGCATGTGAACATCAACAACAACAAAAAAACCCAACCACATCCCAAAACGAAAAAAAAGAAACAGGCATCATAGCATGGCATAAGTAGAATAAAACAGACACTTAAAAAATTGCTCAAGTGCGAATATACATGGTTTTAACGTGAAATTTTAAACTTCATTTAAAAATCATATATATAATTGCTTACACAGTGTGCATTTCAGGATTTCAAAAATCTGTTCATTCCAACCATGTGGTTATACTCAGTCCTAGTAAAAACAAAACACAACTACAATTTCAACACTACACAATGACTCTGGAGTTCCTGTCCCTCACCTGATATTCTTATCTTAAAGGCTTTACTAAAAATCCGGATCTTTGACTGTTCTTATCTTAAAGGCTTTACTAAAATTCAGATCTTTGACTGTTCTTATCTTAAAGGCTTTACTAAAAATCCGGATCTTTGACTGTTCTTATCTTAAAGGCTTTACTAAAAATCCGGATCTTTGACTGTTCTTATCTTAAAGGCTTTACTAAAATTCCAGATCTTTGGCTGTTCTTATCTTAAAGGCTTTACTAAAAATCCGGATCTTTGACTGTTCTTATCTTAAAGGCTTTACTAAAAATCCGGATCTTTGACTGTTCTTACCTTAAAGGCTTTACTAAAAATCCGGATCTTTGACTGTTCTTATCTTAAAGGCTTTACTAAAATTCCAGATCTTTGGCTGTTCTTATCTTAAAGGCTTTACTAAAATTCCAGATCTTTGGCTGTTCTTATCTTAAAGGCTTTACTAAAAATCCAGATCTTTCACTGCTCTTATCTTAAAGGCTTTACTAAAATTTTTTAGATCTTTGACCGTTATCTTAAAGGCTTTACTAAAAATCCAGATCTTTACCTGTTCTTATCTTAAAGACTATACTAAAAATTTAGATCTTTGGCTGTTCTTATCTTAAAGGCTTTACTAAAAATCCAGATCTTTGACTGTTCTTATTTTGCAGCGCTTCGATTTGTTTGTTTATTTACAAGATTCAGCGCTATATAAATTCCATATATTATTATTTTTATTATTATTAAAGGCTTTACTAAAAATCCAAGATCTTTGACTGTTCTTATCTTAAAGGCTTTACTAAAAATCCAGATATTTGACTGTTCTTATCTTAAAGGCTGCACTGATAAAACTCTATCTTTTGCTGTATTTATCTTAAAGGCTGCACTGATAAAACTCTATCTTTTGCTGTATTTATCTTAAAGGCTGCACTGATAAAACTCTATCTTTTGCTGTATTTATCTTAAAGCTGCACTGATAAAACTCTATCTTTGCTGTATTTATCTTAAAGGGTTTCATGATAAAACTCTATCTTTTGCTGTATTTATCTTAAAGGCTGCACTGATAAATCTCTATCTTTTGCTGTATTTATCTTAAAGGCTGCACTGATAAAACTCTATCTTTTGCTGTATTTATCTTAAAGGCTGCACTGATAAAACTCTATCTTTTGCTGTATTTATCTTAAAGGCTGCACTGATAAATCTCTATCTTTTGCTGTATTTATCTTAAAGGCTGCACTGATAAAACTCTATCTTTTGCTGTATTTATCTTAAAGGCTGCACTGATAAAACTCTATCTTTTGCTGTATTTATCTTAAAGGCTGCACTGATAAATCTCTATCTTTTGCTGTATTTATCTTAAAGGCTGCACTGATAAAACTCTATCTTTTGCTGTATTTATCTTAAAGGCTGCACTGATAAAACTCTATCTTTTGCTGTATTTATCTTAAAGGCTGCACTGATAAATCTCTATCTTTTGCTGTATTTATCTTAAAGGCTGCTCTGATAAAACTCTATCTTTTGCTGTATTTATCTTAAAGGCTGCACTGATAAAACTCTATCTTTTGCTGTATTTATCTTAAGGCTTGCACTGATAAATCTCTATCTTTTGCTGTATTTATCTTAAAGGCTGCACTGATTAAAACTCTATCTTTTGCTGTATTTATCTTAAAGGCTGCACTGGAATAAACTCTATCTTTTGCTGTATTTATCTTAAAGGCTTGCACTGATAAACTCTATCTTTTGCTGTATTTATCTTAAGGCTGCCTGATAAATCTCTATCTTTTGCTGTATTTATCTTAAAGGCTGCACTGATAAAACTCTATCTTTTGCTGTATTTATCTTAAAGGCTGCACTGATAAAACTCTATCTTTTGCTGTATTTATCTTAAAGGCTGCACTGATAAAACTCTATCTTTTGCTGTATTTATCTTAAAGGCTGCACTGATAAATCTATATCTTTTGCTGTATTTATCTTAAAGGCTTTACTAAACAAGTTTAGATCTCTTCTTCAGCTTAAAAGCTTCACTAAGAGTCCCGATCTTTTGCTGTTGTCTTAAAGGCTTTACTAAAAATGTAAAGAGAGAGAGAGAGAACAACAAATAATAAAATAGACTTGACACCTGCTCACGGTCGGGGTAGGACGTGTTTCGCAGCGCTCCGGCCAAATGGTCTGAATTCGACTTTCAGTGTCGCTGGTTCATCGGACAGAAAGAAGATGTGCACTGAAGGGGCATGGCTTTCATAGAGACAGCAACTACTGGCTAGAGTTATGGGTGGTATTTGACTGGGAAAGAAACTAGGTGGAAAGAAACTGGATGAAAAGAAACTGGATGATGCTGTCTTTCCTCTATTTCCTTCATTTCCTTTTGTGACGGAAAGACACGGTACGTAAATTGTATTTTCAGTGTCAACTCCTTTTTTTTCTTTTTCTTTCACGATATACAACTGAAGTGCCTGATAAGAGGAGCAGTGCAGGAGTCTTGAGTTGTAAGCTGTTGCTTACTTGCTTACAGTTAGAAATGCCACCAAAAAAGACACCACCCACCAAAGGCAGCAAGCGCCACCACAGGCCAAGCAGTGGCTCCATTTACAGTGAGAAAAACACCGACACTGCTCACTTTGATCCTCTGAAGGGTCAAACAGTGGAGGAAAAACACAAGGGGAGGGACAGATCTTTTTAAGCAAGAAAAGGAAGATCACAGACCAACAACAGCAAAAAATTACTTGCTTTACGAACACTGAAGATAACGGCAAAATTCAAATCGAGGGGGAGGGGGTGGACATCATGGATGGCAACGAAGATCAGAAATCAAGTGTCATTACAATTCTGAGTAAGATGGAGAGATTTATGGAGGAAGGCAGAAATCAAAATAATAATGTTACTTTTCAGCTTGACAAAATTTTATCAGAAATATTCGACATAAGAAAAGAAAACGAGTTTCTGAGAAAGAAAATAGAAACGCTTGAAAACAGAAACAGGGATTTAGGTGATGATATAAGTCGGCTTCAGAAAGAACTTAAACAGGAACGGGAACTAAGAAACTCTTTAGAACAGTACACCAGAAAAGATAACGTAAAAATCTTAAATTTACCCCGGGATTCGGACAGAGAAAGTTCGGAAGAGACAGAGAAAAAAGTGGTGGAACTAATTCAGCAGAAGTTACAACTCGAGTCTTTTCAACATCAAGACATCAGTGTTGCCCACCGAATAGGGAAGTTCTCTGTTGGGAGAAACAGACCCGTCGTTGTGCGTCTTGTGAGAAGAAAAACAAAAACTCAGATTTTTCAAAGAAGAAAGTTTTTAAGACAGGGGAAATCCGACATTTTCATCAGTGAAGACCTCACCAAACTCAATGCGCAAAGACTTTTAGAAATAAAACGTCACCCTGCTGTCATGTCTGCATGGTCCTTTCAGGGAAACCTGTTCTGTCGATTGGTGGACCTCAGAGTAATTACCATTGAAGATGGGGACATGGCAAAAATTGACAGAATGCTGATGGAATCTCCTACGGTGGCTGTTCCAAGCCAAGAATTCCCGCATGGCACAGCAGAGAGGGGGTACAGCAGACAGGCAGGCAGATGGAGGAACAGCCAGACGACGGGAGTCTACAGAGGAGACGGGGGCCAGACATCCAGACCTTCCCACCCTCCATCACGCAGTGTGGGGCCAGGGTCGATGCAGACGGGAGGTACCGGCGGTCAGGGCAGGCAGCCTGTCTACAGTCAGAGGGCCCAGGCCAGCAACAGCAGTGGGACAGCAGCCAGAAACAGCAGTGGGACAGCAGCCAGCAGCAGTGGGACAGCAGCCAGCAGCAGCAGTGGGACAGCAGCCAGCAGCAGCAGTGGGACAGCAGCCAGCAAATCAACGCCTTCAAGAAAGGACAGAGAACAGCTGTGTGGTGACTGGAACAGACAGTCCCAGCATGCCGCAACATCTCCAGAGCGAAGGGATTCTTCTCCTCCTCCTCCACTGCTGACCATGTCACCAGACCTGTCCTCTAGAGCGGAGGACGAAGCGTGCAGTCCCGCATCTGAAGAAGGCGCCATGGAGGTTTTTGAAGCAACCTCTCATCTCTGATGTCTGTGTAGGAGATGCAATGCAGGACAAAGACAGATGTCAGAAAGGCAAGTGGTGGATTGAGGAGACTAAAACCAAGATGTTAGACTTCCACCTCACACCTTCTCCTGCATCGTCTAGAGATCGGACTTGCGTGCTCTGTGCTCTGTGTGTGTGTGTGTGTGTGTGTGCGTGCGGGCGGCCAGGCGTACGGCGTGCGTGCGTGTTTGTGTGTGTGTTTGCGTGCGCGAGTGTGTTTTGTGTTTGTGTGTGTGTGTTTGTTTTTGTGGTGTTTTGTGTGTGTGATGTTTGTGTATGTGTGCGTGTGTGTGTGTGTGTTGCGTTGTGTGTGGGTGTGTGTGTGCGTGTGTGTGTGTGCGTGTGTGGTGTGCGTGCGTGTGTGTGTGTGTGTGTGTGTGTGTGTGTGTGTGTGTGTGTGTGTTGTGCGTGTGTGTATGTGCGTGTGTGTGTGTGCGTGTGTGTGTGTGTGTGTGTGGTGTCTGTGGGGCGGGGGAGCGCGCGCATGTGTGCGTGATGTATGCTTGGTTGTGGGGTATGTCTGTTTGGGGGGAGGGGGCGCACTGAGTCTGTAGTGTGTGTGTGTGTGTGGTGTGTGGATTGTGCGCTGGCGTGCGGAATTATTAGCCAATGTCCCCCGCGAATGTTGACTTGTTCTCAGCCGTATGGACGCGTTTATTGGTTTCCGAATCTTTGCAGTTCAGTTATTTTTCTTATCTATCAACACCAACCATGGTGCTAGAGGAGGAAGAGACAGGGCAGTGTGAATGTAGTGCTTGGGTCGCGGTCTGGTGTCACGGGTTCGGGTCGCTGTTGAGTCGCCCATTCGAGGGTTTTGTTTTGTTTGTTTGGTGTGTGTGTGTGTGTGTGTGTATGCGCGTGCGTGCGTGCGTGCGCGCTTTGTGCCCCGTAGGGGCGAACATTGGTGTCGACCCGCCACCCAGGGTTTTTTTCAGGTGGGCCTGGGTCTCTGTAGGCGGTGGAGTGCTGAGCATGGTGTGGGCATATGCAGTTAGGACGGGACTGTTCCGCTTCCGGGTGAGTAGGCAAACGGGGTAGTGTGGTGGGGGTGCTCTCGCTGGTGTCGTTTTTTTGATGTCATCCCCGGAGCCGGGTGCGGCTGCCTTGGTGGTGGCAGTCACTGTTGGCGTAGGGCTGGGAGGGCGGGCCTTGGAGCTCTGGCCCAGCGGGTGAGGACGCCGGAAGAAAGAGTGATTATGGTGGGGAGCGTCATCTGCCGCGGATGTTGTTCCATGAGACATGTGTTCATACGTGTGGCTGAGGATGGGTGCGCTTTTTGTGAGCGAGTATTTGGGTGTGTGTGCAAGTTGGTGTAGGTGTGTGCTAGATAGAGCGAGTAAGCAAGCAGCTAGCGATGCGAGGAGAGAGAGAAAGAGAGAGAGAGAGACGAGAGGAGAGAGAGAGATGAGAGAGAGAGATTGAGTGTGTGTCTTTGCGCAGGAGGGGTGGATACTAGTGTATAATTATGTATATCGATGTGCAAGTATTTAGTTTGCTGCATTTATAAACTTTGCTCATATATTTCCCAACCACCACCCCACCCCTGTATGTACTTATTTAAGGGGAAACACGTGTTTCCACTATAGAAGTTATGTGTGTGTGTAAGAGAGGGGGAGTGAGAGGAAGGGGAGGGAGAGGGAAGAGAGAGTGAGGGGGAGGGATCCGTGTGAAGGAGAGTAAGTGGACATATGATTATTAGAATGCATCCCATTGAGGCTTATATCGGGTATCGGAGAGCTGAGATTTTTCTTTCGCCAGGACGAGTGAGGGAAGTTCGCTTCCTTCCTTCCCCCCTGTGTCGATCTCTCTTGTACAATATTGGTTATGTATGTACATTGATGGTGGCTGTTGTTATCATTAGCATCATCAATTATGATTGCAGTGGTGGTGGTTTTTGATGTTTAGTGGTGGTAGTGGTATTTGTAAGTAGCAGTAGTTGTAGTAGTGCTGTTGGCGGTTGGTAGTAGGTTAGTTGTAATGTAGGCTTAGTAGTAGTAGTAGTAGCAGTAATAAGAGGAGTAGTAGTAGTAGTAGCAGTAAGAGTAGTAGTAGTAGTAGTAGTAGGCAGTAGTAGTAGTAGTAGTAGTAGTAGTAGTTAGTAGTAGTAGCAGTAGTAGTTAGTAGTAGTAGTAGTAGTAGTAGTTAGTAGTCGTGTAGTAGTAGTAGAAGTAGTGTAGTAGTAGTAGTAGTAGTAGTAGTAGTAGTAGCAGCGGCAGCAGAAGCAGCGGCAGCAGTAGTAGTAGTAGTAGTGGTGGTAGTAGTGGTAGTAATAGTGGTAGTAGTGTGGTAGTAATAGTGGTAGTAGTAGTGGTAGTAGTGGTGGTAGTAGTGGTGGTAGTAGTGGTGGTAGTAGTGGTGTTGTAGTAGGTAGTAGTAGTAATAGTAGTGGTAGTAGTAGTAGTAGTAATAGTAGTGGTAGTAGTAGTGGTAGTGGTAGTGGTGGTAGTGGTAGTAGTAGTAGTAGTGTAGTAGTAGTGGTAGTAGTAGTGGTAGGTAGTAGTGTAGTAGTAATAGTAGTGGTAGTAGTAGTAATAGTAGTAATAGTAGTGGTAGTAGTAGTAATAGTAGTAGTAGTAGTAGTAGTAGTAGTAGTAGTAGTAGTAGTAGTAGTAGTAGTAGTAGTAGTAGTAGTAGTAGCAGCAGCAGCAGCAGCAGCAGCAGAAGTAGTAGTGGTAATAGTAGTAGTAGTAGCAGCAGCAGCAGCAGCAGCAGCAACGGCAGCGGTTGTAGTAGTAGTAGTAATAGCAGTAGTGGTAGTAGTGGTAGTAGTAGTAGTAGTAGTAGTAGTAGTAGTAGTAGTAGTAGTAGTAGTAGTAGTAGTAGTAGTAATAGTGGTGGTGGTGGTAGTAGTAGTTGTTGTAGTGTGAATTGTGTTGCACATAATGATAAGAGAAGGACTATGTTAAGTGAACTAGACACAGACCATTGCTCATGAACGGTGTTCAAGTGTGTTTTTTCTGTGCTCTATGCACTTTTAACTTTTTGAAAATATTACTTGTTTTGTCACAACTTTTTTGTTTTGCTTTTTTCTTGTACATAGGTTGCATGTTGATGCTTATAGATACAATCAAAGTATTTTTTTAAAGACCATAGTGGAAGAGTCATTGCTTTCTGGTATCCAGCTATTTTCAAATGTAATAACTATATATGGATAGTATTTCTGTTGTATCTTTGAACTGCCAAGGATTAGGTGATGCGAAAAAGAGACGTGATGTATTCCAATACCTGAAGCAAAAGTCCATTCAGTTTTTTGTTTACAGGATACCCATTTGATTAAGAAATTAGATCTTTTGTTACAGCAGAGTGGGGCTACAAGTGTGTTTTTTCTTCTAATAGATCAAACTCCAGAGGTGTGGCAGTACTGTTCAATAATACATTTGAATTTAGATAAAAGGGTAAAGAGAGACCAGAATGGAAACTTTGTATAGTTTTTATTTAGATTTATGGAACATGATCTGCTTCTTGTTAATATTTATGGAACTAACAGGACACGCCTGAATTTTATTCACACTTAAAAGTGTAATTAAACGCTTTAAAACACGTAATATTATCTGTGTTGGTGATTGGAACCTTGTCTTAGACCCCTCCCTTGATTACAATAATTATAAACATATCAACAACCCTAAAGCTCGAGAAAGTGTGCTAAATATGATTGAAGAATTACGTTATCAGATATATGGAGAGAATACAACCCCAATTATAAAAGATTCACATTGGAGAAAGACAAGTCCTTTATAAACAAAGCAGATTAGATTTTTTCCTTCTCTCTGAATACCTTATCTTTGCTGTGGAAGAGCCTGATATCCAATATGGATATCGATCAGATCATTCCATGATTAGTTTGAGCTTAAAATTTGGTAAACAAAAGAAGTGCAGGAGTACTGGAAATTTAACAACTCTCTCCTCAAGGATAGCATGTATACAAAAGAAATTAACGAAACTATTAACGTGTTATTGAAGAGTATGCTGCTGAGCACTATGAGAAAGAAATCTGGAAGAATTATCTGAAAACTAATATAAAGTTAACAGTTCCTGAAAATGTGTTTTTAGATTTTCTGCTGATGAAGATTATGGACAAGGACAATAGCATATGCAAACACAGAAAAAGAAAGTGAGAGAGCAAGAGGAACAAAAACTAGAAAATCAAATCAAGAAGTAGAGAAAAAAGTAAACAAAACAGAGTTGGACATTCAGCAATTAAATGATTTCAGTAGTGAAACTAACAGCCATTAGAGATGTTAAAATGAAAGGTGTTCTTCTTAGATCAAAAGCTAGATGGGTAGAGAGGGAGAAAAGATCACAAATATTTTTGTAATTTAGAAAAAGAAATTATATAAGTAATATATGCCAAGTTAGTTTCAAATGACAAGGAGCTATATAAATCTGAGGATATTCTTTTGGAAGTTAAAGAATTTTATGAAAACCTATATAAAGAACGAAAGCAAAAGAATATGAGATTAAAGATCTAGTCTCAGAAGTTCAAAGCTATCAAGCGAAGAAAAACAATTGCTTGAAGGTGAAATAACATTGGAGGAGGTGGATGCGCTCTTAGAAATATGAAACATGGGAAAAGCCCAGGCTCTGATGGATTTACATCAGAATTCTTCAAGTTTTTTTGGAAACAACTTGGTTCTTTTGTAGTCAGAGCTTTAAATCGATCCTTTAGAGATGGGGAATTAACAAACACACAAAAAGAAGGACTATTACATGTATCCTAACATGACAAACCAAAGAATTTATAAAAAATTGGTGGCCAATATCTTAACTTAATGTTATTTATAAAATAGGCTCATCTGTATAGTAATCGAATAAAACAGTTCTTCCCAACTATCAATGAAGATCAGACAGGATTTTTGCTAACAGATATATTAGGAGTATAATATAGATTGTTGTTATGATCTGATTAATTTACCTAAAAATGAAAACCTTCCAGGTTGTAATTTCATTGATTTTGAAAAGGCTTTTGATTCATTAAGTTGGCAGTTCTTTCAAAGGTATTAAAGCATTTGGATTTGGAAAAGATATACTTCGTTGATTTCAACCTTCTACAGAAATATTAAGTCTACAGTTATGTTATGGACAGTGCTCCTCCTGGTTTAATATCACAGAGGATGCAGACTGGGTGACCTATATCTCCATATTTATTTATTCTCTCAGCAGAAATTCTGCAATTATGATAAGAGAAAACCGAAAATCAAAGGTATTATATTAATGACACAGAATACAAGTTGTCACAGTTCGTGATGACCACAGCTAATAAATAAAGGTGACAGCATATCATTTGAACAGTCCATGAAAACTTTAGATTTATTTGGAAAAGTGACTGGACTGTTTATGAATATAGAGAAAACTAAAGTAATATGGCTTGGGAGCAAAACATTTCTGATGCAAGGTATATGACCCATTTAAGGTTAGACTGGAACCCAAAACAGTTTAAGATACTGGGAATATGGTTTACACAGACTTGTCACAATGTGAAAAAAATGAATTATAATAACAAAATTACAGAAATAAGATCTCTATTCAACATACTGGATAAAAAGGAATATTACACTATTGGGTAGAGTGGCAGTGCTTAAAATCTTTAATTCTTTCCAAACTGATATATCTCTGGATACTCTACCTAATCCACCAATGATTATATAAATATACTTCAGAAGCTATGTTTTAAGTTTGTGTGGAAAAATAAGCAAGATAGAATCTCGAGAAAAACCACATCAAACATATAAAGCATGGAGGATATGGGAATACCATCTCTAAACAGTATATAATGGGGTTAAAAATTATATGGATAAGAAAACTTAAACTCAGGATTCATAAGTGGAGTTCTATCATTGAAGAGATTTGCCTGTTTGTCAAAGATTGGACAAATATAGCTATGTATACCATTAGGGAAAGAAGTTCGAATGATTCTGGATTGATACATTCCATGCATACAAAATGTTTAGCAGGAAAGTTCAACTTGTTGATTCTGAAAATCTTTTGACAGAAAACATATTTTACAACGAGAATGTTAAAGTTGGTGGAAACTTCTTCCAATTGAAAGAATGGATAGACAACGATATATATCGCATTGCAGATCTAGTTGACGAAAGTGGAAATTTTTTGACATATGAACATTTTAAGAAGAAATATAATATCAAGACAAATTTTATTACATATTTAGCAAAACGGACATCAATATAAATGATAATAGATCAAATAGCCTTCAAAAGGCTTTGGGTTTTATTCTGACAATTAAAAAGGGAACACGCCCTTATTATGACATTCTGGTTGCAGATAACAAACAGCCAAAGTGTTGCGATAAATGGAACAATACAATACCAGGTGATCTCAACTGGAGAAATATTTTTGACAAAAGTAATAAAATAAAAGGAAATTAAAATGAAATGGTTCCAGATAAGACTGATTCACAAAATTCTAGCAACAAATAATATTCTGGAAAAAATGAAAATTGCTGAAAGCAACAAATGCACATTCTGTAATTTTGAGAAAGAAAACTGTTGATCATCTATTCTATGCTTGCAGCAAAAACTTCTCATTTTTGGAATGAATTACAAAGCTTCCTTCAGGAAAATTTGTACCAATACATTATGATCTAGTGCTGTCAAAGGAACAGATTTTGTTTGGATTTGATTCTCGATCAAAGAGTGATGAAATACTAGACGAATTATTAATCAATGCAAAATTTTTTTATATTTACAGATCTAGAGTACTGAAACGGAACCTCTTTGGGGTTTTTAGAAAATATCTGAAAAAAACTATATCAAACTAAGAGTGTATTGCTAAAACAAACATGACTTATAGTGTTTTTGCAGGTAAATGGCAATATTACAGCAACTAATTGATGATGACTAGATACTTTCTGGAAGAAACTGTTTTTGATAGCATTTTATTGCTGATATACTCAAAAATGTAATCTGTGTACTAAACCATTTCCATGTTCCTTTTTCTGTACAGTTTGTTAGGTTGTATTTACACGTTTGAATGTTGTATTCATATCTGAATATATTGCAAACTCTTATATATACTTGCTTATAACATATATGTACATTTGTTCTATGTTATGCAAACAAATTATCTAAAACTCATCTGTTAAAAAAAATACTGATTTTTAAAAAAATGTAAAAAAGAAGAAAATCTCGATCACCAAAAGTAAATTTTGAAACAGTTTGTGGGTAACAATTATGCGAATCTTTGAGTCCTATGGATTTGACCAATGTCACTTTAACATTTTACAGTGGATCGCAACAAGTGTCTTCACATAATTATTGCAGTGTATTGTATTGATCATGACAAGTGTCACTTTTCGCATAATTATTGTATTGATCATGACAAGTGTCATTTTTCACATAATTATTGCGGTGTATTGTATTGATCATGACAAGTGTCATTTTTCACATAATTATTGCAGTGTATTGTATTGATCGTGACAAGTGTCATTTTTCACATAACTATTGTGTGTATTGTATTGATCATGACAAGTGTAATTTTTCACATTAAAAAACAACAACAAAAAACAACAAAAAAAACATATAATAAAATAAAGCAAGAGAGCAAAACAAAAATACACAGAAGCAATCCAAAAAATTGCAAAGAAACCAAGAGCAAAATAAAGCAGCAACAACAACAAGGGGAGAAGGGACAACCGAATAATCCCCCCTCCACAACACAAAAAGCGAAAAAAACCTCCATAATATAAAGGAGAACAAACCATGTAGATAGTACCATTTTGGTTAACGGAAAGAAACGTATTAGGATAATGGAATAAGCACTCACGTGAGGTTTTAAGAAGGAAATCCTGTAAATAGCTTTGATTTGTTGCTTTACAAGATTCCGCGCTATATAAATTCCATACATTATTATTATTATCATTATTATTAATATACAAGCTTAATTATAACTCCACCATGTACCTCTGACACAGTCCTTCATGGATGTGAAATCCAGCCACGGCAACAGAGGTAACCATGAAAAGAAAGGGCCACGATTTGAAGCAGTTACCTCCCATCAGAACAGACGAGAACCATCCAGCTTTCTGCACAGCGCTTGAACAAGGTCTATCTTGGATTCTTGGGGCAAGGCAGAGTAATGGGTGAGCTGAGTGACGTCATCAAGACAGGTGGCCAGATCCACCAGGAGCGACAGGATGACGTCACGGTGGGCAGGAAGGCGGTAGACGTCAGAGGCTTGCAGGTATAGCGTCAGCTTCTGGATCAGCTTTTTCTTCTCCAGCTGTTGCCCTCTCTTCTGTTGTGGGCTTGTTGCCGCAAATGAAGGAGCTGCTTTTCCGAAACTGAATCCACTATGAAATTGATTTATACCAGGTAACTGGCCACTGTGTGGATTCTGAACGGAGTACCTGTAAAAACGGTGGAAGCAGCCAAACAGTTGTTCCCCGATGTAGTTTTGCACCAGGGCTAGGACTTTGTCTGCCTGGTATTCATCCCCTAAGGTCAGCAGCCCTATCAGGTTGCTATCTGCACACACACACACACACACACACACACACACACACACACACACACACACACACACACACACACACACGTGCGCGCGCGCACGCACACACATCTATCTTTTCGTCTGTAAGAATATTATATTTTATATATATATATATATATATATATATATATATATATTAATATATATATATATATATATATATATATATATATATATATATATATATATATATATATTGTCTACTGATATATACATATATATATATCTATATATATCATTAGGCTATAAACATGTATGGAGACAATAATCAGTACCACTCGAAAGTTTAAACAAAAACCAAAAGAAATGGCAGACCATGTACACCATTTTGTTGTTGAAAAAACCCAACCCGACAAAAACAGAGAGGATAACAGAGGAGTACGAAGTGTGCTTGATTCCATCTTGCATCCCTTCACAACAAATGGCGAGGTTAGAAAAAGAGCTGAGGACAGGTTGGTAGAGGGACACACTGTGCAAAATGTCACAGCAAACACTTGACAAAATAGTCTTTTAACCGGGAATGGACAAGATGGAAAATGTCATCTCTACAACAACAAAAAAGAATAACAGAACAATAAACGTGCACTTCTCATAACAGCTGACCTACAAGAACAACATATGTAAT
Organism: Rapana venosa; assembly: GCA_028751875.1. Taxonomy (NCBI): domain Eukaryota; kingdom Metazoa; phylum Mollusca; class Gastropoda; order Neogastropoda; family Muricidae; genus Rapana; species Rapana venosa. The sequence goes on from CM054154.1 coordinate 39,621,821, forward strand.
GTGCTACATCATCATGTCGTTAGCGTCCATAGTAATGACAACAACAAATAATCAGGACTGTACAATAACCATGTGAAATTCTTTTACACCAATAGTGGATCACTGAATGTCTGATAATGATGATGACCAAGTTAAGATGGATTTGTCGTGTTTTAACGTGTGGCATGTTCATCTCAACATTATAATCAATAGTTTAAACTACTACCATACATGCAGGAAATATTTCAAACATTTGTTTTGTACAGTACATGCCAGTTTCTTAGTCTTTAACTGAAGATTCATAGTTGGGTTTTTTTCCCCATAAACTCTTCATTCTCTTTTTCTCACACTGGAACAGTATTTACTGTGTGGTGGGTTGGTTTTCTTTTTCAGTTTTGAACAACTGTGTTTGTGCACCAGTTGCCTTGGTGCAGGGGTTAGTGCCTCGGGCTACGGACTTGAAGTTTGCAGGTTCTAATCCCATGAGTCACGGGGATTTTTTCCGGAATCTGACCAGCTTCTATCCAGAGTGAGTGTGCTAGGGGCTCTTTGGGAAGACTGGACCCCATAGTAGAGCTTCATCCACTTTACGGATGCGAATTTTAGAGTGTTGCTTCAATTGCCTGACCACCACTGCAGGTGTCTGTATCTCTCGGGCCCGGCTGATGGCGGGCTGTTTTGTGATAGGAAGCGTGGAGAACTGTGCAGCCCTGGCACATAGTCTCAAAGCAGATGCATTCCCATAGCAGCAGCATTGTTACATCCTCCTCATCATCCTCCTTCATCCTCCTCATCCTCCTCATCATCCTTCATCATCCTTCTTCATCCTCCTCATCATCCGTCATCCTCCTCCTCATCCTTCATCCTCCTCATCATCCTTCATCCTCCTCCTCATCCTTCATCATCCTCCTCATCCTTCATCCTCATGCAATGAAAGAACAGTCTCTGATTCTGTGGCTCATGGAAGACGAGGCAGCAAAAAACGAACAACAACAACAACACAATGTTGGTGCTCCATACATGATATGAAAACTTAACGTTGAAACAATGTGATCTAGAGAGAATAGCAAACTTGTCAGCAAAATTCATAGCGATAGGAAAGGCTCTCGTTTTGTTCATTACTGTTTTCAAAAGTGAACTTAAAAAAATTAAATGTTGAATCAGACTAAGTAGTATGTGCTATTAGCCCTTTGCAAACTGAAGTTGCCTCTGAACTGATCACTTAAATTTGTCACTGAATTCAACTCTCCACCTTAAAAGCTTTTCCTTACCCCCCCCCCCCCACCCCCCCCCCCCCCCCCCCCCCCCCCCCCCCCCCCGCCTCCCACCTTCACATACTGATGGTCAATCCTTTGTCCTTTGTTGTGTTGTTTACTCGTTGGTCTTTCATTTGATCTGTGCGTGTGTCAAGTTAAGTCAATGTCTATTTCCAGATGTACATTGAAAAGCACTCTCTGCTTCTTCATCAAGCCATCTGTCAAAGAACAAATGTCTCCCTGTCGTGTGTGCTGTGTATGTGTGTTCTGTTTGTGTGTTGTGCGTGCTGTGTGTGGTTTTGTGTGGTGTGTGTGTCGTGCGAGCGTGTGTGTGTGCGCGCGCGCAAAACACAACATACTTCACAGAATCAAAAGGAGAGCTGCCCTAACTGTTCAGCGACGACATCACCAATCCCGCCCAACCTCAAACTTTCGGCA